>JAAAKM020006971.1:125414062-125444010 GCA_010016025.2 Alatinidae sp. Z8VKAUB7J3 | reverse complement strand
AATGGTTCCAGTCTCACTTAAAACCTCAATAAACAAACCAATTCGCTTCTTACGATATTCCACTTTGACAAAAGTGAAGGCACGCTTGTTAGCTACAAAATCTAATAGCAGAGCAAGGTGAAAAAGTTGATGAAACAAAAATGAAATATGCAGAACAGTGCCTTGGTCCCTACGTATCATGTGTAGTGGCAGTAGCTCTAACAGTTCCAGTCTCGCTCAAAACCACAATAAAAGAACCAGTTCGCTTCTTACAGCATTCTTTTTTGATAAGCGTAAAAACACGCTTGTTTGCCACAAAGCCCAGCAGCAGTAGCAAACCGAAGAAATTAATGAAACAAAAATGAAAATACATAAAAATCGGTTGTCCCAATACAGGACCAAGCAATCCGAACATCCACCCGATACCTAGGATAGTTGACAGCTTCAGAGCCATAATTGGCCAGCTTATAGAATGTCTACCGGTTGATGTGTCACCATGAAGAGCTTTTTCAATCTTGTGTTGCTTTTCTCTTATCCGTTGAATGGTCAGGATCAAGCATACGATGTTGAAGAGCACAATTAGAAGTGCAGGAGCCAAGAATGCGATCATTGAGGCAAGCAAGCCACTCACGAAGCAACTATTTTGTGTTCTTCCGTAACCAATATGAAACGAACTTCCGTATTCCAAAATGACGCAGATCAGAACTACAATGGACGGTGCAAGCAAAACGAATATCAAGTACCGGCGAAATCGTTCTCCAGGCTCCCGATTGTGGTACGGTTTCACAAATGTGATGTATAAATCAACGGAAATAGCTGCCATACAAAAGAATACGCTTAGCATACTCCAATGACGAAGAATTGCCAACACTTGGCAGAGGATATCAGGTTTCCCGGATGTTGTGTACGCAACGATTTCCAGGAGCTCAGACAACAAGAAGATGGATGCCAGACAGAGTAAATTTTTACCTGGAACTGTTCTTAGGTCCTCTAAACACGAATAGACTGCTATTAACACTAACAGGCTTATGGGATTTAAAATGATTCCAGTGATGTACAGGCCATGACTGATTGAATAGTTTAGCTCCATTTTGGAGGAAACTGAAAAGTTTCGTAAACAAACTCCAAGATTTTCGTAATAGATTCCCCCTCTGTTGTGACAGCTACTATTTCGAAATGAGATGATCCTCTTCAAAATAAGAAGCAGATATGGGGAGACAAGATTTCTTTCCGTAATAGCATCTCCATTGCAACTAACAGTTGTATTTTCAATATATGCATGCAAAACAGAGCAGTTGAAAGGCTCGTCAAGAACGTTGATTGTTGGATACTGCTGGAGAAGAAGATTGATAGAATACTCAGCAGGTATCCAGGTTGTTGCATTGACTTTGACTTGACATACCTCACGAATAGGTAAGCTTAGCTTCACTTCCTTGCACACTTCATGCAGTTCTCTTCCAGAAGTGAGGTGAAGAACTTGAGCAAGCACAGAAAAGCCCAAAAGGATTGCGTTACAACCCATAATTCCTTTCTTCATGAATTTTAGGAACTTGGACGAGTTGCCTTTGGCAGATTATCAATATTTAATAGTTAAAACTGTTGACCATGTTAACGACTATCGAGGTACTAGTACCATTTCGTTCATGCCAGCAGCTTCCTCCTAAAGCTTTCTCGGCTTCCTGAAAAGTACGATTTGTTTATATTTAAAATATAAGCCTTTCAACTTCTTACAGATTTTCGCTCTCGGCCACTTTGCCACATTTTGAAATGCTTCAAGTTTAGATACGCCAGATTTTACCTGCGTTCCAAATTCCTAAATTGTTCTACATAATATCGTTCACCTTATAACACCTTTCCGGATACCAATTGTGTTCCCAGGCATTTTGCCTTCCAAGATATAAAAATTCTCCACCTCCTGATAGTTTTTAGGTTATAATCTTTCTTTCAATAATTCTTTTAAAAATTTTGCTGATTATCTGATAGGAATACCGTTTAAAGTTATTCAGGTTGTCATATCATAACACTTTTGGACGTAATAACACCTAACAAGTTTTAAAATTCTCCAACTTCTGACAAGTTTTCATACCCTATCAATCCCGTAATTTCCAAGAGCCTTTCAAGATGTAACACCTGTCAACGATAAAGCATCTATCCAAGTTTCGTAAACCTCTTGTAGAGTTCCGGTCAGGGAAAGCTCCTATTCTCATTGCTACAGATGTTGCATCTCGAGGACTTGGTAAGTTGGTGATGCGCGTGGAAAACGACTATTCATGAGCCGTAGTGTTATTTAAAAGTACTCGTTGTAGCTTTGGTCTTTGGAGACAGAGCATTGTTTCCCATTACGCCATTTAAGTGTTGCAGGATAGCGTTTTTGTGGTATCATCTGACCAAGTCTGCTTTATTGAACTCTTGTAAAGCAGGTTTGGTTATTTGTGGACGGGTATGCAACGCCATTTCCTGGATCCTCTACCATGATATATACTTTGCTCTTATGTTCCCACTGAAATACCATTTATCATGCAAGAAAGCTCGTATGCACAAATCATGTTGAAAGAGAGGCATTGCAGCCAGACAGAAGATGTAGGCGAGGGTTATATCAATTAATTCTCTCATGTAGATGAACTTGATAGTACGTATCTTTTGTTTTTCAAAGATTTGAATAATTTCTTTTCTTCTCTTTAATTTGAATGACGTTTTACTCTTAAGAGAAACTTAGCATTGAAGTCGAGGCTCCTTACTATAGTTGTAATTGTACTCAATACTGGCTGATGCCCACAACCCGATCTTGAATTATATTTATAGCCGGGTGAATGTTAAGTAAGATTTTTCACGATCAGCACTAAGCTATGAGAGCCATTTTTTAGAGGCAAAGCACAAATCACTATCTTTTATATCCCTTGTTATTGTTTCTTAAACTATTTAAGACTGCCATGTTGATCATTCCACACTAACATTTCAGTCACGGAGCTGATAACATCAACAGTTAAATACTGTTAGTCGGCGTTGACAGATTTTTATTGTTCGAGTAGATCAGTCACAGGAGCGGAGATCCACTCCCATGCGATATTGTGTTGTACACCAATGCATACACATCCTCATACATCGATGGCTCACGTATGTATTCTGCTGTCGTATGTAATGTATAAGATTTATATATGTCAAAAACGCTAATTAACGCATTATTCAGTTTGTAATTGACGTAAACGTTAGTTGATGTGCAGAATGGCATCGCGTTGCCAATTGACTCGTAATATGTATGTAATCTAAAACAATGCACTTAGGTAGTTGCCTCTGACGTGTTAATCGTTAGTAGTAGAAGCGTGAAACCATTGGATGTAAACGTTTCATCAATTAACTTCGGTTGTTGGTTCTTTGAAGAAAGGTACTGTACTACGACATAGTTTGGGAGGGAAGGGGTGCATTTAAACTGGACTTCAAGCAACTGATACTTCTTACTTTTATATTTTGACAGGTTCGTGAAGATGCCAGCTCATGACATGCATATCTACACTGCAGAAGAGGGAGTGCCCCATTCCTTTGGATTCAGTCGTTCATTTGGCCCTTGCCACCACCCTTATACTAAATGCAGCTTAGATTAATAAGTCGTAAAATACATCAGGGCATAACTTCTTTTCACCAACAATTGCTATGTTGAGAATGAAAAGAAAGTCATTTGGATAGAGGGCTTGGCGAACGAGGATTTCAATTACAGACCTGGTAGTTGCTAGTTCTGTCCATTCAGACGGGAATAGGACTAGAATGTGACCCTGGTGGTTCATTCCCAGCTGTACTCCTCCCGGTAGTATTTCGGTATGTAAGGTTAGTCAAGGAGGCAGTTGATTACCTCCGTATACTGGCATGTTGTGATTATCAGTCCCTTCCTCTTGTACTTCCATCTTCTTTTGACCCACCCCATGTAAAGTTATAAGACAAGGTCCGTGGTAAAAGCTATGCTAGAGTAAGAGCGAATTAATGTGGCACCTGGTAGCTACTGCGTAGGAGCAGGAAAATTTAAATGCGTCATGAAACGCTGCATTAGCATTTGCTGTGGTGGCAATTTAGCTTGGAACTGCCAGTGTTCCAAACGGTAGCAACTCACTCCCTCGAAGAAATGTAGTAAGGATTCCATTGTCATGAAGACTGGTATTTTATACACCGTAAGCGTATTTGTAGTTGTAGCAGTAGGACATTTTTGTGAACTATGTACTCTATAATTCACACTGTTCACCACCTGTGTCTTAAGGTATTTCATACGCGGGTTAACCGGTGAAACTTGACGATTGTTATCAGTTACGAGATGGTTAACCTTAGGTTACATAGCTACACAGTCACGTAGTTAATTTAAGATCATCACATCAACATATGTAAAGAAATTAATTCTATTTTTGATAGTAGCTCAAGCTTTTAAACGGTAGCAATGGCGACGTGATAAGAAAGAATTACACCTTGATTATATCCTAATTGCATCCTTTTCTTTGTTTTATAGATATACCGGACATAAATTTCGTTGTCAATTTTGATTATCCAAATTCATCTGAAGACTATGTTCATCGAATCGGAAGAACTGCTCGTGCTGAACGTAATGGAACATCGTACACATTTTTCACGCCAGAGAATGGCAAGCAGGCTGATGATTTAATAGATGTTCTTTCTGAAGCGAAGCAAAACGTTCCCCCAAAACTTGAAGAATTGGCTGATTCGTGCAGAGGCCTTGGGAAACGTGAGTACTTGCAAGTAGACTTTATGCAGCCAATTTCTTCGGAGCCGGATCTGCTGTTTTATAAGGGGCTGGAATTATTATAACATCGTTTAGATGCTCCATAACGTTCTCCATACTCTTTACCAAATGACTCTCCTTTCCATTTATTTCCCCTTTGGCCAAATTTTTCTTTTATGTACTTTACTTTTCTCGCTGATTGTTACCCAGTGTGGAAGTAAAATATACTTCAGTCTGTGCAAAACAGAACTTCGGCTTGTATAGACCTCCTACAAGATAGTGTTAGTATTTATGAAGACATGTCATTTATTCGACGCATCTTTTTCTGTGACGCTGCACGTTATGACACTGGGAATGGGATACAGGTTTGGTTGCAACACGATAATGAAGTAATGACAACTTGAAATCTCGAAGACAGTAGGAAATGGATAATAGGAATCCCAATCTGTAATTCATGATATTTAACTATAGGTATTTTAACGGTAAAGTATTGCAGATTTTCATGTCGTTGCATTTTGAATTCAGGGCGGTTTTGTTTTCTCATGCAGGACGTCGTCGCGGTTATCGGGATCCGTCAGGTAAACCTGTAGGAAGCAAATTTGGTCAAGGTGGCGGTGGAAAATTTGGCGGCGGGGCAAAGGGTGGTCCGCCACCACTGATGGGTGGACGAGCGGGAACAAAAAGGCCTGGTGATCATATAAATGGGTTCAGCGGAGGAAAACGCCCACCTCCACCTCCGTCAAACCCTCCCCCTCCCAAAAGTGCTCGAGGAAGCTCGCGTGAAAACGGATACGGTCAGAAACCATCGCAAGACTGGAGCCAAGGCTACAATACCACGTCACAAAGTTATGGCCAGCAAGGTCAAAATTACAGTCAGTCCTATAATTATAACCAGAATACACAAAGTCAAGGTAATCATGACATGTCGGCGTATGGACAACAGTATTCGTATCAACAACCGCAACCAGCACCACAACAAGCTTCACAGTATGGATACCCTGCGGTATTCCAAGGTTATGCATCGTAGGCCCAAGTTGTGAAATTTTAATCGCGTTCTGTAGGTAGCAAGACCTTTCTGTAATTACAAAATTGGGACATTTTAAATGTTTGTTTTAGAATGTTAAGTTATTCAACTCAACCGTAACTTTAACTTGTTAGCGGAAGGGTAACTTGCAACCGTTATTGTAGCTCCTCAACGAGCAAAACGACACTAGTGTCGCGTCTTGTATGGCACACGCTAATTGCGGGCTATGGCGTCAAGTGTTCTTGAAGATTTTACTTGAGGTCATAGTAAGGTGTCAAACCAACAGTAGTTACTAAGCCTTAGATCCAGAATATATCGGTTACCGTTTAACGCCCTATTATTGTCGGCCGTGAGCTTTGGTATCATTGCGATCTTTTTATACCTATAATAGGGGTAGAGGGCGGTGTTTGGATTTAAGGGTTCATTCTAGGAGAGGTTTGTCGTACAGCACGCTGGTTCGTTTAATGACAAGTGCTCTTTCACGACATAGTTCCTGTCAGTGCGTATGACAGGTATTTTGTTTTGTCGTTTGTAGTAACCCCAGAGTATGTCGATTGAGAAGTATGGTTCTCTGTTCATTTCAAGGTGTTATTTTTGTTGACGACTTCTTATGGTGAGATGAGCAATATCTGCAAATTTACGCGAGGCCGAATCGCAGCACCTTGAAAATCGTAAGCAGTGAAGTTTCTGCAGCAGCGCGCAACTTAGAAAGGCTGAACAGCTTGAAGCAGCTGGTTCCTGTCACAAGGACGAGTAAATGCAATATGACGCGGAGTTTTAATGACGCCTGTCACGAGACTTTGAAAATTGCTTATTAAGAGCAGCAGTAAGAGGTATGGAATGCATTTCTGTCCATTGTAATCGACATCGTTTCTCAGCATTTTCAGTCTCAGGCGTCTTGAAAACCTTTATAACGAAGTATTCGGGGCAGTTCTTTCCTGTGAAAACTGTATTGAAGTGTACTCTCTCCGGATAAGAGACCTTTATCACCGGCAGTTTGTGCAGTTCGCGAGTTTGATGCTCATGCTGACCGCTACAGAGTTGAGCTAAGAGGTTCGCTTACGTTAGTTTTTCATATAGACTTCAAAAATACACGTGCTTATGTCAACATTAGGAGTTTGTCTTTGTAGTCTTCCAGTATATATGGCAACAGAATAGATGTTACCAACTGTATTTGGTGTGATAAATGCACACAAAAGTTTGCTTCTCTGCTGACAGAATGGAAATCTCGCACATGTTCAATTACTGTAAGAAGGCGATTTTTACGATGATACACTTGTTTGCAGTAGAAAGACTTGTGAATTCGCGTCGAGTGTTAATTTTTTTTTTTAAACCTTGACTGTAGGAATTCACTCAACCTTTCTAGCCTAGCCTTCTTCCCTTCCTGGAGACAACCTTTTGACATTGGATTAACAACGAATTGACCTTGTGCGTTGATTAGAGGTCAAAGGACCTTTGGGCCTGTTTTCTACGACGAAGTCCTCAATATTCCACTGGCAATATGGCAGGGCTTAACAGTGCGTTTTAGGAAATTTCGGAATTAAGGCCATGCGTTTTAGCGAATCTACGATAGCAGAAGAAAGTTTTGCAAATCGGGCTAGCATTGGCAGAATTCATGTTTACATATTTAGATCAACTTTGCAAAACAAATCAGTATTAATTTCTTTCGTAAAAGTTTTATTACTAAATAATTACTCTGCACAAATTTGGAATTTATCCAGTTTTGAACGCAGTCACAATTATCAAATGGGTAGAAGTCGAAACGAGGTTCTTTGTGTGATAAGACGGGCAGAAAGGGTCTTTGCCCTTATCATTGGTAGTCTTGGGGTAGCTAAAGCAGAGAGAAAGATTTTAAACATTTGGAGATGATGATACATCGATAAAAGGTTCCTTAGTGTTGAACCTTTCTAAAAAAGTTTCAAAGAGTTGTATTTTTGGCATGCTACAGTCCATCCCTTTCATAATATTTCGAATCTCCCGGATAATATTGGCCTTTCTGTCCTCCGATATAGTTTTTAAAAAGGGTCCTTTTGGGGCTAGCCTTAACGAAAAGACAGTTAAGCTAATTTATCTTTTTTGCCCGTTCCCATTTGAAAACAAAAAGTCAGACAAACCTCGGCAAAGTGTGGCTGCCCGAAGGGATTCGGTGCAGAAAACATTGGTCATTATAAATTGATGTATCTGCCCTTATTCCATATCAAAATCGATTTGAACGAAGAAAAGGAACAAGACCTACTCTTTACCGCTGCTTAAAATATTGGTAAAGTAAAACCTTGATAATGGTACGTAGTTTCCGACCGCATATCAAATGTTGTTGCCGCAAATGATTTTACTAGCTTGCTTCCCATTCGAGATGCAGCAAATTATTGGCAGCGGTGGATCCTTTGTTAAATTACCCTGAGAGATAGGGCTTTGTTCGTGAGGACAAGCGCACTCGACTTGGCACCACAAGACACATGTTCTGATTTAACCTTGATCGTTTGCTGAAACTAAACTAAAATCTCACAAGTATTGTTTAACAAAATGTGAGTGTGGCTAACAACAAATACTACAAAGTAATACAATAATTATTGTACTTCATCAGTTTGTGAGAACAAGTCGCGATTTGTCGTTCAGCCGATTTTAATGGTATCCAAGGTATCATATTGTCTCTCAGGAGCTGTTTCAGAGAAGGGCAAGATACACTAAATTCCACATTCCCTATATTTTAAACTTATGCCTACTGTGCTGGGAAGGCAGTAGACTCCAAGCTACGTGACTTCCAACCATAGAGGAAGAAGACTGGAGGGTGGGGGGTGGGGGTGGGGGGGGGTGCGGGGTGGGGTGGGGTGGGGTGGGGTGGGGTGGTCTCAGCCATATACAAACGCTTGTCTCAAGTAGTCTGATAACTCCGTCCTAGTGGTTCGTGATCTACCACGTAAAGGTATTCTACGAAGCGCGTTGCACCGCCGTGTTCTATTTCTTTTTAACAACGTGGCCAACTAAATCCGCGTCTGCCATCACCAACTGAGTATCCAGCCATACTCGTTGACTAATGACATCCTTTCATATGAGGTCTAATAGCGGTACACGAACTATGTTACGATCACGGGGTATTTCAAACACATGAAAGAGGTCCTCCTTGGTTTCTTTAGTATCCGTGCTTCTGCGCCATACATGGCAATTGGCAGTGTAAGGGCGTGTAACAATTTGTATTTTATTTGAGTACTATTCTTCCAGCAAGTCATCTTCGATCAACAAACGATTTCTGATCTGTAGTTAAGCATTTTACACAACTGGACGTGATCGAGTTTCTTTGCCGTTGAACAACACACAATCAAAAGCCGGTGTTGAATTTTAAGATACTTTACCTAGTTCTAAGTCATTAGTTAAAGCCCTGGATATTGGGAACGGGGCGTAATGGTTACGTTTCTTTCGCAAGAAGCTGCATGATATGTTCAAACTGTTGTACTATTACACTAGAACGCTTTTCGTTAAAAGACAGTTATAATTTCAATACCAACGGCATATTGTTATAATATTCCCACACATTTTTATCAGCTCAGATGGAATGTTGCAAAGATATTTTAATCAGGTACAAAGAATGACACGGGACAAAAAATGGGGCGTTACGAAACCATAGCCGAAGTCCACATCAATACGAGATTGAGGCAAGTTCTGAACTGATGATACTGCATTCCACAAGATTCGTGGGCATTATCTATTGGACAATAATCTTAATTAACGTGGTTATACATGTGTGATGTAATTTTTAATGAAGCAGTTGGAATCGAGATTATAGTGGACGTTGCATTGACTGTAAATTATCGTCTTTGCCTTTCCTATAAACGTTCTATGCAACGTGCAGACTTCAATACTCTCTTGCTTCAATACATTTTATTACAGTATAAGTTCGTGATGCATAGTGATACGATAAATCATTTTTAACCTTGTTGAATGGGGCAGTCTTTTTTAGGACACTCTACAGCAAAGTTTTTCATAACTGTTACATTAAAACCCCTTCTTTCTCAATAAAACAATATTACTTACTTATTCTTCCTTTCCTTTTCTGCAGCTAAGTTGTTGCTTGCAACTTTGAAAATGAAGACAAGCAAATCATTATCGCTGATGGAACTGTTTCCCTGAAGTCCTATCCCAAATTTCCGTAGAACATCCTCAGCTTTGTGTGCAATCTTGTGGCTTTGTGATTCTTCTAGAATCTGCAGAAATACGTTAGAGGGCAAACAATGAGCACATAACCCAACTCCCGATTACCATAGATTATAAGTGTCCTGGAGACGTCCGCACGTGGTCCCAGAACTTGTGCAAAGCAATACCGTCAGGGTTCGAATGCCACTTAATCACGTTTTCTGTGTTTACTTAAAGTTTGTTCTAAAGACCAAGTTGCTCCTTATATAAATGTCTGCGGTTTGATATTTATATAGTTTACTGTTGAAGAATATTTGGTTCCCGATTGCACATCAGTAAACTATGGCCACCGGAAAACATACCTCTATGCACTTAACAATCTTTTTCTCTCCAACATGACCTGTGTATAATCATGTCTCTGAAAAGCCCTCATTCAATATCAATAAAATATATCCCCGTAGAAGGCCCCGTTCTCAAATATCGCACCCTATGCTACACTGAAATGCTCAACCGCAATCGGTTTTAGAGTATGCCAGGCGGTCACTCTTGGACGGCTAGAACGATTATTATCGAAGGAGTATTGCATAAAATTTGTCATTAATTCTCATAATATTGAAGAAGAGGGGCTGAGACTTTACTAAGAACACATATACGCATGTACCGTATTGATCTCGTGTTTTTAAAATCAAAGAAAAGATGAGCATGTACGAGGACGGGCTTGCGGTTTTGGGAAAAAATGGGAAAAAAGTAATGGCGATGCAGCAACTCACCCAGTCCTCATTAGACATATTAATGAACATTAAATTATACTATGATTTCCCTGTAAACCTTGCCCCGTGTTTAGCTATTAACGTCTCGAAAATACAATCACTGCCATTTTCGTGAGTAAATAGTAATGAGAACTGATCCATAAAGCCAAGGGGAATCAGGACTCCATTTGGAAACTGTTAAGGGGGTTCTACAAGTGGTTAGTTTAAGAGAGTTATTTTTTAAACATCGTATGTTTTCGGTAGGAATATTTCAACTAAAAAGCTTCACATTTCAAAATGTAGATTTTTAAAGCTAACCCGTCATTTACCACTTTAAAGTAAGCTAAATCTGCAAGGTGTAGCTGTGAGTAAGCTGATTTTGATGAGTAGTTTTCTCAAGATGTAGATGCTTTGCTTTTAAAAGACTGTGTGTTAGAACAATATACTATTAAGTGTAACGTACCTCTATGTTTCATAACAACAAGGGGTGTTTTCTAATTGGAACCTAATAATTTGTTACTGCTAATGGGAAGGAGTAAGTATATCTTTAAAAAAGGCTAACTTTTTGACAGGAGGAAGGCATTTTGGCAAGGAAAGTGGAGCTTATTCCCTGAAGCTACGCCTAGGTAATGTGAAAGCGGCCTTGGTGAGTATTAGATTTCCAATCCCTAGTCCTCTTGCTTATTGAGCTCACCATATTTATCAATGTTTTATGTGTTTAAAATTGTGCTGCCTTAAACCGTATTATTCAACTTCAAAAAGCACACTTTTTATACAGAATTTTCACGGAAACGTCTCACCTATGATTGATGTTTTCAAGAGGTACATATTTAGTCGGGTCCTGGTGCTGAATGAAGCCTCGTTCTTAATGCATATTTAGATTTTACGGAATCTCGGTAAATACATGGTATCAAATCCTTATCGGTGTGTCCTTTCGCAAATACACTCCTTAAATATAACCCTTCTTGTTGCTTAACACCAATTGCTCATTGAATACGAGCCCTCTGATTCAATGGTCAGGGCTTATTTTTAAAATTTTCACTTGAAGACGAAAGTAGTGCTGGCAATGATGACGGCGGGAGTACCATATATGAAATATACTTACACCTGCTTTTTGCAATCTGAGGTAATGATTTAGTTTTCTTTCTACGCCTCCCTGCTATGTTAGTCAACAAATATACAAAAGCCACTGCCATATGAGACCTCCACAATGTACCCCTCAATGAAACTTCTTTTGCCCTTTTCAAGTGATATAATCCTAGGGGTACGTTCCGCATTTTACAGATTGCAACAGCTAATAATTTAAAGTCAGTTACCTTCGTGACAGGTTCAAGTACATCCATTGCCTTTGTACGAGATACGAATCTGCCAACAATCTCAAATGAGTCGTAACTCTTAACAGATTTTGCCTCATACAGCTTCTCTGCAATTTTACGGACTTCTTTCTCTTCCGATGATTCCCCGAAAACATCTTCTGTCAAAATCTGCGTTGTAACAGAGAAAGATTACAATGGAAGACCTACGTGTAATAATGAGGTACCGTAATACAACTTTAACTTGTCAATGCATTCCATGCGAAAACATCAGCATGCTTTACAAAATTTCAAGAAGAGAATCAACTTTGGTAAAAGATTCAAATGGTCATCAAATATTTTCGATAGCTAGCAATTCGAGTGAAACATTCCTTAGTTGCAGTTTAGGATGAAGATTGCAATCTACTTTCATTTTCGGCGTGCTTTGCGTTATATTTGCCAGCAATAGTCTTTCTATATCATCCAAAATAACCAACACGTACCAGCTTCAAGATGCGCTCAGCATCTAAACAAAGTTTTAGCCATAAACAGGAAAACGTTCCACTGTTATAATTGTAAAAAGTATATTCTCTTCGTTGTCAATAATACACCTTCGCTTAAGTAACGGGTTCAACAAAACGCCATTCGCTTGCCACAACTAATAAAGCTACATCATACGTGAAAGTTGTAGCAAAATATTCAGAACTTGATATCATCTCCCTGGCAAACGTCTTCACCCAACAATGCATAAGCCTGTTGGGGTGAAGCAAATAGTTCCATCCACCTAGCCCTCTCAATGTTTTGACTACGGCTGAAAAAAATTGTCGAAAACCGTACTCTGGACTCCTAGATTGCGTCATCACTAGCTAGAAAAGTACTTACAGCGAAACTACTGCACCCAAACATAAATGAAAAACATACAAAAAGGTGGGGACGCAAACAATAACCGCGAAATATGGCCAGATCATAATGCAGAATAGAACCGAACTCCACAGACCACATGTAATGGCTAGCAAGCGTAAAGGCACAGAGGGAGGAACACGAACACAAAAAAACGAGACACGGGGCAGCAAGAAGCATACATAACTATTAACAAAGGACATAGAAAATTGAAATGGCGCCAAACCTCAACCAGTCTATTCAAACTTGAGTCCAGATCCCCTGGCTTCATCGTGGTGGCCATAGTGTCAAGCATTTTATGTACTGTAAAGCTCAGTACATGGCGCTATGATGAAAGGTAAAAAAAAGTACTACGTAGGTAAACACAGGCTATATTTTTACTCTTAGGAAAATAAATATTACTGCTATTCATGCTAACCTTAAAGATAACAAATTACTTTAATGAGTCCACAAATCATGATACTGTGAAGACATGCCTATGTTGCTTATTAAGTGTTTCGACTCAACAGACGGATCTTTGTGTCCTTGAATCGTAAAAGAGGCTACTACGACAACTTTATCGTGTATCAATTGTCATAACACACTGAATTAAGTAAGTATCACTATATAGGTTGAGTAACTATCACTATTTTGCTTGCTAGAGATATCGATGGAGATGGTATCATAAAACCTTAGCAAGACTGAAACATATTTGGTTAGAGTTTGATGCTTGAGCGTTGGCAGACGATCGATAGAAGACATAAGTAAGATTGGCGTTCACTTGAGGGCGGTGAGGTGGTATGGGTCGTGTAGCTGAAAATTTCCAGCCAAACTGGGCATATTTCTTAGACTTTGGGGGGAACTGGGGCTCATCTAATTGACGTTCACCCCCGTTTTTTACACTTCTTGTACTTGAAACAATTTACAATCTAATGTACAATAGGTAACAACAAAATGAAAACATCAGAATTATCTGAATTTTCTTTCTTTTTGAGATCAAAGAGGGGCCTGGCTTCAGAAAGTGTACAGAAAACAATACGTGTAAACCGTGTTTATAAGCACTCGCATGCCATTGGAATTTAGCTAACTGCGCTTTTTTCACAGAAAGCCACTGTTCTACTCGACGACAGGCCATTGATGACGGCGGGAAGACCATCGGCGCTTAACAGGCTCTGAAGGGACACCCTTGTACATGATCAACCCTTAAGCGGCTCGCTGAAAAGGGGTGCACGGCGCTTAACACATCATCATTAAAGTCCTCTCAAAATTTGGATATCTAACAAAAATTAGGTAGTACCATCAATTTCTGAAGAGCTAGGTGATATCTCTGTCTCAAACGGGGTTATCAGTTGTAGCAAAGACCTGCAATTTGCAAACAGTGTTGCAAAGACCTGCAATCAGTTGTAAAGACCTGCAATTTTTTTTAGGTGGCTTCATAATCTCAAACAACGGTAGCAGGTAACTACTATTTATTGAAACATACCTGATATCCTCTCTTCAGCACACCGTGCATGTCTTTTAAGATTAAATACATATATTCTGAACCTAGAGCTACAGCGATTTTCACTATCGTGTCTCGAGCAACATCACGAACGTCTTTTCCTCTGCTCTTCAAAGAGTTGCAAACTTTGAGGAGTATTCTACAAAAACAATATACGTTCACGAATATATAATGTCAATATTGAAAAGACACTAAAGAAATAGAAAATACATCACAACCGGGGATCGAACCCTAGACCAACGCTTTCGCGGCGTGTGCTCTACAAGCTGAGCTAGGTCACCTTCCAATGTTAACATAGTCTAATTCTCTAGTCGTCAAATCAGCTTCCAGTTATCCATCGGTGAACATCGACATCCAACCCAACGCAGTTGCAGACCAGCTTCTCTGCGCCATGTGATTTGACCAAGGAAGGACTGCCATCCGGCCCGTCGATTTGTCCAAAGCCCATTGAAGGTCGAAAGTATCAAGTATATCAAGTAGTTCCCTAGTTTTCAATATTTATCTTATACGCCTTGCCACTGTATAAATCGTAGCCATCAATTAACACAATGCCGTAGTAAACAGCAGATGTGCCTTAAGTCTTCCTATCATTACAACCCATGCTTAGTATTTTGGAAGATTCACTTGAGCATGAGTAAACTTTATTTGCAAATTACTGCTATTGTGTGAAAAATTGCGTCTCTAACAGGTGTCGTTTGTGTTTGACTTGTCTAACTGAGCTATCGACTGTCACAAGATTCATTCTTGAGAGCATTTATAGTCTGCTAAGAGCTTTCCTTTTCATCATGTATCCAACTAAGCACCCGGTATGTGTACACAGATTCGTTGGTTATGTTTGATTCTTTCAAATATATGTGATCACATCATAACTATCGGTTAAAGGTAGGTTTGTACGAGATATCAGAAGTAGAGACAATTCTACATGCTGCAAAGTATCTCCGTGATGACCTGAATTAATCTGTAGAGTAAATGAAAAGTGTTGCCACTTCTAACACACTAACAAAACTGTTGAAGAGGACATAGTCTCTTTGATGTACTAAAGAAAGGATTTAAATTCATTGAGGAGAGCCATTGTAAAACCAGACTCATTCATATTTGCCTCAGTAGCTACACTCTTAACTGCGCTCTAACTACACTCCAGTCGCGCGAGGCAGTTTTCTGTGTCACAGTCATGTCCTCATTTTCGGCTGTGTTGTGGTGAAGCACAGTGGGCTGCAGAGTGTGAACCAGCACCATCTACTTCCACACTCCTGTCCCCTCAGCGGTGAGGTCGTAATGAACGAAAACTGTACTGGCTGCTGTTGTGACCATATTACGTCTCACCAATAGACGGTTGATCTTATGACCATGGCTTTAGAATCGCATGAAATAGGCTTTAACACATTACCTAATGTTACAATAAACAGTAGTCTGCCATAATTTAAGTCTAATTGCCGTGATCTTCATAGATAACTCACCAACAAGTTAACATCACATCCATTTCCTGCCCTTTTGCCTCTTACGTTCTCGCGTGTTTTCACTCGCTCTTATATTTTGCATTGTCTTATACAAATTACTGTATTGTCAATCACGTCTCCTGTTTATCTTATCTTCAACTAATCATTTTACTTTCTTTTTGAGTTCACGGGGCTTTATAAATCCTTGCATTGACCTGACTTTCTGTCACTTCGCAGACTCATTTACTGGTTGTTACGTTCTGATGTATTCTCTTACCCTCAACATCTCCGTGTCTTTGCACTCCTCTATCTCCCTCTTTGCATTCACATGAGTTTATACTAGGTATAATTCCTTCACTTTGCTCTCGCAGTTTGCGTTCTGACACTACTGTTTGTTCGTCACACTCGCGTATTTTGGTTGTAATTAACTTTTTAAAACTTGTACCGGCTTTTTATGTTCAGGATCATTTATGTAAACGATTTCGCGAACCTGCTCTCTGCGTCCACCCTTTTTCTATATATCTGCAATTGCTCTTCACGTTGCTATTCTTTAATGCTTTAATGGTTGTCTTGTATTCACCTCTCTCATTTTGTTTCGCCCCTGAGACTTCACCTCCGTGTTCTGTTGCTACATTCTCAGTTCCTGGCCCCTTATTTCTGTCATGCGCACTAGTGGCACACCATGTCCTTGTATTCCAGGGCAACCATGATGACAAGGCATAACTGTATTCCACCTATTGAGCCATATATTTGATATTTATAACGGATAGAGCGCATTAAATTTGATAGTGAGAAGGAATTTCTTGAAGAACTTTCTGGTGCAAAATGTCAACCATAGGTAAAGGAAGTGGTTCGTTTTGATGTTGTTTTTGCCAGACACTATTCACAGCCTATTGCCTGGTGCGAGCGAAACGGACGATAGGCACTGAATTTGTGAAATCATTCAACATCGTGTGGTAGCGTCCCATAGTTTAACGCAGGACCATCATTAATGTCAAGGGACAATTGACCATGACAAGCTGTACCAAAACAGAACCATTTTTGATTTCTTTCTACGAGTTTAGAGGGTCTGGTCAAAATTAAGTGCTTTGATTTTGTAAGTGATATTGCTTCTGTTTTTTTTCTCTTCAGATGTACTTCCATTTCAGCAAAGAAGTTGTCATCTTGTTCGAAGGATGGAAGGTGGATTCTACAGGAGGTTAGTATTACAGCATAACCTGGTTAGCGATTGTCTTGTTATTCGCTGGAGCGAATGGCATGGCATCAAATAGATAAACCCCGAAGTTTTCTAAAACCTCTGTCTTAAAGTGCTTCCCACTAATTTTTTAATCAGATGAGAAGGACGACGTAAGTCTAACTTAGGTAGAACGTCAGGAGCTTATATATAGTGATGATAATGATGATGATGATGTTAATGATGATGATGATGGTGATGGTGATGGTGATGATGATGATGATGATGATGATGATGATGATGATGATGATGACGATGATGATGATGACGATAACGTTGTGCTTTATATAATAATTACATCCTAGGAAAATGTTTTTTGTGTGTAGAGTGGCTAATTTTCCTTTGTGTCAGAAAAAAACAACCAAACCAAAACAGTCACAACTAGTAACGATGTATTTAAGATTTAGACAATCTACTCATGACAGCCAGAAAAATGGACGTAAGTGTTTAATGACTTGATTGATGATTGTATGATTGGTATGTTCAACAATTTCAAACCGGAAAGCGTGCTTCACTCAATTGCGTTTTTATAATTACTAAAATGGATATGACGCACGAAATGTCAATAAACCAAATTTGTCCTACGATTTTCGGGCACCCTTCACGACAATTGCAATTCCGGACATAACCTACTTAAGTATGTTCTCACACATGGCACATATGGAAACCAGCACTCACAAAGGAACTGTGGAGTACTGTGTTGCTGGTTACCATGGCAACTTGGGACAGTTGACCAGCACAGGGCTATATGTGCGCCCAGTAAGCTGGCTATGCCTTGGAATCATAGACTTCTAAAAACCAGCATACTGTTATTTAGAAATCCATATTTTAAATCTGACTGATAGCGAAGTTATTTGTTAAGTGCGGTAATATTTTAAATACCGCCTTGGACGTTAATTAACTTTTCGGTAGCCGGATAAGGGGTGTTAATTAAAGGTAGGCGTTGAATAAAAGGGGGCGTTAATAAAGTTTTCCAATGTTTCCAAGTTAACCGCCCTTGAACTGACTTAGACAAAAAAGAATGTTTACATGAAATTGTCGGCATTTCATGAGGGAGTTTAATTGTATGAAGATAAACATATGCTCTTTAAAGAAATGTTAATGCTGTATTTTATTGGTATGTTGTGAACTTCTCATAGCCCGTGACGGTAATGGACCGTTCGCACTGCTTCACCCCCTTGTGAAAACAATAGCCAATTCAAAAACTCTGGTAAACGTTGGCAAAACCTGCCTGCCATAAGGGCTTCAGTTCGAAAAACGTCGGTCACCATAAAGTCTTGTATCTACTGTTCTTCCCTGGAAAAACTGTATATGACTTTAAAGAAGAACGGCAATAAGACCTAATCTTCTGCTCTACCTGAAAATTTGGTAACATAAGATGAAGAAGCTGTGTAAACCTCTTGCTTTTGGTGCGTTCTGTAACTTAAAGGTTATTGGCACATAAATGCTTTTACTATCTATCGAAGATGTGAAAATTTATTAGTGGAGGTACATCATGTATCAAACCATAGGGCTATTTTCGTTCGTTAAGCCTACGGGCGCACTCGACTTAGCATTACAAGACAAGTGTTCCGAAAGGTTTAATCGTTTACGAAAACTTAACTAAAAAAATATTGTTGAACGAAATGCCCAAAGCATGGTTAACAAGAAAAATTATCAGGTAATGCAATCTTAACTTATTATTTTGTGAAAAATTAATCACGATTTGACGTTCAGGCTGATTTAACGGCATCCAAGGTAGTAAATCGTACTCCGCATGGCTTTTCAGAGCTGTTTGACAAAGGCAAGTGCTCAAACCGGATTCTAAGTACACGTAATTGTAAGTCCAGGATCAGAACAAACCACAATTTCTACATTTAAACTTGTTCCTAGCGCGCTTCAAAATTGCAGGGTGATATGCTTTAGTGACACCTAACAGTCAACGGACTGAACACCTTGTAGAGCATTAAACTGTGAGTTCTGAAATGGCCTTGACGAAATATCTTTCATTACGATTAGGCTTTATTTTCTTGGCATCTCATGCATCGAAACTAGATAGTGTGGCCTCCGCGTAGCGCTGAGAGACTAAAAATCTGCATTTATCTCTTCTCCAGTATGGTCACTACTAGCACAAAGCATGCAGCACCGGTAGTGACATATTTCTATTCCTCAAGTATCTTTCGTTAACTGACATTTCAAATCCCTTCTCGGTGATACGTTGAAAATTTCATTAAGACTCGCTCCTCTTTCCTAAGATCTTAAATTGCTGAGTATAGGGTGAGATAATGTTTTATATATTTGCAAGGTGTTGAAAGAACGGAATGGATTGGGAATCGTAGTCGTACAATGACCCCCCCACCCCCAACAAGCAGCAATTTTAAAGGTTGATTACAATTTGTAGGATTGTCAATTTACGAGAAACGTTTTGGCTTTCTTTCTTTATTGTTGAACAAATTACTGTGTAGTACCATGTATTTTGTTTGTTACCTTTCGTAGGGATCATCGGTTCAATGATTGCGCTCATTGTGTTAGGCATACTGTACGAAGGATTGAAAATAGGACGGGAAGCCCTCAAGCGTAGAGAGTATGCCGCATACATGAACGGCAAGGATGTTCACTGCAACGGAAAAGCAGCACAGGCAGAAATGGAGTTCATGCAACCAAAGTAAGTTCGTTTTAGTGGTGTACAATTTGGAAGAAAGAAATACAAGCCACTTCCTTCTATGGAAAGCTGCCATAGTTGGTAATGACTGTTTTAGCGCCTTGAGAGAATTATCTCTAAACTTTTTATGCCACACACTGATCACAGCAATTGTATGAAATGAAGGAAGAAAGCTTTTCGATCACATGTTTTGGTCTTTTTATTTCCAATAAACCTATCGCAAAGAGCTTTCATACTTCATTCCAAACGATTGCTGGAACAGTGTATGACGAAAGCCTTTAGCAAAGTGAATCCGTTACTCAATGCAATATTCGAATTTTGTACCACTAATCTACTTTTTACGAATCTTATCACATAATTATGTATCTTAATGAAGGTACGAACAATTGAGACAAAATGATTGCAAAACTTCTTTTTTATGTTTAGTATTAGATTCTAATTTTATCACAGTATGATTTTATGCTCTCTGTGCGAAGGCAATAGTGGTGAATGATACCAACAGAAGTTTAACTAAGTAGCCGGCCCTGACAACGAATTTTTTTGAAAATACCAACCTTGACAACTGACACCTCCTTTTATTATTCATACATAAGGAATGAGTGGGAGGAAAACTCAACAATATAATACAAGAATAATGTAACAGCTATTCTACAACCATGCAATATTCTAACAAAGTAAATCAAAGCTAATTTAACTGTTTAAAGATGTTTCCATGGCCTTTATATTTGCCTTTTTGACTGTGCCCCATCCCTATAACACTGTTTCAGCTTCCACCCCACCCCCAGGTATACGTTAGTTTCGAGAGGTCTCTGTCCACCAAACTATTATACCTCCATCTATGAAGTCTAAGTTATATATCTGCTGGCTAACTAATCGCCCTACCCAGGCCTATAATTACGTACGAGAGAGATTTTAAGATTTTTCTTAATTTTTGCTGCATAGTGGAAACTTTTAATAGATAGTGAAGGACTTGAAGTTATGTATAGTAGGTAATTACAGACAAAGCAATCCCAAATACCCAATAGTCTAGGATCAGAGATAGTAACTTGGCTTTTTGAAAACCGAATTTTCGAAATTTTGGCTTTTTTCGAACCTCGTTGGCTTCAGATATTTTCCTGGGCATTTTAACTTTATTTGTGCGTTTTGAAGCTGCTAAACAAGCAACCTCTAAGATTCATTCGACAAGGCCCGTAATGTATAGTAGATACTAAATTATTCCATCAATTTATTCTATTTTTCAGTTGGTGATACTATTGTCACAGAGTTCGAAAAGCAGTAAGAGGCACACGCGGAAATACCTATAAGGAATTACTTGTCACCGTGATAATAATGTAAATGTTCGTTAAAACAAGAATTCAAAAGCGTATTAGGCGATTTTTTTGCTTTTTGTATAAGCATTTAAGAATTTGGCTTTATTATGGAGTTTTCATTGAAAATAGTTTGGCTTTGTTTGGCGTTTTCCCGCTATGGTTAAGATTGTTTCCGCGCATTCGTCCACCAATCTCGTTTTCCGCCTGACTTGTCCATTGCAGACCTCAATCTGGTGTGTAATTCCTCAATTTTCATTTTTCATTTTTCATTTTTCATTTTCGTTTCTTACAGGAACCGCCTGCTGAGTCCATTACACTTCGTTCAAACAGTCTTACATTTCACTTTTAAGAGTCAAGAGACATTTGAGGGCAGCTAGACCCCTAGTCGTTTTCCCCCAAACCCATCCGATACAAACTTTGAGATAGGATATTTTTTTTTTAATAGTTCAAACATCAGATACCAGAAACTCTAGAGTCAACACAGCCTCCCAGAACCCAGGGTTAAGTGTTTTACGTTATGTCCCAAAGGGGTATAAGGTTTTTATCTAAAGGGTGGTCGTATAAACTTCATAAGTGGCTTATTTAATTAGACATTGAAAGTTCTAGTTCACTTTCTAAGAGTCAAAAGACCCAAGCATAATTAGCCCCTTCACCCTAGCCCTTTTTCCCCAAGCCCATCCGATACAAATTTTAAGATGGCCACTTTTTAAAATTGTTCAAAAAACATATGAAAAAAACTCTGGGGTCGACAAAACCCTCCAGAGCCTGGGGGAAAGTGTTTTAAGTTATGCCATGGAGGTGTTTAAGGCTCTTATGCAAAGGCTGGTCGTAGAAACTTCGGAGGTGGCTTATTCTTTGCAAATCAGAATTTCTTGTACCCTTCTTAAGAGTCAAAAGTTATCGGAGGGCAAGTAGCTCCACCCCCAAGGCCCTTTTTCCCCAAATGCATCCAACAAAAATTTTGAGACAGTTATTTTGTTAAAAATAGTTTAAAGATCAAATAATTAAAATGCTGAACAAAATGGCTGTCTCGAAATTTTGATCTGGTGACTTTGGGAAAAAATTAGCGAAGGAGGGGGGGGGCTTCAGTGCCCTCCAATTTTTTGGGTCACTTAAAAAGGGCAGTATAACATTTAATTTGCGTTAGAATGAGCCCTCTGTCGATATTCTAGGACCACTGGGTCAATAAGATTACTAGTGGAAAAAAACAACAAATAAACACGCATCCGTGATCTGTCTTCTGGCAGAAAATACAAAATTCAGCATTTTTGTAGATAGGAACTTGAAACTTCTACAGTAGGGTTCTCGGATATGCTGAATCTGATGATGTGATTTTCGTTAAGATTCTATGACCTTTAGGTCATATATTTATTTAAAAGTTTATATATTTAAAATCAGCATAAAAATAAAATTCTTTTCATGTAACTATTGATATCAAAATTTCTTTTTTTAGTCACTCCTTACTCCATATCGCTGCAATTTTTGTTTAATCACTGAAAGCAAGCAATTCTCAGGGGAAAACATTGAAATGCCAGTGATATTGAATAGCTAAAAACAGCCAGTAGTTTATTTTTCTTTATCCGGAGGCTGAGGCCGTGTAATTTCAAATCTATATTTTTGCGATGAGCATTTATGTCATCAAAGCTTGTTTTATATTATTCAATGTTTAGAAGAAAATTGTACAAAATACTCTCTAATTACAATTTTTGTTGTTGAACCTTGGCAAAGCGAAGAGTTTATTAATGGGAGCCAAAAATTAAACGGAGATATTTAAATCATTATAAAAAATATATGCAAAGTGAAAACATCGATGTATTTTTTCTAATCAAATTCTGAAATAATTACTGAAGATGCCTCTACAATTAAAAACAGTGCCAAATCCCCAGCTTCATCCTTGTCAGGAATTCAAAATTTAGAACAATGCAATAACGCCCTCATAATTATTTCTGACTATTCACATTGGAGTACACGTGAGCATTGTTGATATTCTTCTAGTTATCTATAGCGTTTCAAGTAACAAATGGCTGATAAGTTTTGTTTCATGAATCAGGCCCAACAATAGAGAGATAAAGTGTAAAAGATTTAAATTCTGTATTTGTATGCTGGACATCCGATTCACAGTTGCGTTCCTCGATAAGCCAGCATTTCAAAAATTGTTTTACAAAGAAATGGTTTTACTACCTAGAACTGGAGAAGCAAAGTATATATTGACATTGATGTAAAATTTCTTTTAGATTTATGCCTTGTATTTTATCTTAACATGAAAACTGCAGAATAGTAAATGAATGTCAATCACTGTTATTAATGTATATAAATTGTTTTTCATTGAATAATTACATAAGATAAATAACTTCATAACATATATAAGTCATATGAAAAACAAACATTCGAAAAATTAAAGCTGAAACAAATTAAAGCTTGTTTCTTCTTGGTATTACAAAAAAGAAAAGTTTTTTCTGAAAGTAAGGAGCGACATTAAAACTTAAAAAGATCAGAAATCATTCTGTATATGAAAGGGGCTGTCCCCTCCTCAACGCCTTTCTCTTTACTCTAAGGTTTTCTTTATTGTTTTTAAAAGTAGAGTTGTGACATATTCAAAGTTTACCATAAAGAGCAAGACGTTGAGGGGACAGTTCCGTTCATGTAGGAAGTAATTTATTTTTGTTTTAAGTTTTAATGTTGCTCTTTACTTTCAGTAAAAAAATAAACTTGTTTTGCATATGATTTCTGAACGTTTTTCAACTAATGCAGGTTCAAATTTGGCTCACCGCGCATGAAAATTAAAACAAAATATGCATATTAATTTTGACAGATTTATTTCATATATAAAGGGTTACTGCACCCTAAATACCTGGCCCTTTACGCTAAAGCTGTTAGCATTTTTAAATTTATTCCTATTCTAATTAAACAGCCCCCGTGTTTCAGTAGCCGGCCTAAAAAAATTGGGACACACAGTCAAACTTAAGCGTAAAGATCCAGGTATTGAGGAGGTGACAACCCTTCAAATATTGAATAATTTCTGTTCTTTTTTAGTTTTAATGTTGCTCCTTATTTTCAGTTAAATAAAAATTGCTTTTTCAAATCAATTTCTGATCGTTTTTTCCAAAATAATGTCGACGAATCTAGCTCACCTTTTATGAAGTATACCTCCCCCCTTATGAAACACTCCGCTGTTGAAATTTTATCCAAGTAAAGCATACCCCCCCCCCCGTAAAATTATGACCCCGGATCATATCCACATGTACCATAAGGCAAAGAGAATGTAAGACAATTAAAAAGAAAGTAAAGTGCACTCTCACCCGTCTCATTAACTCCAGACAGTGCTATCCACGCTGAAAATCCCCCATCCCCATAAATTGCTTTCGAACGATTCAGCCAGAAATATTCTCCTTGGCGTTATTTCATTTGAATGCGACTTTAATCTCTAATCGGTTTCTCGGTTACTCCTTAAATGCCCCTTCCGTGGAAATTATTTCCTAGAAATCAAAACATGTGGAAAGTAGCCCCTCAAATAATTCCCCGGGAACATCTTCACATGTAAAATTTGGAAAAGAGAATGCAAGATATTTGATAAGAATTTTGCATAGAAATACTGTCAAATCCTCCCATTGTATCAGTTCCCCTCGAAAATTTCCCTCCCCTAGGAAGAGCCTTTCTATAGAAATCTATCCCAAGAACGACCCCCCCCCCCAGAAAATGTTCTTAGTATTTCCTAATAACAAATACTATACGTAAACAATGGATAAATTTCAAAACTTAGAGGCCTTTTCCCACGGACTGTAGGGGGTCATTTTATACCTAAAGACAATGACATTTAATCTTGCAACTATATTGAATAAAATGGTTATCTTAAAATTTTGATCAGACAATTTTGGGGAGAAATTGCTGTGGGAGGTGGCCAGTTGTACTAAACTTTAATTCCCGTTTGAATACATCCTGACTCGATCTTTTAGGCTCATTTTTACATTATGATCACCCTTTGAAAAAAACCCAACAAATTAACAAATATTCGTGATCTGTCTTCTGGCAAAAATAGCAAAGTTTCTTATTTTTTTCTATAGGATCTTAAAAATTCTACAGTAGAGTTTTCTGGCGCGCTGAATATGATGGCGTGATTTCCATTAGGACTCCTTGAATTTTAGGAGTGTTTTTCCTTGATAAAAGTAAATTTTATCAAGCTTGTAAATTTTGATGGTTAGCTGTGTATCTTCAGAGAGGATGTCGCCGTTTTTTTTTAAAGCGGGTCGCTGTTTTGCTCTTCAAGTGTTCCATGAATGATGCTTCTAATTCCTATGTAAAAGTGCTATTGACCAGCGTTTCCAACACCGTATAATTGTACCGTTTTTGGCAAAAATATAGTTCCTGGTAAAGTGCGGTACATTTGAAGAATTTTTGGTACAATCAAAATTTTCCGCCACTTTTTGATTTTATTCGCTTTGTATATATGCAATACAATTTCGATATGTGACGTTTCTTGAATGTAATTTAACAGGTAACAAGCAATATCAGTTGAATCAAGCAATGAAAAAATCTGCAAGGAATATAAGATATAGGCAACATAGGATTTTCTCTTAGAGATGGTAAAAATTAGCATTTAATGATGTAAATCAATATTGTAAATATGTTTTTTAGTCGTTTTCAGAAATTTGATAATGTTTCCATCTGGAAAGGCTTGTCTTTAATTTTTTTTTTTTTTTAAGAGACTCCTTGAGACTTATAGAATTTCAGCAAAGTACAGCCGAAGATATTTACCGGGCCATAACTATACTACTTTTTAAAGAAATTGGAGCTTCAAAGCAAACCTAATACGATTTGCTGCAGACAATGCGTCGGCTATGATCGGGGAGCAAGGTAGTGTGCAGGCGAAGCTGTTGGAAGACTGGCCAATTTTATTTGTGCTTGGTTGTTCATGCCATCCATTCACGTATGTGCTAGTGATGCCAGCAAACAATTGCCAATAGAAATGGAAGATTTTTGTCAGGATGTATACGGGTATATTTGTCGCAGCCCAAAACGGATTAGTGAGATTTTAGAATTGCAGAAGTTTATGGAATTGAAAGAACCTCCGATTTTGAGACATATAGCAACTCGATAGTTGTCTAGACAATCCGTTGTTGCTTGATATTTGGAGCAGTGGGATTGCTTGACTTCACTCTTTCGTGTGGAAAGTAATAAAGAAGCCAACAAGCCGGGAAAGGTCACTGCCATATTAAAAATCTGCTTTCACGGGTTTTCAAGGCTTATTTTGCCTTCCTGGTTCAAATTTTGAAGTATATCGAAGACCTAAACAAGCAATATCAGGCAGAAGAGACCCAGAATCTCTTATCTATAATCATTTTTCTGAAGCATGCAAGATAATATCATCCCATTTTTTTTTGCCTAGTTATGCGAAAGAAAGTGATTCCCGCTTCATAAACCCATATGACACCAACAACTACGTCGATGTCAAGATTATGGAATGTGGGGGTCGAGTGGAAGGGATTTTTACCAAAGAAAAGGTATCTATCTGACGCAGTTTTAAAAAAGAGCGTAGGAAATTTTTGATCCTGATCTGTGATGAGATGAGAAAACGTTTTATCAGCTTCAGGTATTCATCGGTAAGAAACTTCGATAGGCTTCATCCATGCTATGCTATAGGAGTAGAATGGCTGTAATCAGTCAAATCTTGCGCTTCTGGCTCAGTTTCCAAATTCACTGAGTGACGATGACCTGGAAGATATCTTCCAAGGGTGGGAGAGATTATCCTTTTTCTCTGAGCTTTGTAATTCAATTGCCTCAGATCCAGCCATATTTTGGACTCAGGTTTACAGGCAAAAAAATGTTAATGGGTCAGAGCGTTTTTCTCTTCTTGGGCGTTTCATTTTAAGCCTACTTGCTCTCCCACACATTCATATGGCTACTGATCGAACTATCTCTACTGTCAATCTGAATAAAACCAGCATTAGAAATTGTCTCGGTTTCACCACCTTAAACGAGCTTCTCAATGCAAAACAGATTGTCCCAATGACTTGGAAAATACCCTTGAAAATGGTTCTGTATCCAAAGTGGAAAAACCGTGGAAAGGGATATGAAAAAGTTGGGCTGGGTTATTGTAAAAGACGTTCTGGTAACAACATTCTAATTACGTCTAAGGTGTCGCTTGAAGGAATCCTGTAATGTCGCTAAATAAGGTTTACACCCGGGGGTGTATTCACTTTCTACGAACCAATTAATGAACAAAAATGCAAAATTTGCCATAATTTGCCCCGGAAACATCTCTACATGTACAGTTTGGCAAAGATAATGTAAGACAATTAAAAAGAGTTTCTAATAGTAACACTACCACCACTCCCCCCGCCCCAAAGAAATATTTCCACTGGAAAATTCACGCCTTGGAAATTTCCTTCCCCATGAAATATTCTCCTTATGGAAATCCCCCAAAAGCAACCCCTCCACTTCCCTGAAAAATGTGTGTATGCTTCCCAATGACAAACACTATATGTAAACAATAGAGAAAATTGTCAAAACTTACAGGCCTCTCCCCACGGACTGTGGGAGGTCATTTTCTACCTAAACTTGTTGTTATTTTATTTTTCAACTATACTGAACAAAATGACTATTTCCAAATTTTAATCAAATATTTTTGGGGAAAATATGGATGGGAGGGGGTCTATTTCCCTCCGATCTTTTTGGTCATTTTAAAAGGGCACTAAAACTTTATCGGTGAAGAGAAGGGCCACATCCGGCCTGCTGTCCAACAGAGCCAAGGCTTCTTGACCGTTCTGGGCCTCTAGGGTCCGGTATCCCAGTCGCTTGAGGATCTTGACCGCCACGCGCCGCACCGCTTGGTCGTCTTCGGTGACCAGAATCGTCGCCCTCGGATGAACCGGATCACTGGGTCCGCTGTCGATGTCTCCGTCGGCGGCCTGGGTCCCGCTTGCTCTTGGCAGCAGGATGATGACCGACGTTCCCTCACCCACCTCGCTTTCGATCTCGATATGGCCGCCGGATTGGGTGACGAAGCCGTAAACCATGCTCAAGCCGAGGCCGGTACCCGCGCCCGCTTTCTTGGTCGTGAAAAAGGGTTCGAAGGCCTGTTCGATCACCTCCGGAGGCATCCCGCTGCCGCAGTCGCTTACCTCGATCTTGACGTAGTCTCCCGGTGTGGGCCGTGCCAGGGACTCGATCCCGGCCTGTCCCGGGGCCGGACGAACCGAGGTATTTTCGATCGTCACCTGAAGGCTCCCGCCTTCAACCATCGCGTCTCGGGCATTCACCGCAAGGTTGATGATCGCATTCTCCAACTGATAGCGATCGATCAGGACCGGCCAAAGCGGTTCGTCGAAGTGAGTTTCAATCTGAATATCTTCGGCGAGCGTTCGACTCAGCAGCGAAATCGAGCCCTCGATCACCGGCGCCAGCCGCAGCAGCTCAGGCTTGAGCGGCTGTTGCCGGGAAAAGGCCAGCAAGCTGCGGGTCAGGTCTGCCCCTAGTCCGGTTGCCCGCTTGATCGAGCCGATGAGCTCCGACAGCTCCTCGGACTCGGGCATGGTCTCTTCGAGCAACTGGAGATTGCCCTGAATCACGAACAGGAGATTGTTGAAATCGTGCGCAACGCCGCCGGTGAGCTTGCCGACGGCGTCCATCTTCTGGACATGCTGGAGCTGGCGTTCCTTCTCCCGTTGCTCGGTGATGTCCATCGCCACGCCCAAGACCACGGGCGACTCGTATCCCGACTGATTGAAAGGCACCTTGATGGTCCGCAGGAACCGCTGCCGCCCTTGGCGATCGGTGAGCTCCTCCTCGGCGACCAATTCCGAGATCGCGCCGGAGATGACCGCATAGTCGTTCGCCCGAAAGCTCGACGGGTCCTCGTCGGGGTTGAGGAATTCCTGGGCGGTCTTGCCGATCACGTCTTCCACCGGCGCGCCGAGCATGTCCGCTACGGCTTGGTTTACCAAGGTGAAGCGGCCGTCGTCGGCTTTTGCGAAAATCAGCAAGGGCACGAGATCGATGACTTGGCGCAGCTGTTGCTCGCTCTGCTTGATGGCATCCTCGGAGAGCCGCCGCTCGACCATTTGTCCCAGCTGCTCGCTGGCGGATCCTATTACCGCCAGGATCTGTTCATCTGGCGCGATCGCTTGCTCGGAGAGGAATTCGAGCACGACCGAAACGCTGCCGTGGACGGATACCGGGAAGGCGCAGGCCGATCGGAGAGCCCCGAGCGCGCTCTCGAGGTCCGAGCCGGGCGTCGGGCAAAACCTCGGGTCGTCGGCAAGGCTCTGAACCCAATCCGGCCGGCCGCTCCTGAGCACGCGGCCGGGAAGTCCCTCATGGCCCGCCAAGCTGAGGCTTGCGAGACTGCGTCGCAGTTCGGCATAGCGGACCGGATCCTCGGCATGCCAAGCCATAGCGGGCACCAGCGCGCCAGAGGCGTCGGAGTCCAGCAGGTAGGCATGACCCACAGACCAGCCGGTGTAGCTGCAGGTCTCGTCTAGGCATGCCTGGATCGCGACCTCGACGTTCGAGGTCTGAGTGGTCGTGGCGCTGATTCTCTGCAACATGCCGATAGATCTGGCCTGTTCCGCCAGATCTATCTCGTGGTTTTTCATCTCGGTGACGTCGGTCCGTGTCCCGACGTTCCAGCCGTTGGCAAGGCGGCTGTGGCCTATCCGCAGCCACCGTCTGTCACCATGCTGCTCGAGGCGCGGCCCCTGAGCATCACGATGTTCTTCCAATTGACGCTTCACAGAGGCTTCGATCTCGGCTTCTTCGCGGTGGCCGAGGCAGTGCTGGGCGATCGCCCGCGCCACCTCCGGCAATCCGGTTCCCGGCTCAAACAGCTCGGGACCGATGGGGCGATAGAATTCCCTGAATTTGCTGTTGCACAGCACCAGGCGCTCATCCGCATCGAAGACGACCAAACCCTCGTCGAGCGCTTCGACCGCTTGCGCCAGCAGCTCCCGGCTCTGCTCTGCGGCGGTCTCTGCCTGTTCCCTGACCTTGATTTCCTCGACCAGCACCTGATTGGCTTCGCGTAACTCGGCGGTGCGCTTGCGAACCCTCAGGTCGAGCTCGT
>JAAAKM020006971.1:125395060-125414052 GCA_010016025.2 Alatinidae sp. Z8VKAUB7J3 | reverse complement strand
GGTTTGCTGCAGGCTCAGCTCCGCCAGTTTTTGCTCGGTAATGTCCTGCTGAATCCCGATGGTTTTTACGAGCCTCCCGCTCTTGTCGAGCACGGGTTCGCCCTGTTCGCGAAAAAAGCGCTGGGTGCCGTCAGGCAAAAGCAGGCGGAACTCGATCTCGTAGGCGGTCTTTTCGTCATAGGCTCTTGAAAGCACCGAATCGAACCGCGCCCGATCCTCCGTATGTATTGAACTCAAGAGAGCGTCGTAGGAGCAGAATTTCGCCAGGTATGACTCGACGGTCATACCGGTGATACGGGCCAGCTCCTCCGAACAGAAGTCGGAACGCTGTTCGACCTCATCCCAGACGAAATGGCCCAGCCGCGCCATATGGGCCGCCGACTCGTACAAGACCTGGCTGCTTTCCAGCTCGGCCTCGGTGCGCCTGAACTCGGTCAGATCCGTGAGGATCTCGAAAACTCCCCGTGCCCCGGAGCCTCCACCCTCTTCCGGCACAAAGCTGGATTTCACCCGCCGGTGGTTGCCCGTGCGATCTTCGACGGTGCGCTCGATCTCGACCGCCTCGCCGCCGGCGGCGGTGTTCAGATACTGCCGAAGTTCGCGAAAGGACTCCGGGCCAACAACGTCTTCGACCGCGGCACCGCGGATCTGCGCGGTGGTCCTCCCGATCCAGTCCGCGAAGGCTGTGTTGACGAACCGATAGCGCTGCTCCCGGTCGATATAGGCCACCGCCAAAGGCAGAGCGTCGGCGAACGCCCCAAGGCGGTCATCATCTTGCCAGGTGGACGACCCATGGAGAGCCGCACCGGCGAAGTCGCCGCGGAAGGATGGCGCGCTCTCGGCGAAGGCGGCTTGCAGGGCGCGGCACTCCGTCTCCAACTCGGCAACGCGTGCCCTTAGCTCCTCCACCACGTTTCCGGTCGTTTTTGCCCGCGCGATTCGATCCATTTTTCTTCACGAACCCGTAGTACAGTGGGCACTCGTCAACAGATCAGCTTGACCTGAAGGCCCAAACACGGCCGCCGATCCCCGATGGAGGCCGAGCGCCAGATCTTCTCAACGGCGGATCCACCCGGTCTGTCGCTCGGGGAACACTACCCGATCCCATATCTCGGATTTCTAAACACAACTGCCCCTCGCGACCGGACATCGTGAGATCCCATACCCCTCGTTCGAAAGTTGAATATATCGTATTTGTTTACCGCAGCGTGCTATATTTATGCATAGGATAGCGGGGTCGGCTTGGGGGGGCCGAAAAGATTTCGGTTGGCGGCAGTCTCTGGTAAAGAGCAACATCAGGTTGTTTGCTGGGCGAATCAGTGGCATAGCGGCCGGAACGGAGGCGGCCGGGCACGCTCAAAGGAGGGGATCGAGTGCATCTAGTACTGGCGGATGACCATCAATTGGTGCTCGATGCGTTGCGGGCCTACATCAGCAAGCTCAAGCCGGACACCCGAATCGATGAGGCGACCAGTTTCGATCAGGCGATCGAGAGAGTCTCCGCATCTGACACAGTGGATCTGGTGATCCTGGACCTGAACATGCCCGGTATGAACGGCTTGGTCGGGCTGGATGTCATGAAGGAGCGATATCCGCACTTGCCGGTCGTGCTCTTGTCCGGCGCGACCGACGCCGCGATGGTCAGAGAGGCCTTGAAACGCGGCGCGGACGGTTTCATTCCCAAGGAGCTCAGCGGCGAGGCCATGCTGCGCGCGCTGGAGTTGGTGATGTCCGGCGAAGCCTTCATCCCGGCGCTGATCCTGTCGGATCAAGGCACCGCCGGAAAGGAGGGGGTAAACCGCGACTTCGGGGACGAGAATCCTCTGGCCCAGCTGACCCGGCGGGAACGCCAAGTTCTTTCGCTTCTGATCGAGGGGCAGTCGAACAAGGAGATCGCGCGTAAATTGGGCCTGAAGGAGATCACCGTCGCCTTTCACCTGAAAGGCCTGTTCCGCAAGCTGGGCGCCTCCAACCGGACCGAGGTGGTGGTTGCTGCGGTCCGCCGTGGATGGGAAATCTGACGCCGGGGATTGGGTGACCTGCGAAGCCTGACGCCACCCATTGAAAGCAGGGTTTTGAGGATCAGGCGGGGATGACCTGCAATTCGTATTCCGCCTCCGGCTGATAGATCGCCCCGCCGGCCGAGAGAAAGCTGGAGTAGAGCGTGATGCGATCGACCGGGAAGGCTTCGCTTCGAAAGAGCGCGTGTGCGGTCAGGAAGGATTGCAGCTCGTGACCCGGGCTCGATGAGAAGCGCGCGAGCGTGATGTGGGGCTTGAACTTGCGCCGCACCGCGGGCAGCCCGGCTTGAATCAGGACACGCTCGATCTTGTCGCGCAGCCGGGTCAGCTCATCGTTCGCGACCACGCCGGCCCACAGGGCCCGAGGTATGCGGCTGTCGCCGAAGTATCCCAGTCCCTGCAGGGCAATGGAGAAGCCTGGCATCCGCAGGCCGGAAAGCGCCTCGTCGATGTCTCGAGCCTGGGCGCCGTCGACTTCGCCGATGAACCGCAATGTTAGGTGGAGGTTGTCCTCGATAACCCACCGCGCTCCCGGCAGGGGCTTTTCGAGCCCCGAGAGTTGTTCGCGTAGCCATTCGGGCAAGGTCAAAGCGACGAAGAGGCGCATGTCAATTCCGTGGGGATCCGCACAGCCCCGCTGTCCCAGGTGCCGGGCCGCCGCCGCTCCTGAGTGGGGACGGATCAGGGACAGGGATAGATGTGATGCTCATGGAGCGTTTCGATGTCCGTAAGGACGTCTTCGCTCAAGGCCAGTTCGGCGGCGGCCAGGTTGGTCCGTAGCTGGACCAGATCGGACGCCCCTATGATGGCCGAGGTGACGAACGGTCGTGACACGACATAGCTAAGCGCCATCTGCGCCGGATCAAGCTCGTGGCGTCGCGCCAGGTCCACGTAGGCCTCGATTGCCGCCTCCGCGCGGGGGCCTTGATAGCGCGTGTTGTGCGGCCAGCGCGTGAGCCGGGCGCCCCTTGGCTTCCGGCCTCCCAGGTACTTGCCTGTGAGGGTGCCGGCAGCAAGCGGTGCGTAGGCTAGCAGTCCGCAATCTTCGCGCAGCGCGATCTCCGCCAGGCTGGCTTCGAAGCGCCGGTTCAAGAGAGAATAAGGGTTCTGAATCGAAACCGCCCGAGGCCCCCTGTCGTTTTCGGCCAAGGCCAGACAGCGCATGACTCCCCAGGGCGTCTCGTTGGACAGGCCGATGGCGCGAACCTTGCCGGCGGTGACCAGGTCCCCCAATACGGCAAGGCTTTCTTCCAGGGGCACCGACTCGTCGTGCGCCGGGTGCTGATACCCGAGCTCGCCGAAAGCCTTAATCGGCCGGTCCGGCCAATGCAGCTGATAGAGATCGATGTAATCGGTGCCCAGCCGCTTCAGACTGGCGTCGACTGCTTCGAAGATGTGTTTGCGCGACAGACCCCGGTCATTGGGATCCTCGCTCATCGGATTGTAGAGCTTGCTTGCCAGAATGAGTTCGTGGCGCGGCAGGCTGCCAAGCACCCGCCCGACGATCTCCTCGCTGGCGCCATGGGAATACATGTCGGCGGTATCGAAAAAATTGAATCCGAGATCGACGGCCTTCTCGATTATCGGCCGGGAGCTCGCCTCATCCAGGACCCACGGTGCCCATTTGGGCGATCCGAATGTCATGCAACCCAAGGCCAGCCGCGATATTTTGAGACCGGAACGGCCAAGGTTGATATAATCCATTAGTACACCTCCAAAATGTGGCACATGACGCCGACAGCTGCGCTCGAACCTTCGTCTGACGGCCGCCATCACCGCTTTTTGTCCGTAATTGCTTAGATATTTCCATGTCTGATCGAGCGAAACAAGGCGCGTCAGATTTTATTTTTCTGCCCATTGCGTTTCTGAGAAGAGTCGATAGGCTTGGGTGTACTAGCGAGTTAGAACACATGTTCCGTATCAATGCCGAAAGCCTCGACAAGTCCCTTCCGGTTCCGGTTGGCACCCAGTAACTTGTAAGAAGTAGTTACCGCTCTATTTAACTATTCTATGTTAACAACGAAGTATTGATATAACTAGATATGAAAATGGATACCATAGCTTGATCTTTGGCAGAATGTTCAAACTAGCATGAAGTGAACAGCTTGAAGAAATAAGGAGACAAAATTATTGTCACTGAAATAATCAGACTTTATGAAGTTTATGAATACATATGCTTTGCAAAATTCCCTTTTGTTGACACTGTTGACTCGTCCTTGCAATTTTTAGCCCTTTTGGGTTTAAAAACTTTAAAGCACGTCTGGTCTATGCTGCTGGAAGGTGGGGAACAGACGAAATCTGGATCGGTGTACATTCCATGCCACTCGTAATCTTCTGAACATTCGCTGGCTATTGGACCTTTCCTGACATACATCAAATGAAGTGCAATAGTATTTTGAAATACATTAAAAAGACGATATGATTTTACCTTAAGCAAAGCTTTTTAAATCGATTGAACAACGTATTTTAAAATCATCCTTCCACCTTCAAAGGACAAAAACAAGAGTGCATACGTTTTCTAGCAAACGAAATGCGCAACGAAGGGTACGCCAGGGAACGGAAATTAATAGAGAATGTGCGCCCTACTCTATAACTTTACACACAAAGTAAAGTTTTTTATAACTTTGAACAGAAGTAATCTCCTTAGGAACATCATGAGCATCTATTGTATAAGGGAAATTCTTCGAAGCTGTTTATTAATTGTGGCACTTGAGACCCTCAATGGCCCCTACGGAAAATCCTCACGATTAATGCCATGGTCTCCACATCCACTAAAAATAGAAATCCCTATTTTTTCTTCCAGCATTACGATCAAAATTACGATCCATGGCATTCCTACCGTTGCATTTTTAAGCGCACCCAAACAGGATGACTGGGAAAGGCGTGCCGATTGGATACTTCAACAATCGATTACAGTTGATAGGCATGTAGGAGTCTAAAAAGCTTTATGATAGCTGACGCTAAATTTAACTCCTTATAGATATCATGCATGATGCTATACTATGGCATTTTGAAAACTTTCTTCAATTGATGCAAGCAAGGAATAACCATTGCTGTTAATTGCATTTTAGAACAAGTCTATTTCATCAGTGCCATTGGTGTATCTTCTCCTACAATAGATAAATATTGGAATATTTATCTAAGGACTGAACTAAACACTTAAAAAAGAAAATCAGAAACTTATCAATATTTGGATGATAATTTCAGACTTACAGAAGAAACACTAACAATAACAAAAGGAGAAGACCGTAGTTAAACTACTTTTACAGAGTAATCGTCCACTACAAATAATCCCGACCACTCTCTAGGCACATCATGTATACTCATTCCACATTAAAATATTCGAGTATTTGTAAGTGCTTACCTGGTATTCTGAATCTTTTATCCAAAATTTCTTGATCTGTTGTCGTTTGGATATCTCCTACACTTTCTGACATTGATGTCTGGGACATGTGTGATCTAGAAGACCGAATTATACTTTCATAATTTGAATCTTCAGCCAAAGAATGCCCCTGCTTCACAACATCGACGTAATTGAACAATGAAGAAGATCTGTCTGTCACAAATGGCGATGAGGTCTTGTTGAACAAACTTGTAGATTGTATTCCTCCATCAAATGTCATATTTTTTGATACTGTAATAAATGATATCGAATTGGACTGGCCAAACATTTGGGATTCAGTTGATATTTGGTTTATCTCGGATGAAGATGTAAGATTAATTGAACTGACTGTAACCATTGAAGATAAATAGGGAATAGTATTGTCAATAGATGTCGAGTAGTTTAAGGCTATCGTAGAAGTTAAAGAAATATTAGGGGACGATCTGGTGGCTTCAGACGATAAGGATCCAATCGGAGAGGTTGAGTTTGAAGCTGAACTTGTGTAAGACTGCCATGAAGAGGTTTTGCTAACCTGGACAGATAGTGTGCCATTGGGAACCACAGTAGAATTAATAAATTGTAAGCTAGATGATTTGGTAAGGTTATTACGCAATAACGGTGTGGTAGTAGACACCTTTGTGGGAGTAACTGCACTCGAGCTTCCTTGTATGATTGAGTCTGTGACAATGGAAGACATGTTGTTTTCCGACATAGCAGAATCTGATGAAGAATCACTTGAGGAAGAACTAGAATTAGTTGCATCCTGATCTTCATCGTCGGTATCTTTTTCAGAGATAGGCTCCTTGTCATGATCGTTTGTCTCAAAACTGTGCTTGAAGAAAGGAAAATGTTTCAATATACTCTGAACAAAACTTTCCCTCTTAAATCGAGCTAATTCTTCATTGCTATCTGTCATTGTATCCTCTGGCAAGGAAGAATCAGCGTCGATGCTGCCCAATGTCAGTAAGAACAAAAGTGAAGTAAAATACAATCCCAATCGTTTCATTTTGAGCATTTGGAAATATTAAGGCAATCTTCTCATGTCAACTATAAATTATTATACTCTCCTGAACACACTTACTAGATGCAGTAACTATAAAATTGAATTAAATATATCCTGATTTGTATACATTTTAAAGTTGTCAATAGAGTTAAAGTTTGGTTTAAATCCAATGCTTTCCTTTTGCTTTTAACCTGTCGTTGACAGGTATATTGATCTTTGGTGCCCAGTCCACTAAATCTAGTTGTCAAAAGTAATCACACCCGATTTATAAACACCAGTGAATAAAACGAAGTAACATGCACATGGATATAATCAAAGCATGCTGGGTTACATTGTAAGCTGTGCTTTAACTATTTAAATTTCAACTGCACATCTTAGTTCACAAAAAGATTCTATATTGCCTTGACTTCGTTTCCATGTTAGCCGTTGCTATAAAGCAGGAATTTCAGCTTGACACTGATGGATCATTACTTGAGACCAAACTGACTGGCTTAATCATGCGTAACGCCACCAGTTCCATGTGGACGCTTGAAGAACTGCAAATGTGAGCCAACCATGCAATTGCTTTAGTTATGATTCCTGTCCAGGGAGTGCCTTTGTGAATGTATGGAATTTCTTGATCACTGTTTTATTTGGCAGACAAGTAACAATTAATATGGAATCCACTGATATACTTTTAATATTTTAGTAGAGCACACCTTCCACACAACGCAATTACGTCAAAATTTATCGATACCTGCAAGAAAGCTTTCAGAATTTTCTTAATTTTAAGCGCAACTTTGCCGTATTCCGGGTCCACTAAGTGTACACAGGAAGCGATTTTATCGTGATTTTGATCCTTGTCGAGAAGATCGGTGAATATCCGATAATTTTTTTGTAGTATCCTCAGTAGTTTTGCTGAACATTCAAAACTTGGTACAAAACAAACCTTTTCTTGATAATAGAATTATTTAAGTATTTACGTGTTTACGTATGGTTGGTAATTATTTCGGTGTCTATTTTAAAGGATATTGCACTGTAAACTTTATATTTTTCTTGCCACAGGGGAAAAGAAATAGTTATTAATTACCATATTACCATCGCTACTGCAGCTATTCTGAACCTGAGGGCCGCTGGACACGTGGCACCGGCGAGCTTCCACTCGTAAAAAGAAATGTTTGTAGCGTATTGAATTCAGACTGCAATCTATTACGTCGGTGATGTTTTCGTTAGTAATGGATTCTCTTTCAACTTAGTCAGAACTGTACTGCAATCTACACAATATTCTTACTCCGTTTCACGGCCCACAGACAGACCGACAGCCACATACAGTATCCTCTTGACACAAAAACGTCGAAAATCATTGCTCTGCTTTAAGTTAACCAAGGTAAGGCTACCCTAGGGTGTTTCGGGGCGTCTCAACTCCAATAATCGGTAAGTTAATCTGTCAGAAATAAAATAGAGATCCTATACAATGGCAGGAATGTTAGCAGAAAAGATAAAAATATGTTAAAATTAGACATAGTAGAAGCATTGGGCCATGAGCAGAGGTGTGGCTAGTAATCCCACAATCGCTACATAACCCTTTCCTAAAAATCATCTTTTTGATTGCGAAAATAGCCCAAATGTTCTTAATTGTTAGGTCCAGTACTCCCTAAACGCGTAAGGTGTAGCCAAGTTTGTTCTCCTAAGCATTGAAATTTACCAATATGCTCACAAGATCACGTTAATTGTAATAAAATAAGTAACAATAAATATCAATATAGTACGTAAATGCATATAAATAAAACAAACTAAGTAACCTCTATCTGACAGTAAAATGGCAATGTAAATAATGATACTACTATTATGCAGGGCAAATTGCGCTACAAATTTTAAGTTAAGACAATCGAGACAATTAAATGAGTATGTAATCAAACATGTATAGAACATACACTGACTGTAGCTATTACCTAGGCCCTTCTTGAGCACCCAACCCATTACACGCTTTTCGATACCTTGTTACTCAATGACCACTAAATCAACTCTTTAGGTGTATTACTTTCATCAATAAGCATTCGATGATGCTTGAAATTATTAATAAGCAAATTTTCATACATCTTTATTCAAATTAATAACTTTGTAAATAACATGTTGTGCTTGGGTTTTGAATAGGAGAGGTAATGTTATTATACACAGCATAGAGTAATAGTAATACCCATGATAAGTTTTCCTGCTTGAGAAACGGCCTTGGAAGACGTAGAGGTAGCTTTTATTTGAAATGAAAGTGAGCGCAATGTTAGGCCAGTTGGAAAATAAAAAAATTAGATCTTACCAACAGTGATGATGATTATAACGATGACTATGATGACGGCAATGATGATATAACTAATAATGATTATGGCATTTAAGCTTTCTAATTTTGCTAAGTGATGTGATGCCCAATAGAATATTGGCTTAGGAAAGGTTTCTTATGCTATGAAGCACTCCGCAGCTGAGTTCTTATTGGGTTTAGTTGCGTTGCATTGCGGTCCCCTGATAAATAGTCTTTGCAATGCTAACTCTAGTTGTCTTGCAAATAAAAACATCTCTAATAAATAGCCTTTGAAGTGCTAACTTAGGAATTTTAAGTGTGGGTTTATCAAGATTCAGAGGAGAGGAAATGTGATGGCTGTGTGGTGCACCTTGGTTGAGTTACGAGATTCGTTGGTAGAAAGAGAATTCCTTAGACATAGCGTGTCCCCTAGTTGCGTAGCCCAAGGAGGATGCAATGTTTAAAAAAACCCGACTTTCGTCCTGTAAAATGGGAACGTTTTGCCGCTATGATCTTCTTCTTGATAGCTCAAGAGATAATCAAATGGCCTGGTAAGCCGGGAGTTTCAGGACATTTTCATGCTGCAGAAGTACTTCTCTTGTAAACCGCAAAAAATATATATTTGATTTTCTTGTATTAGATGCACACTTCTGAAACATTTTTATAAGCACTAATCAACAGAGAAAATCTGAAAACTTCCGCAGAAAGAAGTTACTAGAGTATTGCACTGTATAATGTTGCTTATGCATGCAGGAAAATAAAAGAATTCGATTCTTTATGTCCCTAATTCCTGTCTAAGCTAGCTTCCATTCGTCTTTAGCTCTAACAATGTAACTGCATGCCATACTTGAAATTCTTGGTAGGTAATGTTCATCTCCCCGGCAACATTAGATTACTCTGTCACATTGCAAAGTTCCATTGTAATACATTGCCTACTGTACAATACAAGAAATGAAAGGTACAGTTCCACATGCTCAAGCTAGCGCTGACAATACAACCTATGATTTTTTTTTTACATCTTCTTCAAGCCCAACTTCTTACATCGTGGATCCATACGCACAACAAACCGACGCATGATACTTGAATCCCTTCTTTCCATTTAGAAAGGCCTAGGCTTGATCTTCCACGAGACCAATAAAATGGTGTTTTTCTCTAAGATAGTGGTCTTGAAACAATCTATGGGCCGGCCCAGTAAACTTTCCAGATTTTTTTTTGCGGACTACGGAATTTTTACCTTGCCACTTTTGCCTCTCTTGAATACTTTTTGCTACAGAAATGTAGCTTTTAAAATTCGTATTCATCTGCCAGTTAATGAGAAAATAACTCCTTCTTATTTCATGCTGGATTCAGATTCGGTAGGATCATTATCGGTTTTTCGTTATTGGTAACTAAGTTTCAGGATTTTATCGTAAAAATTGACTCAATTATTTGGATACTGGCAAAGTATTAAAACTGTTGTACATCATAGCGTTTGATTGAGAAAATCTCAACTCAATTACAAATCTCAATTACTCAAAACATGTTTGTGTGGAAGCATCAAATGATCAAGATCTATATACATCACTCTTCATGAGAATATTACAATGGCAGAGTGGACCGAAGTATTTTATGCAATATACTGATAAATCGATAAGCAGATACACTAATTTTTTGATATGTTGATTAAATATGTTATTTTTGTATTTGTTTTAATATCTATTTGTCCCTTGTTAGTTGTTACCACTTTCCTACTGTTCCTTTGTCATTACGTTTGCTTACATCTGTGTAGTGTTAACTTTAGATAATTTTTCTCTCCATCGTACAGATCGTACAGATTATTCTTTCCTCTAGTAGCATACAGTTTATATTTACCCTGAAGATGTCAACAGTTCTGTTTGACGAAACATTAGTTTAGTTTTTCATAAAAAGGGAAAAATATATCAATATGTCTCTTTCATTAAAGATACTCAGCCTGGCTTTAATTTTTATAAGCAGATTTCCCAACCATTATCTGAGCTCGATCCGTACAAATAGACCAATTGACGTCCCATGCCAAGTTACGAGGATCAAAGAACGAGTTGACGATTTTAAATACGTTAAGCTTCTTCAATCGTTGTTTCGAGTCGTTCACACTGTGAAAACTCTTACTTATTGCCCTTTGCATGTTCAAAGAGTAAAAATACAAGCAATTTTCTAGGGTGTGAAACGACATTTGATACATCGATCTGCATGCTAATGTTTGCATGATGTAATTTAATCTCACAGAGGACATGGGTTGCTATGTCTTTTCTCATGTCTTTATTTCTCCGCTATACATTGACGTTGCAAAAAGACACCCGACTCCACTGCTTCGCAGCAACGGTTTTTGTTGTCTCCAGCCTTGAAAGTTTAACGACGATCTCCCCATTTTTATTGAGATTCTTTTCCTTGACAATTAAGTGCAAAACTTTTGCAGCACCTTAATTATTGAGTTTGAGTTGGAAATGTACGTTGCCTAATTGCAAATGATACTCTGGACTATTTCACTTCTATTTCGTTCTGTGGCGCGGGTGTTACAGTTCCTCTCTTCACAGACGACATTCTGCAGATGGCCTATAAAATGGAATCGTATTTAACAAATGCAATAATTACATACAGAACTCTGATAAAATGCAGGATGGATGGCAGCCTGTAGTCGCCATGTCTATGTGCCAAGTATAAGCATGCTTTTAGAATTTTTAAGAGAATTTCTATATTTGCTGTCGAATATTCTGTATTGCTTTATTGATTGCCACTGTACTACTACTTTATTGATTTACTTAGGTGTAAATTAACGCATTACGTTTAAGAGGAATACTAGCACCAAGAGATGAAGCACCAAAGCCGCAGGGTTTAGTCCCTCTAACCCCAGTGGGTATGGATGCCCCCAGTTAAGACCCCTGATCTCGGTGATACAAAAATATACCCATTTCTTTCAGTTGCCAATAACATTTTTTAAGGTCACTCTTGCATTCAATGTTTAATTTTCCTGTTTTCAGAATATTCGAGTGATGGCAAAATATTACACACGGATCACTGTGAAGCGAATGACTGAACTGTTGGATCTCAATGCAGACGTTAGTTTATATTTTTTATTGTTTTGTCTGTTTTGTCAGATTAGGGACCATTCATGTAATACGTACATAAGGACTGCATCAGAACGTGATCCTCTCAATCTTTGCCCGCAAGTGTGTACGTTCTTCATTAGCGTATGTACTATCCACTTAATTACTTACACAGATTAAATTTATCGCAAAATCTTAGAAAAGGTTCTCTTTCGTTCCGTTTCATTCCGACTTGATCAACTTATTTTTAGATAGCTAGAAGCCTGTTGTTCTTTACTCAGCATCCTATATCTGGAGACGACTCTTTGTACTCGAGTCAGCCGACACTTTTTAGTTTAATTGATCTGGCTGACCTACAACAGCATCTTTGCCTATTTAATTTGAATTGGAGCTTTATTCAACAAATGAATTCTGATTAGTTGGAAAGTACATTTCCCATTACACAAACACAAGAGTACGGTATCACGTGAACTTTACAACATAATCAATAACAGAAGTATGTCGCTATTAGCCTGTAGAGCATTTATTTGAATTATTGAGAAAGTGTAAACAATGTTTAACTCAGCTTTCGTGTTTGCAGACGCGCAAGGACTATTTTAGTAATTTTCGAGATTCTGATGTTTTTTTAAAATTACACACAGCATGATACTCCTATTAAATTACTGTAACGTCCCCTTTTCACTTTTGCGGTTGATTAAGTTCTAAGAATTGTCAGAGGAAGCTCTATAATTTGGTGACGTCTCTAGAGAAGACGGAGTTCTTAGTCGTTGGTTTCTCAAAGACATCGTATAGTAATGGCAATATAATCATATCAGGAATATAGTTTACCCCCGGTAGTAATAAACGCATAAGATATTATAAATACATCCCCTCATAATAACCTCGGTGAAATAACACGCTTTGTAATGTAAAATGTTATGGGGTATGCAATTAAACATCACTACCATCATCACTATTTGCTAAGTTTACTCGAATCCGAGATTGCTGACATGAAAATTCGGTATATTGTATAGGTAAATCAGTGTTTCAAATGTTGGCGGGGGCAAAACCCTTCTTAATCGGGAAATAACTTGGTGAAAGGAAACAAAACTTTTTATTTGTTCCTATCATATGTAAAGGAGGGGCAAAATTTGGCCATGGGACGAGAGGAAACAGTAATGACAGTATCCCTTGCTCTCGGTAGTTGGTCTGTGGTTCAAAGATCAAACTTTTGCCGCTCCTAAATAACGCTGCTGATACAAGGCCCTTTTCAATTAGTCCCCAAGATGGTGGTGGTTGTCAACCTTTCAACACCACTTCCCCCATGACTCCCATACATCCTCAGCGTGCCCCAGATGGTTGCGTGGCTTTAGAGTGGAATTTGTGAAGTGCAAATGAAAGGTAGTACACGATTTTAAACTATAACCAGGCTATAGCCCACAATGAAATTGAACCATAAAGTCAGACATTTACTTCTTGTTTGAAACCCAATGCCAATAGGGACACTAATTTTATACTGGCAGCATTACTATAAGCATCAATCGGGACCACATTCATTCCTGTATATTTTGCAGGAGAGTGCTTTTAAATGTCTGCGGAACGTGACGCACACTATTTATATTCGATTTAAGGACGTCTTTAGTCGACAGACTTAGTCTAAAAAGTAGTTCCTCGACTGATACTTGAAATGATGTCCCTGAACACTGCCGTTGTCTTGTAGTGAATGTTGGCTGATAGTTTGATTGCTTTTTAGAGCATCGCATACTGTTCCTTATGTTATTGCATTCCATTTACTAATTGTAACCATACATATTTTACAATATCTTATTTTATAGGAGGCTGAGGATTTCTTATCTCACCTCGTGACAGCCAAGACGGTATTTGCACGTATCGACCGCCCTTCGGGTATCGTCACATTCCGACCGCAAAAGGGCGCCAATGAAATCTTGAACGAGTGGTCGCACAATATCTCTCAGTTGATGAGTCTACTCAATAAAACGACCCATCTGATTACCAAGGAAGAGATGGTACATAAGTTGATCCAGAACTGATGGAAACTGATAGATTAGTACAAACAACACATCTACTCTACCGAGTGGGGAGTTCAAGGAAAATCAACTTCGCTAATGTTTCCCCCATATTTGTATTAGTTCTAAACTGTTTACCGAAAAGAAGATTAAGAAGGGAAGGAAGTTTCGTTTTCGCGACGACTAGAGAAATGGGGTTGCTTTCTTAATTTGGCCAAGTTGTGGTAGATGCATTATGTATGATATTGACTGCTAGCGGTGAAAGACCAAATACAAAAGATGATGCACATGGGTTTGTTTTGACTATCCGTTTCCTCTAATGAATTCCTGTGCATCGTGGCCTATGCGTTGAAAAGCTAGAAACTTTTGTGTCATTTATTGCGTTTCTTCGTGGTTCTGTTTTTCGGCTTCGCAAATATTTTTCTCTCGGTATTGGCAGCAATGTAACTACCTTGTAAATCTTCTCATTTATATTAGATGTCTTTTAAGGAAACCGGTCGTAGTTGGTAATTGGATTATAGAATAGTTTTGGAAATACTGCCCTTGAAACGTACTGCTATCTGATGCCAAAAAGGAAAACACCATCAAAATTTATCAGAAATAGTCTAGCAAGCTTCTACTCTAGCAATCTAGAGTAATTGTAACCTGATATCAAACAGAGATTAGTTTTTAGGATCTTGCTATATTTAGCAATCATTATATTTAAGCATTGATTAAATGATCGGACATATCCAGTTTTACGTAAATTGCAGTTTATTTGCAAATGTCCATTGAATCAGAAGTGACCTGAATATGAATGAATCAAAAAATCCATAGTGAAAAGTGGCTTCATCGTACATAAATGTGAGTTGGTTGGTGAATACGTTGAAAGGTTCACGTCGTGGCTATAAATACTGGCGTATATTAGTATAAAATTTAAGAACTCTGTCCCGTAGATCATTGTTGGTAAGACAATAGAGTCCATTATCTACTTCTTCAAGCTTATTGGGATTTTGCTATCCTTCAGAAAGCCGAATTTGCCAAACTTTTTCCATCCTAAAGTTTCTTTCTGGTTCACCTCAGGACTTAACTCATTTCCCGGTGTTAACAACTTTCCAAGATATCTATATTCCTCAACTTCTTCAAGATCTTTACCATAAAATTTTATACCTTTTCTTTTGTTTTCTTTTTTTCCTTTTCTTGGTCTTTTTCTTGTAATTATGTGTTTCGTAAAATGCAATCAATATGATATCTACCCTTTTCTGTGGCTCCTGTTGGGAATAGACTCGATTCCATAATATAAACTTTTCAAGAACATGTTAGCAAGACGTAACTCAAGAGTAATTTGTATCCTTTTCCATCTATTTCGTCGCCAATCTCTAATCTGTAACCTCTTATCTGTCACGATCATCTGCGTGACAATCAATCTATATAATGATGTAATACAATCGAACTATTCTAAGCTTAATAATTCCTGACATCTTCCCCTGCTGAGACGGTGTTTACGAACTAGCAGTTCTTCTACAAGCTTCACCATCTCTGTCTGCTTGTTTTCCAGCACGTGTTGATAAAATATTTGAATCATTAACTATAGTTCGACTAATTTCCCAGGACGCAACAAGTAGATGGCGTATGTAAACGTAAACTGCTTGCCTATTTTACTCTCAACAGATAAAACTTGGCTTCGAGGGGAACCATCATTTACTGCTCTACTAAAGCTAACTGCCGCAAATGCCTGGGTACACATTTGACGTATATGATGACAACGTCACCAACTGAAATTCGATTTAAAACTGTACTAACGTTAGAGCGTACACATTGTTCTCATAACTGACATAAATATTCGTCACTCCAAGTAAGTTCAATGGCATCTACAATTTCTACTTCCGTGTCATCACAAGGGTCTTGTGTGGTTAACATTCGTTTACCTGTAATTAAATGCAGAGGTGTCAGTGCTTCTCGTATCTCATCAGAAAGATAAGTGAGGGGCCTAGAATTGAGATTACCCTTTACTTTGTTAAGAACTGTCAGTAATTCTTCGTAGGTAAGTTTCGCTAAGCGCCTAGCCGATGCATTGTACACGATGCACAAGCATGTACTCGGGAGGATAAGCTGAAGATTTTCACGATGAGCTTAGTACGTTACGCTACCAGGAGGCAGAAAACGAGATAAAGATTTATTTAATTCAACATCCCATACAGGAAGGTTTCGATTCTTAACACGTCTGTCTGACAAATATTTGAAGTGAGAGAAGTGGCACGGAAGGAAACGGGACCAGATAAAAGCCACCCCAGTTTACTGTCGGTAGCAACTGGAGGGAAGTGTCAATGCTAGTCAGTCCCGATTAAAATGCCTGACTGAGAACGGGCCATTGTTAGAATAGTTAGTAGAAAACTCTAAATCTGTTAAGTGCGGATAATCACGGATAGAATAGGCATTGAAACAGCGCTACCAATAAATGGTACAGCAGAAGCTACAACATAAATTACAGAACCATCTTATGACTTTGACTGAAACATTTGCCTTGTCGAGATTTCAAAATTTTAGCACTTTTGTCCCCAAAGGGTTCGATTACAAGTTGTTTGGATTCGATGGATTCCAACTCAAGGCATTTTCGTACTTGTGAAAGAACATAAGATTTCTGGCTGCATGATTTGAAAATATTTTGGGCTTGAACTGATTTTCCAGTAGAAGAATTTAAGAGTTCAGTGTGATCAATTTGTAGAATTGAAGTCGATTTTGTTGTAGTGCATATGCTGCTTGTCTGCAACTGGCTGAGTATCGATGGTTGTTAACTTAGTTAGGTCACTTTGTGCATCTTTGCCTCCATTTCAGGCATTTCATCGATGATGTACATGATCAAATTAATGTTTTACTTCTTTTATTCCATGTGATTGCCACAGACGACTCTGCACTTTTGTGAATTTAATTTTGCTCAGTTCATTCAAGAGCCGAAGCTGGGACAATGGACATTGCGGCTCTCCATTGGGTGGTTGGTACTCTGAGGAGTGTCAGACGAAAAAAGCTTTTCAGTACACAATGTTTTCGCTATTTCGTGCAATATTTGTGTAAATTATGTAAAGCATTCTTGAGTTGTGAACGGAGCATTTAAGAAACTAATATCTTCTAGCACCGAATTTGTTCCTTTTACTTTTCTGGTTGACTTGAGATGACAAGCCTACTTTTGTGTTAAAAAACAGTATGAATACAAAACGATCGCAATTCAAACAGACTCGCGTCTTTGAGCTCAGAGGTGGTCTTCTATTTTCCATTTGATGACTTAAGATTGTAGTCAATGCGGAAATGATTTGGTTCCCACGGTACCCTCTGAGTTGACACGTAATTGTTGACAAACACCGGCCGCCAGCAAAAATAACACAAGGGAGATGCCTGTTCAAGCATCTTCGTTGTAGGTACATACAAGAAAAAATTCACAAAAACAACCTAGAGTCATGAGTAATTGCGTTTGAGGCACTTATAGCCAAAGATTAACACCTATGTGTACATTAAGCATGTACAGTATGTTGAATGTCTACCTTGACCGTCTCAGAGAGGGACGGCAACTCAAAGCAAGGTGCGTAATCTTAGCAAAATTAACGTTTGACGATCACAGAATAGTCAGACTTCATGGCTTTTATTTAGCTTTACAGCAACAGGCGGTTTACTGTACTGGCAAAGTATTGAAGATTAATTATCATATTTTTGCTTAAGTACATAATTGATATTCATTTGAAATGCCATAAAATTGAAGGGAAAGGTTAGTTTGATTTACTTATGTCATTCTGTTTCCTTTTGCTATGATTTGCATGTTACCAAAGTGGCTCTATCTAATCTTAATGATATTCGATAAAGTATGAGGTCAATTAGGCTTCTTCCTACGCAATAGCCAATTTTCACTTCTACTTATAGACAAACTTCACGTAGCTTAATGCGTCTCTTGACTAAAAACAGACCGGACAATGTAATTACATCTAAGAATAATCTACCGCCGGTGTAAGAAGACTCCAAATTTCATTCAGGCGTTCTCCTCGGATCAACTTATTCGCATTACATCTCAAAAACTTCATCTTCCGATCTTCTTTTCGCGTTCAACATGAGATATTGGCAAAGGGCGAACGTATCTCTTTTCCCACTTAAACTAACGAGTATAAACTCTAAGGGTTTTACAAGGAATAGCCGGCGCTTTGGAGCTACAAAACTGCGCTACTTACCATAACACAGTCTCTTCCTTGGTACGTTCATTCTGCAAGAACAAATGATATGGGTTACACTCACTCACCAAATAAAAAGGAAAGGAATATAAGGTGATGCTCCAAACTAAAAATTATGGGGCTTTTTTGCATGGGAAGAAACTTTGATTAACAGTTAAACAAAACAAACATCATGTTGGCCTCAACATGTAGCGCTCACATTTACATTCTAACAACATCAGGTATGTTTTGAAAGATTTTAGCAAACAATTGTTTGCCACTCGGCCAATCAGTCTGTTCAAGGTTTATTGAAGTTGCAAAGTAATACCAGGTTTTGTAGGAAAGAGCTTAGAAACTGATGTGGATGGTACAAATTGTACTACAATAATCCTTTTCGTTTATCTGAAAACTGGTTTAACAAATAATGTAGTTGGAGGCAATGGCTGCGCATGTGTTAACCATAACATGAATTCCTAAAACATGCCACTGGGTATCAGATCACACATGTATACACATTAGGTGTCCTCAAAGCATTTCGTAGGACTCCATAACCTGTTAAAGAAAGGATCGGGTAAGCAATCAGTTCTGCTGCTTTAGGCCTTCATTTTAAAAATACAACGAGCAGAATAAAAAATATGTCGTTATCATTGGTGAGAGTATTGATCAAATATTAGAAATACATAAAAAGAACACGCATGCTTTTTGCGTTATGCTTAAGTTCTCAAAGAGGTCCGAGTATAATACTTCTTATGGAGGTTGTGATCGGCAGGAAACTTTAGGCTGAGCACCCCTACCCTAGAAGATACATTCACCAAACAATTTCCCTGGATCAAATAAACGGGAAAATGCTTTCTACAGCCGACGTATTTGATTAAAAACGTCACAAAAACGTCACATTCCATTTCTCTAGTATCTTTTCTAAGCCACACTTGTTCATCCCCTATGAACTGATGTAAATGCGTGTCTCAAAAAAGGAATGCTGGGAGATGTTCTTGTGTTTTGACGGATTTAATGTTCTTAGACAATTGAAGTTCGGTCTTGGTACTTCAACAAGGAAAAAGATGCATTGCGATTAAT
>JAAAKM020006971.1:125349599-125394960 GCA_010016025.2 Alatinidae sp. Z8VKAUB7J3 | reverse complement strand
TCGTATTCACGAGGTCTGTCGTGGCTAACTTACGCAAATGATATCATACCTTTCTCCTCGCTCCTTCTCATCTTGGGTTTTACCTAACAATCACAGTAAAGAAAATAATCCATAGCTTCACACAGTTACAGTTAATACCAATAGTTTAATCGAAAAGTCACTATTTTTGTTGCATATGGAAACTACTACATCTAATACATATCCATCTCAGATGTTACGTAGAGCTCGAAGTCGGAGCGAAAGGTGTCTAAGGACATTTCCCAATTATTCAACGAAAAGATGATTTTTAAAGCTTACTTTTGAAGTTTTTACGGCAAAGATTTTCAGAGGTTACGCCCACTGATGGTATGAACGACTACTTCACTTTTATGAAACCTGTTTTGAGTTTCCATTTTTAATATGAATTTTCTTGAATGATCATGAGGTGTTAACTAGAAGCTTTGAACCAGTGATTGTCAATCAATTGCGGAAAACTGATGATCCGAAGTAACGTTAGCTTAATGTTACTCGTTATTTGTTGCATCAAGTACAATTATAACTGACCCGTCTAAGAAAACTCTGTTACTTTTGCCCAAAATCAAGATTCTTGTTCTCAGGAATATTTGGGCTTAACTCCGTTGATATGCTGTTTTATCACACTCTATCCATGTTAGCCACTGACTGAGAGAAACGAAAGGAGTCTACATGGTCATGGGGAGCAACATTTCCTTACTGGCCGCTGGAGCAAAGGAATTTGCCCTAAGGCCCTTTTTCCTAGCATTGTAGAAAAGATTGTTAGGAATAGCAAGTCACTAAATGGATAAGATGTACCAACATATACTGCTAAAAAGGAATCCTGAATACTGGACGTCATAAGGGCTGGGCGGCAGGCATTAGAAAAATTCCCATTCTCTTGTAAGCTTGAAGTCACGCCCAACGATTCTCCAGCGTTACTTAAAGCTCACTTAGCTGAGAAAACAACTGTAAAAATTCAATTCCTGTTACTTGAAATACGAAAAATTTAAGAACATGAAGTTTCTCTAGTTGTTCAGATACTAGGCCTATTCGGAGATTGATTAACATTCGATACATCAGCAATTCCTGATGCAGTTGACAAATGAGCTGCAGTACGTCTTAGGCAACAGATAAAGATGCAGAAGATAGCCAACCACGGTCCACATCTGTACGCTAGTGCAATATACAGTACGATATAAATGTTCATGCAATATCAGTAAGTATTGTCAGAGAGCAGGGTAGGCAATAAAGCTTATCACTTATTTCCCCCCTTAAGGGCAATTAGTGCTCTTCTATTGTTTGTAATATTTGGCATTTTCTTTGTCTTACCTTATTAACCCGTTTTATTACGCTTGTTATCTACCTTTGCCAACTATGTGAGAAACATCGAAAGATCAGGATCTAATAAATTATTTGCATTTTTATTGCGTTAGCATCATGTTTCTTTTGCGGCAGTTATGCTGGGTTTTTATGCTTATCATAAAATTAATCGTGAAAAAGTTATGCTGGCCTCTGGAAATCAGATTATCATCTTTTCGCTGTTTTGCATACGAGAGAGGCACGTCATGACAATAAAATGTACGTGTCTTGAAAAGACAACTTGAGTGGTTATCATCGACGGAGGTTTATTATTGTTAAAGCAAGTAATGAAAAGGGCTATTCGCAGGGCCTAAATCATAAGAACGATAATCAAGATGAATTGCTATCTTCAAATTTATCATTCATTAATTGAGGAAGGCAAACGAATTACATGCCTATTAAAAAAGGATGAAATACTTGTGCAGCAAATTGCTTCACTGCTTCTGTTAGGATAATTTAAACCCTTGTCTAAGTGCTTCTTGGACATAATAAGTGAATCTGTTTTACTTGCTACGGTAGATGGCTTATTTTGGCGGACCTCTTTCCTACTTACTTCCAGGATTTCATGCCGTATCAATGCCGTGCCCTTGATCGCATATAAGGCCAACCTGCCTCCAACCTAGAAGATTACCCAACTTTCATTGGATACCATTCAGCCGGAGCGCAAATAAACATTCGTTCTGAAGTTGACAAGAGGACAGATAGACAGCTAAAATGCCAGGCTTTCTGTCCAAAAGCTGAATGTTTTGCCACTTTAGATATGAGCATGTTTAGTGATCATTCTCGGCTTCAAACAACTGACCGCACACTCTGGAACTGCCTCAGTCCACGGGCAAAGTTTGCTTCGCGTATTTTCTGGGACTTGTGCCTACGCAAACGTAGTTCGATACGGTATAGTAAAATTTTGTTCCATGTTGGGGCGACGAAATGTGTTCTAGTACTGTGTCAGCTGTTTCGACATTTTACTCAGAAAAACTTTATATGGGAAGAGTTAGTTAATGTTCCTTGCATTTTCCAATACACGTGACAATCGTAAGGTTTTCAGGAAGGTACGTAAAATATAAAATATAAAATTACTTTCTTAATTTAAACATAACTTCATGAGAAGATACAAAAAGGTATCAATAATAAAAGAAAACGATATGATGTGTAAATATGCTAAACGATTTTTTAATAGCACTTGCGAGCCCGCCATATACTCTAGTAATGAACAATTGAAGGAAGAGAGTGCGAAGATACCAAAAGGCATCAATCTAGTCAGTCACTTGAGTTTCTCCCACCTAAGAAAGGGAAGACATAATAGTCACTCATCGAGGAACACCCACAAATTCAAAGAGGCTCTCGTCTCTATTACAAAACACTAGAGACTCTCCCTGATTTCTTTCGTCTGCGGTTTGTCGTGCTAGACGTCCTCATGGTTTGATAACAACCGAATTAAGTTTCGATTAGGAAGGATCAACCACGACCAAAGAAGCTGGTCGTCGTAGCTGGGTTAAATGTGAAAGACTGTGATGGTAACAAAAGTCACATGCCATCTTTCATCTTTTACCTCGCCTTAGACGAAGTTCAAACACCGCAGTTTCGTTTCATCCTATTCAAATGCTGACAGCACAAAATGTTACATTGATTTCGACAAGTTTCAACCTAAATAGCCATGAAATGCTAGCCAACAATTGCAGCCAACCGTCACGTAATATAAAACATCACAAGTCGTGCCTGATGTGCAAGACACCAAGCCTTCCGTTTCTTGCAAATCTAATAACATGTTCTCAGTCAATCAGCAGCTGCTAAAACGCTACCGCACAAAATGTAACACTTACGGTTTTTTTTATTCAAGGCTACTTAGGTTTTGCTTTGTTAGAGACATATGCCTACCAACCCCTAAAGTGAAGGATATCTGTAGAATAGGGTGTGGTAATGGCCCAAACAACACCCCATCAGCCCCACCTCTGCCCAAGAAATGTAAAACAGGAAGATTAAAGATCCTAGCTATTTCTTGGAAAATATTGTTGACTAGGCTTTTGCTCTTGGCATCATTTTTGGAGATCCGTATTTACTTCCTTAGGAGAGAATCCGACTCTAACCAATATCACTAAGCAACTGTGCATTGCGTGATGTCTTTTTTAAGCAAAATCTCGAAAATGCGAAAAGAGGGCGTATATCAATGACCCCTTTGATTCACAATATCATTCCAGTTCAACTTCAGGCACTGTTCTCTCAAGATAATTTCCATTCCATTAAATGCTCTCTATCTAAACCATGCAGCTAACGGGTCATTAAGTTTAATTAGCATCTCCATAGATGATACTGACACGTTTACAGTAGTCTTTCGATAAGAAAAATAGTTGTTCATGAACCGCACTCTTTTTAGGAAATATTATTAAAATTCTTAAAAATAGCAACTGCCATTATTAATAAATCTGTCGATGGATTAATATAATAATGCCGTAAGTAAAATTAAAGGAGTAAAGTACAACAGAAAAATTATTTTCCAACTGTAAAATCTGTCCGTAAGTCAAAGAGTATGAAAATATGACAAGTTTCAGAGAATTTCTTAGTTTAAAACTTTTTTTCAATTTTTTTTCACAGTGTCAATAACGTGCCCTTCACAACCTGTCTTCAAAACGTTTGTACCAGCACTTGCATTAAGATGTCACTTACCCATTTATATCCGTATTTTCTCGATTATCAGCCAACTCTTTGCATATTTTAAAATTTAACCGAGCAGTGCCCCAGTTTATTCCACCCACGTAACTACTTCAGACACAAAGTAATTACAAAGTAAGTGTATAGTACTACTTTACGTCAATGTGTTGTGTATTGTTTATTTGCTGTGTTTTGGTTGATAATTGTAAACCCTTTTCAAACTTAGTCTCTGTTTTAACTTGTTTTAACCACTTTCTCTAGTTTTATTGTTTTATCTGTAAACAGAGTAACATGTGTCATTAGTTCAAACGTAAATAGATTTTGTAGAATCGTCTTGTAAATTAGTTTCTACTAAAGATGGATAGAGGATATCCTGGTCGTTCCATATTGCACGATCCTTTGCTAGGTTTTCCTGACTAAAAGTAGAAATTCCCTGGTGTTCCTGCACTTGATCTGTCCAAAAGTTTTCTGGGTCTTGCTTGAATTCTTCATCCCGCGAAGTTTCGTCGCATGTACGCTGTATTGGCGTTGCTATCATCTCACATGTTAACGCGACCAAACCATTAAGCTTCGCTTCTTGAGTTCAAGATATTGTCCTTCACATTTAGCATCTTTGATGTCTACTAATCAACATTTAACCATAGGTGCCTTTTAAGCCATTGCTTGGAGGCAATCATTTTTAAGAACAGCGAATTTTGCGGGAGTCATCTGCATTCAGAGTCCAAACCTCTGAGGCGTTAATAACTATGGGCATAATTAAAGCATTGTTAAGTGTGAGTTTTAATTGATTGGGTATTTGTTTTCGTGTCAAAACATTGTTCTTAATTTTACCAATGCACAGCTTGCTACTGTAATCCTTCTTTTAACGTCACTTGATGTGTCTGGCAAAATCCAAGAAATCAACAAGATATAAGTCTTTAACTTGATCAACGGGCACACCCTCAGTCTGAATGTTGTCTATTGGGAAATAAACGTGCACTTAGTTGGTAGAGCACACGCCGCGAAAGCGTGGGTCGTGGGTTTGATCCCCGCTGGTGACATATTTTTCTATTTCTCTACTGTCTTTTTGTGACCAAGATTATTGTTCAATAGCACATCTCTCAAGTTGCGAAAAACGCAAAACTTAACATCAGCCTCGACTTTATGCTGATCTTTGTTTGATGTATGATGCAATACATTCTTATAATAGACTCAACCCAGCTATCCGAACTTCATCTTAATTTTTATACAACTTTCTAAAACAAAATTAAAACAAATTCTAACATAACTTAGAAGATGCACTGAATTGAATTTATTATAAAATTATTGGTGTATATTCAAACTTATTCCTTGCATTTGAAACTTTTCATGAGATTGCGATATCATATGACATACCTCCCATGCAGGGAATAATTACTCTATGATCATATCTGATGAAGTACAGAGGCGTGTAGATCCTTCCCAAAGTCTGTATATTTTCTCACGCCGGCTACGAAACGCGTCTAATGGAAACCCTATTGATCATTTCAGCCTCTTTAAAGATTTAAGTATTGACAAAAAACATTACATTAACAGCCACAGAACGAAGATGGTTACGTTGTTTATACAGAAGGTGACTTGCAGATGGATTTAGTACCTCAGTGTGTATTTTACTACGCAAAGGTGCCTACAAGAATAAAAATTTCGCCGAATGATGAATTTATAGAGCAAACTAACGTACGCACTCATCCACTATCGCAGACAGTGTGCAATAACCAAAGCAAAGCAAATATTAACCAAATAGCTAAAAACACAGGAAGCAACCTTACCAATTTAGCGACAGACCTAAGAAGCACTTCCAAAGGAACAACCGCAAGTCCACCAGTAATGACCACATCTTGAAGAAACGCCTGCTTCTCTCGCCAAAACTGAAGTTACTCCCTTGCGTAACGAAGGCATGCCTGTGTTACCTCAAGCATACAATATGACTGTGATTGGAAATCTATTCTTTTACTTGCCTTTGATAGTGGTGTTGGGGATTGCTACAGAACGTTTATGTTCGCTTCACCACCAAGATTGCAGTTTATAGCTATTTCGGAGAAGAGGTATTTGTACGATACCTTTAAGGTTATCCTCCTCAATATCATAAAACTTCTCTAGTACATATCAATCACAGTCAAGATCCAGTCGATGCTGAGATCATCCTTTGCCCTATCTGTGCTGTTTTCTGGGGTTTTTTCTGTATTCTCAACATTCATTTGTAGGTTGACGCATTTCATTTTCGTGCACTGATGAATCAATACGGTCTCTACACGATAAGAGAGTATTCGATCACTTTTTCCCGCTTTCCAGGGCTTATGTTCCTTTACTTGCCATTAGAACTTCAATAGTGAAGTAAGAGAACTCTCCATGTGACCATACGTGCTATATTTAAAGCCACGGGGGAAGGTGAATCTTGGCAGTTTGCAAAGACGACTAATCAGATTACCTATCCAGATAGATAAAAGCATTTCTCAACTATAAACAAAGTCTCAACTCCTGTCCTTGTTATACATTTATGAAATGTTCAGACCTAGGACAAGAGGGACTGAACTTTTCTCCTAGTCATCGCTCGTAAAAAGGGACTTTCAATTGCCTGATGAGCAGACACAAGATTGGTTAGCAGAAATCCCTAAATGGGAAAGGCTACTGACTAGTATTTTGATAATCTGATAAGCACTCACATTTAAATACGGTACTGTTAGCTAGCCTTGCCAAGGGGGCGTGCTTCCCAGGGTATTAAAATAATGAAAAGGGAGAACAATATAAGGACGCTCACAGACGTTTATAATGAACACATTTGATCACCTGTTTTCGTCTTGTTTCCCTCTACTTTCAACAAGATTTTATGGGGAAATAAAGAAGGCGATTGTTTCCATGTTTGGTATGTCAGCTTCGTATCAACTGCTTTTAGGAATCCAGGCTGAAGTAATTTTGGTTGTCTAAACTATGACAATCCATGTTTCAGTACTGACACGAGCATCTAATGATCAGAGCTCATCCTAGTGTTAAATTCTCCATCTGGTAACTAATTGGTTTTGTACAATAGATCATGCAGCTATTGCAAATTCTACTGAGTCCTTTCATTGAAATGTGAAAAATAAAGCAAGCATGCAAATATGAAACAGACGTAAAGGCAACAATACAACAGTGATGTAAATTAAAATAATGCCTACAGAAATTTTATATATTTCATTGGATCCGGTGTGGTATGTGGAACCAGCTGTTTTGGTGTTGTGAGTATTTCATAAAAAATTACATGATACGTTGTGTTACGTTGTATGGCATACGTTACTATGTGATAACTTGCATTCCAGAAAGAATCAGCATTGGAGCAACATGCTGCCTCCTCTCTTTTTTCATCGGTACGGTTGATCATAAAAGAGGATACATTTACCTCCTCCTCCCCTCTCCCGTGCTGCATAGGGTTAAGAATTAAGCTCTCCGATCCCAAGCTCGAAAATCTGAGTCACATCTGAGCTAGAATGTACCGCCTAGAATACGTCAGAAGATAAACATAGCAAAATCCAAAAGATCTTCTGTCGCAATTCTAGGATCAACACTTCCAATTTGTAAATGAACCGATTTCGCACTAAAAGAAATCTTAACAAGCACTATGCTTTTTTGCTGTATAGTTTTACATTGCAATTCTGTGTCAACAAGATTTCTGGGTGGAATGCCACTGAAGCACTGATACATAAGTAATCATGGAAACTACTTAAGCTTTCTGATCCAGAAGAGCGCTTTCATCCCTTACCTTTAATCTAGGACACAAATATTGATATAGGCTGTCTAAAAAAAGGAGAGGATAGAACATCAACGAAGTACAATAGAAATGGGATGAGGCCGTCAGCTTCAATTTCATCAAGACAGAACTGTTCATGGTATTCACTTTTCTTTACTTAAGCATCATATTTCTTCAGACGTTGTCATTCCTGTATAATCATTTCTTTCTATCATTAGATTTGAAATAGTTTGGCACTGGTGTTGATTCCAACATTGTTGCTCAGCAAGCGGTCCAAATGTTTTCTCTCAGTCGTCCTGTTGCTCTGCTTTCAATAATCCTTTCAATTATTGCTACCTCTTCCTTATGGTCTTCTTTATCATGCCTGCAAAGATTTTAAATTCTTGTTATCTTATTGCTACAGTCAGCTCTCTCTGGTCACTCGTTCAATGCCTCTCAAAACTTTTTCATTCGTGACTCCGTCAACCCTAAACATTCTTATTATCTTCTGCTAAACCACATTTTGACTGCTGCAACTTTTCTTTCTCCTTGGTTTGATATTATCCACGACACACACGCTCTACAATAAAATAGACCACATATAAAATTTCAGTATCCTTATTCTTACTGCCTCTTCTATTCTCAAGTTGGATTAAATTCATTTCATTTTGTTGCAGGTTTAATTTGATATCCTTATTCAATTATAATTCATCGTCACTGTTTGTTCATCCGTGAGGGTTAGTCGACTGGTAAGATAACCCATAGAGGCAATCTACAAAAGAGTGAATTACAAGACTGTGTTAACTGAAAAGATATTACACTAATTACTGAGCAAATGACGTTCTTTGCATAACTTTGCTTGACGAACGTTTTGCAGAAATATTCCGGAAGGAATTGATAAAGTCTAAGACAGAAAACTGAGGCAAAAAGTTGAAGAGGAAAGAAAGACACTGATTGTATATCTCAAGAAATTTCAATAGAGATATTTTCAATAATATGTTGTGCCTCGGGATGTTAACTTCAAAGATTGAGGGAAGGCCTTTGGTAGCTTGCAACAACTGAACCAATAAAAACTCCTCACAGATAATGACTTTCTATCAAGGTTTGTGACAGTGGTAGAATGTTTTCATTTGACTGTGTTACTATTTTTGACGAAAGGCTCTCTAAGAAGCACAGAATTTGGATTAACGCACGGTTGAGACGCATAATTTCCCCAGAGCCGTAACAGGCCCATCCTCCCTCTACCATTTTGAACTCAAATTTCTTTCTGTCTCAGCAAGATATTGCATTGTACTTACTTGAAAGTATTGTAGTATTAAATTTAGATAAAAGTTGCTTCCTTGCATTTACATCGTTTATGAGACAATGTCTTTAGCCATGCTGTATTGCACTACCACAGGACATGTGTATGACTCCCACCCAATATATAATTGCACCCTTGGTACGTCAATGGTGACCTGAAAATTTTCTAGCTTTCAATATTTGAATAATGTAGAACAACTACTCCCTGAAATAATTAGAAGGTTGAGTTTGATGGTGATGTGGTAATTCTACTCTAAACTCAGCCCATGCTTCAACACATGACAAGTTGTGTTAAATTGACTGGTTTGAATTATGAGTAAAACCAAACCAATGTGTGACGAATCTATGATACTTTCGACGAACCAATGAATGTTGATAGAATCCATTAGTTAAAGTGTCAATGAAGTGACCCCTGCCTAAAATCAACAAGAGAGAACAGATAGATCTCTGAAGAAGCTTGGGAGACGCTTAAATCACCGCAAGAAAGTTTGCAGAGAGAAGAAGATAAATTGGAGAAATGAAAGAATAATGACGTCACCACTTAAAAGGAAAAATAGTAAATATCATAAAACTTATATTTCGATCATCAAATACTAAATCTGTAGTCAAGGAAAAAGTTTTATTTGCTTGTTCATGAACATAGAATTTAAAAACAGATAGGAATTTAGCATGCAATACGATATTCAATTTGTTCTGCCCTCATCCTAAGCCCTCTTAAAAGTATAAAAAGATAATAAAAAATTTAGGTGTTTCGTAAAGTGATGAAAATCTTACTGATATAACGTTTATTATTTTTGTGATTTGTGGATACAATTGTAGTACAGCGACCACTTCGACCTGCGTGAATAATGGTAAATTGGAATTGTTTCATAACTGAGACTGCTAGTTTACGACTGTCAATGTCGTTAGAAAGAATCGTATGTTTCATAAAAAATGTTTATGAAGGAACTAAACAAAGGAAATTTCTGATAATGGTCTCTATATGAAAACTGGATTCCATAGGTTAGCGTTAGAGAACACAAAGTGACACAAGCCAGATGTCCCTTACTTACTTTACTTTACTCGACCGCAGTCGAGCATGCCTTCACATTATTGCGCCATTGGTCTCGGTCTTCCATAAATCTGGGTAGATCTTCCACATCAGTGTTTGTATCTTAGGCTATGTAGTCAAGGTAGGTGAGTGGTCTTCTCCCTCTGCTCGGACGTTGAAGACACATGCTGATAATATCAGAAACGATTTGGTCTCTATATCTGTAGCAATGCCCTGCAAAACGTATTCTTCTTTTGGCTACGACGGAGGAAATTGGGGGTATGTTACCGTAGATTATTTATTAGTTAGCCTGTTTGGTGGTTTTTCTGTTTATTCAGGGTAGTTTCAATGTCGGGCCCACTGCTCATCAGGGGTCTTTGATTGAGAGATTGCCCAAAAAATTTTTTGTTACTATTTTATTCCTACTTTTTCAAAAAAAACGCTTTCATCTGCATTTAAATACTACTTGAAATTACAGTATTTTATTAACAGATTTACTGGTTTTATTCTTTAGCCCTTTCAATCCGATCCTCCACACAAGCGTTACAACAAGGGACGCAGAAGGTTGGGGCTATCTTGGTCACAAACGTAAGTTGAGAAAAAGCTACAGCCCATTTGAGGCATTGGTGAGCAAAGGTATTGGAATCTCATTTAAAAATTTTAAATTTCAATATAACACGATTGTAAAGTACATAGTTTTCAATTTGTTGGGATCACACTAGCGCTATTCATCTTGTTGCATTCGCTTGTAACTACATAAGTATCGAGAAATATTAAACGATGCTGCTTTGTAGTGAAACTGGCTATGCTTTTCACTGAACTTCGCGAATAATTTTATCCCCCCCCTCCTTCTCTGGAGACTCACCCCTACAAGATACGCATTCATCTTATTTTTAAAAAGTTTGCCCATAGGAAGTGGCCAAGCCTCTGATATTATGTATTTAAGTAAAATTAACTTACTGTTTACCTTAAACGGACAATCCTTCTGTTACTCGTCCGCCCCTTGCGTTTATGGTCCCCACTTTGCATGTACCCATAAATACTTCCCCCTTTTTGTTACTTATTGTGAATGCTTCTTGATTAGTTGGTTAATATGGAACTCATACCATCCTATGTGCAGTACAGTATTTCCGTTTCCGTACGTTTCCCGTACTATTACTTACGCACTGTATTATTGGATAATGGTACAAGAATATTTTTAACAGTTTTACCCCCGTCCCCCCGCTACCACTTAGACGTTGCTACTCGCTTATGAAATGGATTACGCCAAGTTGAATCTCTGGATCAACTACCAGGAAAAGGGTACAGAAGTTCGTCTTTTGCCTCTTTATTTCCCAATGACCTTGGTTTTGCAGGGCACTTGCCTAAACGGGTTCTTTCAACAGATAGTGCGAATATGCAACTAATCTCCAGGTATCTCGCAACAAAGTGAGTTCCTTGTACTTTAAACGTAACAAGGCCGCGTTACTTTGTCAGTTATTGCCTTAAATAGTAATGAAGATATTGAGCAGTAGTTAGTCATCAAAGGACAGAGGTATGTACTGTACAACAAAAGTGGGCGTTGCCATCTCAGTTTTTAATTTGTATTTCTTTGTAAACTTGCGCAAGGGAATGTTTTACAACCAACGTGATGAATTTAAACGCCCTTCTTATTTATTACCGCAATACTCAGCATTTCTGGTAGTCACAGTATCTGCACTTCAGATACACGTCGCTACATCCTTCGCTACGTTCATCCGTTTCTCAATTTTATGGGCTTTCCTCGTTCGTCGCGTGAATCAACCCTTTTGGTTTGCCGTCTCCTTTGAGATGACATTTGTTTTAATAGAGACAAACGATAAAACTCACACAAATATCGCCCCTTTTAAATCGCGCTCGCTCCGAAGGGGAGGCGGAGATATCGCCCACGTTAGCAAACGGTGATGCAGACCAGCATATTTTCATTATTGCTTCCCTCTTGAAAAGCTTTCCACACCAGATGGATGGCAAGCATAGAATAGTGCCAAGATCCCCAACCTTATTATCGCTATTTTCATTAGATAATCATATCGTTGACCCAGTTATCTACTCTCTCAGGGTTGCAATTAGAAAAACCGAACGTGTTATGGCTGCCATTAGCAGAGATGAGAACCAGAATGAAGAAGACTCTGTGACGAGGATTCCTAAGGTAACATTAAATTAGAGCAATATGTTGCATTAGGAGTTAAAGTAAATGCGGGTTAGAGCTCAGACTAATTCAACTAAACAAAGATTTCTTATTCTACATGTGAATAGAGATGGTTAGATTACATTTCGAGAGAAAAGGATGGGAGTAAAAGCATGTACGAATTACTAGTTATGCTCTCGTTGTTAAGTGTGATATCACAACAGAGCCATTGTAAAACAGAGTAATTGCATTTAGATCCATACTACATTAAAAAACAAAGCAGAGTGGAATTGTATTACCCTTTAGCAACGTTGATGAGGGCTGAACTATACTTGAAAAAACCTTTTCTTTCAGTTTGGGCGCGGGGATCGAATTCATAGCTAACGCATCACACTACATGCGTAACACCTTGAGAACATCCTATCAATACGTGAAGTGTTGGTGTACCGATCAAAATAGTAACTAAAGTTCAAGAACTCCCCAATTTTCATCCCTACAATTGACTTTGGGAAGCATTCATACTGTACATCTGATTATATTTTAGGGAAAATGCTATTTGATATGTTTTGCATAATCAGGAAATAGACCTCATCGCCAAGCAATTTGTCTGCATTTTCAATCTAAGTGCGGTGAAATAATAGGCACACATCTTTCTAATGTTAAACAGGAAGAAGTATGCGAGGATTCTACACTCGAAGTACTGAAAATATAGAACATAACGTAACTTCTAATGCCTAACCGTAAGTGTCACGCATGAATTGATACAGAATGTCTTCTATGGCCAAGAAGCATAAGAGTGCAGTTACATTGCTTACCATGTGCCCCACCTTTAGATGATGCTCTTTTAAATATTCAGATATTCAAGATGGGTGAATTTTGAAAGTTGATACATGGGAGGGGCAGACCGTCAAAACTTTGTCTCTATATCGCAATACAAGATAAATACCGCAAGAAAATGGTGTACGAAATGCGTCGAAATGGATAGACCATACTACAATACTATACATAGGAGCATCAGGTCCATATCAAACAGCAAATCAACAGGAACTTACAATAAATAATGAAAAGTGTGTGAGGGTTTCTCTTTTTTATATAGGAGGGGCCATGAACCTAGTGCTTCTTGGTCTTTTGGCAAGGAATGGATGTAGTATCTGTTCTCATTGATGACAGATGCTTCCCATAATACGCGAGAGGCGGTCCTACTGGGCAGTTGAGCCTGCTTTATGGCTTGCTTCTCTGCCCGGTAGCCTAAATTGAGGGGCGTTGCCCTTGGACGCCCCAGCTGCCCTTTATTTATTAGTTAGCCTGTTTGGTGGCTCTTCTGTTTATTCAGGGTAGTTTCAATGTCGGACCCACTGCTCATCAGGGGTCTTTGATTGACAGACTGCCATGAACCTAGTGCTCCCACCTCAAGTGACGATGATTGCTTTACAGGTTTATCACCTTAATCGATCAATCAACGTTCTTGCATAGTGAAGTGTAACGAATGTAGAGTAACGCATGAAGTGTCACACCTGAAGTCAGTGGACGTCGTTGGAGGACCTTCAGTTAAGCTTACTGAATTACAGATATCTCGGAGTGACGAGTAAAGATGGCGTGCCACGCATAACTTGGGGAAACATAGCTGTTACTGGCAAGCAGCCTTTCACACAAACCGGCGAATAGTGATATCTTGTGCATGTTTCTTGCGCAGATAAACCTCACCTGATAGTCCTGTTAAGGAGGTAGCTGTTGCTACTAATCCTGTGCTTTGTAAGTACCCTGCTCTAACTATAAGTTGGAAACCATGGTCCTCCGTGTTTGAGAATACTTAACATGCAGGACGATATATATCAGATACCAAATATAGGATGGCTACACAATTTTCCCCGTATTTCGAAGCTCAGACAGTGCATATATTGCGTTGAGTAACGGATTCATTCTACTAAACGTTTTCGCCATACACTGATCACAGCAATCGTATTGGATGAAGTGAGAAAGCTTGTTACGAAGGGCTTAAGGAAACGAGAAGACCAAAAGACGTCGTAGAAAATTACAGTTACGAGAGCGACACCTTTTCTGCCCCTCGTGTTATTGAAGTGCGTATAAAAGATATTACAGTGCATGTACAGAATAATGCAAATGATAAAGTAATTTTCAAATTCCTGTGAGTGAACCTTTGAAGGGAAGAACTTCTCAGGACATCACTAATATGAATCGAACATTTAACATTAGAGGTGAAGGCATAACTGCCGAGTGGTTAAGATATTGGACTCATGATCTAATGCTTATGATCAAACGGTTGCGAATACAGATGAAGCTGGTTCAGTGTTGGATCCTGAGGAAAGCCACTTTACTTCTCTCACTACATTGAGGCCAACACTGAGAACTCACTGTGGTATCTATCAGGAACGCCTTTTGTAGGTAATCTTAGCACGTTCTACTCATTGGTTTCAAACGGGAAAAAACGGACAAGCTCTCAAGGGAAAATTAATCTCTCAATTTCAATTTCAGAGATTTATAGCAAACGTGGTTAAGCTTTTGCTACTACATTAAATTGATGACTACTGTGCATTGCTTTTCAAATCTGAAAAATGTACGAATAGGTAATTGGAATTAGTCTTCAAGAAAATTGGTGTCTGTACATATCTACATTGCTGTATCTCTGTCGGGATGCTGTAAGTCAGGCTGTTCTTCCTTTGGGCCTATAAAGGCACAAAAATCGAAATTAACTTATTTCTCCCTTCCAGTTTAAGAACCGTTCACACGACCCCGTGCAAAATAAATACGACGGATTACTTCTTGAAATTTTCAATCAAATTAAAGTCGTGAGTTAATGTCCCAAAAAGCTTGATCATTTTCATTTTTTTGGTATGAAAACTGAATTATCAATTTTTGGATTGCTTTCCCATAGCAACATTGTTGAAAATACGCCTGATGGGCTGATTACTACTTTGGAGAATTTGTTTGTTTTGGGCCAAGTAAGCATAGCTGTATGTGGGGTGTGGCAGTTTTGAAGAATTATCACAATCTTGATGACGATGAGACTTCAATCACATACATTCCGAGGTTAAATACTATTGAAGGAGTTACCGAGCAGAATTACACGACCCTGTATTGGGAGACTTCTAGACCTGCGTATCCGCACTTGGCATTTAACATACAAGCACAAATTATTTAGCTGAGTTAATTCTGCTTGGTATTAGGAAGAAAAAAACACGCATCAGTGCATTGAAGAGCACCCCTCTTGCTTGTTACATACATATGCAAATATTGTGAGACCAAATTAGGCATTTCAAAACCCTTGCCCAGATACTTACTAAATTTGAAAGGATAGAAACTTCTTGGAACAGAGGAAGGGCAACATGCATAACACTGTATTACATGTCCATTTTGTTGTAATATGACAGATAAATCAAAAGGAGCCATTTAATTATTCTCTTGTAGTTAGGATGTGTAGGGCCTAAGGAAGATCTTGCATATGACGTGCCAAAGAGAAACTGAGCCAAATATAAACACCGGAAACATCTGCTAGTTAGTTTATTTTGAGGTAAATATGAGGGTCAGTAATGGCAGACTGCGCGGGTATCAGCAAAGGCACAAACGGGAGTATTACAACGGGGCCACAAAGAACTATGACCCAATAAAAGAAGAGGTAAAAGAAAATAGCTTGTTCCATGTCGTTGCAATGGAGTGACGGTATTAGTTATTAGACATTATCTTAAGAGGAAAATTAGTACTAGAATATAGACCGCAAAAGAATCATAATGCTAACGTAATAAAATACAAACTATAATTAGATCCTGAGCTTTCGATGTTTCCTCACATCATTTTCAAAGTGAAATTGCAACATGAAAAAAACGAGTTAATAAAGTAAAACTAGAACAATACCAAATATAAACAATCAATATGAAGTACTAATTGCCCCTAAGGAGGAAAATAAGTGATAAGTGCAGAAGCAATGGGGAAAATGAGGTGTTAGAAGAGAGGAAGGTTTATAGAAGAAGACGTTAGGTTGAGGCTTGGGTTAAGTTTAGACTAAAGGAGGCTTTCTTTAAGAAGGAGACCGAATTCAGTAGAGGCTGAAGCGAGAAAGGTAGAGTCTGAAATGGAAAAGTGTGTGTTATAGTCAGTGCAATGAGGGCGAATACTGGAGAAAGCAGAGTTAGAGAGTTTTTTCCTAGTCAATGTTGAAACACCCAGATAATCCGAGAGGCGTCTATGAAATTGACGGATCGTTTGACCCAAATACATAGCATTACATCCATGACACTTAAAACGGTAAACGACGCCTGAACGGAGCAACCTAGGAATTACATTCTTGAACCGAAAAAAACCTGAAAGACGACAAGTGGGGCAAAAAATGAACCTAACATTAAGATGGGGAAAAGCACTAGAGCAAAGTTTCATAATCTTTGTGCGGATTTGTAAAGAGTGTGTACCAGAAAAAGGAATAATAAAATTGATATCAAGTTTGGGGACTGAGGTAACAACTGATGAGCGAGAAAACACTTTACATAAAAACTTATTAATCTTTTTATCATCGAAACTTAATAGATTTGCATCCATATCTTCATGAAGACTTCTTATTACCCCAACTCTGCCTGGGGATGCTTTTGCAGCCCCCTTAAAAACTTTGGCTGCCAATTCTCACCCTAAGATATGTTAGAGCTAGAACTTTTTGACTTTTGTCGCATACGTCACGATGAGGTTGCATTTCGATCGAAATATTTATATCAAATGGGGGCAAAATTTGCGTTTCAAATATGTGAATGTGGTCGAAAAACAGTCGAATACGCTACTTCAAACGGCTATTTTGATGGTCGAATTGCGCGCTTGAGGAAAAAGGTTTACAAATTTAGGAGTAAATAATACTCTTGGAAAGAGGTGAAATTGGACAGAAAATTCACAAAAATGGCATGCTAACCTAATCGGTATTCAAATAGGTCCATATCTCAAAATCTGTCATATGTAGAACCTTTTTCACTATTATATCACGTATGAATAGCACTAGAAGTGTACCAAACTGCAGCCCCGGGGACTCGTGGTTGTAAAGGTAGGTTCGAATGCCCCCTTTCCCCTCAAGCAGAATAGTATAGGCATACAGCCCGAGCAGAATAGGGCTAAATCTCGATCTGAAAGTCTAAGTTACAGGCAACGTTGTTCTTGAACACCTGCTTTTCGAGTAACCTTTTTCTACGAGTTCATGTGGCACATGAATTTATAGTAATTGGGAAAATCAGGGCGTAGTATGATCTGACCACCAGCTTCGTAGGGAGTATTTTATCGACCTGCTGCTTTTGGTTCGTTCACCGAAAGCTACTTAGGCAAATTTTACTCTTGTGTCAATGTTTGGCGAGGTGTCTGGCACTACAGGCCCTACAACATAAGTAGCTAACCTTTGTACAATACCAGACAAGGCAAGTACATGACTTTCAATCGTGACCTCCTAACTTTTCCCATCACTCTGCATTTGCCTCTATTTATCTTCGAACACCATGTTCGGCACGTTTTCTTAAGTTAATCAGTTGCAGGTGGAACATGGTAGACGCAAGTGTTGTTTCATTTCCATTTTTTGTATCAAGTCACAGGCTTCGCCCCAAAGTGATTTAATTTTTCTATGTTCTTTCCTAAATTCTGCTTTTCTGATCTCTAAAGTATTGTAGAATTGCTTTGCCCTTTCTTTAAATATAGCAAACGTTTAAGGCGATTCTCCACCCATACCTCGTAACAAACATCCTCTTTGTTAACAGAATTGGTGATTTAAAAATATCTGTCATACAGACGTTCGAGAAACACATCTATATTTTCTAGAAGTTGCCTAAATGTTTCATGATTTTTATTTCAAGTCTTGTTTCATTATAAACAAAGATTTTCTGCAATGTATCCATATAAAGATTTGCAGAATTTCTTTTTTTCTTGTCAATTTACATTATCATGACATGAGAACGGTCACATCGAAAGAGTTATATTATTTGTGTTTATTCACATGTAATTTAGCTTCGACCTTTTTTCATGTTTGGAGGAACACCACCGGGCAAGCTCTGCAGACGAAGTAGCTCCAATCGCAAAGTCGAGATTGGCCTTAAGGGTTTTATCAATAACTGGAAAGATGAAAGTTAGACAAAAAGGTTAAAGATGACTGCTAAAAAGAGCCAGGTGATGGCGTTGATAGACTAAACAGAACAAAACAAATGTGTTTTTTTCTGTATTTTTCCAGTTCTACGGTTTCTTGTGCAGAGTATTGATCAGTGCAAATTCACTCATGGCAAAATTTTCGCCATTACTTTTTTTCTGATGATAATCCTTTCTTCTGTTCTAGTCTAGTCTACACGTGATAGCCTTTCTTATTTAGTATTAAAGTCTTTGAGAAGAATGCTGCTTTTCTCCACAGTTTGTTAAGGTGTTGATTTTGGTTGAAGAACTTACTAATTTCCTGGTCGTTATATGCGTGGAAAATGAATGAAGGAATCTCTTTTGGTACCAACTTTACACAATCAATTTTTCAAAAATAGATTCCTATCCTTGGATGTGTTTTCCAATCTTATAATCTAAGACAAACGCAACTGGTTGTATATGTATACCATTGCCCCTCGTTTACCTTATAACGACGAAATTGTCATTTTTTAATTCTCTGCTTTCTCAGTTGACTAGAGTGTTGCAGACAAACTAAAGGAAATAATACCCAACTTGTTCATTTTCGAAAATATAGCAGTCTTAAATCATTGCTGTCAAGGCCTCGCGTACTCTGTATTTCAATGTTTACTCCATTGCAGCTTTAGGGCTGATTATTTTCACACCTTCTATGTTTCACTTGGAGGTAGGATCATTTTTAATTTTTGTGAACATTTTAGGAAATGGTAGGGGGTACCTGGAGGCCCCTCTCATACTTCTAGCCTGGGAGCCGGTTAGAGGGAGTTGCCATCTCTAAACCACATGCACAGTCTTAAAATTTGTTTTAGAAAATTTCAAATATCACAAAAATTGTTTGCTGAACAAGTCGATTCGATTTTCTTGAGTAGTAGGAGTGACAAAATTTCCAAATCATAGTTGCTTATCAAAAAATAAGTCTACATTCAACCGTAGATTGGGGTCCAAGAATACTCATGCCGTATGCGTAACAAATGCAATTTTAAGTCTTATCAAAACCCTAAATCCATCACTGTAGTCTGAAAGAAATATTCGAATCTCTCATTAGGCAAGGAGGCGTCGGTTAATTTGAGGCTCCTCTTTCCTTAAAGTTTCCCCATCATCCAAAACCCAATTACTCATATGTTCCTAATAAACGGGACAGTCTGCCGTAAAAGTAATGAAACATTTGATAAGCACGGTGGGTTTAGCCCGTACAACACAAAAATATTTGTCAAAAATAGACTAGTGATATTTAGTAAGAAAACACTCAAAAAGATTTGTTTGCAAAAACTGTTCTGACGTTTGCTTATACCTAAAGTACAATAACAAGATTTTGCATTTTTATGACTATTCATGACAGCTTATTCTGTAACTAGTCTTCCACCTTCACCCAAGCTTCAAATTAGGTTTAGTTAAGATGATTTGCTTGGTATAATTGAAATACGGGTTTGATTAATAAGTAATTTTCAGGTTACCTTGACCAAAAATGTAGGGGATGGGAGGGTCTGCTGGGTACATAAGGTTATGTCATATTGTGATAGAAGTATCCATTGACATAGTCATCGTTAAAATAATTCTAAGTGTTCGTATGCTGATCATATTCATTTGAATCGTAATTATTATTTCTATTAGGATACCATTATTCTTCGGGAGTATCTAAATCGATTTTGTCGTCATAATTATCATATGATACAGTTCACTAAAAGCGACACTATTCTTCCTACATGTTTTGGGCACTCATTTTTTTATTACAGTTTCAAAATTTTAAACTTTAGACCTGTGTTACTCAAACCTATCTTTTGACAGAGGATGTTAATGAGTTTAAATTTTGAGCAACCCCCCTATTTCCTGTTATATCAAATTTATATTCAAGAGGGTAGACGTTCAGGGTGGCAAAACACATTTTATGCACGGTGTGAAAGTAATAGTAATTACGCTGAGAGAGGAATGGAAATCATTTATTCGGAATGACGGGTTAAGTTCATTTTAACTTCATTATCTTTCGTAACGCTGTTCACAACCATTGGCTGTGAATACCGAATTTTTTTGTTAACATGAATATTTATGGGAACTGCCATTAGCACACCAACTCCTCTGCTCAAAATATAGTGAAAAAATCAGCAAAGAACATCAGACCAAATGGTATTCGAAGCATTTTATCCGTGACCTACGCTTGTTCTACGTTTGGGACAAATATGAAGCCTCTACCTATTACTTTGTAACAAAAATCAAGCAACTTTATATCGGTTTTCCTAAGAACTTAAACGATTGCTTGTAAATCGTAATTTTTGCCATGAATCTGAAAGTCATGCTCAACGGTATTTCGTTTTTAGTATAATCTGACGGCGTACATACACGGCGTACAAAAGGTACATGATCCTTCATTCTTCTTATATTATTTAAACAATAAAATACAAATACATATACCATTTGTACTTTTCCCGTATTCTTATGAGAAATTATATCATCTTCTATCTTCTTGAATTTGAAATATTTCCATTGTGCTAATATAAAGGATGTACTTTTTTTTGTCGAAAGGCAGCTGCAACCAACAGGTCCTAGAATCACATTAAATAACAAAGACAAATTCTACTCGCTGTAATAGATTTTGACCCATTAGCTTCGGGAACAATAACTATCGCTTGGTGCCAATTTTGGTTCAGTAATCGTTGAAGGTAACATTCGATATTAATCAAGGCAGAACATTTATATGGAACACCATTTGTTTCTCGTAAATTTTCACTCGAATTGTTCACTAGAACGTAATTAGTATAAATTGATAGCATCAGCTTTGCAAGGGAAGTACAAACGTGTTTCACAGAAGACGGATTCATCTTTCAAAAAGCAAAGATTAATGAAGTAAGTTTAAGTAAAAGTGTTCTTCTACGGTTTAATAAGTTGCTCTTCTTTCTGGCAAACTGGGTACAGTATTGGTTTTACATATGCTCTTTTTTTAACTGCCCTTCTTGTATTAAATAACCATTTTATGCTAAAAATCGGATCTTTTCATTTTCTTAATGCCTTTGCATATGGTGAATTTCCGGTCTCTCCCAAATATATGATGCTATTTTGTCTCTCGCTCTAAAGTGAAATAATTCGGCTAATTTCTCGGTTGTGCACTCTTGTGCTACAATTTCAACAATCAAAGTAGAGTTCCTATTGGAGGGTGACAATGGTAAAATAAATTAGTCTACAGAGCTGCCCAATAATACTAAAAGAGGAGTTAAAGTAACAGTTTCTTTAATTTTAATACTTTAATACGAAAATATTTATCTAAGACTAATGAAGCAGGTTATGGCGTGTAAGTATTACATCCTCCGTTGCAGATGGAGTTGCAGCAAACATTTTCTGGGGAGTAGAATCAGACTAGATAATGATCCACTTATGAAGGACATTCTATCAGAAGATCTCAGACATCCATTAGTGTGGTACATTTCTCCGTCGCCACGATTTATCAGATAGATCGAAATATCAGGCTGCATTTGAACAAATAAATTAATTCTGTCCTTGTTGTATTCTGTTTTTGTTTTGATATTCATACGTGCTAATTACTTAGCATCAGTAGCGTGAAGATAATACAGCACCATCATTACAAGACAAAATGGTTTCTTTTTCCCGTAAATTAGGGGGAAATCAGTGAGTACTTGTTGCACACCTTAGGCAAATATCGATTTTACAAGTACTTATTGATTAGAAAGAGTGTCACCGCTTACAAAATCTTGTTGCATTAATCTAGTGTTTTATGAACCAAGTCATCTGAACTGCATCAAACGGTAATGAAACAGCTGCCAGAACATCCAGTGTCACTGTATCTTGTGAATCGGTCTATAAATAGCTTTGCTAACAACTGGAAACCCTAGCAACAGACTCGGACTCAGACCTTTAGTTGTTGTCCGCATCGTCTGGTCTTTATAATTTAATTTCACAAAGAATTTCTTGCCACGACTCCACTTTAATGTCAGCCTACGTAAGCATTCTTAAAATTGAATGCAGAGACACTGTTACTTTAATCATCAGGAGGAACATTTGCCAAAGAAGAGGGTAAGAGGGGCGCGGGGGGGAGTATATTCATATCTCATTTTAGCGTGTGTAATACATGCTTAATGGATGGTGTTGTCATACGCAAAAGCAACATACAAACGCACCCAACGTCAAAGTTTTAATTGCATTTTTCCATTGTAGACTTTCAAAGCGTTAAAATTTAATTTTCTCAAAGATCCTACTCTTCACATCTGAATTACGTAAAGAATATTTGCAAAGAAAAACTTTTAATTAGACAAAATTCACTAAGTTCCCATGTGAGACAAGGATAACGCTGGAGATCAACGCGTAATCATAAGTTTTAATGACATAGAGTTGGGTGTATCTGTTTCCTAAAATTCTGAAATGTATTCGAAAAATAGTGAAAATTATAACTAAGAATTTAATACCGGACTAACGTTATTCATTTATATTGATTTACTAACTGCCATGTCTCGACTCGATGATGGCAGTTGTTACGTACTTACGTTGTTGCTGTCTTTTTAAAAGAAGTGGGTCATACTCTATCTAACTCTGAAAGTAAGCCACTGTGTACCCCTTCTTTACAACTAAAGGAGTAGAAATTCAGTCAAACAATCTAGTCACTTCAGATGGCAGCATAACAGGAGGAGAAAGAGAACAGCTGGTCAACTCCCTTGTAACCCCCAGACGTTTGGGCTTCTCCAAACCTTCATAGTTTTTACCTTGGAGTTCCTTTGAGCCTTAACACTACTCTCACAAACTCTTAACCCATTTGGCATGGAAAGCCTTCGAGTTGTCGGTGTTCATGGCCGCCGAGAGCCTGCCGTCGTCCGAGACGTTCAGATCCACCTCGCCCAGGTTCGCATAGGCCGAAAGGAAGCCCGGATGGATGGTCGCCCAGCTGCGCGAGCCGCGCACGCCGATGCCGTAAATGCCATCGTTCCCGGCTTGCGCCTTGGCGGCCGCCTCCATCATTTCGTCCATGTTCGTCGGCGGAACGATGCCGGCCTTGTCGAACATACCCGCGTTGTAGGCCAGGTTGTTCTGCTCATAGCCCCAGGGGATGCACCATTGCATCGCGTCTTCGGAGCCGAGCTCGCCGCCGGGGCGCCCATTCCAAGCGCAGGACTTACGCACGCCTTCCAACATGTCGGCCCAGTTATAGCCCGGATTGGTCTTGCCCGCGTCCTGGATCCACTCGTTGTGATCGACGATCCAGCCGGCCGGACCATAGGTCCATGTCATATAGGCGCCGGTCATGAAGGCGTCGTACTCGCTCGACCGGGACGACAGCGCCGCCGTGACCTTGTCGAAGTAGACGTCCTCCGGGAAGACGTCATAGGTGACGTCCATGCCGGTCAGCGACTTGAAATTCTCCAGGTTCGCGATCATCGCATCGGTGTAAGGGTGCTTGTTCAGCAACAGCTTGAGGCTCTTGCCGGAATGCTTCTTCCAGTCGAAGTCGGCGGCAAGGGACTGAGTCTGAATCAAGTTGACGAGGATACCCGCGCCCGCCGCGGTCATTCCAAGAGCGCCGAGACCGCGCAACAGGCTACGCCGACTCAAGCTGCCCTGCTGCCAAGCGCGGATAAGATCTTTTTCTTTTTCGTACATTTGGGTTCTCCTCCCGATCGCTCGTGTCTTATTCTGCGGCTATTGCCTTATTGCCACCTCCACCGACGAGGACACGAGCTGTCGCCTCGTCGGTGATCAATCCAGTCAGAAGGCCGCTCTTCAGGGACGCCTGAATCGCCTCGACTTTGCCAAGCCCGCCGGCAATCGCCACGATCTCGCGTCCGCGCAGTTCCGCAAGCGGCGGCGCCATGACCCGGCGATCGTGTTCCGTTGCCTTGATCGTGCCCTCGGCATCCAGGAACTGGCCCAGGATCTCGGCGCGCGCGCCCGCCTGTTTCAGGGCCGCGACCGCCTCCGGGCCGTCTAATGCGGAGCTGGTCGATGTGTCGCGGGTCTCGTCCACCGCGCCGATGCCGACAACGGCCAGCGTCGTCCGTCCGATCAGTTCCATGGTGGCCGCAATGCTGGACTGCGCCATCATGATCTTCTTGTCCCGGGCCGAGTCGGCGAACATCGGCGCCGGCAGCATGTAGCTGTCCGCGCCGCTGGTAAGCGCAAGCCGGTGGATCACGTCATAGGGATTGGCCGCATAGGATCTCGTCAATCCACCGAGCATGGAGACGAAGCAGGCGTCCGGCGCTGGCACGCGGCCCATCGCATCGACGGCAGCCGTGATCGTCCGCCCATGGCCAACGCCGATCACCTTATGGGCATCCGAGGAGATCACCTGCATAAGGTAATCCGCGCCGACCGTGCTGAGACCGCGCAGCGGCAGCGGTCCCGTTTCGGGAACATCCATCGCCACGCGGCAGGTGGTGAGCCCGTAGGTCTCCATCAGCTGCGTCTCGATCGCCACGCAGTCCGACGCGTTGACGTCGACGAAAACACGAACCAGCCCATCGGCCTGCGCGCGCGCGATGTAGCGATGGGCCCGCGTTGGCGGAACATTGAGCCGCCGCGCCACCTCGCTCTGAGTGAGCCCGCCGACGAAATGCAGCCAAGCCGCGCGGGCGATCAAATCGGCTTCGCGCGGGTTCTTGAGGCCCCTGCTTGCACTGGCCGGCACTTCGTCCGCTCCCCGTCGTGTCGCTTTTCGGCCGTAGCGAATTATCTTTCGTTTATGAAATATTTTTCGTACACGGAATTCTGTCAAGTCAAAAATGGCGAAACCCAGGGTGCGACGATGTTCGAAACTTTGCGGCGCTCGGCTGAATTCACCGCCCTTCTCTCGGTCTCCCAACGCCTGGGCCGCGATCCACTGCAGGTGCAGGGGCCGGGCGGAAACACGTCAATCAAGCGGGGCGGCGCGATGTGGATCAAAGCTTCGGGCACCTGGCTGGCAGATGCCGGAGATCGCGAGATCATGGTTCCTTGCGATGTCGGCACACTCAAGCGCGCGCTATCCGACCAGGCGGCGCAGCAGCCGGAGGGGGCGGGTCTCGTTCCCGGTGATCTCAATCCACTGGGTCTGAGGCCGTCGATCGAGACCGCGGTCCATGCGGCTCTGGATTGGCCCGTCGTACTGCACACGCATTGCGTGGCGACCATCGCTCTGGCGATCCGAAAGGATGGTGCGGAGCGGATTGGCGAGGCACTGGCTGATGCCGCGGTTGTCTACATTCCCTACATCAAGCCCGGCTGGGATCTGGCGAAGGCGATCCGGACAGGGGTAGAGCCGGCCACGCGAGTCATCGTTCTCGGGAACCACGGTCTGGTGGTCTGCGGCGAGACGGTGGCGGAGGCCGAGGCGCTCCTGCGCTCGGTGAGCGACAGGCTTGCGCCCCTCGACGTTCGCGGCCCGATCGATGCCGCGCCCTCCTTGGCGGCGCGCCTGCGAGGCTCGGGTTGGACGCCGGCGCCGGATGCGATCACCCACGCCGTTGCAAGAGATCCGCACCGGCTCGAGATGGCCGTCGGTACCACGCTCTATCCGGACCACCTGATCTTTCTCGGACCCGGATGCATTGCGGCCGAGGCGCCGCCGAGCGCCCAAACGAGTCCGGATGTCGTCCAAAAACTCCTGCTGCTTCCGGGTGAGGGAGCAGCCGTGCCGCAGAACGCCAACCCCGCCGAGCTTGCCATGGCCCGCTGTCTCGGGGATGTTCTTGCAAGGGTCGAGGCTGGCGCCGAGCTTGCCCGATTGAGCGAAAAGCAGGAAGCGGCGCTGTTGGGTTGGGATGCCGAAAAATACCGCCAGTCACTAAACACGCAAGGGCCGCGCAATGATGGACGCACTGGCGCTCGGCATTGATGTCGGCACGTCCGGTGTTCGCACGGCGGTATTGCGCCAGGACGGCTCCCAGATAGCCTTCGCCGCCGCCGCCATGAGTGAAGCCGGCGGGGATCTGCGCGCGCCCCGGGTCTGGCGCGAAACGCTGGCGCTTTCACTGGCCCGCTTGTGGCAAGAGGTCGCGCCCCAGTCGATCGCTGCCTGCGCGGTGGATGGAACCTCGGGTACCGTACTTGCGCTCGACGCCGCGGGAACACCGATCGGATCTGCCATCATGTACAACGACCCAGTAGAAGACGCCGGAATCGTCGAGGCAATCGCCGGGGCCGCCCCCCGCGACAGCCCGGCCCAGGGCGCAAACTCCGGTCTTGCGAGAGCCCTGGCGCTGCAGTCGAGGCTCGGGCTTCGGCGGATCGTGCACCAAGCCGACTGGATCGCCGAGCTTCTTGCCGGTGCAGCGGTCCCGAGCGACGAAAGCAATGCCCTGAAGACCGGCTATGACGCCAACTCGCGGTCTTGGCCGGACTGGCTGGACCGAATCGGGCTCGATCGCGCTCTCCTGCCCCAGGTCGTGCCATCTGGAGCCCAGTCCGGGCGGACAGCCGGCTCCTTTGGTCTGCCGAAGGGCATTCCAATCGTCGCGGGTGTCACCGACGGCTGCGCGTCCTTTCTGGCCACCGGGGCTTCCCGCCTCGGTGACGGCGTGACGGCGCTGGGTACCACACTGACCATCAAGCTCTTGTCCGACCGCCCGGTCTGCGCGCCGGAGTTTGGTATCTATAGCCATCGAATCGGCGACATGTGGTTGGCCGGGGGCGCCTCGAACAGCGGCGGCGGCGCCCTGGCGCAGTTCTTCACGCCCGCAGAGATCGCCCAGTTGAGCCGCCGGATCGATCCCTCGACGGAAAGCGGCCTGGACTATTATCCATTGCCCGTGCCGGGAGAGCGTTTTCCCGTGAACGATCCGGGTCTTACTCCGCGGCTCGCACCGCGTCCGGATGACGATGCCGCTTTCCTGCATGGCCTCCTCGACGGCATCACAAGGATCGAGGCTCTTGGCTATCAGCGGCTCGCGCAGCTTGGGGCGCCCCAGCTCCGCTGCCTTCGCACCGTCGGCGGTGGGGCCGGAAACCAGACCTGGCAAGCGATCCGGCTGAGAACCCTGGGCGTCCCCCAAGCACCCGTCGAGGCCGACGCTGCGGCAAGCGGCGTTGCCCGGCTGGCCTTGGCTCATCTGGACTCTCGGTGATGCTGGACATATCAGCTCTCTCAGAGATCTCGGACCACTACGACGCCGTGCTTGTCGATCAATTCGGTGTGCTGCACGACGGACAAGAGCCATTTCCCGGCGCCGCGGAATGCCTCCATGACCTGGCCGGCGTTGGGATCCCGGTCGTCGCCCTCAGCAACTCGGGCAAGCGCAGTCGTCAAAATCTGGAGCGCTTGGAGCGGCTTGGCTTTGAAGCCTCCTTGTTTCGCGCGCTTGTTACATCCGGCGAGTTGGCCCACCGGGAAATCGCAACCAGCCTGACCGATGGGCGCCTGTCGCCCGATGACGGAATTGCCGTGATATCGCGCGACGATGACGCCAGCATGATCGAAGGCCTGCCGTTGCGCCGTGTGGCCTGCTCGGAAGCGCCCTCGCTCCTGATCATCGCCGGCGTGGAGCCCGAGAGCCGAACCTTCGAGAGCTATCAGGCCGAAATCAGCCCATTGATCACTTCGGGGGTTCCGGCACTCTGCATCAACCCGGACCGGCGCATCTATGCAAATGGCGCTCCGGCGTTCGGACCGGGGCTGCTCGCCGAACACTACCGTGCGGCGGGAGGAACTGTCGTGATGCTGGGCAAACCGGGGCGTGAACTGTTCGCTGCCGCATTGCAGGCGCTGGGCGACGTACCACCGGCGCGCTGTCTCATGATCGGCGATAGCCCGTATCACGACATCTCCGGGGCTGCGGCTTTTGGCTGCAGGACGCTGTTGATCACGGGCGGCGTTCAGTCCGAAGAGGAAGCCCATGCCGACTTCCGGATGCCGCGTCTGATCTATTGAACCGAGAGGCGGCGTGCGGATCGGCTTCAAAGATATCGGCTTCCCTGTGCCACACGCCTTTCCAACGCAGCCGGTCGACCATAGGATCCGGCTATCGATTCGGTAGTCACCCGATATTTCAGATCCCGGAGACACCCGCCATCTCTCGATAACGTGAAGGTTGGACACGTTCCAGCCGCCCATCTTGCATTTGGAACGCCTGGTCGGAGGTCGGAAGCTCAAGATGTCCCGCGGCTCGATGATCGCGCTTGCGCTCGCCGCCTTGTTGAGTTCGTGGCCGGTCGGCGCGGAGTCCCTGCCGGCCGGCCCGGATCTGGAAAAGTCCGGTTGGCGAACTCTTACCTTTTCCGGCATAGCCCCGACCCGCTTCACCGGCCGGCTCGATGGCGGCATCGAGCTGACCGCGGTCAAGAGCAGCTCTCTGCTCTACCGGCCGATCCCGGATCCCGAGCGGATCGACGGCAAGCTGTCGTGGGAATGGCGGGTCGATCAGGCGATCCCCGCGACCGACCTGACCCGCAAGGGACGCGACGACCGGCCGCTGGCGCTGCACATCTGGTTTCCCGATAAGCGCGACGATGCCGGGCTGTTCGACAGGATCGGCCGATTCTTCGCCAAGGACCTGCTCGACGTCCCGCTCTCGGGCATGGTGCTCACCTACGTGTGGGGCGGCGAGCTGCCGGCGGGAGAGAGTTTCGTCAATCCGCATACCGGTGATAAAGGTATGATGATCGTGCTGCGCGACGGCACGGCCGAGAGCGGCCGCTGGTACCGGGAAGAGGTCGACTTCGCGGTGGATTTCGAGCGCGTCTTCGGCCATCCGGCCCCGGCGCCGACGTTCATTGCGCTTTCCGCGGACAGCGACGACACCGATGGCCACTGTGTCGGGCAGTTTCGTGAGCTCCGCCTGCCGCGCAATTGACCGGGAGAACGGCCATCGACGACCTTGCCTCCTCCGCCGGCCATGCGCCGCCCGACGACGATCCGCGCCTCTCTCGCTTGATACGCAATGCCCGAGAGGATCAGTGGGTGCCGGACCAAGCGATCGACTGGGATCGCCCGGTGGTCCGGCCACGCTTGCTGTCCCGCACCTTCTACTGTGCCCTGGTCAGTCAGCTCTACTACGGCGAGGTCGCGACCATGGCAGTCTGCCGGACGCTATTGAGCCAGATCCAGGACCAGACGGCGCGCCGTTTCCTCGAGACCCAGTACGCCGACGAAGCCCGCCACGCCGAGGTCTACGACCGCTACCTGGGCCGCCTCGGCCAAACTGACGCAAGACCGGCATCAATGGCGGGAAATGGCACGTGCTGCTGCGAAGAGGACGGACAGCTAATCTCGATAGCGAGGACGCTGGAGAAGAAGAAGAAAGCCTATGGAATTGCTGGAAGGTCCATACTATTAGGTGAAAACGTTATTTTTGAAAGCTAGGGATCTGAAACGTAACTCCAGTTGGGTATGTTAAATTTTAGAAATTACTATAGTTTCTGTAATTTTGCAACAGTTGTATAAGGAACCTTCTGCTTGCTTGAGCTTTTTCTTAAGTTACGTGCAATGAGAATCATTACTCTTTGGGTATCTTATAGCGATAATACAACTAACATCACTCTTATACCTTGCTTTCTTATATTTTTCTATTCTTATGCTTACAGTGAGTGCAATTAACATGAAAATTTACCAAATGATTAAAACTACAAAATTTTTTTAAAGCATCTAATAGAGAACTCAGGTGTAAACAATAAGGATTTTCCAGTCATTAGGTTGCTTCGTGCAAACAACAATTTAAATATCCCTTATATAACAACAAGATTACAAAGAAAGAAAAAACCCCAAATATCAAACGATTCATGATTTGACAAATGGAGTGCGTCAATAGCCTAGAGAATATTTAACAATATCAAGAAAAATTTCAATTCCATTTTCTACATAGCAGAGGATTGCGTTTTCATATAATTGCCGCAGAACCTCTTCTGCAAAATGCAAATCTCGTCTTTGTGAAAGGAAACAATCTGCAGTATACATCAGCCTGCATTCGTAGTGATTTGACAATTCAAAACCGCCCATATGAGCCACACGTCATTGGTAATGTTTTGATTACAGTTATGTTCCGGTTGGAATTGTTCTTAACTTAGCTTTGCCCATACAGTTTGAAAATGAAACAGACAGTTTTCTTTACAGTATCGTATTTCAATATTGGCCCTTCATGCAAACCATTGAAATGAATAAAGACTCGTCTATTTCTACATATTTTTTAACTGTTTCTCAGAAGACGTCAGGAGAAAGCAAGGGTAATAGATCTGTCTGGATCTCACTATTGTGGTTGTTGCAGTTCCGTTAAAAAGCCCTAGAAATGAAATTGACGAAAACGGTGGTATAGCCCGCATTGCATTGACGACTGTGAATCATAGACTCTAAGAGATGCCAATATCAGCAGACCAAGTGCTTTTCAGACGATTTGCTACAGATCCACTGGTCTATGTACCGAACAAAAAAAATGGCATTCGATTTAGTGTGCTTACATACCGAAGCGGCACGTCGCAAATGCCACGTCGCAAATGCCACGTCGCAAATGCCACGCAAAACTGTGATTTCAGACTGAAGTGGAAAATGCCACGTCGCACATGTGAAAAATACTTGCTCAGTAAAAGGATGTCGAAGACAATTTCAGACAGTAAATGTCGACTTGCACCGCACTTTTATCGTCTGAAAGGGCCTTAAACTACACAAAAATGTCTTAAATACAGAGGTAGGATCCTACTACCGCAGGTGCACGAGGGCTAAAGAACGACAAGTACTCTTTCCAAGATAATCAGTTGTTATATTACATAGATTCTCTAAGTAGAAAGGATGTGTTATAATCCAAGTCTGCTTGGAAGTCACTATGTCATGGTATGCCACGTCGCATGTGTCACTTCGGTGTGTAAGCTCCCTTAAAGCACCAAATTGCACTCTAGTGAAGGGATATGAAATACAAAAACTATAGTACATTGATAACTTAATGGGCGCTAACAACCTCTGCCTATACATTCTGTAATGTAGAATGGAAGGGTCAAGAGTAAAAGGACGACGAAGGAAAGGATGGGCGAATGACATCTAATGCTGGCTTAATAAGTACCTTTTGGAGTGCAAAGGAAAGCATTTGATGGAGGTCTGGTTTATGGTTTTGGATCTCATTCATAAGGATGGGTGAAGACGAGGCAAGGTTATCGTTTTATTTATCTCGATCTTTAAGAGGAAAATGAATCCTCTTCTTTCTTAACACATATACGAAATCGTATAAAATCCTGGCACTGTTACTCTCTAAAGTTCTTCTTTGTACTTCTCTAAATTACTTCTTTGTTATCCCAACGACATGCATTGATAGAGACATCAACGTTCATCCTTTTCAATTGTGGAAAATCTTTAATCTCTACGGGAAACGTCAATCCAGTGATATCCACTTTTGGCTCGTTCATGCACTCGTGCTTGGCAGAGGAAGGCTATAATTGGAAGCAGAGATTGGCGTTACTTTGACGATCCCCACTTCCACTGTGAGGATCCTATTGAGCAGCCATCCCAATCCATTATGAAGAAAGTCCTCTATTGCTATTACAAGTTGTTGAAGAACAGTTACTAAATCTCGTTCCATCTTATCCGAAATGTATGCAGCAAAAGACGTCGATCTGAAAACAACAGGAGGATGTTTAAGAATGATCATGTCTTTTTTTTTATGAAACATTACCTAGACAGATACAAACTACTTGACTCCCTCCAGGGTGTGAATGCATTCGCAACGTGATCAATAACATCATGCAAACGCTCCAGAGGTTGCTGTGTTTCTGGAAAAACAAACTGGTATCCAGTCACGGTTCGTTCCAAGAAATCCTCCAGCTGAAACGACAAGGGAGTTCTATCATTAATCCTCGATCCCACCATCATTTGTCTTGATATAGGCAGTACTTCCACCTTCTCAACATTCCCTAAAGCGTTAACGAGTTCACCTGTACAGGATCGATTTCTTCTTGTTCTTTTTCGTCGCCAAGAACGTCTGTTACACATTCAGCGATCTATTCTTCAGTACAAGGTTTCTTGATTAGAAGGGGATACTCTTGGATAAGTGTGGAAGCAGCTCGTCATTGATGTAATGTTTCATGTCTTCAAAGATTCCGTAGTCTCAGAAAACGTTTGTCACAGAGATTACATTTATATGACATTTCTTCACTGCGTTGCTGTTGGCGGCGAGCGATTTATATTGATATTAATTTTCTTATATGGTCATGCTTTGCTTCTATTATCCAGATAATCTTACTCGTGATTGGTTAGAAATGATGTCATTTTTCACTTCATTTTTCACACAACACAAGGAATGCCTCTGTTGCAGTAAATGTACCAGGGAAATGTAATAAGCATGGCTTTCAAAGGCAGCTATTTAGTGAGATACGACTTGGGAAATGTATCTTAGGATTATCTTTAGTATGAAGCTGAAGCACGCTTACGTTTGACAGAATTGGAAAAGCTCAGTGAAAGTCTCTCAATGAAAGATAAATTTTTTTATCAATGAGCAAGAAAAATCTCAAACAAAATCACTTTGATGACAAAAAATACCTTCAAAAAGAAGACCGTAACTTACAATTTGTCATGGCAGATCTAATGGGTCAACAAGATTAGAAAAAGAAGTTACTTAGTGAGTCTAAAAGCACCAAACTTTCCCCCAGTTCAGCTAGCATTAAAGTATCAAGACATTATGTTTCCAATCATCATTACAAAGATACGGATTTAGTGAAAGATGGTAGTAGAAACACAGAAGTGACATATTGTGCAAGTTCTGAAGATGCCAAAGCAAAAGTAGATGCTTCTTGTAGAGAAAACTTCAATCGATTTATTGATGGAAAGTAGTTTTTTGTTTTACCCTTTTGATTGGTTTAAGATGATGCCATTGCTATTTTTATGTCGTGACAATTTCCTTATATGGTCATGCTTTGCTTCTATGGTGTAAGTGATCTTATTCCTGATTGTTTAGACAGGCTGCCATCTAGCGAAATACAACGTTCCTTATTGGTTACATTTAATGTCATAGATACATTAATGGACTATAAAAGGAGGGGACAAGCTCATCAAGGAGCAACACGATGGCCATGGATGATAGTATGTAGAGCCACCAAAAAGAGGTTATATTATCCGGTGAGAGTACAACCAACTGTTTTCTTACATCCAAATGGTGCGGAAAGAAAGAAGCAAGTCCTAAAGCTTGACATCCCAGAGAGAAAAAAAGACTGTAGGCCTACTTCATCCACAAACCAGCAGGAGGTTGTTTGAAAATAAAGACAAGAAGAGAAACCCCTTTAAAAACAAGGAAATGGATGAGTTTTAAACCACATCAATACACATTTCTGTATGACAAGCAGCGTGTTACCATCTACACTCATCATACCTTGAAAGGGGAGATTGTTAAGTTGACAAGATTTTATTGTCGCCGATGTCATCTCAATCTCGGAAATGAATCGGGCAATGATAGTGTATTTTGCCATGGGAAACGCAAAAATACACAATCATGTTGTATTGTTTTGAAATGGTATCATCAGTTAAAGGAATTCTCTATCCTTGCATGAATGGAGATGTTAGAAAGAAAAACTCGAGAACTGTTAGTGCATCCTTATTTTAAGCGTCGCATCACTAAAGAACTATCATAATAACCTTATCCTGCATTACATTATATTGTTTTTTCATACGATGATGTACTTCTTTCTACTAACAGATAGAAAAGGCAGTACCTTTATTGTTATTATTATCGCCTCTCAGATTTTCATGCCCATGTACTGCCAAAGGATATAAATAGGATAAAGTCTACTAGGGTAAGGAACTACATAGTATTCACCATATAAGTCGAGACGATATGTCGCTTTGTAAGTTAAGAAAGAGAGTAGAGTTACCTATTTCTTTAGTAAAGTAACTGTGTGAAGCACGATGCGAGAGTGAAGCGGTTCCTAATGTCACAGGACCTCGCGTGCCTCTTACCTCCCGACAATGGGGATCTGAAGAACCACTACACTATGCAACCATCGTGGAGTGTTTGGCAGAATACTACGGGATCCCTAACCTAGACTAGGATCAAGCTATCAAAGCCAATGCAAGTGGTGGGGTGGTAAGTCTCAGTAAGAGCCCAAGATTATACCATCTGGTGAGGAGAGTTTCATTAGTAAGAATGCATGCATGATACCATGACACCTTTGGATGCATTCCTCGAGAGTATGATAAGGGTTGTGGTTACAATTATGTGTTACAAAGGCCCCTGGGGCAACTATGCCCTTTGGTAGGGAAAATCAGTGGTATGTTCTCTATAAGTTATATCGAAGTTATTGTCATGAAGGATATAAGTAAAGGAGATTGTCAGCATCAATTTTAAGTCTAGTTGAAATCATGGAGGGTATATTACGTCGTCCGTATTACACATTAATTCAAATAGCAAATTATGGTGGAGCTTATGCTCTTTACAAAGAAGCCAAGAAACAACTCCCATCCATCAAGCTCAAGAAGGTGAAGAATTGGTTGCAACATCAATGCGTGGACACCTTACGTTATCCATTCAGAAAAATATTTCCAGGAAGCAAAGTCGAAGTCTATTGTACAGACCATCAATGTCACATGGAGTTAGTGAACATAAGTAACTTATCTCGATACAACGATGGGGTCAAGTATCTCTTAACCTGTATTGATGTACTTTCAAGCTATGCCTAGGTGCTCCCCCTCAAGACAAAAACTGTGAATGATTCAAAACTGCTCTGATATCTATATTCAAGTTGGGTAGAAAGCTTACCCACGTACAGAGTGATAGAAGAATGGAATTTTAAATGGCGAAGATTAGTGTTATCTACGAGAACAAAATAGAAACTTTTTCTACACACACAGTAACTTGAAAGCAAGTGTGCTGGAACCTTTTAATCGCTCCTTAAAATCCAAGATGTGAAAGTACTTTGCAGCACAAAATACGCACAGGTACAAAGATATTTTATGAGAGATGGTATGAAGTTATAATCATACTCTTGAAAAGTTGGCTAGTGGTACAAAATTTGAATATTGCGTTGAGCAGCAGATTCATTTTGCTAAACGTTTCGCCATGCACTTATCGCAGCAATAGTATGGGGTGAAGTGCGAAAGCTTTGGCAGTGAATTTTTAGGGAACGAGAAGACCAAAACACGTCGTAGAAAATAGCTGTTACGAGCGTGACAGCTTTTCTGCCACTTGTGCTATTGAAAAAGGCGTAAAATATAAGAACAAATTATTTTTGTCGACAAAGCACCGAATATTTTGTTTTGATAAAAGCGGCTTCTAAAGCGGCAAGATGAAAAAGGGATCAGGCTTTAGCTAATACCCTAACCCACTCGTCTTGATAGTTGTCAGTACATGATGGGTTTTCAACTAAATTTTGTCCTATTGCCGATTCTGTTTTGGAATTTGTTGACTTGGCTTCGTTTGCATGATTCGGTAAAATTTTGGAAACTTTACTGCGTCTGTTAACATATACCGGCACATGGTGCGCGATTCTGTCATGTAACCTCTGCGACGTATAACATATATATTCGCTCGCACAGCGACACGTGAATTTCTAAGCTAAAGCACGGTTTACACATGCAACCTTTCATATGCAACTTCCTGAATAAAGAGAAGTCTAGGGCTTACGATCTAGGGAAAAAACCCCAGACCAACAGTTACAATTACAAGGAAAAGCACAATTCTCGGTCTAAAGAGGTTTATAAAAAAGATGACGAATACGTTCATATTTCTGGAGAAAATATGTACATAAAAGTGCCCAAAATTGCTTGCAAACCCTAGAACGTAAATTCTGGTTAGACATATTGTCGAGCTATTTCGCAGACAAAAACTTTGAGGTCAAGTCCTATTAACCATATCCTGACACAATTATAATAATTATAGGGCAACGCATTCTGTTTAGTAAGTCAACAAAAAAACAAAATGCCCTCAGCATATGAGCCTTCCCGTCTGTAAGACCCGTTGGAATTCAAGCCAAGCTCTTGACATTTCCTAAAACACTAAATCACGATACGCGTTATAATTCGCGTTTACAAAATGCCTTGAGTTAAAGATGAGGCAAATAAAAGAAAAAAGGATCACATAAGTATCTGACAATACCAAGAAAAAAATGGTAGTATTTCGGTATCAAAAATTATTGATACCGAAAATGCAGGTGAGGGCAGGGGACGAAAAAGAGGACAAGGAGGTAAGACCATGACGTTATTCTGAGCAATGTTGAACATTCTCATGTGTTTTATGCGTAGATATATGATTTGCCAAATAATGTAACTCGTCAAAGTTAACATATTGAAGGGGACATTTGATGGAAGCATATCAAGAATGCAGATTACTTTGCTTAATTTTAGATCGTGAAGACGTGATAGCAATCATCGTTTCGTATTGTTCTTACTACAATTTGAATTTTTTCGTATTTTGTAGGCGACCGCAAAGGACCCGGAAAAAGACCAAAAGGTAAAGACCTGGTATTAGGTTTTACAATGTCAAATTTGCTCATTTTTATTTGCGTAGATATATGATTTGCCAAATGATGTAACTCGTCAAAGTTAACATATTGAAGGGGACATTTGATGGAAGCATATCAAGAATGCGGATTACTTTGCTTAATTTTAGATCGTGAAGACGTGATAGCAATCATCGTCTCACTATTCTTACCACCACAATTTCCATTTTTTCGTATTTTGTAGGCGACGGCGAAGGATCCGGAAAAAACCCAAAAGGTAAAGACCTGATATTAGGTTTTACAATGTCAAATTTGCTCATTTTTATTTGCGTAGATATATGATTAGCCAAGTAATGTAACTCGTCAAATTTAACATTGAATAGGGCATTTGATGGAAGCTCATCAAGACTGCATATTACTTTGCGTAAATTTAGATTGTGAAGACGTGATAGCAATCATCGTTTCACTATTCTTGTCACTACAATTTCCTTCGTCTTGTATTTATTAGTGGAGGGCAGGGGACAGAAAGAAGGTCGAGGAGGTAAGGAGCTGACATTATTCTGTACAATGTTGGACCTTCTCATGTGTTTTATGCGTAGATATATGATTAGCCAAATTATGCAACTCTTCAAGGTAAGCACATTGAAGGACGCATATGATGGTACCAGAACGAGGGTGAAAAGCATTTAGCTTTCCTGTCATTTAGGTGGTTAGCGGCATCGACGCCACTGTTTGCCTACTTAGAAAACCGAAGACAATAAAAGTCTTTAAAAGGGGGATCTCTTTAGTATCGATTACTAATAGTTTTGTTTTCTTCAAGTAAAACCGCTTTTAGAAGAAGATAATACACGGTTGAGTGGTTACAGGCACAAGACCTGTCTTTTCGCTGACTGATTGGGAATCATTAGCGTTATTGAGCTTCAATTTAGAAAGTGACATCGAGCAGCAAATTTATGTTGAACCATAATTTTTCTATTTTATACTCTGACCTAGGAGAAGTAAACTGATCCTCTAAAACGTGTCTTGTCTATATCTCTAGGGGGACAAGGAAGAAGGGGATGAAAGCCGAGGCTAATGGAAGATCCATAGCAACTACGTACGGTAAGAGCTATTTAATTAAAAATCCAATAATCTGCAATTTTGTAGTCTGCTTTCAGAAATAAAAATTATCACGCCTTCTTAACGGCTGTCCTATCCTCTCGATTAGTTATTCTATTGGTGATTGAGGATGGTTCGTTTTTGTCTTTCATCACCTTTAACGTCATTTTTGCCTGTTTAAAGAAGGGGAGTTAGTGGTCTTTAGCCCCTTACGTTTTAGTGGTCTTTAGCCCCGTAAATTTTTGGCTAAATTGTGTCTTTCTGTGCCACAGAAAACCACGGAAACACAGGGATCAAGGGATGCAAGATTTTCTTTGGAGATTGAATTAAATATTGGAGCCTTGATGATTAATTACTTACTCAAAAGTATATTGTATTTATAGTAGGTTCTTTGAGGCACGAAACAAACATATTGCATAAAATAGAACAAACGTTTTTTATTCAAAAGCTATCTTTTGCTTGGCACTCCTCAGAATACATTCATTAAAAATGATCAAAATGAAACGTACAAAATATTAAACCCAACTGGGCCGATCAGAACTGCCCTAGTGGCTTGTATCCTCAACCCATCAGCGTCCGTCACAAGATTGATTGAATTTATTTTATGTTCTTAAAATGTGCAAGAAATGTGGAACAGTGTGTTTACAGGCATCAGGTAAATATTTCACTCTAAACCAATCTAAGAAATGCATAAATATCAAGATAGGGTGATGTCAAGATATGGTGATGTCTTAGGGAAAGATAAAGACATGAACAACTTAAAATAGTGATACAAATAATCAGTACCAGATCTCCTAGCTAACACCAAAAAATGCTTCCTGCATGCCAAATGATGATAGTGGTTTGCCTCTCCCTTGTTGAGATATTTTGTAATACTTTTTTCAACTGAAATTTAAATGATAACAATTTTTATCTTTTTACTCCCCAGGCCTTGGAAACGAAACATTGATTGCATTGTGGACTCAATTGGATATATCAAGCAATTCATTTAACAAACAGACATTGTATCTTCGCAGAATATTTCTGCCTCACAGCATTCTCAACACTTAACCTTATTCTGCTCAGGACGTGGGGAAGCTTTATTTAACCTCCCCTGGTAATCTTTTGCTTCCCACTTCTAGCCCTTGAATATATTAGTGATTATAAGAGTTGAAAGTTTCTAACTTTTACTTTCATTGCATTCTGTGACGATATGATTGTATTTCAATCCAATAGTTTTATCAGATCGGGTCAAAATTTGTGGTTGAAAATTGCAGTATGTTCAAAAATCTGATAAAAACGCTACTTCAAACAGCTATTTCTGGATGACATAGCTTTTATTAAAAAGAAGGCTTATAAATACATGAAAAAATAACTTAGCTTGTTCTAGGTAATTCACATGAATAGATGCATTTAAATAATCTACCTTCAAGTTTTGTTCAATTTAAATGTAAAATATAAAATTTTGCAGAATCCAGAACTCAGGGAAACAGTATTCTTAAATGTTTTTAACCTTTATATTCAGCCATATCTCAGAAACTATAAGATGTAGAATCAAGCGTTTCCCCCATTTTAACAAACTGGAGCGAGTATCAAAAGTTTGTGTAACTAGAGAGACTGAGGAATTATTGTTGCGAAGACACCTAGAGTGTTGCAAAAACTCCGTAAACGCAACCAGAATAATACGTGAAAAAGCCAGAGCAGAATAGGATTAAGTGGTAACTAGAAGAACTAACTTCGTTATTACTACTTTTATAAACCTTACGAGATTAATGGTAATTATTTCACTATTACACTATGTTCTACTTTGGCGGTGCCACTGGGGGCTGGAGGGGGGTTAAGAACCTCCACTTTACAAGTCCAGTAATGTTTTTTCTTTGGAAAGAGAACAAGGAAACACTAAAACAAGTGGGAAAGAAATAAAAGATAGATTATCTTCTCAATTATCGTTTGGAGTAAAAAAAGGCGAAACCTTTAAATATGTATCCTTCCCCCAACATTTGACTTGGTGGCACCTCCCCTATTCTACACATGTTGATCTTATGTATAATCATTTAAACGTTTGCTTGAAAAAAAAATGCGGAAGCAAAGAAAAGTGTTTCCTTAACTGTGTTATTATCTGTGTTGGTTAAACACTGCAAATATTATCATGCTAGCTTCTTCCTTGCCCCTAATTTCAGTGAACAAAAGCGATGAATGAAGCATTTATTTAGTAGATCTACCTAATATATAGCTGTTGATGTCCTTTTATTTAAGCGCTTTACCATCTTTTCACAATCAATACGTTCCTGTTTATTTATATTTTAGTTTTCTCACAACTGCAAATCGAAAGTTATTCATGGGTTGCCAAAGTTTTGAGTTGTCCGCGGCATACTGCAATTCGTACCCAGGCTTCCGTTGTCAATAGAACGCACCTACTATTAATCTGCGTACTTTGAGGGTCTTGATGCGTTTTTCTATAATACACATTCTGCGACAACTTTGACTTTTCTCATTTAAAGTAAATGCCAGAAACCGTTCTATACATCTGGTATGTCTACTGGTCAAGGTGTCTCACTGGAGGAACTTAAAAATCTCGCACGGTCTGTATTCGTACAGTAATTGATATCCTTACTTTAGTAATGCGCATTAATCAAGAAATTAAGGGCTTGTCATATGCAAGAATCTTTGCAAATACAATATGCACCCATACCTCTTACAAGGCGTAGTCTTATCAGCGCAATTCCCTTGCATAATTAGTATTAACCGAAACAAGTTAGTGAAAGTGTTGCTCTAAATGCAACGCGAAATGGGTTTGGATGACTGTTTCCCGATAGTGGGCAAACAACCTAAGAAGTTAGGTAACTATACTTGGCCAAAGCAGACAGGGAGGGCAAATTGAAAAGGTGAATCTCTTTTGGGGTTAAGCGTTACCTTGACTACAGAATATGTTACATTTTCGACGCAATGTAGATCAATAAATAGAGGATAAAGGCTATATTTTCTAAACAATATTATTATAGTTGGCATAAGAATTGTCCATTTAAATCATGAAAGGGTCATGCATTTTAAAATACATTTAATACTGTGAATTTGTTTTAATCTGACCAGCTATTGCAAGTCGGATAGAGTTACTTTATAAGTTATAAATATTAGTTATCAAACACGAGATATCAAATTAACTAAGCCTCTGATGTACACTTTAATCTCTAATAAACGGAGGGGTAGGGAGGAATAAATGAGGGGGTTGGAATAAACGGGGGGTTGGAATAATCGGGGGTTTGGAATAAACAGGGGGTTAGAATAAACAGGGGGGGTGGAATAAACGGGGGATTGGAATAAACAGGGGGTTGGAATAAATGAGGGGTTGGAATAAATTGGGGGGTGGAATAAATTGGGGTTGGAATAAAGGGGGGTTTGAAATAAACGGGGGTTTGGAATAAACGGGGGATTGAAATAAATGGGGGGTTGGAATAAACCGGGGGGTGGAAACAATTTCAAAAACTAATAAACGGGCGGCTGGAAAATAATAGGGGAGGGTTGGTATGGATTCTTTGAAAATAATTTCTGATAGTTGCAAAATGAAACTAAAACAGAAAAAAGATCAACAAAAAGCACATTTAAGCCTCAGAGATCTGTACATCACTTAAAAATTATCATCAAATAATTCCATAACAAGGGCTCAAATCATCATCAAATCTGATTTCCAAAATTAATAAACAGGGGGTTCTGATAAGCTCCGGGGGAAACACTCCAAAAAATTAATAAACGTTCCCCCCTGTTTATTAGAGACCAAAGAGTATCTATGACATCATCGTTAGGGTATAACTTGAAACTAGCGTCACGTTTGGTGAAGACTTATTTAAAGAGTCATCTAGCATCTCTATCCAAAGACTTTTTACTTTCGGTGAGGAATACCATGATGCTCGCAATCCATTTGAAACAAACAATTCCGTAACTGTCTTCTAATGCTAGGGGAGAGGTGGCAAAAAGTAAAGTGTATATGGCTGTAGTCACAATCATTCAGATTGGGTTTGAAAATGGGACACTTATGTATTGTGGACATTCCCACAGCTGCGATCCGAGTCTGGGGGATATGAATTCTTTTCAGCAACACGAGAAGAGGGTGGGGGTAGGTTCACTGTCGATTTCTGGTGAGCCAAGTTTCAGTAATTGTTTAGCTTTGGAGATAAAATGGTAGGCAGATGAAGTAAGCACCCGTGGTACTGTGCAAGCTGCCATTTTTAAGATCTACAGGCTCTTTGATCATCCATAAACGAAATAATAGATGTTGATAATAATTTACTAAACAGATTTTTCTCTACTCTCTAGTTTCGCAGAGTAAATTTTGTCTATCATTTAATGATTAAAGTCCATAAACATTCCGTCTCACATGAGTTTTGAATGTTTCACAGCCAATGGAAGTGTTTTTGTTGTGACTTAAAAAATGTTGTAGACAATAAAACATTATCATCATCATCATTATTATTATTATACATCTCTACAAAGCTTTGCGGCCTTTGCAAAGTTAAAAACCAAACACATACACATCCTTTCAAATTGCCAAACTGCAGCACTACAAAACCGCTATCTCTGGAGACATAACAGTGAATTAAATACAATTGCATCCTATCTATTAACTAAAATATCTAACAATCTTTCTCTGTTTGCCGATATTCCTGGATACAAAAACCCTTGCGGTTTGTTCAAGACGCTACGACCGGATGTAGCCGTAGCTTCCGTTGAAGACAATTGTCTCATAGTGATTGAACTCACAGTTTGTTTTGAGACAAACTTGATTAAATCAAAGGACTACAAGCAAAACAAATACAAGGATCTTAAAGAGGACCTCATTGATCAAACTCTAGAATTAAAATTAATAACTCTAGAAGTCTCAGCTTTGGGGGTTTTTTACTAAGGATTCATGCGATTTTATGAAATTTGTTAAAAATTTAGACATGCAAATAGGCTGATGATGAAGTGCTCGGAAGTAGCCATAAGAACGCCATATCATATATTTAATAGGCGCAACAAAGAATGGAGCTATTACTCTTCATGAAAATTTTTTGTTGTTGTTTTCTCTCTCTCCCTTAGCTATTTTTTCTGTATGTGTGTATTTTTATTTTATCATCGTTTTCATTATTTTTTAAATTTCTTCGAACTAGACACTCTTGTATATCAATCCTGCTGTCCCATGTACTACGCCAAGTGACAACAGCGGAAAAAGTTTTTTGTAAAGAGATCACCAATAAAGGCATTGAGTTTAAATTAAAAAAAATTATTATTACTATTTCCGTCGTCTTAAAATAGTACTTGCGCTAATCCCCTGTAATAGGGTAGGTCTACTTCTTTCCACGGAACCTTCTCTTGATTACCAAAACCATTTGTGAGAGGAGGCAAACATGAGCTGGTCATTTCTGGAGAAATAAAGATGATATCATGATTATTAGTGATACACTTCTGTTGAGACAACAACGATGACACAAGAGCGTTGGGCGTGCCGCATTGACATACTTCCCAAATGACATCTGCTGCACCTTTGAACAATTACCAGCTGCTAGAAATGAGAGCAAGATCTTTGCCGTAAGCAGTAAGTACAAAATTTAAGAGAAGAAAGACAATAATAGATTATTTATAATCGTTACAAATTTACCACATAAAAAATAAATATTGTCGTTAAGTTGTAAAAACTTTAGAATAACACGACAAAAAGCAACTTTATATTTTCTATAAAAGGATGGAAAGCAAATGTGCTGACAGGTACCAGAAGAGAGAGTTTAATGACCTTACATAGACGAGATAAAACTAGCAGAGATTGAAGTCCTTAAATAAGGAGTGGATTAACTAAGTGACATGATGATGATGATGATGATGATGATGATGATGATGATGATGATGATGATGTGGGGGTGTTGATAGTGGTGGTGGTGGTGGTGCGGTTTTACGCTGTCCAGTTTCCTTCCTTAGGGGCTAGGGCAGTGCACACGTACATGGCGCTTTTATTTGAGCATAGAACGGACGCTCTCATTGACGTCACCATAGCTCGTTGTCTAATCGGACCTATACCTTCTGATGTTGGTGGGTAGAGAACTATCGACTCGACCAAGACGGCTCAATGACTTCTCAATATTATGCTTCAATTAGTGTACCTTGCTAGTTTTGATTACATCTTCTTTCTGTTACAGTTATGCAATTAATGCTACACTGTGCTGGCTTACGTAAATTGTATTAAAAATTTAATTCAGACGATAAATTGAAAGTATAATGAGTTACTGAATCAAATTATAATAAGAATATGGTGTTTATATATACAATTCTTAAATTTTAATGCTCATTCGTAGCTGGGTGGCAAAACTGTTCAATAGAATTCTTGAAGAAAAGGTGAGAGAAGACAACATACGAAGTGTTCTTTATTATTTACGAGAATGATAACAGTGAGATCACAACATTTTGCAAATAATTTAAGGTAAATGTCTCCGTCAGATATTTGCAATTGAAAAAACTTAAAACCACAATTTTCTCTTTTAGCGACGTTACCTATGTATTCAAAATATAAAATTGAAAAAATCATTTCAAAGACCACAAATTACAAAATATCTGAAATCAAGACAGTATGGTCATCTAAGCAAGCGAGTGAAGTAGCATTTACGATCTGTGTTACTCCTTAAAAGCAATGGTGGCGCCCCCGTTGGGGCGAATGGCGCTCCGCTGTAACAAATATTTCACAGCATTATCTTATTTTTTGGTTCCAAACGTTCTCAATCTCTCAATCGATCTCTTTCAACTTATCTTTATCTTAATGTCAACATTGCTATCAAGTTTCGAAGCTTCATGCCGCACATTTCTTGTCTACGCCTCTCGCCTGTCAATCTTCTAAACATAACAAGATGCGTTCTATGAAACAGGTAAGCACCGATCTTCTTGGATTAGGAATAGGAAGAGAGTCAACCAATCGTATATTGTTGAAGCGTTGACTGTTCAAATGTTTTCAGTTCTGTGGACCCCGCCTGAAATTATTTTCTTTTTGAAGCTGACCCCAAGAAATAAATAATACGAAATTTAACCCATATTAGAGGAAAAAAGCATTTAGAGAGCGATTATCTCCTTGGCGATGTACATCAGTGACCACTCTTGCTTGCTTTTAATGTGTTAAAACTTGGGTTGGAGAAACACGAATTATTCTTATCTTAACACAGATGTGCTAGTCTTGCGTCCCTTCTTTGTAATATTGTATTTGCTCTATTAAACGCCCCGTCGTTTTAATTAACCCCAGCATTTGGGTGCAGTGTTTATTATAAAGTACAAAATGAATAAATTCATGCAAAAATTCTTCATGACGTACTATTACAGCGGAAAAGCAGAATTTGTTGATGGCAAACATATAAAGCTCGTATAAACTATTTGTCATTTCTTGTTTGGTCTCTTTTCTAAGAAATGCCACTCTTCAAGATGCTGTGTTTATGAGAGAGTGGCCTTTATTACAAATGTTTGGCTAGAAGCGCAGAGTTTGATAAATAAGTTGCGTTTACAAAAGGGCAGCGTTTATAGGAGGGAATACGGTATTTGTTTTTCGCAATTTTCGAGCAAAATCGATTTGAGCGAAGTACAAACGTGAAATTAAGAGTTTTCAACCTTCAAACTTGTAATGTCTGATGCAATAAACTAG
>JAAAKM020006971.1:125338571-125349499 GCA_010016025.2 Alatinidae sp. Z8VKAUB7J3 | reverse complement strand
TCGATTTGAGCGAAGTACAAACGTGAAATTAAGAGTTTTCAACCTTCAAACTTGTAATGTCTGATGCAATAAACTAGCCCTCCGCAGATAGGTAGGGTAGCAAAAATTTCAATATCGGATGCACACCTCATCAGGAATAACTACCGGAGCTGGCGTTAAGTTATAGGAGGAGGGCACAATGTTAAGCGAAAGGAGTGAGCATTTAATTTCTGGGCAGCCAGCATCTTGGAGACGCTGAAAGCGGAACGTTTAATAATGTGTATTTCAGTACACTCCAAAGCGTCATATTATTAGAGAGGCATACTACTTTCGGGGGGGGCAGCCAAAGCTCCCCTTTCTCTACAGGATCTCTTTCCATGGGGAGCGCAAATTACCTGGAAAAAAGTCAAAATATGGCTCAAGCAAACTGGAGAATGAAGGACATTAGACTCTTCTGGGTGTGTATTTTTAATGTATTTCCAATATTGGGACACGCAATAAAATGATCATTTGGGAACTCTACGAGTATATTATGAAAATGCGAGGTGATGATAAAATGGGGAGTATTTTTTTCATCCTTCATTAAATTTAGCGTTAATCTGAAATTATCTTTTTGTTGGTATAGGAGCTTTTACTGAACTCTTACAAGATTTCAAAGTGTTTGAACAGCACGATATCAGCGAAAAGTCTATTCTTAAACTTGAAATTTGGAGGACCACTTCACATGCCATTATCAGAATAGAGCAGAGTCACAAAGTTTGGTCGAATTGGTGGGTGGACCATAATGTTTCTATTCTCAGTCTACATGGTTTGTGTACAGCAACATAATGCGCCATCCCTCCTCCAGAAGGAAGGGAAAAGTGGGTTAGTGGAAGACCAATAAAATTTCAAAACGTACTGCTCCAACCTATGGCTAAGTTTTGAGACCACAGAGTTCTTCGGAAAGCTCCTCTTATCATCCTTTTACAAGATTATATAAGTTTAGAAAAAAGACTAGAGTAGAATGATGGGAAATATGTCACCACGTGGAGTCAAACCCGTGAGCCACGTTTTTGTAGCATGTGCTTTACCAACTGGGAAGGTGACTTTAACATTCTCTCTTTTTCTAGTCAAATCCTCTCTTCTCGATTATACAAGTTTATTTATCAACAAATATACAGGTGACTCGTTATTGCCACGTTCTTATATCTGTTATTGGCAAATGTACTGATCATGTTTGTATTCTCACAGTTTTCTCTTCAATATACTGTCATAAATGTGTAGTGCTGAAATCCTACATAAAGGAAATAATCAGCGATGGACAAGCAAAGCTCATGGTCTAACATTTTCAGTAGCCCTTTTGTAGAAGTTACATTCAAGTCACATGATACGTAAATTCCATGAACCATAGAGATGTTTAACCATCTATTGGACCATAGAGATATTTAACTCTCAACTGGTCAAATAATTTCTCACCCATAATTTTCAAGTACTCATACTATTGACTGTTCTCACACTTTCTCTCCCTCAGATTTCATTTTTCATACGTCAGCCTTTATGGAATTCCAGTTTCTGCCGCCAATAGTTTTCTTTGACTTACTCCTCTTTTGAACGTAAAGAAAATCTCGTTTCCACTCCGTCGTTCGATACGCCTCTTATTGATTGTAAATGAAACCCATTGACTACATTGCGATCTTAACCGAGTGTATTTTGTACAGTTTTAATAGATTACGATGCTAGTGAAAGACAACAAAAGCTCACATAAAATTTGTCAGTTATGAGTTTCATATATACACCTATAGTTAAACACTTATTTTTATCTTATAAATATTGTATTCAACTAGACACTCGAGGAAATAAATTAATGGCTATTTATAATGCGTTAATTTTTCTTTGGTTTCTGTAAGGTAGAATATCCCGGTATTGGCACCATGGACATCATAGTTACCTAGAGCTCAAACGAGGTCACTTCATCGATTGATAGCAAATACTGACTAACTTCAAGCTGAAAAGAGATGCTATGGTAGGCGATTACTGTTATATATCCATTGGAGCCTGTACGTCAAGGACAGATCATCCTGAGACCAAACTACGCATGAACAAAAACAGCTGTCACCGTTAATTTGTTCTTTACCCCAATATTTAGTGAGCTCAAAGGGCAAATCACTAACCAAGTTAGGTGAAAAGTTCTGTATTTTCAGTTATTTGGTAACAAATAAAGTCCTTCAATGGTTACTAATGTATCCAGGAAGCCTACTTATAAACGAACTGGTTTTCTTTTGCTCCCTTTAAATATAGGGCGGATTTTTTATTTCATTGCCTCATAAGGCATTGTGGAATAGCAATAGGTTTGATTTGGAGAAAGAGTCAACTGATGCTCGGAAGATACTTTACAGCAGTTGATAGCATAGTAAATATCCTACCTTGTGCCTTCAATTTGTTAATGATAACACCCAGGAAACTCAAAAAGTGAATAAATGATGTCATATCTACCTGATTCCGCCATTGGTTAACACCTATTACTAAATCCTCGGTACCGTTAAAAGATATCTTAGAGCTGACATTATGTCTTTACTTCATCAGAAACGATCGGGTTATCACTTTTCAGAGAACTTACACATTGAGAGGCTGCGGGATATACTTTTCTGGCAAAAACATTGTGCGGGACATCGTTTTATTCAAGTAGAGACATATTCACGTCCATACTATGTTGTTAAGTTATTAATCAGCGTGGATGGTTACCTTATTTTTTTTACTTTGATCAATTTTATTGTTTTCCCACTAGCACCTATGACAGTTGGTGCTGATAAATTACAATAAACAGAAGTTTTTCAGCCTACATTATGAGCCCTTTGTTTTGGTGTATATTTAGCTTTACACCAAGAACAATTAGCCAAGTTTTTACTTAGAAGTTACAATAGAGACCAGAATGTAGATATGAAAAATTTGATGTTTTCCATTTATGGTCCTATCTGGAAGGAGGGTTACGCCATACACTGATCACAGCAATCGGATGGAGTGAAATAAGAAAGCTATTACGATGAATTTATAGGAAATGAGAAGATCCTAGAAAATAACGGTCACGAGAGCGACACGTTTTCTGCCCTCGATGATGATAGAAAAGTAACGATGACGTTATTCATCAGAGTAGTGTTTAGGTTTTATCTCAAATATATTACTCCCGTACTCAAATAATTCACAAATTTACCATGGTCAACAAACTTTAAAATTTATAGCAATTTCATTTTTGTTATTTCCCATTGGCGTACGAAATTTACTTAGTAAATCGTACGCCTGAAATTCACTGGATACCAATTGACACTGATGAAAGCAGCCTGTATCTGTGTGTTTTTTTCAGTTATCAAGTAATATTTTCTAGTATTCAAGGGAATAATAGATATTTGATGAATTTGGAAACAAACTTTATTCTACTTTGTATGAAATACCCTAGTAATTTACATGTAAAGTAAAGCATTATACGTTCTCAATGGGCTAGTAATGCAATTTCTATAAATGTCTCAGCAGTTTATATCACCGGAGTATTTCAAAGCTGAAACATCCATCGAATTCAAACAGTGATCAACATAACCCGACAATAGAGAAGCTGCTGAATTCATAGTAGGACAGTGTAATTGGCAATTTATTTTTCTGAATTTCAGATGTCTGCTATTGTTTTCCACACCTGCTTCCTATACGAAACCTTCTGGACATGATGACCTGCTCCTTCCAAACGCAAGAAAATGAGCCTGACCTACTTTAACTATGATGCATCGCCCTTTGTACGAAGAAAATCACACACCGCAACGCTCTTTGCTGTTTTCAATTGTAACAATGGCCTCTAAGTTCTATGGAAACATTTTCAAAAAAAAGGAAAGAAAATTTTCTTTTTCCTTGGATGTTAACAACGTTGCAAATGTAATGATCCATACAGTTCAGTAATGGGCTTGTGTAAAATTTACAATTCTTAACAGTGCAAACTTCATGGGCATAATTCAAGATTGTTGTCGGTGTTATATCTAACACTAAGAATTAAGAAGAAATTAACAAGTATTACATTTATAATTACTAGCTAATTCTTATTTGTTTCATTCCTGCTGTTGACTTTAATTATACGAAATAGAAGTGATAATGCTGCAAACGGGGGGAAATGAAATCCCATGTTGAAAACATCTTCTCCCATTGCTATTAAGTCAAAGTTTCATCATACGTATTTTCATTTTAAGAGGAGGAAGAGTTAGATACCTTTAAAAATAATCATTGTTATGGACTTTCAAAGGCCATGTATGTATACCAAAAAAGTAACACTCAAAAAATACGACAAGAAAATATCACCGCCTGTAATCTGTATATCTATGGTAACTTGATGAATTTAAATGCTATGACTGATAGAAGAAAGAAACTTTTTCACAGTAAAGAAACTAGGGATCCATTATTCATTATTATTGCTTCTGGTCAGTATCTCATGTCTAGGATTATGATAAATATTGCAGAATATCTATTTGAATTTGATTACGGTTTTCAAGATTCTAGATTTATATTCTACTTCTTACTGTCCTTCTCCTGGTATAAACTATTTTCTGAAACAATATACCGCTTACAGATTTGAATGCTGGAACGTTTATCATCCAAAAAAAAATGAAAAAATAATCAAGAGAGGTAGATTCTCAGACATAATGTTCTGAGCGCTCGCAAAGAAAACAACGTATTCATGACTCTGTTACATCAAAAGGCACGTACTTTTGCATTGGGTCAACCATTTGCTTGAAAATTTGAGAGTGAAGACGAAAGATCATTAATGTTTTTCTGTGATGTCGTGGAAAACTTTAAAATAGCAAACAAAGCAAAAATTTATTACAAATGCCAAATTAAGTATACATTTTTTCAGACAAAGGTTTATCATGAAGACTACGGAAAAATAGCCAGAAAATAAATATGGCCATTTTGCTGTATCACCCATGAGCTTTACATGAAAAGGATTACAAAAAACAGGCTCATCCATCAGATTAACACATATTGATATTATCATTGAGAAGAGAGGATTTAAAATGTTAGTTTTTGGAAAGAACACTAGACAAATAGAAAATATGTCACCACCGAGGATCGAACCCGTGACCCACGCTTTCGCGGCAGTTTCAAAAACTAACATATTGATATGATACATAGAAGTTACTGTTTTACAAAAATTGTATTCAAGATCTTAAAGTTGGAGATGAACCTGTTCTTCTTTCAATAAAAATACACTAATTAACGTGATATCTTCATCTACACCTAATCCACAAAAGGAAACATTTGATAAATGCAAGACTCACAATACAAATGTTACTATTCTAAAGGTAAACCTGCTGATCTAAGTGTTGACTACCTATCTCTATTTTGAGGTAGTTGCAAAGCTGTAGAGAAGATTCTGGTAAAAAAGGCCTTAAATATTATTTTAAAATAGCAGCGTCGGACCAGATGATCGTTTTAATATTTTTAGTATGTTGGGGGCTAATTCCTCAGCATTTAAAGGAAAAAATAAATCTAATTTCGTGATTTTTTAAAGTATTAAAACACAGCTCTCTAAACCCGGCTACATTATAAGTGCCCCATGACCATATTTATAAGAACCCTACATTTTGTTTAACATCATTTACCTAGGTTTACAGTATACTAATCAGGCTTTTCATTTCTTTTTTTGCATGATGACGGTAACCCTTCAAATTTTAGTATGGAAATAAACATCCTAGTTGATACGTAAACATGATATTTATTATGCACGTCTACAAATGGTCAATAAAATCTAAGCATAAAGTATATTATAAAACGAAACAAAGTAAAATGATTTTTTTCTTTAATATAGAAAACGTATACCAGTTGTTTAGTTTTTATTCACAGACCCTACTTTGATGCTTGTTTCATCGATGTAGCTTAAGTCAAATTTGCTAGCTGGCATAAATTAATTAATTGCTTGCTTGCTTGCATCTTTGATTGATAGATATATTGATTGATTGATTGATTGGCTAACAGGTAAGGTAATCTTGCTACCTAATTTTTTTGTGAATAGATTGTGCATCCGTTATCTAGCTTGTTGATTTTCATTTCCATCAGGTTACTCATCTGCCCTTATTTCCTAGTTGTAGTTTTACACAATCGTGTCTGTATATTTCTACTTTTAATTACTCCCCAGTTACTCCATGAACAGGCAATCACGTCATTCGGGTATACCTAATAATTAACGACTAAATTTTATTATTATTTCTTTTGTTATATAATTTTGAATTCTAATGAGAAACAACTGTACGTTGTTTATCACAAGGACATCAACAATTGCTTGGAAGACAAGACATATTAAGCATGCATACTTTGCTCTGCCAATAAATAAACATGCGTTGATATTATATATATAACTACCATCTTTTCAAAGCTAACTCAAGTAAGCTAAGAGTTCTTTCAAATACATTTGCTTGATGAATACTATTTTTCAACTGAATTCAAGATTATAAACCTGCTATGATTGAAGAATGTCTAAAGCTAGGTCAATGATTTCTTAGGTTCATGCTATTTCTTTTACTCCACCCGCTCAATTCAAAGGTTTGTATTTTGTCATTTTATGTCCCAAACACAGATAATAGCCTCTTAAAAGCCGGTGTAATGCAGCATGACAATAGCTAATAAGTTAAATTACATCTTCTATAAAGGACCAAATGTGCAAAAAATCTTAGGTTTTAGTGATTCACAGCTTGTACAGTGTCTGGTCAGCACCTATACACACCGGTTCTCAGACTGCTATAGATACAACCATTTTATCGTTTCTAGACGACTCGTCGCGTAGTAAATACCTGGAGACGAGGTATGAGTGCCTCGATCAGCAACTGTTAGCATCCCATGCATTACATTAACCATTAATGAGTTGAGAAAAGTGCTGTGGATCGGTCAAAAGACTCGCAAAAGGTGGGGTCAGCCAGACTCTGTTATTGACACCCGTCACGATGTGACCAAGACCTAATTGTCTTATTGTTCATTTACTAGTAATTAAAGTGGTGTGAACGTTAATATCCGGCGTGCACGCATGCGTTTTACTTAAACATTAAATCATTTATCACTTTTGAGATTAATTTGTTTGTTCACAAATTTGCAGTTATCAACTTGGTACTGCTCACTAACTCTCTAGCAGTCACTTGACACAAGCTGTCCTCTGGAAAACCAAATCCTTGTTCAACGAATAAAACCAAATGCTTTTCATATGTATTAATATCCACATTTTCTAGATGAGATTTGAATCAGTGTATGTTATTTCTGTGTAGGCAAGGTTCTCAGCTGCTTTATATCCTCTGCTTGTACAGAAAAGCCCTTGCTTTCGTTACTGCTCCTTTGTCTGACCACTCCCCCCAATTACCGACATCAACGATTAACTTCTTTGTCTAAACAACATAATTGAACTAGATATTAGAAAGTTGATTAACTGATTCTCTCAGTTTGTACACTAAAGAGAGATGTCGTCCAAAAGAAATAACGTAAAGATAGTAATCAGGCGATTGGACAGATAGAAATGACAAATACATGCAGCTGAAGTTAAGCGCTGATCAAGGCGCTCAAATTGAAGTAATATCAAAACTGTAAAGAAGATCTCTTGATATTTGGTATGGCAAATCCGTAGAAACCCAGATACGGTATCTAAAAGCAAGGATGTATTTTTTAAACAGGGGATGGCGGAAATCACAGTATTAATTAATGATTTAGAACGATATTGGTATTTTACTTCACTAGTTGTATCGCAGGCAACGGTACCACTGTGTTTAATAGTCAATGATTAAATAAGGAATAGCCACAGAGATTGATGTTATAAGTACAATTTTACGGGATTGCTTTAAAAGAGTTGATATCCAAATGGTCAGCTTAGGTTTTGCATCCTATTCGTTGATCTAATATGCAGGTAGATGTCCCAGCTCCAGCCCCAGAGATCTTAAATTGATACTGTCTCTTTTCACGTACATAAACCTAGTCAGAAATGCATATTTTTTAACTAGGCGTCGATGTTATCCGTCAAAAATTTAGAATAATAACATTTAAAGGTAATCAAAATTGATTGTTTTGTGAAATATATAATACTTATACCCAAATCCGAATGCTTGCTTTTGACGAATTTACATCAATCACATATAGACTTAGAATATTGTTCAGAAAATCGTTCACTTTAGCAGAGTTGTTGTTTTTCAGATGAAAACGTATTAATTATACGATTGCATTAAGTCTGCCAGGGTACAACGTATCTAGTGGACATTGAGGACCAGGAAACAAAAACATAATTTGGAATAATGGAAGTAAGACTTTTATTTCATCACCCAAACAAATTTCTGGGTTCCAATATTGTATTGTTAATGCAGTGATCTATCTATCACGCTATCCATCTCTTCGCCTATCTATTTATTTATCTATAGGTAGATAGAACTGCACGAAAGTAACAAGCAGAGGAATTTGTAGTGCCAAGTATGTGAAAAAACAACTCGATTTTGGCTGAGAGTTCTTCGACATGCCTGTTGCTGAGGACTGTTATTGCAAGTAGAATTACTTGACTCCAGTTTGAGCCCCTCGCATCTGGGGCAGAAGAACCTATACAAATGGCTTACTGAGTTGGTATGAAGCGCTTGAAGTAGGCTCCTAGTGCACATTGGTCACAAGTCCTTAGTTAGTCATCGCATGAGTTCAGCATTGTAGTCAACTAAGCACCAAAATGGTATGTAATGGTGTGCACGTCAGTTCTGTTTGTTTAATATCGATATAGAGGGTGTCTGTTAATAAACAAGGTCTACAGTTGGTGCAAGCAGACTATCAGCTCTACCATTTTTCTATTACTATCTGCCTCAAATTAGAAGCAGTTAACTATTTTGTACATATTGTCGGTATTGCAGAACTTAGAACAGAACACAATTCAGCAGGCAACTCGTTTTGATCGAAAAGCTTTGCGCCGATTCTCGTTAGTCGATCTACGTTGGTAATGAATACATAAATAAGAGACTATCTATATCTAAAGATTATAGTAGAACAAAAGTTACGATAAAAAACTGACGAGAACGGAATTAAATAACCTGAATTGATGGTGCCCTAAAACATTGATAACTTGAAAACATATTTTTGTACACAAACTAGGCTTAAAAAGCGAAATTAAAATGGATTATAGAACCACTGAATAAGAATAAAAGATCGTCCCTCACCTAAAACTGAGAAATGCTTGTAACTGTAATTCTGTTCGCAGTCAGTGTTTCTTAACAGATAGTCCTCTTTCCACGATCTTGTTGTTGCTTTCATTGTCTCTTTTCAAGCTTACTTATCTATCTGGTTGTTTCATAGCGACGGTAGCTTGACTTTCACGTATTCGTACATGTTGCCTTCTACTTACAACTCTCCTCACTTCATTCTGCTCTGTCATTCACCATAGAATTTGTTTTTAAGTTATCCGGCCGGCCGGACATTTCCCCGACTTTACATTTCTAGAGCGAAAAGAGCAAGTAAATGTTACCAACAAAAGCATAATGGTGTGATTAACACAGAAGCACATCAAATGTTTTGGAATTTTAAGATCAGCTAATATCAAGCCGTGGAAGCGACAAGGCCTTATATAGTTGTATTACAAAGAGTTAAGTACGATGTAACAGTCACAGCTGTTGCAATACCATGCAATTCTCGAGTCTGGTAAAGAGATTATGAAAAGTTTGGAAAATACCAACTCCTGAAACATGAATTTGTTACGCTATGCAGCGTAAGGAAGGTGCAAATCACAGGTGCGCATGGTACTGTGGGAGAAAAAGTTTAACGAATATGTAGGGAACTTAGGACTAAGCACCAAGATTGAGATTATGCAGAAGACAGCACTGCTTGGAACAACAAGAATTGTAAGAAAGGTACTGCCTTGATAGACCTAGGGAGAGATTCATTTGGGCCTTTGACTTTCTGTTGCTATACGATCAAGGAACGCCCGAAGATAATTTTCTTGATCTGAGTATAATTAACAATTGATAATATCATTCATAATGAACATTGTCACATTGTCGTTTGAATAAAAAACGTAGGAGATATTTTGTGATAAAGTGCTTACATATAAAGTGAAACGCTGTGATAAGACGCTTCTATATTGCTGTAGTAGGGCTAATGAAATAACGGTTCTCCACGTGAACAACAGTAAAGGTCCACAGGCGACTTAATCAAATACGCGAATAAACAATTAAGGCTTGATTAAGAAGTCATAGTGTACATTGACATTTGCATGACAACTCAGATTCGATCGAAGCTGGGGTCAGGTTTTTCATTGGTCAATTGCTCCTCTATTGACCTCTATTTTTTCATAATTTTGTTACGTTGTACACTACAAAAGCAGTATGTTGTACTCCACAATGTTTCAAAAAAAGGGTGTATAATTTGTTTTATTTCATAGGCAAAAATAGTAGGTGATACATTAAACATTTGGCAAAGAAAATTTTAATTTTGTGTATTTCATCTTTCTAACTTTATTAGATATGTTTATCTCTTATTTTTATAACAACTGCAAAATAAGACTTGGTCTAAAAGAAAATCACTTGCAACTATTTCTGAGAAGTAACAAGGTTTACCTCCAAGAGGTCACTTGTTACAATTTGGGCAGAGAGATCATTATCTGCATGAGGTGTTATGTGCTTGAATACAACTTTGGCAAGGATAACATTTTATCAGAATTACTTTATTTAGTTTATCTTTATTTAGTTTATCTTTATATATTTCAAAGATATTTTTTCAAAACAACATAGAGTTTAAGAACCCTTAACAGAATTTATATTACCATGATTTCATCGGTGTTGTCACCTCACACATACAATGGAGGATTTGTGTATAGTGTTGCAAGGTGAACTCTTCAATTAAGAAGGGAGAGATTTTACGGTGTTAGCAATATGAACATAATATTAGAAGTATCCTTTTCTGTAGATTAGAATCTCAAATATAATTTAGGCCACTCTTACTTC
>JAAAKM020006971.1:125306038-125329541 GCA_010016025.2 Alatinidae sp. Z8VKAUB7J3 | reverse complement strand
CAACCGTAGTCGTTTATCAATTTAGTATATTCTTTCGTCAAAGTTTATTATAATGTTATCGTCTTAATGATTTAGTAGAAAAAAGAAGAGGTGAAAAATCGAATTACCAACATTTTTGTTCTTCTTCATATTCTCGTGCTGTCTCTTCGCAACAACCGAAAAGAAATAAGTTGCTTGACGCGATCGGGCTTTTACAGAGGTTCTCTTTGTTCAGTGTGGAAGTAAATAGCACACAAGCTTCCTGCCATTAGCCTCAGCGTAGCGCCGAGAGACATTTTATGCAGCAAATGAAGCAACAAAACTATCGAAGATTTCTATAAAAAGTAGTTGCTCTTTTTCTTAATATTTTACCATTTTTAACGTCATTTCCGTTTGGCCCTTTACTTTTCAGATATACAAGATTTCCCATTGTTTACAATGGTTACTTATCCATAAAATGGGGTCAACGGTGGTTTAGAAAACCATTTGCGAAGAAGCACATATACTGGCAAAGAAATAAAAATGGGACTTATTTTTAGAGTTTTAGAACTTTTTTTCAACAGCTTGTCTATCCCGAACATTCGCTATGTCGAACAAATTATTGGGCCCCGTGAAAGTTAGAGAGAGCGGATGTCGACTGTGTATGAAACAAAATATGATATAATAAATAGAATAATAAAATAGTCTATGTTAATATTTTTCTCACGCATAGTCACCTAAAATTCAATGCGCCAAAATGCAATCTTATTTTAACACCCCAGTAAACAGGGTAACCGATTAGTAAAAAGGAGATGGAGCATCCGTAATGGCCACAAAGCCCCCATCCATCATTTTCTACTCGCAAACAGTGTGAGAAGCAATCTTTAGGATTTCATGACAAAAACATGACGAACTGAAAAGATAAAGTGGACTCTTCTGGTTTAATCGCATGCCTCCACTTTCAACTCCCTAAATCAGTATCATAGTATCTAACGTCAATACGTTTTCCGGGAAACTCACCTGCCGTGAAAACACATGTCTTAGTCGTGATTTTGTCCACAAATCCACCAGATATCAGTTCATCGAAGTTTTCAGCAAGGTACACATTCTCGCGTGATCCACTAATTGCAGTAAGCTCAACAGGATCCACTCCTTTTCCAATACCCACAGCAATTATGGTTACGCCTCGTTTCCGCAGCGCTTCAGCCTCTTGCTCAGGTGGCCGTGAGAACCTGCTCACTGTTTGTTTACCATCCGTAAGCAGTATCAGCACTTTCGGAACATTGTCTCGCATACCATTTTGCTTTGTATATAGTTCATTATTTGCCGTGTACAATCCTCGATCGATGTAAGTCTGTGACCCCATCAAGGGTATCCGTGACGTTCCCTTTTTAAATGAGTTTACATCGTTATATTCGTTAAATTTTATTGTAAGTTCGGCATAGTAACTAAATGTGACCACACCCATGTGGACTCCATCACGACTGACTTTCAACGCCTCTGCCAAAGATTTTACGAAGTTAACTTCTTTCGGAAACTCTCGTCGTAAACTACCGGAAGAGTCGACGATAACTCCGACGTCTGCTACCGACGTGCAAGTCTTCTTTCCCGCTAAATGCCGAAAAAAGAATACAACGGTTTAAGATCTAAATACTTAAATAACCTCCAACCAAGAGATATCTTTAGCAGGTTTAAACCAGAGATTCTCAACGTTGGCGGTAGTAACCAACCCCCAACCCCCCTCCCCCCGGGGGAGGATTGGGGATACTGGAGGGTGCAGTGCAGGAAACGGGGTGATTGGACTTTGATTACAAACGAGGAGTAAATTTGTGAGTAATGTTTCAATGCAGTTTATGAGCTACATACTCCTGCCTATAGTGTTATATTTTTAAAGAATAAACCTTCTCATCAACGGCAAGAGAGTGTTTTAGGATAGGCCAAAGTCATATAAAGGAAGTTACAGGTCCAGTTCTTAGAAAACGTATAACATCGTAAAAGCATGTAAAACAACAGAACATTATACACCATAGAAAAACAACAGTCACGTGACTTGATTGACGTTGACTGAAATTTGTCCACACAAAATGAATCTACATCAAATTCATGTATTTCTTTAGCTTTGAAAGGCAAATACCGATACTTACTCTATATTGCGTTGAGTAACGGATTCATTTAGCTAAATGTTTTCGCCATACATTGATCACAGCAATCTTATGGAGTGAAATTAGAAAGCTATTATGACTGCACCATGGAAAGAAACGACCCTGCCAACAATTTTGTCGAATCACTCCCACCGTGCTATCTTCAACGCAGATGACTTTGGCCTATTTTACAGAGCTCTTTCAAAAAGACACTGGTCGTGAAAGGGGAAAATGTAGCGGAGGAAAACACAGTAAGATTCGATTAACTGGTCTTGCTGCTGCCAACATGGGTGGAGAAAACTTCCTATGTCCGTGATAGGAAATCAAAGAAACCTCGTTGTTTTAAGCACATAAAAAGCCTAACTTGTCGCTACCGTGGTTAAAATGAAAGTTGGATAAACTCCAGACTTTTTGAAGAATGGGTTAGAGAGCAGGACAAGAAATTTGAAAAAGAAGGCAAAAAAGTGGCGTTAGTTATTGACAACTGCACTGCCCACCCTTCATTTGAGAATCTTAAATAAATCTATTTCTATTTTCTTCCACCTAACACAACATCAGCTTTGGAGCCGATGGACCAAACAGTGATCCGATCTTTAAAGGCTAAATATTGCACTCGCGTCATCAAGAAGATCACTGCGGCAATTAAACAGGGGAAGCAAGCCAAGCCCATTTCTATTCTTGAAGCAATACAAATTCTTGTGCTTTCTTGGGGTGACGTCACTTCAACTACAATTATGAACTGTTTTATGAAAGAAAGGTTCTCAGAAACCGCTGTTTCTGAGGATGATGACCCGTTCCCTAACCTAAATGAAGCACTGGCTCAACTGAAACAACGTAATGGGCATGCTGTGCCCGAAGCATACAGTACCAAAGATCTGTTATCAATTGATGATGAAGTTGCGGTAACAGCCCAAACGCCAAACGATGCAGAAATTCTTAAAGGGATACGAGGCGATACGTTGGAGGTGGAAAGATGATGACGATGAAGAAGGCACTGCTGAGGATGAAGCCCCCGTGAAACTTTCCAATGAAGAAGTGCAGCAAGCTATTGAAACGCTTCTTACATATTCACTCTTTACAGAAAGTGGGAAGTAGGAGCAATGGCTACAAAAGTTTCCTCTGTTGTCAAATCAGAGCTCACTCGTTGCTTAAAACAAGTAACAATAACAAGACTTTGTCAAGAAACAGTAGCTATTTAAAAGTTGTATGACTGTGTAACTTCTTTTTGATGATTGTTAGGTCATACAAGAGTGATGAATTAGTACCCCGTTTGTTTCGTTTACCACTTACCTACAAAGAACCGAAAGAGAGGAAATTTTTAAATTTTCACTAAAAATCTTTAAAATAGAGGAAATCCTGATAAGTCGTACTTTTCAAGAAAGTCCGAGTTATCGAGACTTCGGATATCTCGGACATTCGTTAAGTTGGACAAATTTCCTGTCCCCCCTGAGGGTCCGACTTAACGGGATTCTACTGTATTTTAAAATCAAACTGTTGTGTTTCGATCTATATAGTAACTCCTAAATATGGAAACATCACAAAGACACGGAAACATCACAAAGATATGGACAGACAAATGGACAACCCTGGGACAAAACCTAGACTGAAGAGAGGCCTTGTCTTCCCTACCGTTATCTGCGGCTTTGATTGCTGGGCTACTATCAAGACACTTTGGCAAAGGCTGTACGAATCAGATCCTCGAAGCCAAAACTGAATTCCTAACAAATATCTTAATGCAGTTATCAATTCAAATGGCACATAACCTCGTTTTGGGAATTATTAAAGGCGTGGCTTTACTACCATTTGAGACATAGGGCCCGGGATAAAAAAGCAACAGAAAAAGACACGGGGATTTGAGGTTAGGAATTTTTAGAGACCTCCAAGGGGTTTTTCGTGAGCCAATTAAATTCAGGGTATTTGCAAGTTGATAATGAGTTTCTGGCGAGGCTGGCCATTCTCCCTATAGTTCTATATCAATGCCCTATAGTTCTATATCAATGCCCTATAGTTCTATATTAATGCCTTCAAAATCAGGTGTTTCTGTCACGTCAAGCCTGTCTTTTAGCTCAGTGTTGCTATCTTGATACATTGGGGCAATTCGAAGCATCTTTTTTTCATACAAATAAGTATAATCCTTGGGTGACCTTTGCTAGTGGTTTACAATCACGTCATGCGAAATAAGTGAAAGAGATCGACAACCGCAAATCAAATAAGCAGTAACATTCAGCTTACTAGAGCTAATATGCCTTGCATAAAAATAGCACATAGCAAACCAGTTTTCACATGGATTAGTTGGAACACAAAATTACATCTTCACATTTTTGCTGCTTAACAAATAATCGCTTCGCAGACCGATATTCGGGAATTCCTCAATCACATAGGGAGCCAGGAAACGTGCTGGTACAACATCGTATGCCATAGGCAACGTAATACATTCCTGATACAAAAGTTTATACAATGTTTAGTCCCTTGATATACACAGGGTAAGATAAATAAACGGAAAAAACCGCCAGGGCATGTTCGTGATAAACAAAACATCTTTCTGTCACTCTAGGGAGTTGGTATCCCTGATTTGGACCTTTCAAAAGGTACGTACGTCTTAAGACGGGGTGGAGGTCAGGCGTCGAAAAATTAATTTAAAATGCAGTAAGATGCCGTATGCGGCTGAGCACGTCACGCGTACGGGGAAGACAATGATACGTACGACCGCAATCAAGACAAATAGCAAGACCTCGTTGACGTCTTTCCTGTTCCATTTGTTGATGTGTATGGTGATTTCGTGGCTTGCTGACGACCGCCATGAGGGCCTTGGCTGCTTGTTGAGTTTGTGTTCTGGAATTGGAATTGCATTTTATCTGCAACTGTTTTTTCAATTTGACGTACGGAGTCGTAAACATCCTGTTTTTGCTGCGCAGGAACGTGCTCCTCTGCCGTACTCTCGCCCGCCCTACGCCGACTTTTTGATCCCCGGAGGTGGGTAAGGGTGGAGTTAAGTGCAAAGGGTACAACAATGTACTCGATACCGATATTATATTGTTCCGAAGGGAACCAATTGAAGGGGCGGGGGTGTGTTGTGTGTTAGTGAAAACTGCCAAATTGAACGAACGCATCTTTTGAGTGATCCCTAAATAGGAACTAAATCAATATGTACCGAGCTACTCAGGATCCATTGACAAATTTTTCCATTTCTGGTCGACTGAAATGGTGTAGCTGCCATTCAGGGTAACACTGAGCTCCGATACTTGCATAGTAATCCAGGGATGGTTTATTCCAGTCTAAGCAACACCACTCCAGTCTGGCACAATTGAGTTCTAACCCAATCTTAAGGGAAAGAAAACCAGAAATATATTTTTAACAAAAGATAAAAGTAAGAAAATGAGAGAAAAGAAGCATTCTTTATTCTGCTGAAGTGTTGTCCTTTTCCTACAAGTATATATCTGAACTCATTAATTCGGTTGTTGAGACGCATCTCATGTTGTGAAGATGGCATATGAAGGTGTCGTGAATCTTACATCATCCATTGCAACCATGATGTTACTATTGGACGATAGGGATTTTCCCTCTCTCTATCTAATTTTAGCAATTACTAAATTCTATTCTCTGTACTAATACAAAAATACTGGATCTGTAAATTTATCAAGACACGCTTTCACTTCGACTTAAACAAGCTGTTGGTAAGGGTGTTAGTTGTCTACACTAGTTTCGTTACCCCGGAGGATTACAGCCTGTCGCTACCATTGCGCATCGAAGTCATATAGGTTATAATGTCGTGAATCTTACGTCATCCAGTGCAATATGATGTAATGATTGCACGATATGGATATCCCCCTCTCAATCCATTCTTAGCCACTATGTAATTTTATTTTATTCCACATATATAAATACCGGATCTGTAAATTCAAGAATACACACTTTCACTTCGACTTCAACTACAAAGCTGTTGATAGTGATTTTGGTCATTACTAGTTTTGCTACAAGAGGATAACAGTCTTGCCGCTGTCATTGCGCTCAGATGTCTATATAGGTTAAACATCGCCACGTAACCTATAATACATCGCTCACGTAACCTATGAAGGCATACACTCGGACACCCCTAAAGAGCTAAAGAATTAACTAAGTAGCAACAAACGGATATGGATGATGGAATCATACAACACGCTTGGAGAGACGGCCCGCTCGTACCACTTAAAAATTGGGGATTTGTGTTGGCAAAGGCTTCTGCGCCTATCAAAAGGAAACAGCAACTACCCCCCAGGAAGAAAATGTTTGCGTCGAACAATAATTTATGAAGGTCTCTAACTGCCCATAAACCCTTTTATTTGCATCTACATCTACTGTTACGGAGTTGCCCATTGGTCCTGACATACACCAATGATGCTAGAACACAATACTGTGCTCCTGGAGCGCCTTCCGTGGGTTGAACAACATCTGCAGTACTAAATTCCGAAGGAGAAAACGGCATCTAACAATTTCGTGTCTGGGAACAACACTGAGCTGCCTCTAAAAGTTGTAAATATTGATGATGGCCACAGACACTGCAGGTAACTGCAGCTCCTGTTCGACTACTCAAACACATAAAGTCCAGCACGTACTTGCAAAGGTAACTGAGAAAGAGAATTCTAGTGGTGGAATACTGACTTACCTGTGAAAGTTTCTTTAGTATGGCAGTCCCAACGCCCTTCCCTATGGTGAAAGATACACGACACACCTGTCATAGCGATCTTAAGAAAACTCTTAAATGATAAAACACACTTTGGCCTTCCTCGAAAGGGCGGTTGCATGAATGAATTATCTTTAAGTCCATTAGTGCAGTACTTGTTCACCTTTATATGTTCTCGTACCCCATGAATATGAACAACCATAGTTACTTAATTCGCCGAGATTCCCACACATTACTGATGGCTCTTAAGTTGCTGCATCTCCCCTCCTCGGAGATTACCGCTAATTATTATTATTCATTATTGACGTTTATGTACTAGGCCTTCTTAGTACTAAATTTGACAATCCATGTTGTATCCCCTGCTTTGATGTTCTGTATCTCCTGGGAGTAATTGTACCCTTGGTTCAGAACAACAGGCCTTGGTGGCTCGGAGACTGAAGCCCCTAAGCCTAAGCCTATATCAAAAGATTCTTTAGAAATCTTGATGTAAATCAAGTCCTTTTTTATTACTTTTAACATTACCAAAGGTTTGCTCACCATTTTCCAATTACATAAAGTCTAAAATTGGCAGACCACCAAAATAATGCAAGAGTTGTAAATCATAGGTGGCTAAATACTACACAAGTACAAAATGTAGACTCTTACCGCGATACTCTGGTCTGACATAAAGGTCTTCTAGATACAATGCTCTTCCCTTCCATGTGGAATATGCTTTAAAGTATAATCCATAACCAACCAGCTTAGGTGAATCTAAAATTTAGAGTACATACATAGGACAATCCATGAGTTTGACAACAATTCTCTCCATAAAACTAGGAAGTTGTAATCTAGGTCCCAGGCCCCTGTAGCAAATTAAGTGCGGTAGAGCTTACCAGGCTTATCATAGCTAACAACAAAACATCATGAGTAATAAAATTGAGAAACTAATTGTTTCCTAGAGTCTTTATCTGAGTAACCATTTTCTGTTAAGATTATCTTTTCCATCTGCCACATCAACTTTTAATATCTTGTCATCCAGTGTCCACAGTTGCTGACCCAAACAATTTCTTCATTAGGGTCTGTGAATATCACAGTGAAAATTGTTTGTGTTTGGGTCTGCAGCGTAGGCTGGTAATGTAGGTACATCTACTTCTACCCACAAAATGTTAGACTTTATGTGAGGATTTATAATTGGAGACAGCTTGTGATTAATTAGTAGGCTAGTTGTATTGCACTTATTGCCTATCCAACAATTACCATACTTAAGTTAAAGTATTGATTTGTCAACAGTTAAAATGAATAACTGAACACATTGTGCAAAAATATCTTTGTTATGAGGCATGTATGCTGTCACCAAGGGATATGAGGATATGCAGATTAGCTTTGAGGCAGTTTCCTATGAAATACCTTAAATTTTCATGTAATGTCTGTATTAAAACTTCATAACATAATTATAAGCAAGGCCAAATCTGTAGAGCATTGAACAGAATGTAGATCAAATAAAGAAGTCAAAACATTACATAATGACTATTTGGGCTGCTACTAACGTAATTCTTAGAATAAATGCTCCATGCATAGTTATTTCAGCAACAAACGTGGGTGTTTAAGAAAGTATTATTCCCTTTTCAACATTTTGCTGCCAATAATATTTTGGTAAAGCTTTCCTACAAAAAAACAAATCGTCTCTTCAATACCTTCGACTTGAAATCTCAATTGCTTATTTGTCAATATTCAACAAATGGGTGGAGGAGGAAGAAAAAGAAAAAGAAAAAGAAAAAGAAAAAGAAAAAGAAAAAGAAAAAGAAAAAGAAAAAGAAAAAGTATCCAGCTCCAGCTCCTTGAGTGTTAAAACCGTGTATCAATTCATGAAAATATTTTCTACTCCCTCACCCCCCTGCCCTGAATCTATCAATCAAACGTTGATATGACAGAAAAGGGTCCTTGAACAGCTCTGTTGCGCTGACAAGTGTACCAAATAAAAAAATCGAAGAAAATAGCCTGACTATCGAGGCTAAACTCTACTATCCAGCACATCTTATCAAATTATTACAAACACTGTACCGTACTTGAGAAACCAAGTGTCTTAAATGGCAGTGCAAAATTGACTAGACAAGCATAAAATACTCTACAACGACGTAAATTCACTAGACTTGGCTAAAATTGTTGAAAGGAGTTCCTAAAATGTTCCGGAAGCACCATAACATGCTTTGTCAGTTATATTACAATTACATAAATAGGCATTCCTACCACATACAAGGTATTAAATGTCCCGTCATTGACAATACAAAAGGTGAAAAGGCTAACACGTATAAAAAACTGCAAGAGCTAAGCATAATAAAGAGGAAAACAAAGGTGCAAAATGGGACCCGTACCGACTAACAGCATCTGATTTAAAGCTAAAATACCCTAGAAATTCAGAAAGCATTTCTTACACGAGGTTGCCCTTATCGAGATTGTCGTTACATTTTCCCACATGAAAATTAAAATGCCATTGAATGTATCCTACAGCAAAATGGTTTCTTGTATTAGTTGTTTTCCCTGGTGAGAATAAAGGCAACGACATTGAAGTGGCAGCAAATAGTGAGGGTTCAGTAACTTAGTCGATCCAAAGGCGGTCGGGTCTAATTATGCTCATATGTTTCGCAAAAACTTTGATTTTCCTTGAATAAAATCTAGACTTTGAAAAAGGAATAGCTGTTAGGTTATCAGACTGTCTAATTAAGTAGTAGGACGGGTATGAGTCTGCTAATGCACTGGGTAGCAAAATCAGCGTCGCAGAAGAGGTCACTATCGAAATGTGATAATAACATTAAAACACACAGCTTATCTAAGAACTACTTGCAATACGCTCTAGCTAGACTTAAGTTTACTAATTAATGGATATCAGAATTCTTCCCACGTAGCAATTTCCATTCGTTGCACTTTCACAAAATACTAACGTCCCTGGCATCTTCGCGATCTTAGCAGATCAAACGTTAGGACGAACTGTATGTTGGCCTTTTTTATCTTGACCCCCCGTGGTCACAAAGAGCTGTGAAGGCAACAAGTGTGCCTATTGATCTGGATATAAATACGTATCAGGGGTGTAAATACATAATGTACAATAAAGTCACGGTTACAGCAGCTATCTGCTCCAAAATCCAGATGCTCACCGACACCGGACTCCGTGTATATGCTTCTGTAGTGAAACGCATTCGCGACAATGATACGGATTAAGTAAGCCGCAATATAAAGGCGACTTAAATGTAAACATCAGCATTTTAAGGAATCTTTGCAATAAAAATACATCCATGCCAAGGCCTGGCTGACGTGTCAACTATATGCTTTCTTCTCCTTCTGTTCGACGTATGCGAAACGTTGTACTTAACGCTCTGTTTTGTAGGCAAATTCATTGTCTTCACTGTAGAATACAATTGGTTCTTCATTCGACGGACTATTTGATGAGGGTATAGGCGGAAGTCGTCTACCAGTCTAAAAAGTAACAGTGGAGAAATTTCTAAGAAACGGGTCTCGTAGAAACGAATACGAATTAACACACATCAAAAGATATAGCTATGCAGACGCAAGATTTATGACAAAACTTTGAGAAACAGTGTTCAGGAGGCATTTTAGTTATGAATCTGCATTTCTAACCTTTGAGGACTGGATTAGGCCATTCGTGACCCTGTGATAGATAAAATTATTCTTGAAGTATCATGGAACTATGATCATTAAGATGGTAAATATATTAAAATTCATTTAGCTGAAGGGGAAAATAAGTTAATTGAAAGACAAGGTCAGTTTTGTGGTACTTTGTGCAAGACACATCCCGATGATATCTCTTAGCAAAAAAAGCTAACGTTTTTCTGTATGTAACTTGCGGCTTTAGTCAATGCTCAACTTAATTAACTTTCAAGCTAAAATCAGTGCTGCTAAAATTAGTACTTAATTGTTTAGTTGATTAGTACTGAAATTGCTTAATTCGTCGCTTAACGGTTTCGTACAACTGCAAAATAATTAGCGAGAGACTACGAGGTTTCTTAGGAATGATCTACCCAGCAGTCAAAAATACACGAGTAGCCTCTACGGCGTTTAATCCCAGTCGTTACTCCAGGGTTCCAATCAGCTTGTATCTCACAGTAGATCATGATAGCACCTTACCATATATAGGGCATGCATACCCTCACCCGTCTCTACTTTAAACCTTCAACCTGGGTCAGCGAATTCCCCGAGTTTGGGAATCTCTGGCGTACAATTCAATTTATACCTGAGGAAACATGCTCTGATATTGCTGAGAGTAGCTGTAAGTATCTCATTTGATGCCTACATATTATCTGCAATGTTTCAATCCTTGATGCTTTAAGTTGGATGTATGTGCAACCTTCCGCCTTTGAGACAGATGGCCTGTAGCAGCGTGATAGACACTGTTGACCAATCAGTATCATTAGTATAAAAACGTGACTGTTAACCTATTTTAAATGACTTTACAACGGTTGAGCGGTTGAGCTGAAAACTAACCGGTCCTGCCAGCTGTACACTCCCATATTAATGGCACAGCAACGTTCTATGCTGAATCTAAACGCAGTACTCCCAAACATTTCGAGTGATAGCCACTCTAAGCTTCCATATAGCAGAAGTACAGTTTCATAAATGTCTCTCTATAACGCCACCCCGCGACGCGGTATCCAACATGTATCTGAAACGTGTTGTTTGAGATCGCGAATTCCGTCCACTTAATATAAATACAGCCACGACGGGCTCAACCACTAATCGACTTTACAAAGTCGATAATAAGTCTCCGGAAAATAGTTGTAACTCTAGCTTACCACTCTTTGGTCTATCTGCTCTTCTCTGGGACTCCTGTCAGATCCTGGCGATGCAGCTCTATTACTTCCATCTTCATTAATTGTAGAAAGCGAGTCTATACGATAGATAATGCAAAGGAAGGGTGAATAATAACACTGCATGAAATACACAGAGCTCCTTCTGTAATTTTACATTAAACAATGCAATGGTGTAAATAAATAAACTGCTTGCCGTATCCCTTCTTCACTCCCTTCTTTCAAAAGCACCGACGTACCCTATGTAAACGTTGGGGTCATGTGAATCTTCTTGTATAATCAGAATGTCTATTTCTTGACTTTAAAAAGAACTTTTACCTGGCCTTCCATTTCTTGCCACTATATCTCGTCTTCTTCACCCTTCCCACCGAACCAAACCCACCCTTAATACTGGATCTGTCCTTTTACCAGCAGTTTAAACGCCTAGGTTTACTACACAGTTCATTTGCTTAAATCAACGAGCAATGAGTCAATCTAATAACAGTCTAATCAAGAAAACATTTAAAGTAGATCAGTAATGAAATTGGCGGACCATGCTTTATGCGTACGCGGTAAAAGAAATTACACGATGTTGAATTTAATAAAGAAATGGTATGTACATAACAATGTACAATCTCCGCCTAACCAATTAAAATAACCTGTTTACACGTGTAAGGATTCAAAACCGGCTAGGATACAAATGGATCCGGTCCATTTTTTGACACGAGGTTGGCTCTACAGCGCTACAGTCAATTTGATTTAGCCACATCAACTTGTTGTTTTATTCTCATGTGAGCTCCACCTAAGTAGAATGTTGAAATACGAACAATAGGCTATGCCTAACGTGTCAATACTAAGCCAAAATGGTATATGAATTGAGATTACGTCCGATTTACCTTGTTGTGGTAGTTTTCTTTGTCTCATGTTCGATCAGTAACAGTTTGTATCCGATACCAAATATTTAACAATAGACCTTCTTGTTACCGGATCTAACCGGCTCCAAATTAGTTTGCATCCATAACGTACGTGTAAACGCAAGACTGACCGTTACCAGTTTTGGTACGGATTCATTTACCTCCTTATCCGTCTAAATGAAGTAATACGCCTGAGTTTTTAACACGAAAAAGAAGGAAAACATTACAATATCTATGATATAAGAACAAATGAAGGGATCAATGAGCACCCTTCGTACTCCTCTTACCAAAGCCAGGCTTGTGCTCATTTCCAACATCCTCTTCCAAGAGATTCGCTGTTGATTCCCCATGTACACTGCTACTTCATTAAGGTAAATAACTATCATTTTTGAAAAGATACTACAGAAATAGGAAATATGTCACCACCGGCGATCGAACCCGTGAACCACGCTTTCGCATCATGTGTTCTACCAACTGAGCTGCGTGACCTCCGATGATAGCATACTTTATATTTCTCTAGTTGAAACATTAGCTCCCAATCACCCGCCGGTCGACATCGACATCGGTATCCAGCTCTACGCAATTTGGAGACCAGCCGCTCTGCCCCACGTGACTTGAGGTCTATCTGTCCAAAGACCATGAACGTTTCACAGTATTAACGAGAAGAAAGGATTTGAAATATAAGTTTTGAAAAGATACTAGAAAAATAGAAAATATACCATTTGGTAGGCCACACGCCGCGATAGCGTGGGCCAGGGGTTCGAAAACCGGGGGTGACATATTTTCTATTTCTATAGTATATTTTCAAAACTCACACTTCAAATCCTCTCTCTTCGACGATACCCTCGAAAATAACTGTCCAAATCATTTTTCACGGCAATTTTCGAAGTCACATGTAGCAAAACTAGTTTGTGAAGATAGAAAAAGAACGTTATACAACATATTATCCCAGTATTATTCACGCCAATGTAAATCAACAAACAATTGACAACCATTGGGGAGAGAAAAAGGGCAGTCCAAATTCTGCAGAATTATTCATCCAGTTCGACGAAGTTGTTGACACCGTTTTATGTGTCGTCATTAAACCATGTGTAAAGACTATGCCCATAAACTTAGAAGGATCAGAACAGATGATAAAAGAGAGGGAATTTTACATTAGGACTGCATTTAAGAATGATAGCAACTGCTGCTAAGGTGAAAGCTAAAAATACGTGTCAACACTCAGCCGTACCCCTAAATTCAGTAACATTAGCATCATCGGACATATCTATTGCTACGATTACCATTTCGCGATTTTTCACTCCTTAAACGGCTCGTTAAACATTTGATGCGCCGCTCCAAACACTTTTTGTGTACATTGACCACGACCTTGAAAGCGCTTTCATGAAATGTACGAATTTCTCGCGCTAAAATTCAAAATTTGTTTGGCATGGCACGATAATACTTGCGGCCTCATTACTCATAGCTTGTGATAATACACTCAAAAATTATTTCACATAAGATAAGGATACGGTACTTTCCCTCCTTTTTTCCTTGAAAAGCGTTTAGCTATTTTTCCGAATTTCTTTTTGGTACCTGAAACAGAACGTAGAAAGTTATAAACGGTCTTGGTCAACAGAGACGGAAGGGGAACTGCAAAGGGGAGTCTTCGAATTACTAACGTAATTACAGAAACAGTAGTCTTGCCATTTACGGCCAATAAATGGAAATATATAGTAAGCTTTGGATGTGGTCAATTTTGTAAACTTCTTCAATAAACCTCTGCTACAAAGCTCTGCAAACGCTTATGACTCGGTAGCCCGTCATAATATCATTGTACTTTTCATATGAGATCCCCTACAAGATGGAAGAGGACGATGGTAGCAGAACGCTATACTGCTTATCACGTAATCCAGATGCTTTGTCGCACATTTTATACTTTAATACGTTGTTGGTAGCTCATACTTGTGTTAGCTGTTGTAGGTACTTAGACACTCTACATTTGCCTCAAACCATTAGAACTTAAAAGCTTCTCTTACGCGAATATATTATGCAACAATAGTAAGTAATTCTTGCCATATCTGCACCACTTGAAAAAGATTGATATCTTGGGTGTATTGCTCTATTTGGCTAGTGTGGTAACATCTGTTATCAAATTTCAACTGCAAGTACACAAGTCAAACACTCGGGTAATTTACTATAAACCAGCATCGTAACGTTCTATCTGAACGTACCCCACTCTCAATGAAAATTCGCAACCATCGCAGCTCTAGTGCAGAAACACAACAACACATAGGAGTTCAAAATTGACACTACTTGGTAAACTATGAATGAAGCAAACCAAAACTGAAGAAGTGAAACCGGTAAACAGACTAATGCCCGAGTTACATATATCCGAATCGAGTCGACGCGACAGTGTACGACGCGTCGGATGGGAATTAAACTCGTTATCTCCCTTTACACCTGTCACACTGGTCCGAATCGAAGCTATGCCTTACAGGTGCGCGTACGGCGAAAACCAAAGTAACAGTTCGATTCCTCAAGAGAAAACGAACAAAATATCAAAAAATGTCTGACCACTGGAGGTACGCTTTAAACCAGAAAGGGGAGGGGGTGCTAGTAGGCCCGCACATGAAATTGCAATGTAATAGCTAAGAAACAAACCTGCACCCCTACATTTAAAACATGTGACTCTGCACGACACAGCAACTCTTGCATGACAGACAAGCTCAAGGTTTAAATAGAAACTGTCATCTTGGTATACTTATATCATTTCAATTAGCTATGTTCCTTTACAAAATGTCTTTTATAACATGGAAATGTTCAATTCTGGAAGGTAAATATGTTAATGCTAAGGGTGCATTGTACGCTGCGGAGTTACAGGAGGGAAACGTCGAAGATTTTCATTTATTTCTTTTCAGATAATGTCAGTCATGATTGCCACTTATATAACAAAGGCCAGAGCTCGTGGCTTCTATTGTAGCTAAGTCTAAAAGTTCATAAAATTTCTCGAACTAGAACTAACTTTGCCAAATCAGACTCAAACTAATCTTGGCTGGTCCGGTGTTTCCCTTGCGATTCAATTTAACGTAGAAAATTTCTGCGAAGGAAATGATCATGTGATGGTTTGACTTCCATGTTTGTTTTATAGCAAGCAATTGGTAGAAAGTGGGGGATCTGTGCACTGTTGTTAAAACCTAATTTGATAAAAATGCTGGGAGAAATTCAAGCACTCTACCGTCTGTCGTTGTGTAAACAAGTGGTTAATATGCCCCAGTATTATGATTAGAAGATATCCATTCCTCGGTGTACACCCAGCTGATCTTTCTTTGATAAGTAAGTAGGCATAATATTCAGAAAGACGATAACAATTATCCCCAAGACGCAGGAATGAATAATTAGTTGGATGTACCTGATTTCAACAGCATTTCCCGTGGAGAGTGGAAGATAATGAAAGTTTTTCAAAGAAAAGCATTAACTTTTGTTTTTCGAATTCAACGAGATAAACTGCCAGACTTACGCACTGCGGTTTTCGCCTTATCATTTTTGCTTTGGTTTTCAACTTTTACTTTCTGCCCATTCATAATCAATAGTTTTGAAATAGAACTCGTTCACGTCCTCTGCTTCCAAGTGAAAAGGAATGTGCATTGTGTTATCTAGATTTTTCTTTGTTCTTGGAGATAGCACTGATCCAGAAAAGTGAAAGGTGAAAGCGAAGGACATGACAGCGTACACGTTTGCTTTTACATTAGTAATTGTCTTGAGGAGAGCTTCATAAACAACGCAAATAATCGTTACGATTTTCTCAATCAGCATCAGTGCAGTATAATCATTATTACCATCGCGGTGGATAAATTGACGCGTTGAAACTAGAACGTTTTGCAATAACGTAGAGTGCCGATTCTGCTGTAGAGGTGAGCACTTTTGCTAGTTTAGCATTTAGACTGCGTAGTTACTGAAGATTATATGGAAGCACTTGCCAGATCTGTCAATGCCCAAGGACTCCAGGCTGGCTACGCCTTTTCTTTTCAGTTTTTGTTCAACAGTCAATAGTAGCCCTATCAAGTCCACTTCCGAACTTTTCTCAGATAAAATGAATATAAGCACCATTTTTAGACATATAGGTCTTGATTTGGTGAAACGATCACTAAGAGCGTCCTTAGAGGTGAATTCTAGAGGGTCCCAACATGGTTTTCTGATGATTTTCTATTCTTCTCATGAGACTGCCTTTGTAAACGTGTTACCTTGTCAAAATAAGAAATAGCAGCTATCTGGGTTGATGGAAAAAATTATTTGTAACAGTTTAAAGTCTCTCTAGTGATGAAAGTAGTCCCGTGCATTGCATTAAAAGGATTCACAGAGTGTAAGGAGTGAAAAGATCTCTTTTTGCCTCAAATGCAGCAGCCACCTGACACATGTTGTACGCGTCACTAAGTAACATGTCTTCAGGGGTTAGATAAATATGAAGATCAATGTTCATAATAGATGTCCTTCTTTTAACCTCCTGTGACTCCTGTTGAAAAATGCATTGTCAAGTAGTTTTTCCCTCATTTTACTGAAAAGCTATTACCTCTTTTCTGGTTATTTGAATTTATCAGTTACCTTTTTAGGCTTAAATATCCCCCAAAACCCCAGGAAACCCCAGCATCAACCCTGGTGCAGTTTTGTCCCTTTCAAACTTGTTATAATCAGTAGCATACCATGGAAGGATGATCATGGTGTCATTTGCTCCTCTTAGAAAGCTTGATTTACGAAAAACTTAAAAAAATTGTGAGCAAATAGGGATAATTGTTATGTAAACGGCAATTTTTCGTTGAACCTTTCAAAAGAGGCAGAGAATGCAAACACACTGTGTATAAATCTGACGCACTGGAACGAGTTAGAGTGAAGAGGGAGAATTTCTGGACTCACAGGATCCTATTTGGGAGTCACGTGTACGTAACTTGTTGCAGACAAACGTAGGTTACATTTATTGCTCAACTACAACGCTCTCTGTACATAGAATTTTTTTAATCTCTTGAGTTTTAGACCTTTTGCGAAAAACAATAACAAACCTAAAAGATAGAAGTTTGTTACATAAATCTACTCTACCTTCCTCATAATGACAGAGCTTTCATCCAAAATCGGATAGAGTACCTGCCCTCAGGTCATATCATAAGAAAGAGAGAAATTCAAGCAGTGTAGCTATCAGTTCAATTCTATGATTCAAAATTATATCACTTTCTCTTTATAGGTTTAATTAAGACAACATAACAGTGATGAGGTATTAGTCGACTGTGTATTTATGCATTGATGTCAGAAATTGTCTTGTTACGTGAATACTTTATTTAAAGTATCGTATAATTGATAGTGCAGAATATACTACAGAGCATTTTTCTGTAGTATATTCTGCACTATCAATTATACTATAAGATACTCAGCAGTAGGTGATCACAGCCGTGAAAACTTGACTTGATAGCATAAGCAGGCTGTTATGAGCAACCTGACCAAACTTCGGATGTCTCAACATGGTCAACATGTTTAAATTTTCATACCTGTTTCGAATAAAAATACACATCGTTAACAACCATCGTTCACAGCACACGGAGATCTTTTAATTATTCATTGCCTAAAGATGAAAATTTGTACAACGATCACTGGTAGATACTATGATGATGAGGCTACTACCGACTTCACTGTTTAAAATATTTTGCATTTTTATATTACATCGCTGTGAACCTGAGTGGACATAGATTGATAACAGTTCAAAGTAGTCTCATAATGCTCTAGTTTTCTACCCATTGTCGACCAGTTACGTCACTTCTCTTTGCTAAATTTTACATTCATTGGCTCCCCATGCTCTGGTTTTTAGAATAACATCAGGAGTGCACTAATTCCGATAAGCCTTACAAAGTTGTGCAACACAATGCAGTGCCCACACAACAATGAATGCTAGAAAAGAGTAAAGTGTAGATTTATGGATCACTCACTGCTTCAATTCCGCCGATGCCACAAAATCTAGGTTTTTTGTCATTTGATGCGTACAATTTAACCCCTTTTTCGCAATAAAAAACATTTCATCAAGGCCATAATCACTTGATTTCATATCATATTATGTCATATCACATCTTATCATACCATATAATATCATATCTTATCATGTCTCTTCATATACGTTATATACCTGTATGTACAGACAAATTCTCCCAACGTATGTCTACTCAAAGTTAAACATTGTAGATTAATATGGACGACGAAGAAAAATATATATATCTCATCACAATCAATCATCGTCATCTGGCTTCACTTCTTTCTTGTAATAACTTGCAACTGCTACAGGCAAAGCTCTTGCTCAGTTTAAAATCGCACTTTCCCTATGACTTACTAATAGACCCCGATAGAGTGTTGGGAAACTACAGTGAAAATATTAACAAAAATTAAATGAAAAGTTGGTTTGAGGTGCAAAACTTGAATATTGCTTTGAGTAACAGATTCGTTTTGCTAAACGTTTTCGCCATACACTGTTTAGCAAAATGAATCCGTTACTCAACGCAATATCAAAATTAAATGCCTATGTGCTGACTATCCAATCTTAGGTAGATTGTCTGCCCGTCTGCTGCTGGCCTTCTTGGACAGTTTAGCTTTGTGGTCTCTTTTCAATCTAGAAAACGGATACGAGGTTTAACACTTACGCCGGATGTTCAGTTTTCTAGGAGAACCGTCTTATTTATATACTTTTGTGATTGAATTAGCCAATGAACAAAGCCGCTACCTATTTCCTTTCGTTGTCTTTATAGGGGAGATAAAACGCTGAGACCTTTTAAACCTGTGGAGACTGGTACGTGTCTTCACAGAGATGAACTGGCAAATCATAGAATTCCAAACCTTTCTTCCTATTCGTGGTTCGATAAGAGGCAACAAAGTTGAACAATCCAGAAAGCTGAAAGGTTCTCAGCACATCTAAGAAGATGATCATGTATAATATCGTACTGCTTTTTACTGCATCTTCTGCTCTTACATTGCTTTAAGGCTAATGGAAGCTGTCTCGATTTCTTGACGACCGAATTTCGACATCAGGATTGCCTCCTTGATTTTCGTTTTTGGTTCAGTAGCACTTCCGCTGACATGGATATAAACAAATTCTTATAAATCACATTAAAATTGAGCTAACATTCCATGGCTAGCCTTTTCATTACTGCCCAGTACTGCCACATTCACCGGCCTAGACCCAAAGGCGCAATAGACGAAAAATATGGGGGAGCTATGGATTATTTGCCCGAAAAAATACTCCTTTGCTCGAAAATTATTAAGACATGAATCGACTAAAAGTACTTCAGTTCGGCAGGAATGCAAACGCTAATTCAGAGGGCTGGTAGGACTTAAAATTCTTTAATTTTTATTTCTTATTAGGGAGTTATAAACGGGCCCCAAAAAAATTTTGCCCAAAAGACCCCAACATTTTAACAAACTGCTGCAGCCCCCCTCGGGCTCTTTGGCCGTGTGCCCATGCCTATACCTTGCAGTGTATCATCTAAATTAGTATTTGGGACTGATGCATTTAAGTCTCGTTTTGTGGCCAACTAAAACAGGAGTAAAGATCGGATAGATTTGCTTAAAGCTACACCCCATTGGAAGCAGTGTTGCGAAGAGTATAGTATGCAGCCTTTAATATACTTGGAAAAGAATAGTAGCACGACACCAAGGAGCATGTCAACGATATACATCTATCATTTAGGAGGATCTGGAGGGTTTATCTGACAAGATCGTTTTAGTACAAGCATTAATTCGACATTCATAATTAAACATGACAGGTAGCGAAGAGAACTGCTCTTTGGATTGCTTAAATAAAGAATGTTTCCTCTTCTTCAGTGCACTGTCTGGATCAATGGTAATATTTCTCGCTTGAATAATTCAAAAGGGGTTATCATTAACCTTTTGTCTTTCCGAGGGAAAAGTTGTTGGAACTATTTGTAAGGTTTTGAATGCCATCACCTGTAATAGAGCAAGAATTGACAATTGATATGACCACTATTTCAGTTTTTCTGCTTTTTTTACTTTAAAATCTCCTTGGCAATTAATCAATAACCAAAAACAGATCAAGTGAAGACGCCTTTCTCATTCTGTTTGAACGTAAGACCCTTTACTAAAACACGCCCACAATCTACAAAGTAAATTTAAAATGGTAATCTCATACAATTTTATAACACTTTAAGCATAAAGGTCTCTTGTTGGGATTCTACAAAAATAAATCATTCTTTACTACCTCATAAACAAAAACTTTTCATGATGTCTGATTTTGTTGAAGAGTTTTGAAACTTAATGACAATAAAGGTGGACTGCAGCGAATCGATCCTCCTTCATTGGTAATTCACTCATAGAAGCGATTGTATCCAAAAAAGGAAACTTTTATTGCTCTTATTAAGCGAGCGCTTGTACTTAAGTATTTCCTTTGTAAAGAGATATTTCTGTTTTGCCGTATTCTTTCGTCTTCTAATCACTAATGTTAATAGCATTTGCATAATGCATTGGAGATGGAAAACGTGTGAGGAGTGTCCTTGCTGCTTTTGTCACTCCCGGAGGATGCAGACAGAGGTCACCAAGCTCAGTTGGTAGAGTGCACGCCGCGAAAGCGAGGGTCACAGGTTCGATCCCCCGGTGGGGGCATATTTTCTATTTCTCTAGTGTTCTTTCCAAAACTAAAATATATTTGATATTATACACTTGAATATATATATATATATATATATATATATATACAACTAAAAACAGAGGTAAAAAGCCATAAAATTTAAAAATATATGTATAATAAAACACTAAACTCTGGCTCTCGCGAGCTTTCGGAAACTAGTTTCCTTCATCAGGCACTAAACAGTTGAAAGACATGAATCGACGGTTCTGCAAACGGTTGAATCTAAGGGTATAGGGAAAACTACCGTCACTTTGAATTGGAAAAAATGCTACGGCAAAAAAAGACATGCACATTGAAAGAACTTTTGTTTAAAATTTTTTGCCCGAACAAATATAACAATTTAATAAACTGGGAAGGGCTGCAGCCCCTCTCAGCCCCTTTGGCCGTGCGCCCATGAGAATAAACGATTTAAAATGCTACCGAATGAAAAGTGACTTTACATTTCGCTGGGAAAATTCCAGCCGACCAGGAACTGAAACTTCTATGATCAAATAGTTAAAGCCTCCTTTAGGGCGATAGAAGTGAAAAACGGAGTGGAAACTAAAAGGTAGTCATCAGTGAAGTATGCAATCCGAAAATCATTACTATAAAATTATCAAAGCTTTTGACGATTTTTTTGTTGGAAACTAATTGAAGTAAAGATCTTTTGAGACCGCAAAAGTCAGTTTAAAGTTAGGCGTCTTAGGCAGGCAGAAGCTTCCTAAAATGCTGAGAGTAACAGATTGAATAGTTTAAGTCAATAGTTCGTTAGGTTTTATCTTACGGGTGTTGTTGATGAGGATTCTCAGAACAATGATCCTACAAGTAGCCGAACAGTGGAGACAAAAGTTTCTTCCCCGTTGATACTTCGCAAAAGTGCACACATGCTTAAGTAGTTATTTTCCTATGCTTTATTAACTCGGCTTATGTTGTTTGTAGGATCTTAGGAAAGTATTGTAGTTTTTCGATAAAAGTAAGAAAGAAGGTCGGTGACTACTCGATAAGAGTCAATAGCGGCAGTTAAAGAAGGGAACGGCATGAGTGAATAAAATGGAATACTATAAATTATATAGGGGAATAATGGTTGACCTCGAAGTTTGTTAAATATTGGTATGAACGTAATCTCCAAACGGAGTCAGGAGTACATTTTATTGTAGGTACAGTTTGAACAACTGTATTAATCAACACCACGAAAGAAGATCTTACTGCCACCGACGAAAATTGAGATAAAAATAATCGAGGAAAGTAGACTTGAATATTAACATTAAAAGCTGAATATACAAATGGAAAATGAAACCTAATATTGGTATTTAGAAATAAACAGTTTAGCTTACAAGCAAACAAAAATGAGTTGTTGGAAAGACTCTTTTCCTTATTTAACATAGGGATATAAAAAAGTGGACAGTTGAATGAGACAAGAAAGGCTTGGAAGGTCTAGAAGTCTGGTTTTGATGGAAGAATGTTGAAAAAGGGTTGAAATCAGAAAACAAAAACAAGGGGGTTGTTATAAAAGATAGAAATGAAAAACGGACTTGTATTAATAGATCACGTAGAATTTTGTGGATGTCCTTATAGGAATGGATCAGAGAGCAAGATGTTGGCTCAGAAGGTGAAAGACGGAGGGACAGAGCTGAAGGAAGCCAGTTTTATACGAGCAGAATGTTGAAAGGCACTACAGAGGGTATTATATACATTAAAGAAAGTAGGTAGATGTGGAAGGTCGTATCCAAAATATTTACAAAAGCTTTAAGCAGGCTCTCGCCTTTTTCGGTTTCTAATTCCCCATTTCAACAACAAGGAAATTTTGATCAGTTGAAAGGGAAACAGTATCATTGCAGGGTTGGATGAAACTTTAGAGTTTTTTTAAAATCCCCATTTAAAAAAAAATATTGCAAATATATCTACAATACGCATCATTGATGGGCATACAACTGCAATTTTAAAACATGATAGTTTTCCTTTTTCCTTTTGATCCTTATACTGCTGCTTTCTCACGAGTCATCGTTTAGAAATTTCTTTGTACAGATATCTCTGTTGATATTCGTTTTAAATGATAGAAGGCGTATGATGAAGATTTGAACTTTGACGAATGGAGAAATCAGACCATCGGGTCGTATCTGATTAAGATTAGACGATATTAAATATCTGATATAAAACAGTTAAATGTCAAAATATGTGACGAAATTCATTGCAACAAAGTATTTCCCCCTAGCCATAACACGTCGAAGAGTAGGGACTACTTTCCCTAAATCTGCAGAAGGGACTATATCCAAAATTGAAGCTAGAGGCAAGCAAAGCTCTAAATGATTCGTAGCCATGGGCGCACGGTCAAAGGGGCTGAGGGGGGCTGCAGCCCCCAGTTTGTTAAAATGTTATATTTTTCGTGCAAAAGGCAAAAAAAATAATGCCGTAGCATTAAGGCAATT
>JAAAKM020006971.1:125271644-125305938 GCA_010016025.2 Alatinidae sp. Z8VKAUB7J3 | reverse complement strand
GCAGCCCCCAGTTTGTTAAAATGTTATATTTTTCGTGCAAAAGGCAAAAAAAATAATGCCGTAGCATTAAGGCAATTTTTACAATTCAAAGTGGCGGTAGGTTACCCTATCTCCTTTCAATTCAACCGTCTGCAGAACTGTCGATTCATGACCTAATAATTTTCGGGCAAAGTAGGTTTTTTCGGGAAAACAATCCACAGACCCCCAAATACTTTTTGTCGGTTGCGCCTATGTTCATAGCTAGGGATTGCAAATTTATAAATTATTTTTGGCTTTCGATGAACTTATGGTATAGTCTATGAACTTATTGAAATAACTGTTTTGCTTTTCTGAATATCATGCGAATGCTGTCACACATACTTCATGACGGCAGCTTTGTATGCTGTCTCAAGCACTCTTAATTGCCATTGACACAGTAACCACCATCCCGAAGAAGTTAAATATCTCTAATACTCAATTCCCTATCCCAATGCGTTACTTAATTACTTAATTTTCCTTTTAATTTTCCCATTAATTTTTCCTTTTCCTATGATTTTTGTTTTGATGAACATAGCTTAAGAATTGCACCTTTGATTCCATGACCCACAAAAATATCTTTTCCACCTCACAATGTGCCTGTATAGATTTCTCCTAAATAATTGTACAATTTTATATCCCTGTAGTTAAACAAGACAGGCTGATTAGCATAAAACAAACGAGTTACATTAAACATGCTAGTGCTCTTTATTCTTTTAATGAATATAGAACAAGAAAGTATTCAGTAATATTTGCTGGATAGGACTCATTATTAGCAGGAAGCCCCTCAGTATGTTTATCGCATGCTCATTCTAAGCGCATCCAGGGCCTTGTTCAGAAACATTTGAGGATCTATATGTTTCCAGATGCATTTCCCCTGCATTTGTAAATTTTCTATGAATAAATAAAAGCTGAGGGTAAAAAACAACTGGCTGGTACATCAAAGGGGTCGTAGAATTCTCAGACCCTCCTTATCCGTACCCTGTTATCACAGAAATGCAAGTAACAGGTCCAGTGTTGTTAGCATTATTATTATTTCCCCCTCTCAGATTAACTGGTTCTGTTTTCCCCTACACTCTATTATTTCATCAACATCATTATTTAATACTTAATTGAGTTACAAGACATTTTGTAGTCGTTTTCACTCAATATTTCTTACCTTCACTTAGATTCATAACCATGAGAGAATTTTCAATTATTCAACATTATTATTACTGATATTGTCAACTCATTCAATAATTTGAAGAGTAGGATGGGGCTGTAAGGTCCCTATATACTTTTTCTAATTACCTATGCTTCTCAATTTTATTGACAATGGTTAATATATGCACTTGCAGCAAGTGGTTCCTTGAGAGTATTTCTATCAACAAAGGAATATTAGCAATAAATATGCAAGGCCACGTTTTCAAACAAAATAGTCACAGTGGGATTCCAACACTCCTCTTAAAATACGCATTAGAAAACAAAGACATTAAAACAGCAGCAGAAAGCGTTTTGTTACTTAAGGCTGCACACAGGGGTCAAGAGAGTTTCGATAAATCACCTCTTGTGAACCAACAATTGCATATGAATTGACAGAACAAAACCATGGTAATTCTGGTCAGACCACTCAATGTTTGATTTTAATAGAGGGCAATCCATTAATCTAAGTTATGTATACATACAAATATTTGAAGCATATCGTGTCGCTTTCTTTTGAACGAAAGTCCGCCTGAAACCAAAAACATGTGCAGTATTCTATAGTAGTTGTTGGGGAGATTTGTCTATTGCCACTTGGCGTGATTGCACTTGATTGGCTCAGGCGCTCTTCACTTTTAGCCAATGCACATATTATTGATAGTGGCGTCTGTTCACGGGATTCTAATATTTGTACTTAACATAAGGACTTGAAGGCGAAAGAATCATTTAACTCATGTTTACAGTCTAAAATGGGTGTTGCAATGTTCTCATTTCTCACACATAATATCTTCAACTCCTTATACAAAAACGATCACAGAGGGTAACACGCCACTGTTGTCTATAGTCGACGGTTACGACTTTTCCAAAGGTATTTTGTTAAGATATTGCAAAAAGAATCTTATGTTTGAAAAACTTCTTTCAATGCAAGTTAATACACTTTGTTTGCATTCACTCTTGTTGAGATCTGATTTGCTAAATCAGTTTAATTAGGGCTGGTCCTCAGGGATGAATCATTGTCAATGCTGCTATGATTCACGGCCAAATAAGAGGAAAAAACTATCTGCTAAATAGAAAACAAGTTAAATCGTTACCTCAAATACACTTCTCAGAGATCTCATGATTCATGTAAAATATTACGCCTTTTTATTGCTGATCAATTGCTTACTCAAAAGTCAAAACTTCAATGTAGTGGATATGAATCATTCAGCATTTCTATACCAATGCAATAAGACGATAAAAGAGAATTGTTTGAGTAGAATCTTTTGCAAGCCACAGACGGTCATCTTACTAGCTCAATATTGTAATGATAGCTTGGTAAGGTTAGCCAGTATTAACTATTTGTAAAGATAAGGAAAGGTAGTTCAGTGGATTAAAGTGCTGAAATCTGCCTGTGTAGTCTGGACACAGGCTTGAATCTGCTGGCCGCTGTAACTCCACCTGTTTCTGTTACTTTTTAGGAAACTATTGGTCATGATTCAGGATTAAAATTGAGGTTTCGGCTACAGCTATACGAGATATAACAAATGCAGCAGTCCCTATCCTCGAGTCACTTGCAACCTTGCTATGGGATGAACCTTTAGTATATAAAAAAAGATGGAAATAATGAAGCAGTAAAGACTTTTAATGCTCAGATGTAAATGATTAAAGCAAACATGGTCAGGGGTTAATGCCACCAAAGAACCTCCAGCATAAAACGTCAAAGATCCCTGATGCCACCTTCTATTAATCTTTACATGAAAATGGTAAGGATTAAAGACACTTGCCATTCAACCTACTGAATTAAAAAAGCCGTTTAAATCAACGTTTTGGACTTATTGTTAAAACACTCACATTATTTCAAACGCAAATCGTTACCGGTACCTAATCTGATAAAATATTGTAATCGAAATGCAATTATATCGGGATGGATGTCAAAATTAAAAAGTTTTAGCTCTTATAAATTTAAGAGTAAGAGGTGGCAAGCAAATGTTTGTATAGGGGGGGGGGCTCTATATGCCCCTGTCCATCAATTTAGGGCTAAAGCAATAAAGAATCTAAAGTGAAAGGTTGGAATCTTTACACTTCTTATTGCGTTGAAAGGACGAAACGTAGTATAATAACAAACGTTTTAGAGAAAGTATAATGTGAATGTCATTGATTTCCTGGCTTGGTCAAGCATCAGGCTGCTAGCCAGCCAGCTATCAGGAGGGGATGTGGAGGGGGTGGGCTAAGCACTACCGAGATAGGGAAATAAATTATTCATGGAAATTGAAAATTGTAATAAAAACTATCAATTAATACTATTTGGGGTCACGTATGATGATGTAAGAAAACATTGATATCGTTGATGTGGGAAGATTTTTTCTATAACCAGTATCATTAAGACATTGACTGATGAATAACTTAGATTTGAAAAATATTTTCAAAATATCTCAAAGGGAGAGCAAAGTTTTATTAGGGGGTAGCCCCCCAAATGTCTCCCTTCTGGCAACTGACCTGTCAAGCATTAGAGTTCATATGCCTTTGCCTTTGATCAAACTTTGCCTTCTGGTATCTGAAAGTAGATCTTAGTAAATGCACATTTTTCATATACGGGACTAAACCGGAAAAGCTCATTTGGCTGTAACAACCTTAGTTACGTGGTAGCAACCACTTTCCTAATGCAGTGTTTCCTAAATATCACTGCAAAATAGTTACACTATGGAAGGCATCACTCAAGATATAATAAAGGTTTTTGATAGGTCAAATTACCTGAAAAGTATAACTGTTGGACAGAATCCTTTTATAAGTGTTCATATGAGGGACCATTATGGAAACAAGGTCTTCTGAACCTTTTTAATGCTATCCCTGCCAACTTTATCAATAGGGGTTTATTACCAGTCCATGATATAGCATGCCATATCATACTTTTTCATACCATACTATACCATGCCATAATAAACTATACATTAATATTATAATACCATAAAATAATATACCCCAATGTATCAAACGGTACCCTACAATTCCACGATATAACATAGCATAGCATACTATTCCAAGCTATAATATACTATACATTACAATACCTTAATATACCTTGCCATACCATACCCCGAACCATATCAAACGGCACTATAATTTACAGCTCCAAAATATATCGCAATGTATCATAACGTACGATAACATAGCATAGCATACTATACTATACAACCCAACACAATAGCGTACTATACCTTTACTATGCGAAGCAGCAAATAGCAACAGTTAAATCTTAATATGACTTTTTCTGTCAGAAGATAGTTGCATGAAATTGTTTTCATGAATTTTATCAAACCCTCCACTGTAGAGGCGAGGTTATGAATCAGGCCAGTAAAGAGTAGACTCAGGCATATTTATGAACAAGGTAAAACTATGTTACAATTGTGGAAAATTGTGGAGTTTAAGGTAATGCTGGGTTCGTCAATGAGTTAAATTTTCACACTGTTTAGCAGGTGCAAAGCTTTGAAAATGACTGCTTTTCTCATTTGCCCTTGTATTTTTCCGAAAGAGAATGCCTAATGCCAAGCTTAACGTTTTATTAAAAACAAAGTTTTTAACTTTGGCAGACTAGCTAACTATTCTTTAGTACTTTAAAATAAGATAGGGCATGTGACAGCGCCGACTAAACTAGTTTCACATTTGAGGACACTGATCTAGGAGCAAGCTGGAAATTGCTGCAGGCAGTGCTGACGTCATGGCACTTCAAGTTGGTATTTCATGCGACACGTTGGTTGCAATCAAAACCTACTGTTCAAGCAAATTTACACATGAGTGTTCTATACTATTAAAAACTACTTAATAAGTCTTGATTTTAATTGAGAACTGAGTACCAGTACAACACTAGGCTAAGCACTGTCTTTATGAGATGCAGTTTGTCAATTCATAAATACAACAATGCTAAAGGAGAGGTGTGTGAAGTTGACCAGATTTTTGAACAGCCCTCAGTCGTGCTGAAGACAGCTGGTAAATATTTGTCAACGAACGTCTTCGTTGTCTTTACCTGTCATGTAAACTACTAACGAAAAAAGTACGTTGTATAACTTAGTTCTCCTTAAAAGCCTTAAATATGATAGTGCTATTACTAACATACGCGTAAAGTTAAGTTTAATTTCAGCGTTAAATTTTTTGAAACGATATTCTTTGTGTGCCCCATTCCATGGACGCTTGATTCTTTCAAAGACCATTATAACAATAACGGATACCATTTGACATGTTTGAGTCAGAGTTAAGTCCCTTTAATCCTTTCTTCAGGGACTATAAACTAGAGTCCTGTGTAACAATTCGAGTGACATGAAAGACGTAAGAGTCCGTTGAAAGAGTGCAAACAGTAACACACGGTGTGCAAGATCTACTCTTGAAGTAAGAACAACGGGTTTTTTTAAGGATTGACGGTAGGGGTGCAACTAGAACTTTTTGAGGGCAGGGGAGCTTTATTAGAATTAGGGCAAGATTTTCTCATATATATTTTTATGAAGCGCCAAAGTCGAAGGAGTTCGTTTTATTGAAAATCAACTTGTTCTCTACACTCTTAAGTCTAATATACCTTTTCCCCCTACCCACAATTAACAGCCTAATTTCTAACAAAAAATAAAATAGATTCATAGCATAAAAATTGAAGAATCGACTTGAGAATTATTTGAGGCTCAAAACACTGATTTGTTAAGAATCACGTGGCTCATAAAAATGAAGACCAACTGTTAGCGTCTTGCGTTCAAGGGCAAGGCCTCCCTTCTAGTTGTGCTTAAGACGAGGGCACAATTTTCGGCAGAAAAATTAGGGCAGGGGAGGCCTCTCCTCTTACCCCCTCTAGTTGCACTCCTGGACGGCATCCGTTATACAAGTTCCCCCTTCCATTATACAACTCTCTTCTTTCAATGACGAATTGGTAAGCATTTCATAAGAGATATTTCATTAAAATGTGCGAAGTTTAGGAAACATAGATTCTGGTTTTATTTTACGCGCCTATAAGTAGCAAGAAAATGTTGCCACCTCACGACATATGGCATTGAATCATTCAAACTTTCAAATTAACGATCGATATATTTCTCATTAATGCATTTAGCTCGTTCTGTGTGTATCAATACAACAGCATAGAAATCTCGAAGGTATTACCTCTTTTGCATAGTTCTTATCAAATATGTTTGTATTGTACAATGTAGCTTTAATCTTTTTCTGAGCCGCTCTTCATAAAGACTCGCACAACTCAACTGACTTAAACAGCGTAAAGTCGGTAGCGGTAACCTCTCCTGCACTTCTTGTTAACTCTGAACCGGATCCTTTTCGTTGTTACAGGTATTTGACAGCTGCAGATTTTAAGCATCATCCCATGAGCCCCCAGAATCGTGGAATATGCTTTTGTAGAGTAAAGCAACACTCTTGATGGCAGAATTCTGCTTCTTGGCTTCTTCTGCAATATTCTGATATAAGACAATTATGTTTCCAATATAGCTTCGAATTATTTTGTGACTCAAGTGACTTTAAGAGTATAAAGTAGGTAGCTACAAGTTAAGCGGTTCCTATATTACATGCATGCGACATCTTCGAAATTCTTAAGCTATAAGTTAGGAAATAATCAATTAAGCCTCTGTACTCAGTTTTAAAATGTTTTCCTATTATTTTCATGCTTTTTAATCTCAAGTAGTTGACAGGGAGCAAAAACATCAATTCAAATCCATAATCAGACTTTGTGTTGTCACATATTTTGCTGTATTAATTAAAGAAACTCAGGTTATATCTGTATGTTTGCAGTGTGTACTGAAGCTAATAAAAATTGGTATAAGAAAGCAAATCGATGTAGGAGGATGAAACAAGAATGTGCCCAATTTTGTTTTGTTTGAGCATATTTTAGAAAATGTCAACCATGATGTTTAGTTATATTTATACTTTAAAAACAATTGTTTTTCTTTAATTTTATAGGCGTACTTCCATTGATGGAGTAAATTATTTTAATAGCTGTAATTATGTCTTGTTTTATTTACATATGGCTTCTTGTTCAAAATCTTATAGCTAGGGACAGCTTTTTCAAATCACGCAACGGGGATTGCAGTGGACGTTCTTTAAGCTGCGGGCGGAAATTTGTTTAATACGATTTCGCTTGGAACTTAACATGATGGGTGCTTATTAGAGGTAACCAGATTCCTTGGCCAACATTATGTCGGATTTGGATAAATGTTGATCATTCAAGTATTGTACAAATTCTTACAGGAAACGTAGCTATGATGTTCTCGTCGGAGATCCAATAGTTGGATAGGTAAGTCGTTATACGAGGCATTCAATGTCAAATAATGACACTCCATAATTGGTAATGAAAATTGCGTATGATATTAGTAGCAACTGGTATTATTACTGGCGTTTGATTTAGGTAAGGAGAACGCATGTATTAATGACCGGACGGCCGGATTGGTTGATGCTTTGCCACGATCTGAGTGAATGGTACATCATCGGATTGTTGTTGGGGTTGTTATGAGATAAAAAGCGGACCAATATTTCTTTATCCAAGTGTTATTAATCGATACATGGAATATGCGGCGCAAGTTTGAGGTCCATTATGTGCACTTAAATATGGTCGATTCAGAGTTCTCTGAAAACAAAAACTGCGCTGTAAGTAAAACACCAACAAGGAAACTCTTACTTTAAGAATGTTTCGTCTTATTTCAACGCTTTGTTAGGTCTGCTATACACCGGTGTTACAACCGGATCTGAGTCGACCAGTTACGAGTGTGCATGCTTCTTAAGCCTGTGCTACGTCTTCTATGTATCGATAGGCACGGTAAGTAAAGGCATTTGCCCGTCTTTTTTTTGCCTCATGATACATATTTTAAGCACCTAACTGGGTACCCAGCTATGTGAATGAAATTGTTGGTGATATTTTGGTATTCGTGTTTACTGCTTGTACGATACCGCATGTCACGTGATGTGAAAATAGGTACCGTACCTAAAGAGAGGGTGAAAAACCTTGATTTGTAGTAGCCTAAAGCTTGTTTGCGAGACAGGAAGGGAGTATTTACCATTGCTCAGTACCTACTAACATCCACTTTTTATGTTTTGAGGCACGATACTTTAAAGATGACGTGACTATAACTTAAGGCTCGATTACGTACAGTTGGTTCTCTTTGAAATGCATATGACATCAATGAGGAACTTTCACTTTTCAGTCAAAATTGTAACAGATACCAGCCCCCATGTACCGAATCAACAGCTATTTTTTAAGTGGAATATAATTGCTAGCTAGTGGTGACTGCTACCATTGCATTTCTATTTCTATTATCGATGCCCCACATCACGCGTGATTGTCACATTTCGATGCTTTTAGCTTTTATGAGAAATAGAATGTGTGTTTAGTTTGCACTTTGAAAGGCTGATCATGATTGTAATTTTATGTACCAGTTATTTTTCAAGGGGGAAATCTTGCAGTATCTTAAGCTGTTTACTGTTAAAAGTTTTATGATCTTTTTCATGAGGATTGCCAATTGCCACGTATGATTATCACATTCCCGAACCTCTTGACAAAATTAACAAGAAACTGAACTTGCTTAAATCCCAGGATGTAATATCTTTCTCCAATATTGCAAATATTGAGGAGAGGAGGAACTTAAGGATACACCAGGATCATGGAAATGTGTCTTTTCGATAGATCCCTCTCAGTTATTGTCAATTGACCCCATGCGTCAATTCATTTTAAGCACTTGCGTTCAACTGGAGTAAAACAACGACGGCAAAGGCAGTTATATCTCAACATGCTCATTATCTCCTATCAAATTTTCTAAACCTCCTTATAACCTCCAGCTTGCAATTTATAAGTCAGTGGCAAGGCATTCAGCTTCTGACTACTCAGTCCTCTTCTACTGTAGAAGAGCACGATACAATTTCGGAATGACATGTATTCGAAGATAATGCTTCGAGAGAAAGGTAGCCACTGCAATGGTACTCGAGTATTTTCACTAAGCAAGTTTTCCCCCTGATTTCTTAGGTAAGTACATTGGTTTTCCCACCTAAGGGCGTCACTGTACCATCTGAAGGGGGCTTCGTTAACTGGCTCAAACAGAATCTTTGGTTAACAATTTCGTTTAATTCAATTCATTTAACGTAATGATGATACCCTGCGACGTTTATGACCGCACATGAACTACGAAGTCCTTTTTAAAGTGATCGTAGGATTATAACTCTGGAAAGGAAATGAATAATCCGTTGCACCCGACTTACGATGGGTTTGTAGTCGTCCTTGGAGACGTGAAGAAACAGTAGAGATCTAGTTGTTAGGTCACGTCAATCAAATTCTACCTGTGAAACCTTTTCAGAAATAGTTCTTACGAAATATGGTTACTGTCTGCATACAGGTGGTTTATCAGCGTGAGCTTCATGACTGTAAATTTATCACAACTGTTTTTCGGTACCTTCGCCCGTATTCTCACATCGCAACTTTTCTAAGTGACGGGTGGGTCGTCATGTCACCGCAGAAGATTTCAGGAGATCTCTGCACCTTTATTTATTCATGACTGCTATGTTAAAAGCTTTAATGGAGAGGCCAGACCGCTTTTTCTTATTGTCGTCACATCTTTTTTATGGTCGGCCCCTTTTCTCCCTGTGGCTAATATCTCTCGGCCTCCATGAATTGGAATGTTAAACTACAGGAGTTCATATAAACGTTTTGTAATAAGAGGGAAACGAGGCCACAAAGACGAAACCCTTGGTTTACGCGTGACGTAGTCAGCAATGGGACTATTGAACACAAGTTTTTTATTATTACAACCAATGCTGTTCGGCACGTTTTGCCATCACTACCGCTCATACCTTCATAACTGCCAGTACTGCTGCTGTCGAAACTACCTTGTCTACCGCCTCCTCTCGCCGATTCTGCTTTTGCCGTTACTGTTCGTGCGAGTTATAATTGTGCTACTGTTGAGATTCTTTTAAGTTGCCCCAAAGGTTTACCACTTAATAATTGCTATGATTACTATGAAGTTAAGAAAGTTAAATCGGAAAAGATTCCTGGTACTACAAAATTTGTAGATAATATTTGATAACGGAATCATCAGTGAAATGCCATTGACCGGTTTCGTTGCACCCTCATCAGAATGAATCGTGCAAAGAACGAGTTGTTCAAACGAGTTGTTTAAACAAAGATTAATCTCATCTACAATATTGTTCATAGAGCTCTTATGATTTGCTCACCAAGCTATATAGAACAGGAACTATCAAACCTGAGGGATTTGTTTCGGTCGTAAATTGTAACTGCAGCCGCGAGTGGTATATGTAACATGGACATGTAGTAACCACGTTTCGGTTATTAAAACCACAAATCACTATGACAACAGCTTGTTTCACGTACTCCGTAACATCGGAATGTCATAACACTACGTAAAAGTTTCCAAAGCTGTGGTAGAAGCCGTAAGGAGCTATATACAATTGTTATGATAATGGCTTCTGTTACACAAGGACTTTACAGGAGATGATGTAAGTATTTTGATACTGTTCATTGCAGTATTTTCGAGATTGTGTCTCAATGGATGACATCCAGCCTTTAGAAGCAAGGGTTTTAAGACGAATCGCCTTTGAATAGTCTTCCATGTATAGAAATGTTTTGTGTACAAGAATACTTTCAGTTACGAGGAAAACTGTACTAATTATTGTACGAGTTGTTGCTACTCGTATAACACAACTGTGACGGAAACGGGAAATCATAGTCCGTACGACTCGAGCGCTTTGATCAGTGGTTCTTAAAAGTCTTGTTGAACCCATCCTACGTCCCACTCACCCTCCAAACAAGCGATATAGTCGGTGCCGGTTTTTTTGGCAATAGGGGGCCCTATGCCATAAAGAAATTTGGGGACCCTTCAGTGCCATTGAGTGAACTGAGTGAGGTGTGCGGGGGGGAGGGGCTGATTTCCATCTTAGGTGAGGACCCTTTGCCACGCTAAAGTCGCCACCCCCCTAGAACCGGCACTGGATAAAGTATGTTCTGTTATCACTTCTAGTAAAGGTGAGTCAAACTAGTAATAAAGTAGACACAACCCCCTAGCCACCCCCTACGATTTCAGAACATCCCTCAGCATTTCTTCTCATATTGCGGACAACCAATGCGTCCTAAACGCGTCGCGACCGTTCTGACGATTACGGGAGTTGCTACGCTGACAGTGAATTTTTGTTGTTTAAAATAGTAGCAGAACAGTCAAAACAAATGCATAATCCATTTTTATAAAACATAAAAATTTTGTATTATTTTTAAATAGCACTGAAACGTTATACTATTGAAATTCCATGACATAGCTAAGAAAAATATGTTGACATCCTTTCCAGGGACATAACAAGAGATGGTGATATTAGTTTAGGACCTAAAGAGACAAAGAAAATGAACCATCGTTACAGAACAAGTATAGCTAGGAACAATACACAGACCAGGGATCTTTGACTAAGGTTGAAGATCAGGGATATTTGACTAAGGTTGAAATTCAGATATATTTGACTAAGGTCGAAGTTATCTTCACAAGTGACGTTGACACGATTTAGGGGGAGTGGGAGGCGGATGCAATCTCTCAATCTGAGCCCCTGACGAGCATGGGACCTGTTTTGAAACTACCCTAAATAAACAGGAAGACTACCAAACAGGGTCACTAATAAATTTAGGGCAGCCGGGATGTACAAGTGCAACGTCTCTTCATTTCTGCTACCTGGCAGAGAAGCAAGCCATGACGCAGGGTTACCAACCAAGTAGGACCGCCTCTCATCGATCATGAAAAGAATGTGTCATTAATGACAACAGATAACGCACCCATTCCTTGCCAAAAGGCCGAGAAACAAGAAGAGGGGTTAGACGTGAGCTGTGCTACTACTGAGCGGTCACAGACAAGTGAATAATATTCTTCCTGACGACAAGCAAGCAGACAGGAGCTGACGGGAAGCCTTCTGGCAAGGAATCAATGTAGTATCTGTTCTCATTGATGACAGATGCTCTCCGTAATCCGCAAGAGGCGGTCCTACTGGGCGGTTGAGTCTGCCTCATGGCTTTCTTCACTGTCCGGTAGCCAAAATTGAGGGGCGTTGCTCTTGGACGCCGCAGCTGCTCTTTATTTATTAGTTAGCCTTTTTGGTGTTTTTATTTGGTTTATATATGGCATTTTCAATGTCGGGCCCACTGCTCATCAGAATTCTTTGATTCAGAGGCTACTGTCAAGAAGCAGTTTATAACAAATATACGGTTCCTCAACTGAGCCTTAAACACTGCTTGATCAAATTTATACAAATGCTGACAAATTGTCTTAGCTATTTTGTGTACAAGTAATAATTGAATGCCACGAAAAAGGAAGCAACGATTAAAAGAAACTAATTATCGGGTGGCAACACATATTATGTTTAAAATATTTGAAAACCGAATGCAAATGGTGTTTGAATGCAAAAAGTTAAAAAAAAGAAACGAGGAAGGCTGAAAGGAAGAAATGAATAAACTAAAAAACAACAATAGTAAAAAAAACTAGAAGTGTGAAAGTAGAAAGTGGAAAAAATTCAGAAGTAATAGTAAAATAGTCAAATACACAAGAAAAGGAGGTAGTACATAAAAAGCTAAACAAGGCCACGGAAAATGCTACACTGAATAAGAATTAGGACAATAAAAAAACCCAAAAAAAGTCAACCCGATTTAAAATGACACAAAGACCAAAAAAAACCAGAAAAAGGTACGTGAAACGTTAGAAACACAAATAAGGAAAAGATAGTAAGGAAGTGAAAAATTCCTAAGAGGAGATAAAAGGAAGGGATAAAGAAAAAGAAAATGAGTTACAAAGCAACAAATGGATAATAGAACTAGAATTAATAAAACGAGAAAGTGATAAAATATGAAATGCGAAAAGACTTAGTTATTCGTAGAGTAGCCGCTTTGCTAGCATATTGACTCCAATATAAAAAAAATCATAAGTAGCCTCGATTGTAAAATTATTCGAGTGCATAATTAATGCAAAACACTTATAACAAGGGTCAATTTCACCTGATGTTATTATGCAGAAACTACCTTTTTATGTTGTTATACATAATCATATCAAAAACAGGGGCAAGAATGTACTTACGGTATCTCAACACGATCCATTATAGAAAGCAATATCGTCAATGCCAATGTTTGCTCGAAGATGAGTTTTATACGCCTCGATATAGAGCTAAAAGAGATCAAAACGAGGTATATTCTATTTGAATCCCACAATTCTAGTTGACTACGTTTTATAGATAGCTGAAAGAAAGCAAGATGGAGCAGGTATCCACATCCAAATCTACCCGCTGTATTCTCCATTTCAAATTCGTAGGTTCATCTATTCGCACACCTTCAAGATAAATGCAGTGAATATATTTAAATTTATTTATATATAGAGCATCTATAAATTTGTATGCAACATGGGTCAGGAGTGTCACGCTATATGATAGGCAGACTTGGTCACTTTGGGACGAGGGCACGTGTTGAATCGCTAGAACGGATTTGCAGACACTTAGACGGATGTTTAATGTACATCTCTGGGATTGGAAGTCGTACGAAGAGTTAAGGAATAGGCCAGGCATCCCAAACATCGTTGATACAATACGTAGGAATAGGTTGTGACGGCATGGGCATGTGCAAAAACTGGGCAGTACAAATTTAGTCAGCAGCTGTAGATTTATGGAGATTGATGGAACTAGAGGGAGGGGTAGACCGTGTAAGACGTGGAGCCAGCTAGTCAGCTTCTCGGTCTTTTGGCAAGGAATGGATGTAGTATCTGTTCTCATTGATGACAGATGCTTTCCATAATCCGCGAAAGGCGGTCCTACTGGGCAGTTGAGCCTGCTTCATGGCTTACTTCTCTGCCCAGTAGCGTAAATTGACGGACGTTGAACTTGGACGCCCCAGCTGCCCTTTAATTCATTAGTTAAGCTGTTTGGTGGTTTTTCTGTTTATTTGGGGTAGTTTCAATTTCGGGCCCACTGCTCATCAGGGGTCTTTGATTAAGAGACTGACAGCTAGTCAGTTGTGACCTCAAGACATTAGGACTGCAAAAAGAAGTTACTCAAGACCGAGAGACCTGGTACAGAGCCATCGGATAAAAAACTCAACAACCCATACAAGCATGAAAATGGACGTCAAAGGATAATCATGATACCATAATACGAAGCGAAAATGCAATAAGATTAGAAATCTCCGTCATAATAACTTTTCTTTGCTTTCAGTTTAGTAGTTCTTAAAAACAATTTATTCTCAGTGGGGATGTTTCCATCTGAAGACTCCTGTTCTGAAGATATACTTTGAAGAACGAATTCCTTTGGTGGCAGACAATTTGCTAAAAATTGGAGAAGAGCATCGCTTAAGCCATAGCGGCCACAATAAGTGAACGTAATATTTTTTGAGGAATATCGGTACGTCGAAACTATTTGTGGACCTTTATGCGGTATGCCCAAGTAACCAGACAGTACAGTGAGTTCTCCTAAGACGGAAGCATAGGAACATGCAGTTGTTCTACAGATGGCCCACAAAAAAACCCAATGCAAATGAACTCAACGACGAACCGGATCAAGTACTGTAAGTAACACAAAAGAATGGATTAACTAGCAACGATTCAAAACGAAGATCTTTAAAAAGTTGGTTAGTGGTACAAAATTTGAATTTTTCGTTGAGTCACGGATTCATCTTGCTTATCATACCATACACAGGTCATATCGATCGTACGGGGTGAAGTAACAAAGGTTACTGCGATGAATTATATGAAACAAGAAGACTACAACACGTTGTAGAAAATAACAGTCACGAGAGCGACATTTTCTTGCTTTATTTCATACGATTGCAGTGACCAATGTATGGCAAAACTTTTAGAAAAATGAATCCGTTACTCAACGCAATGTTTCTTCCACTAGTTAACTAGAAAAGTTAAGGAATCCTTTTTTCAATCTTTTATGGTATGGTCTTGGATTCGATCCTGCTTTAATTATCGTGCTTTTAAAAAAGGATATCATTGCAGTCAAATGCCATTTATGTGAGAATCAGAGTAAAGTAAATGCAACAAAACATTAGCCTTTGTGTTTGCATAAGAATAGGCTACAGAAGTATTTCGTTGTAATGTCATGCCCATAACCTATTTAAAATAGAGTAACACTGAAACGACAACGAAACATTTTGACATTAGGGTTAAGTTGGATTTTAAAATTAAAATTTACATTTCTGCGTCTAAATTGCCCGTTGCTGCTCTCGCAAATAAAATATCATCGAGCAGAGAGGACTTGAAATGTCAGTCTTGAAAAGAACACTTAAGAAATAGATAATGTGTTACCGACGGGGATGGAACCCGTGACCCACGATTTCGCAACGTGTGCTCTACCAACTGAGCTACATACTGTATTTCTCTAGTCACCACGTTAGCTCTCAATCATCCTCCGGTCGACATCTACATCCAGCTAAACGCAATTGGAGACCAACCTTTCTGTGCCATGTGACCTGACCAAGAAAGGACTGCCGTCCGGCCCGTCATACAGTGCAAAGACCATTGAAAGAACGAGTATCACCGAGAAGCGGGAATTTGAAACGTCTAATCTGAAAAGAACACGAGAGAAACAGAAAATATGTTACCACAGCTTTCGGTGGTGACATATTTTCTATTTCCATGTGCTCTTTCCAAAATAAAAATATGTTTAGAAGAAGCACTATGACCGTTTCAAAATATATTGTTGAAGTTCAACTTCTACGCTAAAATAACTTCAAGTGCTAAGTTTCCCCATATTAGGCAGCATAACGCCTTCTGATTTCATTTAGATGTCAAATTTCTCAGCACCTCTAGGTTTGCCATGACTCTATGAATCCAGTTTTAGTGTCCTGCATACCTCAGGTCTTTACCATTTAATGGTTAAGCAAAAAGTAGTACTGAGTTGTTCAACGCCTGATAATGTAAACGATAATAGGGCTTCACCATTCAGCTAGGATAGCTGATACTTACCATAAGCATCGAATCCACAGTAACGCTAACCTTTGCTTCTTTCAATCAAGAAGAATCTGCTGTTAAGCTCAGAAGAGTTTCTGCTCTCGAAATACAGTCATTTAAGGATGAAACTCTAGATCTTTACAACGTTCAATGGTTAAAGAAAAAGGTAGCAATTAGTTGTTCAACATGTCATAATAATAGAAACTCTAATAGAAATTCACCATTCAGCTAGGCTAGCTGATACTTACCATACGCATTGAATCCACCGTAACGCTAACCTTTGCTTCTTTCCATGAAGAAGAATCTGCTGTTAAGGTCAGAAGAGTTTTTGATGTCGGGACGTAGTCATTGATGGATGGCGTGCTCTGTTCAAACACGCGTATGTACCCTTTTCTAATACAGAAAGTATATAATGTAACAAGTTGTAAATAACCAAAAGTCATAAAATGAGGAAGCATCCACCGATAGAAATAACAAAAACAGGTAGCGCGGTAGCACTGAGCGAAGAAGTAAGGCAAAGAAGATTCGGGAATTCCTTTCTGTCTAAACTTGAAGATGCAAAAACACAACCAACACGGACGCATGATTAAACAATCTAAAAGGCCAACTGTGACTTATGTAACAGCATTGAAATCATGATGGCTGGCTGCGTATAAGTATGAGTTTGCTTGTTGCTTGTTGCTTGTTGCTTGTTGCTTGTTGCTTGTTGCTTGTTGCTTGTTGCTTGTTGCTTGTTGCTTGAAAAGCATTTCTTGTAGCTGCTCTTTGTGATTGTCAGAGATTAGTACCTCTATTAAAGTTTCCTTTAATTTACACCAGGCCAGTAGTCTGGGGGGGGGGGGGCTATAGGAGGCTTAGCCCTTCTACATACCATCTCCCCTCCACATTCTCCCGTCCAAATTCTCTAGTGCCAAAAGGTTTGATCTTTCTACCGAATTAGGTGTTGGTGGGTAGCATCAAAGCGTAGGAAATATAAACTGCCGCATATGTGAAAATAAAATTCGACATCTCTTCACATGACTTATGCATAGACACCCCTCCTCCTGTATAACAACCTGATAATCTTCAAAGAGCTTGTATTCAAAAACCGTACATTCTCACTCATCGAGGTTGTCTGTACAGCTGATATTTCAAGATAAACATTAAACTCCCGTTGGGCAAAGCGTGATATTTTGGTTCTGCACGACAGTTCCCGAAGTATTCTTTGAAGACCCATGCTGAATCAATTCCAGTCTTTGAAAAATCAGAGGAATCTTGTTAAAGTCTGAGCCGATATGATATTTACAAGCAAAAGTGACTAATCTAGTCCTTAAAATACGGCGGTTGTACAGCTGCGAGAAAAACGAATGTCGTTTTCCCATGAGATGCAAGTGAAAACGGTTCACACAAGAGTAACCAGCGGTCAGTTACGTCAGAGTTGTTTCAAAAACTACCTTTGTCAATGTCCAAGACTTTCCTGGCTCGAGTACGTAGATCAAAACACTATTGAAATTATGGCGTTACGTCAAGACAGTCAAAAATTCTGATAATGATAACAATTACGCAAAAACGACATTCTAGTGTGACGCCAATTCTCCTCTGTACTTTACTTACTTTGCAGCCCGTATTTTTAATCGTTGTATTACTGCTTACATTTCTTCTTGCTCTCCGTTTAATCATATCGGCCGTATGTGCTAGTCATGTGTGCTGTCGCTTCTGTGCGTCATTCTTTCACGTGCGTCTATTGTGCTTCTACCATTATCTGTAATTATGCGCATGCGTCATATTTTGTTACAGACCCATCAAGATTCTAAGGGATCATCACTTTAAAAGTGGGTCTCCGGTCCAAAATTTAAATTACATATGTTATAATTAGAATAATTGGACAAAGCCTAGTTTAAAGTCTTGAGGACATTATTAGTTAGTCTCAGTTTCAGAATCGAACTTTATCTAATTGTTCCTATGTAAATCCAGATAGTTCTTGTTGAAGCTTGTAACACATGTCTACTCTTTGCCTCCAAATCTCAATGAATCGAACGTAACAACATAGAGTAACGGTTTTGTAATGATCAATATGTGTGTCAGACACTGGTCACAGCAAAGAGTAGGTAGAAAAATTTTTGCGAAAATTTAAATACAATAGGGAAAGAAAGAAAACACATTGCTAGAACAATACTTATGCAAAAGAAAGGTTTTCGGCCCCTTCCTGCCAGTGAATTTGCTTGCGAATCACATTTCGTTTATTGACACGCGTGAAAGGCAACGAGTCACCCTGAAACATATTTTCAACAACGTGTAACAAGCCTCGATGATCCTTTAATTTGTGGCAAGACTTTTATATTCACCGTAGATGATTGCTACGACAATTATCGGGCAAATAAGTTTAGCAACATGAATTCGTTACTCAACGCAGTTTGAAACTGTCACTTTGGGCAAAGTGAACAGTGCAAAGAGGAACAGAATGATTATCTGCTCGATAAAATATTTTTACTGTAGTAAAAATAGGTATTTTGATAGCCCGTTTCCAGGCAAGACTTTTATATCCACCGTAGATGATTGCTGTGACAAGTATCGAGCAAATAAGTTTAGCAACATCGTGAGATGGTCGAGTAACATTCGAAACTTCTCACTATGCGCCAGGACTCTCGATTGTTGTGTGTCACAATTGCGTAATCTGTTTTGATTCAATATCCATTTAATCAGTAAACTGTTTAGCGTAGCCTATGCCTTCAAGCAACATAGTGTCTGTTTTTGTTTGTGCCCACGACTGCGAGTCAAATAATAGCCTATGACTTACAGGCATAAACATTGTGTTACAACATCGTGATCAAGATACATCGTGCGTCGCATTTACTCTAATTTAGTGTACACTTTGCTTACCTTGTTGTGCAACCAGAAATTCCTCACTCTGTATACGTACAGCGTAATTTTGTTCGACTGAAGTTCATACTCAGTCACTGACGAGCATCGCTGCTGAATAGTCACGGTCTTATGCAGGAGAATCCGCTTCGTTAGGATTGCATTTTGTCGTGATCTCGTCGTCTTTATCGGACAGTTTGATTCTTTCATATTGGCATTTCTTATAATAAAACATAAAGTGATACAGACAACTCACCGCAAGTTGTATCATTTTTACTTCTTGTTACGTCCGACCGTTGCCACCCTTACAACATGAATTCGTTACTCACTCTAGGCAAAGTGAACAGTGCATAAAGGAACAGAATGAATAACTATCTGCTTGATTTAATATCTTTACTGTAGTAAAAATAGGTATTTTGATAGCCTGCTGTTTTCCCTAAAACGCTGTGGCTTGACACTATTCGTATTGCACGTCTCTCAGTCCCTGCGCCTTTTGACAAATTCTCAAGTAGTTAGTCTCATAAATGCAGTGAGCTCCTCAGATAATTTTTTCAGAGCCTATCATGTACAGCATGTGATGTCACATCATTTGATTCAAACTTTACATGCCTGTCAGTTTAAGTCAGCATCGTTAATGCTGAAACGAATGTACTCCCATATTACTACAAAAATAAATGAAGGTCCTTATCATTATTCATACAGAATCTCTTACGTATCCTTATAAATAAGTACTCGTGCTTGTAAGCTAGAGTGAGTTGATGTTAGGGCTAGATAAGTGTAGGTTACGTGTTAAACTAACTAAAGATTCTTATCATTATTCATACAGAATCTCTTACGTGTCCTTATAAATAAGTACTCATCCTTGTAAGCTAGAGTGAGTTGATGTTAGGGCTAGATAAGTGTAGGTTACGCGTTAAACCAACTAAAGATCCTTATCATTATTCATACAGAATCTCTTACGTGTCCTTATAAATAAGTATTCATGCTTGTAAGCTAGAGTGAGTTGATGTTAGGGCTAGATAAGTGTAGGTTACGTGTTAAACCAAAAAGTAACCAAGTGTCGTCTTTACTAGCAGGATTTTCTTGCGCTACGCGTTTCTACAAGTTAGTAGATAACATAAAGATATATGTAACAAATATATAAAGACATTAGCATTCTATCCGGATGGGAAAGGTAAATTTGTCGTGTGTCTCCATTCCTATTACTTACAATAGAATAGTAAGAAATTATCATCATGAGCAACATGATCATCATCATCATCATGATTCTTGTCATCACTTTCAATAAACATGAATGTCATTATCACTATCATTTTCATTTTTATCATTATCAACACCACTATCATCATGATGATCATCATCATCATCTTCATCACTATTATCCCCATTATCATTACTATAATCACCATCATCGTCATAATTACAATCAAAATCAGCATCATCATTATCATCATCATCATCATCATCATCGTCTTCATTATCTTCCCCATTATCATAACCATAATCACCATCATCGTCATAATTACAATCAAAATTATCATCTTCATTATCATCATCATCATCGTCGTCTCCATTATCTTCCCCATTATCATTACCATAATCACCATCATCGTCATAATTACAATCAAAATCATCATCATCATCATTATCATCATCATCATTATCGTCTTCATTATCATCCCCATTATCATTACCATAATCAACATCATCGTCGTGATTACGATCAAAATTATTATCTTCATTATCATCATATCATGATCGTCACCATCGTCATCAATATCATTGCAATTACCATGACCATTAGTAACATCATCATCGTCGTCTCTGGTCAACATAGTTGTTGTGCACGTTAAATGTACAAGCAGAAGAGGTTATTCTCCCACTTGACTAGGAGATCTTGTCCTTGCAATTTTCGTTCTTTTGTCTCTAAATGAAAAATGTTCGACCAGCAGGATGTTCTTAACACAAGTAATGAACAACATTTCCTCTCTCTGAAAAACGTTATCTATTAACATTTCCCTCTTCATCACAAAACTAAATGAATTATGCATACCGAGGCAATCAGAATTCAATGACTTTCAAAACAGGACGAGTTTCTTATCACAATCACTTGCAAAAGGTAGTTAAAATGGTATATTGCGGTCGCATTGAGGGAGTATGTTATGATAATATGAGATAAATGGAACAGCAGTCGATCAAATACTTACGTATAGCAAGTTGTGCAAGACAACGACTGTAAACTCTTACTGAGCCAATGCGCGCAAGGTTACCATCTTGGTCTTTCCTCGGTCTCGTTCTCCGACCTAAAACTTTCCTAACAGCTTCGGCTGCCAGAGGATTTTGAGGGGAGTATTTTTTATTCTGATTTAACCAAGATATGTGGTGATAAGGATTTTCAACATGACTTTAACCTTTCTTGATAATGTACGTTTCGCTAGCGCCGCATAACACGAAGAATGATATTTTCCATAGCAAGATGAAATCATAGAGATTAGGTCATGCGGCTATTGATTTGTAAGTTGAAACTGTTGCAGCTGAACGCGAAGAAATATACGGAGTTTCCTTTGCTCTTATATATTTAACTTAACTCGAATCACATAACAATACTAATATTTTAACTAATCGATGTATTACAATCGTCTTTACTCTTTCTTGGTTCTCTCTTGGTTCTTGGTTCCTGGTTCTTAGTTCGTTGTTCAAAAACGCATGTGTCTCATCTTATATACCCAAAATGACGTCAAGTCACGTGACTGGGTTGAGGCACAAAGTAGACCCGAGAATACTTCCAGATCACACTTCCCCTTGATCGAAGGGTTCAATTATCTGACAGTGTTGCAAAAAAATGAAATTTCCAGCAAAACATAAAAATTTTAGAAAACTAAATTCCATGCAAGAAAATGGAATTTCTTCCAAAAATAAATCTTACAGTTTTAAATCTTATTTTCTTGCAAGAAATTTCATTTTTTGAAATTTTTATTGTTTGGAAGAAATTTCACTTTTTTGCAAGAAATTTTATTTTCTTACAAAAAATTTCATTTTCATGCAAGAAATTTCATTTTTTAAAAGTAGTAATTTTTGCAAGAAATTTCATTTTCTTGAAAGAAATTGTAGTGACAGACATGGACGTCATTAAGAACTTCTAAAGACATGCCTCATTAAATCAACAATTGCCACTTCCGATGTAGGACAATTAACCTTTGGTTTTGTATTTGGTTAATGATAAAAGCACACGTTTTGTAAGTTTAGAGTTAGAGTTTTGATGAAGAAGAAAAAGCAGCACTGTCGCACGTCAACTGAAAGAACACAGCATTTGATGAGTTAGTTCCTACTCTATTTAACTTAGCTTACTTAAAGAAATTTAAAAAACTTCATTTTTTTGCAAAAAATCCTATTTTCTTGCAGAAAAATTCATTTTCTTGCAAGAAACTTCATTTTTCCAAAATTTGCTTCTTTCTTCATTTTATCCTGCATGAAATTTTAATCTTTTTGCAAGATATTTATTTCCTTACAAGAACTTTCACTTTCGTGCAAGATATTTGACTTTTAAAAATTGTTATTTTTTGCAAGAAATTTCATTCTCTTACAAGAAATATCATTTTCTTGCAAAATATTTCATTTTCTAAAGTTTTTATTTTTTGCAAGAAATTTTATTTTCTTACATGAAATTTCATTCTCTTGCAAAATATTTCATTTTCAAAATTTTTCAGGTTTGGCAAGAAATTTTATTTTCTTACTAGAATTATTATCTTCTTACAAGAATTTTGACTTTCATTCAAAAGATTTCATTTCCATGCTAGAAATTTGAGTTTTTCAAATTTTAATTTTTCTGCAAGAAAATTTATTTTCTTACAACAAATTTCACTTTCTCGCAAGAAATTTCATTTTCTTGCAATAAATTTCACTTTCTTGCAAGAAATTTGATTTTTAAAAGCTATTATTTTTAGTAACAAATTTTATTTTCTTACAACAAATTTCATTTTCTTGCCAAAACTTTTATTTTCTTGCAAGTAATTTGAATTTTTATTTAGAGTTTTTGTTTTTTGCAAGAATTTTTTTCTTTCTTACAAGAAATTTCACTTTCTTGCAAGAAATTTCATTTTCTTGCAAGAATTTTGAGTTTTAAAATTTTTATTTTTTGCAAGAAATTTGATTTTCTTGGAAACGATTTCATTTTCTTGCAAAAAAATTTGAAGGTCATGCCATTTCGAGGGCATTTTTCGGTTGTTCAAGTGTTCATGACAAATTGGGGGTTGTAACCCTGGGTCACACTTGTTTTGGTGTTTATTGTTTCTTCGTCTTGTTTAATACCCACTTCTGCCCTGCCTCATCACGGTAAGGGTTCATTAGACTCTTCTTCTTATGAGTAAATAAATTTCTGCAAGTCCGTTTATCTTAGAATCTCCTATTTTTACACAAAACCTACGTCTTTTGCTACTCAATTCCAAACTTTATCCCACTTCAAGCATATAGGCCTATAACCTATTCTGATAGTTCACAATGGCGACAGGGCTTGTAACTCTGATATGTGTAAAGTACTGCCATATTCTGGAAGCTTCTTTTTAAAGACTAATTTAGTCTGTTATCTACTGGGGTAACCATAGGAATAGGAGACTGTCTAAAGCTGCAACAAGGCGTTTCTGCCTGATTAACAGTGAGACAGCAGAGCTTAGCACACAAAGAACAAAACCATAAGACTTGCGCGAAATAGTGATAGGGAAATCAGTAAATAGCTCTGCCTTAGAACTGTCCTCGGTCCTTATCGATATTTGTCAAAAATTTGTATTGTATACATTTTGCAAGATAACGCGCGTGCCGCACTGAACAACCTCGCGGGCCGCAGGTTGCCCATGCCTGGCGTGGACACTACTAGTAAACTCATTAATCAATTATTACCATATTCCTTGCCGTTTCAGAGTAACCAAGGGTTGAAATAGAGATGGGTGTGACTAATGAGATAGGACAGAGGCAAAAGTTGCTCATATAGTTCTTTGTTGAAATTAGCTGCTATTCTAACTCACATCTTTTCTAACTACTCACCTTAAGATACTTAAAGATGCTAATAAAGAATTGAAAACATTATGTCAACACAGTCATTAGATCATAGTTATGATTCAAACACCCCTAATGGAAGCTAATCGTCCTACGCACGGTTTTAAACCGCATGCAATCCTGCCGTCAATAGCATAGACTTGGGGTTTCCCCCTCTCCATATATTTTAGGTTCCAAAAGTCCTTTCGGAGCATCATTGGCTCAGTTTGTACAGGTTTGAGGCTTCATGGAAAGCATATTGAATAGATTTGGGTACTGAATGGACTTCCAAATTAGAATATCATCGATAAAGTATAAAGTATGTTCACATCGGAGGTCACCCAGCTTAGTTGGTGGTCGCACGCCGCGAAAAGGCGTAGGTCACGGGTTCGATTCCCGGTGGTGACATATTTTCTATTTCTCTAGTGTTCTTTTCAAAACTACCATTTCAAATCCTCTCTTCATAATACTCTCTAAATTAAATGTGCTTTGGATTGGTGACGGCTCGGAGAGCAGTTCTTCCTTGGTCAAGTCACGTGTCGTAGAGAGGCTGGTCTCCAATTGCGTTGAGCTGGATGTCGATGTCCATCGGTGGATGATTGGTAGTTAATGTGGCGACTAGAGAAATAGAGAATGTTAACATCAGAGGTCACCTAGCTCATTTGGTAGAGCGCACGCCGCGAAAGCGTAGGTCACAGGTTCGATCCCCGGTGGTGATATATTTTCTATTTCTCTAGTGTTCTTTTCAAAACCTACAACTTTCACAGTTTCCATATTACAAGGTACACATTTGCACCAAAGCTGCTCTGCTAGTTTAAGTGATAACAAAGCATTTAATACACTTAAGGTAGCGGATACAGTTAAGTATGTTTTTACATGGTTTGGGATGAACCCATCAATAAAAAAAGTTTAAACAAATCACGATATCTGGTCGTTGGTTAAGAAGAATAGTCGCATGATCCAAATACCTAGAAATTCTACTTATAGATTATTTTACACACGGAGCTTTGTGTGGACGTGGATAACTATTTCCTTAAGCCAGTACGTACATTACTATTAGCAAGCATCTTCTGTGGTTTTTGGGGTGGAAAGGAGTAGGTAACGTCTTTTTTAAGGAGGGGTGTGGCCAAAACTAACCAAGAATAGCCTACATTAGGGACCATCAGTAAATATATGAATGAGTACAAACAAATAGTCCCACGTGATATTGTAAGCTACAACTTTGAATTTACTTAAGCAAAGCAAGTGTTTAAACGGTTTCCGTGCAAGAACAAAGCTGTCAGTTACAGGTTACAGGGCAGTGGATACTACAATTTCTGCCCTTTTCTTCATGGTGCAGTACTCAAGTATGCTAATCAATATGTTAGTCAATATGGCAAGGGAATCTTTTCAAGGCAGCAAACTCTTACTTTGAATTATAGATGGAAATACGATGAGCATTTGAAGGAGAACATAAGCATAACCAGCTAGTACCTGTTAATGATCTTTTTGTAAAGATATAGAATATCAAAAGTTGTTTGTTTCTTAAACGCTATTTACCTTACGCTTTTCTATGTCATTGGATTCCGAAAAAAGAGAGTGGGGTTTGCTGGGCCCACATTTAACCTAGCAAGCGTACGATCTCAGTAATTCAAATTCGATAAACATCCTTTAACCCTACCTAGCATGGGCTTCGACCACTTAAGCCAGCAGGGGGGGGGTTAATAGGCCAGCGGTTATTTTAACAAGTATTAGTGCTATAAAACGTGATTGTATGCTTTGATATTAAGGTTTTAAATACTTCGAGACCTTTGATGTTGAATTTAATTGTTTTATTGCGAAATTATTGGTAAAATATGCGTTTTTATTTCTATTATAAGGTAAGATAGTCAAGTCAAAAAATATTTAGCGGAGTGTAATTCTGATCGAAAAAGAATATATGTTGCTACGCTTGGCTTTATGAATCAAATACAGAAAGAGGTACCTCAAAAGCTGTTTTGAGCCTTACAATAATTTACTATTCTAAATACCCGAGAAATACAAGTATCCATGACAAATACCGGTGTCTTGCGAAATTTGTGCCTATGATGATAATGCGCATGCTTACATATTCGTGAGTTTCGTGTGCACACAAATTTTGCGCCCAAATTTGCGGTGTAAGTAATTAAAGTAGGGGCTCGATAGATGTTTGATATTAACTATGATCAGTGATAAGGGAGAAACGCTGCAAAAAAACATCAAAAATAAAACCAACTTTCTTAAAGGTTGTTATTTAATTAATGCGACGAAGTAGGCTTTGATCCCGATAATGAAATGTAGATGGTATCATGCCCGTAGCCAGGCGCGCCCATCAAGGTATATGCAGGGGAGGGGGATCAGCTGTCAGGGGCAGGGGGTACTTAATTAGCTGATTGAAATTAAAAACTTTAACTAACTACGAATCATAATTATTCTCAGTACTGTATGATAATGTAAGCAAAAAAATAATAATAAAACGTTTGTTTAAAATAACTGATGATAAAAATTACAGCGGGAAAAGATTTTAACTAAGGGGGCATGGCCCCTTAATCCACCCCCTTGGTTAAGAGACTAAACGAGATACATCTTCAACATCTAAGTGGAAGTAGCACTTGTTTTAATGGTTCCAAATTTGACACTTTTTTAAAAAAAATTGGAGAAGGATATTCACTAAATCATTACCAATCCCGCCCTCTAGTTATTACCCACAAGTAGTATTACATATTTGAACAATATTATCATTGGTGAACATCAGGTGAGGTAATTGTTATGTGAAAATGTTTCGTCACTCTCAGTTTCTCGATTCATGCAGTACTTCGTACACTAACTAATAATCATGAATTGTCTATGAAAACACGATAGGAAACTTAAAGTCTAAGCAAAAGATATTGCTTTGGTTTTATTGCAAATAATCACGACTGATCAATTGCAACAAGCCCAGAAGACTATCTCCTGGTTCGCCGTTCCTAAGAATTACGTAAACCAGCATTGCCTGAGAAATCTCATATTTCATAATTATCACGTACTTTCTGTGTACGCATTTAGATTCTGGTTAGAAAGATAAGTAGGAATAAATTCTGTATAAACGAAAGGAAAATAAAAATGAGAGGAAGAACAGGAGGTAATATTCAAAACACAAATTTTATAATAGGCCTATATCGACATTTCAAATTGAGCTATATATATAAAGAATTTAAATTCCACTTCATTTCAAAGAGATAAGTATAATTTCCATAAATCGTTTGATATGCATCTGCATATTCCAACATTTGTACGGTAAAGCTTTCGATTATTAATGAAAGGAAGGAAAAGAAGACCCTTCATAGTTTCGATCTCACTCCGAGAATCTGCAAAAAGGTGATAGATAATAGACCACTATGCCACATTTTCTTGTAATTTTCCACTAATTATTTAATCACATCTTTTATATAATCAGAACAGAGCATATCGGGACAAAACAGCGAAGTTTACTTCATATTTTCAAATAGAAACCATTTTCGTTATCTTTTACCAAAACAAAATAAAAATTCCTGGACCAACGCTGATTACACAATGTTATCTCAGTCGAGTGGCATTGATCAACACTGTGATGGTCATTGACCAACAACCACAGTTGAGGGCAAAAATTCGACAGACAGCTAAGAATATATAATCCATAGCCTGAATAACCCTGTTTGGTATGAAGTTACTTAGATCTAGTGATAATTTATGGTGCTCTTCAAGGCAGTTGCCGCGAAATTTGTGCCCAACAAGGTTGAACACGATCCCATTTGAGTATGCGCATTACAAATTTCGCAAGGCACAAATTTCGCGCTAAATCGGATGCCCTTCCTGTCGTCACCAATGACCCTTCGGGGAATTGAAACCGTACTTTCTATAATAGAAAGCAAGTGAACTATCCACTGGACCACGGCGGCTCATAGTTGTAGTTATTTAGTTTTTGAGAAAATCGTGTCTTTGGAGTAACATTTATAAACGGACTTTTTATTTACATTACAAGCATAGACATCTTAAGTAAAAGGGCTGGAAACCCCATGCTCGGGTCCGAGAAGTTGAGTCCATTCGAAATAATGTGACTCATGTTTTATGTGGACATGTATTCAACAGAAATTTTCTTAAAAGTCGGCCAGAAGTTACAAATGATCACCTCAAACATGTTTACACCGACAGTGTGCCAAATAAAAATGAAATTGGGGCTAAAACGGATTTAAAATAGCCTAAAACGGGGGGAAATTACCAAATTTTCAGCTTCTAACTGATTTTTCCAAACACACACCAAAGATTTTCTTGAAAGTCAGCCAGAAATTAGAAAGTATCACTGCAAACAGAGTGATACTCACAATGGGCCCAATAAAATTCAAATTGGGGGCTAAAATGAGCTAAAATAGCCCAAAAGAGGGGGGGCACAGCTTGTTGCTGAATATTTTCAAACTCGCACCATATATTTTCATGATGATTTCTGTCCAATAACACATTCACCAACGCTGCTTGGGTTTTAGTTTGACGAACAATGCTGCAAGCTTTTGAGAGTAGTGTTTTAATAGTTTTCACGCTTGGTAAAACAAGAGATCCTGACCTTTTTAACATCCTATGTCCAGCCGGAGAAATTTTATGTAATTCTGCAGCCGATACAACCAAGTTCTTGTCAAATCGACGGCCACTTGGTGAGCATAATAACAATTTCAGCCGTGATATCAGTAGTTGAAAATGTGGGGAGTTATGAAAGTCTGCCATTTGATACAAAATATCCACTGATTTACAAAGGTAATTAAATATATCTTGTACCTGTGTCCATTTGCTGATCAAGCCATTTTTTTGTAATGAAAATTTCTTTTTGGCTATCTCCATACCATATTTTTCTGCCATCACTAAGAAAATAAATCCGAAGTAGGCATCAATATGCCTGAAGTGAAGGACTTAAATCACATGGCGACCAACAACATCCATTTTTGAGACATAAAAGTTGATGCCATCCACGGTAGTCTTGTATTATCCATATTTGTTTGAAATACCGCTGCAAAATGACAAATAGTCTGAAATTTTGCCAGTCTCTTCTGACCGTTGTTTCTGGCTGCTCTTCTTGTCTTGGCAGAGGTTAACTTCGTTTTGCGTGATGGTGTGGCTGTCTGCTTCAGACAAGACTTTGGTACACCTGGGAAAACTGACGGAGGTGCCACTGGTCGTTTGCCACCTGGAGATGTCACCCATTCACACTCGAGGTGTTTTTCGCACACATGAATTTCTTTTCTGGCCAGAAGAGAAGCACGATCATTGGGCATTGCATCAATCCAGCGACCTTTTTCCTCTGAGTCCAATGGCAAGCTGACCTTCTTGACGTAAGGTTCACCTCTATAATTGCCCATGCAGCCATAGACTGCACAACCTCCAGGCATCACAAAATTATCTTTGAATCAAACACAACCTTTTAAAGCTGAAAACTCATCAAAAAGTGCTTTAAATGAAACCAATTTGATTTTTGGTCACCAATTGAAGAAAAAAGAGTAAGTGCCTTTTGTTTCAAAACGCCCACAATCTTTAGAAAGAAATGTTCGAGCCTTTTAAATTTAAAACAAAATGAAATACATATGGGGGGAGGGGGCTATAAGGGGCTGCAGTATTACAAAAGAAGAATGGAATGATCTATCTCGTTAAGCATCTATGACGTTGTAAGTCTATTCTTGCAGCGTTAAGGTAAGCAGTATTGCCTTTTGTAATCTTTATTCATTCCACAAAATGCAATTCCACGAATTGAAAGTTCTTTTTGAACACGGAGCTATAAATGCTACATTAATCCAATCCTGAAAATTGCAGTCAAATGACAAAACCGTATAGTATCATGAACGTCCAGATGCGCCGAACTAACCCGGTAATTCACAATTAGTTGAAACGGTAGTGCAGGAATGGTTCCCATCAATCTTTGCCAGTAACTATTTATAGTGCAACCATATGCAATAGAAATGCATATCGAAAATGATACTGCAGGGATTTGAGTACGATAGGCTTTGACCCCGAACTTCACCAAATCTAAGGATTCAAATACCGAATACTGTAAAAAGTTCCTGATCAACAGGCATGTTTGCATGCTAAAAATTGACGTCCGCCGTCATACTCGCAAATCCTTGTATAGGTAATTCAGTTTGTACATACAAAATAAACAACTACTTACAACTGATTGTACATGCATTAGTACTGCGTCACTCCAAACACATTTTTGTTGTGGAATGCAATCAGCAGCTTTCACTAATGTTCAGAAACTGAGATCACAAAAATACGAGCTCATACACTTACAAAGCATGCCTGTTAACCTTGGTCATTTTAAAACATGGAATTGGCAAATGTTACTTACCCACCTCTCGAAACAAAGGCAAAGATTTGCTTATGCCCAGTACCTTAGCATCTACGTCCAAGCTTATAAGATAGTAAAAAGCCTATGCAAAAATAAACGCAGAATCTACCCAGACGCGAATTCTGTCAAAAGACACCGACAACTAGGAAGATCTAGTAATAGTCCGTAATTGGTAATCAAAACATTAGCCACCTATGGTTTTATCTACGGAGATAAGTAAACCCCCCTGCTATTACCTTCTCAGACCCTCAGCACAACTGGCCCACCAAATGTCAACTAACCGTTTACAAAATCCACAGGTATACGAGGGTTGGGTATCACAATGACTGCTTCCAGACTAACACAATACAAAGTTAGTTCATACTTCTCAAAAATATTACTTGCAGACCACGGTCAGTCATAAGTACAACCTAGTGTTCCTCTACAGGGACAACCAGCCACCTTTTTCATTGGGTGTTGTTCACAAATCTAGTCACGACAGTGTTACCAACCCACTGTACCTAACAGTGTATGCGCATTTTTTTGCAGAAATTATTCGAGCTTTCATTATGAAACCCAGTTTACTATTGACTATAAATACATTGAGCTCTTGTAGATTATTTTGACCCACACCCCGACCAGATACCATTAGAAGTCATCGATTATGAAAAAACGACTCTGTAATTATCTATGGTTCAAACTTTCAAATAGTTTGATTTTGGTATTGCAGAGTCGCGTACGTAAAATGTTGGGTGGCTACTCAAGTCCGCCCAAAAAAATTAATTTTCCCACTCTACAAACTATAAACGCTACATTCTGAGGTATGGCCCTATCATAATTCCAGCTTCGAGAAACTGCTCCGTTAATTTCGCGCTCTACAATCAAAGCAGCCCTTCTTACACGATAATGAGTAGACTCATCGATTATCTCAATTACAAATTACGTAATTTTTGTACGATTATCCTTATCAAGCAAAAGAGATAGGCCTGACGTTGCTAAGTAACAGAGTGTGAAGGGGGTTTTCCCTTGGTATTCTCTGCCATTCCAATATCAGAAATGGTGCAACGCCACTTTCAAATCGGCAAATATCACGAATATAAGTATTGAAACAGATTCAGCAATATAATATTTCCAATTTGCCTCTGGTGAAGTTGGTAGAGTCAAACAGCTACCGTCGAATCTGGAATGTACTACTATAGACCTCTAGACCCACAAGAATGCATCAAACGAGCTAGATCTTGAAATGGGATAAAAGACTTTCATTACTACCGTCGTTGTCCTTGTCTTTATGTGGCTTTTCGCTTTTAATTAGATTACTTTCTTCCTTGCACAGTGCTCCCATGCGAGGTCCAAAACAGCAAGGGTAGTACAGTAAATGGGAGGCTTCCGAGGTAGAATGAGACATGTGCTGCGCCTTTTAGAATTTCCGGGCATACAAAAGATCCTTTCACGACAGCAAGTTGGTTATTATTTCAGGTAACGTGTAATCTCCTTCTATCCATTGAAAATGTATTTGGGTAATAAGACTGCGTAAAGTACAGCTGGACACGCATACCTACTTGGACCTATTGCGGATAGCAGAATAATACTTACAGCTAATGACACATTGTAAGCAGGAACCGTCATCGGCTATAAAGATGGCCAAAGTGTCAGCTAGAAAATACAATTTATCGACGGTATGTCCGCTTTAACAAAACCATGGCACTAAAGCTTGTACTGCAGATACCAAATGTAACTGTCTGCGTTCCTACTTGCTGATCAGCAGACAAACGCATCCATAATTCCCGTTTATAAATGCCCAAAGAGCTACCAAACATTTATAAGAAATACATGAAAATATAGGGATACGAAGCCTAAGATATACGTTTTACAGCTCAGTTAGTATCGTCAAGGTTATTGTGTTCTAGCGGGGTGTGTATGACTCCCCTCCCCCCATCCCTTATCATACTGTAAGGTGAGCCTTCATCTCTTTTCATGACATGAACAAGAAAATAAAAGATGAAGCGATCACTAGAACGAGTTGCAAATGTACATTTGTTGCATGATATCTGCGTCTAACCCGACGAAAATGCCACATGGCACATATACAACACGTGCCATGCGTCGGCTCGTCAAAAATCACGTGCCTACTTGTCGAAGACATCTCTTCAACATTAATACACTCAATTAGTAGGATTCTGTTAACAGGTCAGTTTCAACGGGTAATTCTACTTTTTAACGTAACAGAATCCTAAGTGAGACAAGCACATCACGTTTAGAAGAGATATTAACCACTGGATTCTTGGCAAAATAGATGAAAGCCCATTACCGATACCCCTCAGCGTCCATCTGGCGTCGTCATTTCCCAAGGGAAGCAAATCATGCAAGACCGATGCGTTTCTTCTCAAACAGAATCCTGGCTGGTCTTCTTGAGCATTAAAAACCTCTGTCTTACCCCATTTAAAATCCTCTAGTCCAACAGTGATTTGCTTGCACTTAATTTGCTCCATTCAGAGCGCAATCGCTACTTACTGCTGAAAACCGACCCTTTCAAGTCGAAACTGTTCTTCCGTTGTCTGGTCTACAACCTCAGAGTTTTCGCCGGATAATATCTGCACATCCTCAAAATTGAGAGGGTCCAGTCCAACTCGAACGTTATTGAGAGCTTCATCCGTGATTTCGTTCTTTTGCTGATACCCCGAAATAATACCCATAGCGTTGCCAAACTCTCTCGAAAAGTCATCCTTCGGGCTTAGATGATCTGAGAGGACAATTTCCGGGACTCCGTTTGAACGGCCAAATGGATTACGATCGAAGTTGGGATGCTGATTTGGCTGATCCACCGTAGCAGTGTAAGGTGGTGGGGGTTGATTCATTCCCATGGAGTCGTACAAACCACCACCCAGTGGTGAATCTTTCATGTGGATCTGTTGCAGCTGTGTTTGCAAATCGTTTTGCGTATACGGGTTTGTGCCGACAGGTGTGTGCTGTTGAAGCTGCTGTAGAAAAGCCTCCGTTGCCAATGGAGATATGGGTGTATTCCAGTAAAGATTCCCCTGCATGGTGGGAGACATTGCTCCCGGTCCTCCTTGTTGAAGAACTCCATCTTGACCTTTATCCCCGCCAAGAAACAATGGTGGCACTTTCTTGTCGCTATCGCCATCAGGACTTGATAGCTGTCTTGGAAAGAATTGTTTTCCACAACTATTGGAGGGATGCCGTCTAGGCGCTACACGTATGGGCATTGGGAAATGTCCAGGTGCGTTTGGGTTTTGCATTCCTTTATTTGACAACCCTTTGTTATGCTGTGACTCTTCAAGATCTAGTGGAGTCTGTAGCGGTGACGGAATGTGTAGACTACTCAGATCGGGTAGAGATCCAGTATTTGCCTGCATCTGCATATGATGCACATTCGATCGGTCGGATAATCTTCTGGTAGGAAACCTGGAATATAAAAACCAAAAACTGAATACATTAATGGACCTTAAGAGTTTGGGATTTGCAGCTTCGTGAATATAAAACATACTATTCATCGGATGCACAACTGTGATAATTATAAATTAAAGGGCATGTGAGTTATTCCAAATCTTTTCGTAGAACATACACTATAAGTTGTGAAGGTATCCAGTCAATGAAATAACATCACACTAGCATTCTTTGTCTCATCACTGGGGCAACTGTGCAGGATTGACTGGCATTTAAGCTTATGTAACATAGTTTGTAACGCATTTTCGTAATTTAATGGACGTTGAGGATATCTACCAAAGAGAGGAGTTAAACTAAAGTCTCAGTCTCTCCCATCAGCTCGGCAGAGGTGTTTAAAGACGCATTACGATAAGAACGTTGAAAGTCCTCCCCCTTCCACTCCATTTTCTGTAATCTGACCAAAATATGTGGTCATTGAAAACGTTTCTTTTCGCAGAAGAAAAATGATCTTTTGACGAAAGTCTCATATCAAATACTTGTATTTGTTATCCAAATTGATGAGGTTAAGGGCTATTCCTAACTATTACGA
>JAAAKM020006971.1:125227094-125259201 GCA_010016025.2 Alatinidae sp. Z8VKAUB7J3 | reverse complement strand
CTGAAAAATCTGTATTGAGACACATCTCTTCACCTAGTTAAATATCTTTGCTTTGAACGGACAAATTCAGTAGCCGAGTCAATACGTTTGTATCCATTTGCGATAACACACGTTCCTTTCTGTGATTTTTTGATGGTCTGCAGTCAATCTTCTTACTTTCAGAGTACTCTATGCTAATCATGTCCGATTACACATTCATGTAGTGGCAAAATATAGTGTCCATGCTGATTGAAAGATGAAACAAAATCAAAACACATTTTTAGTTGAGACGCTGTACTCTTCCGTGCCTCACAGGTTGGTTAACTGGAGAGACATGGTGATTGCTCACTACAGGTCAGGGGAGAGTCTAACAGACAACATCGGATCGTGTTACAAACAAAGAGAATGAATGGAGTACACTAACCCACAATGTGCAGGTCGTAGTAAAGCAGTTGCGAGAAAGGTAAATAAAAAGTATTTTAATGATACTTGATATAAAAAGCAACGTAGAAATTGTTAGTTGATGCCACATAAAACGTTATTATCCTGAGTCTGTGATGCTTAACGTCCAGATACACTTGTCAACAAGAAGACTGACAACATATCATAAGGTGCTATGTGTTTTAGCGGGCTCTCGTTTACAAACAGGATCAGTGAAAAAAGAAATATGTTATGTGTTTATCCTGAATGTTCTCATCTCATTCCCTATTTCCCAACATAAATTTACTGGTTGTTTAACGAAAATCCCATGCTCCACCGTAGTATCTGAACTTGAGAGACAACAAACAAATCATCTGACATCAACGAAATAAAAATACGGTGTGCAATCAACACTTGCCTCCTACAAGCATTGACCTCCTACTGAGAAATTGAGGCAACATTGAGGCTTACACAATCTGCTCCGAGCACGTCAAGGGAACTCCCTATCATGAACTTGTTCTGAAACGGAAACGAAGACCTATTGTTCCTATCCCGCTTAAATTAGGCATGGCCCATGTTCTGAGAAGGCCAGCATTGCCTTTATGAGAGAAAACATATTTAATAAATAGAAAACGGGAACTTACAATCTCCACGATGAACAGTAGCAAGTGAGGAGCCGGGTAACAAAATGTGATCAATGTCTTTGGATTCCGTCGATAGTAGACAACACTGTGCTTTGAATGTCAGTGTAAACTCTATGTTGTCAAATAAAGTTACCTAGGCTCTTGACAGGTCTTTTCAATCTTGACATATGCGCAAGATTTGTGTGCGCACTGATCTTCAAAGTCTGTTCATCAACATTCTCCCAGTAACCGAGGATGGTAATCACGTGTTCCCTGACATGAGAAACTGACACCTCAGCCCTTGTTGCTCTGATGTGCTGCAATTGTTTCCGAGTTCTCATATTACTTTTGATGCTGCAAGGCAAAGCTTGCGTTTGTAAACAAGCCTTTCGTAGATTTACAGTCAACGACACAACTACTGCTTGGCATTGATCTCAGTGACAATTGCGTGGAAGTTTAAAGCTTGTCTAACCATTGTCGTGTTCTTCTTCCTTTTAAATAAGAGATTATCAAAAAGAGGAGGGAGGGGGCAAAACACCGAGGGGCGTTGCCCTTGGACGCCCCAGCTAACCTTATTTATCAGTTAGCCTGTTTGGTGGTTTTCTGTTTATTTAGGGTAGTTTCATTGTCGGGCTCACTGCTCGTCAGGGGTCTTCGATTGAGAGACTGCAAGACACCTAAACAAGAGGTGATGCGTCTATTAACGCCCACCTTAAGTGTGCCTCCACACACTACACAGCCCTTGGATTTGTTGGTATTTATGCTAGAAAACTGGAGCGATCGACAATCAGTCATCGATAGGCCAAAGGGCATAAGCACTGTAAAAGTTCAGGTGTTAACCAGTTTTACCTACAGCCCCCCCCCCTCCCTGTATTTCATTTGGCTGTTCTGGGGTCAGTCCACATAAAAGCAAGAAAACCCCTGCTATGCAGAGAAAAAGAATTCGTTTTCTCATTAGGCCTATTCAATTAACTTAATAGCCATGTTTGGTCCTTATGTGACTTTCGTTTTCGTAGCAAAATCTAAATTTTATATCTTGGCCCTGCAACGGTAAATGGCCTCACCTTGTCAAGGATCTTCCAAAGTTGAGGAAATACTTTGTATATTTACACTTGTCAGGACTATGAATATTGGCTCAGTGTGAAACTGATTAGTTCAAAGAGCCAAGAGTCTTCAGAAAATCAAGAGTTTTGTCTCTAATTCGCCTCCATTCCTGCCTAAAGCTAAGGAAACCTAATTGTCTGGATGAAGACATTTAACTTTCTTTGATTACGCAAATAACTCCATTACCGACATGGCTGGATTTGGCTCGACTTGGCTATACCATGTTGTACAAAGTCATGCAAAGTCTAGTTGAAACTCGAGCCTGTTGGTACAGGGCCTAAAGTCTGGTTCACATAGGAGTAAAATCCGTCACCACACAAGCGTCTGGCATGTTAAATGCAGGTTTTCTTGCATTCGAACGCTACTACTTGGCTATGAAAATAAAATTTTGATTGACATATGCCAAAGCAAAAGTCGTCGGAAAGTAACAAAAAAATTTGTTCTTCTCCGACGAGTTTTCTACAGTGGTTTCCGACTATCACTTGAATTGCTGGCGAATCTTTTGTTTTGACGCGAAAATTTAATGATGACGATGAGAGATGCAAATTTTCAAAGCTATTTGATACCAAGGGAAGATCAGGTTACTTAGCAAGCACGGGGGTTGTATCCTTGGCGTGATAATTATCTTCTGAAGTCAGTAGACTGAAGTGTCACAATCAGCAAGATGGATGTAAACCCCTGTCAACGAATTTGTGACGTGAAATGCTCCGTTTTGGTCATTTGCGCTTGCAAAGAATGGATCAGGCATGTGAATCAGCAAAAGTAAAGTAAAACGACCTCCTTACTTGCCTCTCCTCTCAAACCTAGAAACTGGTTGTACTCTTATGTGAAACAGACTTAACGGATACCTCCAGTAAAGAACGTTCCTATATTGTCAAACTACACAAAGGCAGCAAATCAATCAAAGATCACAAAGTTTATCAAACTAGTTTACACAATTTCGCTTGAGTTATGCACTGTATGTCTGGAAGCAGGAAATGATATCAAAGGAACGACCCTGACCCTACTCAGATTTGCTAATGGTTTTTTACGTGTGTCCGAGTCAGCAGTGGAACTTGAACAACAGCAGTTAAACGACGTAGAAGCTGAAAATGAGTGAAAACGTCTGAAGATGGACATCAGCAAAACTAAGAGGACGGGTAGCATAGAAGAACAGAACCTCTTGTTGTAGACGTTGTATAGAAATACCTTTACCCTGGACATCAAATCTATTTACAAGAGAACAACCAAGATGAGAAGATCAATAGGAGAATCAATACAGGATGGAAAGTATTTGGTAGGTGTTGCGTCGTAGAAAAGGGCAACATACCAATCTGTTTAGAAAGTGAGATTTACAATCAGTGTAATCCTTCCGGTTATGACATATGGCTGTGAAACATGGACCCTGACAATGGAAGTAGAAAAAGCCCTAGTGGTAGCTCAAAGAAATATTGCATGCTAAACATCAGACTCAGAGACGAACAAAGGAACACAAAGGGGAAGGTACATAACAAAAATGAAAGACATTATTAATACTGCTAAGAGGCAAAACAGGAATCTGCTGGTCATTTAATGAAACTTAAAGATGGACGTCACAGGTATCAAACAGGTCATTAATAGATGGCCACAGGAGGAGGAAAAGACTAAAAAGTCGTCAAAGAGATTAAATATATTTATGAAAGCTACGGAGGCAAACAATTCTTCGTTCTTGAATATTTCCTTGTATTACAAACATCATCAAACGACAATCTGCCACAACAAACAGAAACTACCTTTAGATTAATGGCTATTCAAGAACATCTACGCTTAAACTAATAGATTTATACTGGGCAACTAAATTGGCACCAAAAAACTTGCCCGCAGGGTAGAATAAATAGGATATGATAAGACCTTTGTTCTGTATTGGGGCGTGAAGGATAAATGATGATTTAAGACCTTATGATAAACAAAGTAACTACTTTTGATAACTAATGAGAAAAAATTGTGGCGATTAGACAAATTTTATTATATTCAACTGGTAGCTATAATTAGAAAGACGTGCGAGGCGAGAAAAGTAGATTCAGGTTCAGAGAATGAATAAGAACGGTTATTAGCATGTAGACGAATGCCAAAACATAGGGGGCAAAGGAACGTTTTCCGAATCAATGAGAAGACTCTGAAATCGTTCAACTGCATTCAGTGGTGTTGATGCATTATAAGACCCAAATATCCTTCTGTTAAAAAACGACACTTAAAATCTTGGTCGACGCCCGAGCTTACTTTCGGGTTCCGCCCTCAAGCTGAGTTCGGTAGACGAAATGGAGATGAAGCGAGTGTTGACGTAGGTATAAGCAGACGAAATAAGCCTATAAAGCAGTTTACGAAGGACGAGTCAGTTAAATCTTTTATGTGGTAGAACAAAGCTAGTGTTTCACGTAGCAGCTAAAGAACACATAGACCTTTAAGAGCAGAATTTGGAAACATTTTACTAAAACAGAAATATGTGAGACGGAAAGGATAGCCGCTTTTGACATGAGTAGGTCCCTTGTGTGTAATTTACAAAATTCATCATTGAAGGACACATACAGAGAATCAGTATTTACCATACGACAACATATGTCATTACTAGACTTCTGTAATATAACCGTCAAGCCATGTAAGTAAGATTCTAAGTGAGGCTTTAAGATATGTAGTAAAATGAAAAAACTCAAGAGAACGCAAAGTTATCGTTTTAAGGAAGGATACCTGAGTATTGAATTCACACTCTACGATAAATTAAATGCTCTGATGCGGTGCACATAATTTATAAATAGATGTTCATTACGGAAATAATAATGTACAATTGTCAATGTATATTTTATACCTAAGTAGACAAAAATTGATTAAAAGATTCTCCAGAAGGACGTCAAAATACTTGCAGGATGGTCTTACGACACGTACCTAAATGCTATCTATCATATGATTAAAGGAAATAGGAAAGGTTAAATGATCTGATGGATCTGAGAAACCCGAGAACTTCGTGTTTCATGAGACGATGCACACATATAAACTGTAATATGTAACACACAGTATCATATATATTACGCATTAAAAGAATAATAATAAAAGCCAGTAACAATAACAAAGATAGGAAATGAGATAGAGGCTTTTAACCCCCCTCTTTTTATTCATCTTTCGCCTGCAACGGCTTTGATAAAACAATTTTACAACTCTTGCGTGTTCCTCTTATGTGTTCATTTCCCCGTTTCAGGCGATTTCAAGGCTGACTTTTTTCAATACAGGCATTCTGATTTCTAAATATGGTCCTGTTTATGATAGGAAACGTTTCCTAGAAACGCAATCAATATGTCTAGCAAAACACAAGGAAAACAAAAAGAGAACCCTGGTTGGTCAGGAAAGCAATTGCCTCTATTTACTTTATTTTTCTCTTTGGTCTGCGGGCTTATCAAGTTTGCCTTAAGATGAAATATTCGTTAGGAATCCTTGGATGAAGTTTTATTTTCAGTATGCTAACTTGACTTTGTTAAGTTTCGACAGTAACTTTTAGCAAGTATTGAAACTTAAGCCTTTATAATTTGAAGGCAACAACTACAATATGTACGCAAAGCCTACAGAAATCATTTACATTTTCCATTCTTAATAACACACTATTGATAAAAGCAAAACAAACTTTGCCCAATATAGACTGATTGATATCATAGGCTGAAAACGTTCATAAAACACTTATCTCATAACATTTAGACTTCTTTCAAACTTTCATTGGCCCATATAAACATTTATCAAATAGATTATAACATAACAAGGGGAATGAAAATAAATATGTTACCTGGAACCGCCTACCATAGCCATGTAAAATTTGACTTTGATGGATTCTTTTTTACCTACTGCTTTATAATAATGCTCGGTAAATAAAGATATGATAATAACACGTACACTTGTGAGGTCTCGCTGTAGGGAATATCAGTGGCAGCAAGACCTTTGTAAAATGCCAAGTAGCTGCAAATACAATTGCGTCTCCCGCCGTTTGACTATTTTGTTCCATAGTAGGCTTCTATATCGTCAACATTGCAGGGCCATTTTGAATGTGTTTCTAGCATTGCTAGACAACAAACAGCTTTGAATGTATGTGTGTAAGCACACTATCTGCAACTAAAAATCAAGTTGAGCAAATTTCGCTATTACTAATTCTAGGAAAATCACTGTTTGATGCCACTGTTGTCCGATACCCACGCTTCTAGCAACTTTAACACTTAAAACGTCCTAAGAAGGAAGAAACCTTGTGTTTGCAACACATTCTATAAGTTTATTTTAATTTTTGCGATTTAGAAGCCGTAAACAAAGGATAATGCTATTTATTGTGGAGGAAAATAAAAAGAATTTATTGTCTGTCTATGTTGTGTTTCCCCCTCATCAACTCATGCAGACTGCAAGAAATAATGCTGCTCTAAAACTGCTTGGCCACTTACGTTTTATTTGTAGTCACTAGGTTCGATTTTCAAATTTATGGCCTATAAGACAGCGAAAAACTAAAAAGATGGCAATTCATGTTTAACAAATTTTATTAAAATTGGCGTAGAGGTGGTAACAAAACGTATTGGTGGTATGATCAATTGCCACATTGAAGATACAAAAGTACGGCGATGATGATTTTCCTTTTAGGAAAGTCTTGCTTCCTACGTTGGGTGCTTTAATGCAGAACTGTTGAAATCATCGATCATTGCTGCTTAGCTTATAAATGTCGAAGATAAATTCATTTTAATTGTTTTTGGTTGGATTCCAATATTTTTTTTTGAAAACAGTTCAGCGGTTTTTCTCATCTTAAAGGGCACTCTATTTTCATGAATGTCCTGAGCAACAAAGCTCACCAATTTAAGCAATTTCTAGTTCTCTCCCTTCTCACCAAGGAAGACTTTTCGTCCTACTACCATAAGAAGTACATCGGATATTCTACGATTATGGAGTCTGTGTTGTAAAGACCAGCTTTAACACCACTTTGCCTAGATATCTCCCGACCACAATCACATTTCTTGCTTAAAGCTGCTGTTGTAAAAGAGCTATATCGAAATAAGACGCATAATCGCAAGAAGAATCAAATGTAACACTCGTCTGAACTCCGTTAAAGTCAATGAAAATCTAAATCTATTTAGCACAAAGAGGACTGTTACACAAGAGACGCAAATGTTACAATAGGAAAAGCTAATCACGTACAGGAAATAACTGGTAACATAAAGAAACAAAAACGAGATTACCAAAACGAGGCTATGATATTAAAATACAAGTTGTATACATAACCAACAGCTGCGAATCAGACAGCGACAAGTCGTCCAGGCTTCACAAGATTCTTGAAAGGCGCGCACAAAGGTTATGTTATAAGGAGTCACTAAACCAAAGAAAGCTCATTTGACAGTACGAAAATCGATCAATCGATCAAAATGTTATCAATTGGGAGCACGTGACACTGGTTAGGTGTCATCTTTTCATGTGCCAGTACTTCAAAGTGAAATTAACGAAGCAAAGCTAGTAGTAAATAAAATCAGGTGCAACTATAGTGGTTGTGAAAGCATGGACGACATTTTGCCACTCTTATTCACAGACCGTAACAAAGAAGTTTTAAAGTCAATCGTCAAAATCAAGCAAGGAACCCAACATGTACTCGATTGTAAAGAATACCTTTAGCAAAGCATATATGATATCTACTAAACAACTTACGTAGTTGCAATAGTTTAAGAATGGTGGCATCTGACCAGCTTTACTCGCTTACATCAGAATAGAAGATGAATAATGAATAATTAAATATCAATAAAACTAGAAACAGCCGCCTTAAGATTCAAGGCATTACTTGAAAGTGATATGTTAGTGATTTTATCAGAGCTGATTTCAGCTCAAAGTGGAATTACTTGGCTTTATTTCTGTGAGAGGGCATTGTTAACAGCAGGTCTGATCTGTGAGGTACGCCTTTCGAACTAAGCCTCTAAAAGAATTCTGTCGTAAGGGTGAGACTTAAATAGCAAGAACAAAGGCTAAAGCAGCGATCACAACAAATTGTAAGGTATGAATGGATTGCGTTCAAAACATGATCACAATAGTGCTGCGATCACAACAAATTCAAGAAAAGAACAATGTAGAAAACAGTAAGCAGCAAAATGCTTGGGAAGTCTGAGGGAGCTGGTGAGGAAGAGCTGGAGAAGAGACATCAAGACGAGTGACCTCATGCACCTATCCAAGGACCGGAGAAGATGGCACATCATGGTCGCCAACGTCATACGACAAGGCACTTAAAGAAGAAGATTACAAAAGTAAAGTTAATTCAAAATATGCAAAGAAAACTTTGAGAAAATACGACAAGATTACGAGAACTATAACATAGATTTTCTTACAGGATATCATAACAATAACTGAATGCAACGTGACGTAGTAGTTTAGGCCATTACGGGGTCTGGTAACGATTTCCAACAACGGACATAATTCCAAAACTGTCTAATGCAAACAATGATTAGGTTCATTCTCCTTTATGTATAAATTATTACATTCTATCGTTTCTTTGTATTATTCTTCCTATCAATTGAAAAATTTGCACTTATAATTTTTACTATAAAAAATGATATATCATGTAAATTATCAAATATATCGTCCTTTATTTTCGACAGTTGTAAATAATAGGGCTTTATCAATTGTATTTCCTGGTTTCATTCCTTCTCGGCAACCCACAGGAGAAAGAGATCAAGACATGTACTTGCATAAGTTAGATCTTAATATACAGGAAACATTGGTAAGTAATGGATATTTCTTTCGTCATAGCTTCAATTGCTTGGATTTCGAGATAATGTTTTCAGTGTCAATTGGGGTGTAAATTTGTTTAAAGATAGAATTACTATGATTCGTTAATCCATCCGAAATTATAGACTCATGAGAATAATAAGTTCCAGCAACATTACAGAAGTGGTAAACATTTTATGACGCATAAGATTAAAATAAACCCCTACTACAATTGTGATGATGCCTCAAGCAAGCAGAAAATTCAGACTGTTGTCAGCATTTTCCTCTCTTCCTTTCACGAGATTGACAAGTAGTGCTGCTTTCTCATATATCTCTTGAAGTAAAAACCTTTCACAAACAAATTTATGTGTGGGGGATGCTATGCATTTACTTTAACAATCTATAAAACTCTATTTGTGTCAAAAACTTTTACTGCTCCGCTAAATGCGGCAGTAGGAATCTCTTGCCCCACGTCTCCTAGGTTTCCGACTCGTTTTGGATGTCGATATTTTAGTGAGTTGTTGGAGGGAAGTACCTCTTAAATAACATGAATAGGTTTATAGTAGGTAGTCAAGTTTACATTTTTAAAGGCTATCACGGTAACATAAATTCAAAATGACGTTGCATCCCAATGAACTGGTACAAACGTTTCTAAAAGCAAATAGACTGAGGATGCAACAATGTAAGAAGTGAAAAGTGTCAGTTGCATTCACTTACTACTACAACTACAGGGTCTTTAGCATTACAAGCTGAATTAAGAGCAATCTTTAACATTTCTTGAGTACAAATGCTGTTTTATCTAGGGCTAAAGTTCAAAACAACATTACAATTATCATCTGCCATGATAATACCAGGTAAACAAATCTATAAATAGTGAAAACATACTCTTCGGCACCAGTGATACCATGACATGTCTCAACTAGTTTGCAGATACTACCTTTTGTCATTATTGTCTAACAATTAAGAGGATCAGAAAGAACAGGAAATGATCGATTTGGCGGTTTTATTGTTTTTGTATAACCAACCACTGTTCAATGAAATATTAAAACTACTTTTTGTTTCATTTAATTGTGTTTCTCTTGACTGCTTGCCAAGCCTTGTCGAGTGATGACAGCCATTGCCATTTCAATAAATAAACGGAAAGAAACAGTTAAGCACAGATGAATACAATACAGCAAACACATGCAACTCTAAGAAATATGGACAAGTCTCCTATTGAAAATAAATTTTAAGAGTAAACATTACGTCATTTATGCAGCAATGAAATACAAGTCTCTAGTGATGCTCCTGCATCTATGGTGAAGGATATGATTATGATTATGACGATGATGATGAATATGACGATATTGATTATAATGATGATCATGATGATCATGATGATGACGATATTGATTATGATGATGATGATGATGATAATGATGACGATGATGATGATCATGATGATAATGCTGATAACAATGTTGACAAATACGATGATTATGATGAGATGATAATGATGATGAATATGACGATAACGACAATGATGATGATGATGATGATGATAATGCTGATGACAAGGCTGATTAATATGCCAATGATGATGATAATGATGACCACGTAGTTATTTTTATTGCACAATCGTTGAAAACACTGCTTTTATAGTTTAAAATGATCATGATTAATGTAGAAGTGATGAATATGATAATAACTGTAATGGTAATGCGATTGATCACCATGACAAAACTAATGAATATGAAACTGTTATTGGTAGGTATCTGGTTCTATCACCAACTTTGATACCAAAGAGAGTCTTGTCTCATCGTATCTTCTTTTGCTGACCAACTAGCTTATTTGATATGATTATTATTGTTATCAATTTGTTATTAACATTGATATTGTTTTCTAAATTCTCTTGCGGACTGTGTTTTAACTTCATAAGGGCTCTACATTTACAAACAGACTTAATGCCACAACTGGTGTCTCAATACAAAAGCTTTTCAAGAGAGAATTACAACATCTTAGTAGAGCAATTTCCACTAATAGCATGGCCTTATTTCCCCAAATTTTACCATAAATCTGATCTCCACGAGGTCTTACTTTCACGTGGGACTAATGTTTTGCAACTTTTGCTTTTAAATATTAAATTCAACCATTCCAAGATCCAGATGACAAGCTTGAAGTAAGAAAGGGTAATGTACCTTACTGTTCCCCTAGAAACTGTTAAAATATGTTGATAGATACATAAAATTTATACCTAAAAGGTGGAACATTATCGAAAACTGAATTAAAATACAACATCATACTTATTTTAATTGAATCAGAAACTAGTAGCATCCGGGGAGCAGATATGGTACTATAGTGTATCAATTTTAGTATTTTATCATTCAAAACCCATTCTTACTTTACATCTTAAATTTTAATAATTAGAATATATAAAAGTAACTCTATCCCTTTTTTACCCAATCATTGCCATCGATGGTAGAGTTGATCATGTCTTGAGTCCCAGTCTTTTTGAGAGTTACGTTTATAGCTGCTGTAACTGAATGATGTCGCTGTTTTTATGAGGGTTATAATAATGATAACGATGATAATAATGATCATGATAATGATCAAGGATGAAAAGCTGAAACATTTTTTTAAGAGTCTTAGCAAGATGTCAGTACTCAGGCCTTTAAACTGGTCAATGCCTAAAAGATGTACTGGAGTGGAACATGTACTGGTATACACCACAATCTGTTTACTCTGCTTTAAAACTTTTCAAATTGCAATCTTATGTATTGTGTGCACGTAAACACAAAAACAACACGTTGATCAAAAAAGGTTTCCCTGACAGGAAATTAAAAAGCACTAAAGCAAATATTGGGAAATACAGAAGATTTCCGTCATGCTAAATTCTACATCCCTGCTAACACTAATCATCAATGTCAATCTCTTTCAAACTTTGTTTACCTCTTGCATGGTTATTGTATTAGATCTATTTTCACAACAAATATGTGACGTCAGTCTGATTGTCTCTTTATTTGCCATTGAAAGCTTAGCTGCGTCAATACGCTTTCTTTCACCAGGCAATCATTTTATACCATTTTCATGTTTGCTTGCAAGCTACTAAATCAACAGCAGATGGTCAACAAACATTAAAGACCTCTGCCGTTATGTCATTATTGTATCTTTAAATATAGATAACACGTTTCCGCAAAGTTGTGGTTTGTCTTTGTCGAGGGTGATAACTTAATCGAGTCCGATCGAAATTGTTCAAAGGGTTGGGAAATTAAAGGCGATCTATCTTTAAGGCAATGAAATAAAATCTAGCGAGCTTCAGCGTCTCAGAAAGCAACTTAACTATCTTCCATCTTCCGTCTCCATTCTCATCTGACACTTTTTTTTCTTTTGCGTCCTTTTTCTCCTCCTTCTTTTTCTCTGCTTTCTCCTTCTCCTTGTGTTCATCCTTCTTTTCCCCATTCTTTTTCTCACTTTCCTCTTCGTTTGACGTAATCCTTTAGATCACGATCTATTAAGCCACTCTTTTCTATCGATTCCTGTATCCAACAAGATACTATTCCCTCAGTGTCTTAATGTTGCCTAAGCATATTGAATCTTTACCTTTTTCATATTCTTTGTACGATTTTTATAACGATCTCTTTCGTGAAATTCTGTTATTTAATTCTTTTTCAATCAACCTTTTACATTACCTACTAGGATCGCCATACCATCAGTTATCAGCAGATGGGTAAGAACTAGTAAAAATCCGATGGAAATGCACGGTAAAAACAGAAATTTCTGTAGCATATAGTTTAAACAGTATTATAAATCAGACGTATGAAATCAGGTAGTGATCAACGACTCCTCTTCTTCTAAGCGAACCACAAAAATTGTTCCTACTAAATGCGTGTAAAAATTATCCTAGTTATTCATTTGGTACCTCGAAACATATTCAAGTACCTTATCTAAGACGAAAGCACCCCACCCCGCCCTCCTTTTCCTCTTTTTATCTGGGTTTTTTTTGCAAACAATGAATGAAGCATTTGGGCTTGGGCGTTGTATCACAATGCTAAACAATTTCATGCACGGTGTTACGGATGTGATGATGTGCACTGTCTATTCCTTCGATTTGGTTCACTACAAGAGAATGCTGCAAAAGGCATGATGTAGTAGGTTGGTTAAGTCTGTTTTCCTTTATCATTCCGAATAATCACAATATATGCTAATCAGGCCTATGCCTCTACGCTAAAACGCTTGAAAGAAAGAATTCAAGACAATATTTATACTAACAATGGTGCTGCAGTGCCATATAACATTTCATTGTAGTAAATATTGAGCGTTCTTTCATAATAAAGAGCCATGTTATGTTATGTTGATGGCACCATCTGAGCAATATGATACAGCAGTGACATGTCTTGCATAAAAACGTTTCCTATCGTCTTATAAAACAATACATGTTACGTGCGCTGATTAGTGCTTGTTATATACAGGCGCTGCAGTTTACTGGCTATATTTATAGGTTTGCTTGAAGACTGGAGGTACACTGTAACTATAAGATACCAAATCTCTTTTATGAGAGATCTACGTGAGGAAGAAGGAAGTTGCATCTACGTGCAGAACCTTCATGTTATGTTAGGATCCTGATTTCTTGTAGTGCACTTTCAAGAGACGTTGTTTCCCTGCCGTGTAAAGTATGATTATAGTATTCACTACAAAGCCGCCATTCGAAATGAGATCTCTTTTCCAGACAAAGGTTTGATTGTGGTTGTGTCTAGTCATATTTAGTTCTCTTGTTGTTAACTTCATGACTAAGTCTTAGCAAAAAGGTAATGTCGTTCATAATGCGTGCTCATCCGTGCTGACCTCCATTTACAGTCACGTGAAAGGTTTCATTGCCGCTCTTGAATGTCGGCTCTGTACAAAACCTATAAGGTCAACGTCGCAGAAAGCGAAGGTCAAATGCCGATACTGGGGAAGTCTTGATAAAACTGCCGAACCTTAACCGAACAAGACTGTGATCACAAAGAACAACGAGCTTTGTTTTGTTAGATGTAATCCACTAGCAGTTTTACTATCATAATAATGATTAGGTGTCGTAGAGAGATATCGTATTGAACTTGCAAATGTACAATCCGACAGAAGCGAGGCAGTTATTTAAAATACACATGCTCAATTATATTAAATTGTATTCGAGGGTCCAGTAGTAAGGTGAAGTGTGTGTGTTTTAACTTCGTAACTTGTGGGGTCATGGAAAATGTTTCTCGCCGAGTAATGTAATAATTAGATAAAATAGGGAGTAATGATAATAACATTAGTAGAAAACATCCTCAGTAATGGAAAATGCCCCCTACGAAGATAAAAATTCCGTATCAGATCATTCCTTGGTCCGGTTACAAAATATGTAAATCATATGCTAGAAATGAGAATTTTGTTAAAGTGACGATTGGTACATTTCAACCACCTAACATTAACAGAAACGATCGGCTCAATAATATATTTTTTTAAAACTCGCTATTTATTTGTTGACACATGTCAACGAAATACTGTCAAACACTCACAACTATTAGGAAAGTATGACTAATTAGAATACAAAACGTCTAGTTCAAAGAGGGTAAACAACACCTTAACCTTAACAAAAAGAAAGAAAAAACTAATAGTAATGATTATAATAAACAACAGCAAGCAAAAAACAACAACAACAACAAGGGCACAGATCGATATCCCCTACCATACAAGTAACAACGCGTATACACGAACACATAACGCCTACCATACAAGTAATTCAGGCTCCGGCCAATTATGTATATTACCGCAGTCTTCATTCTAAGTGAACCTTCCTGGATGTACGTTGTAAATCATACCCTGGACACATTTAATGGAACTTCAAGCTATAATCCCATTCGTACTAAAGCACTGGCTAAACGACTCCGTTTTTTACTCAACTCTCCTCCCAACTTTCAGATCAAACTGTCTACGTCTTGATAGTGGTGTCGAGCGAGACTGGGCAGAGGGGATGGATTTTTCATCGTACAATAGGAAAACGATGGAAAGGTATCATACTTTCTAACTAGAAGCAAAATTTACTCTATAACACTCTCCGCGATTTGGCGTCATTATACATCACTATGCGGACCTTTGTTTGTTTAAAATACTGGTTTGCTTTTATCAGACAAAAACTTTTTTATCTCTTCTGAATGAAGGCAACTCCTTCATCTAAATTCCCTCTGTACAATGTCTTAATTAAATAAACGTCCAGGTTGTTTACTAGGGGGAAAAGTATGCTGAGTTGTCGTTTTATACAAAAACTAGAATACTTTACAACAATAAAGTACTACATATCAACAACTGCTGTCGAATAACTAATGTTTATGAAAGATTTCTTTACCTATTGGGTTAGTCGATGTCTCCTTCCCCTGTTGGTGCATCCTAAAATGCCTGGTGACAGTGCCATGAGCTGCCTCTGCTTCGATGGTTTTACCATCTGGACATCTTAGAACGCTAGTCATCATACCAAGGGATCCGTAACCTGTGCGACAGTGCACGAAATACCATCATAAAGAGTACAATAATGTCAAAATGAATAGAATAATATCAGAACTAAATTACAAAAAACATTATCAGTTACAAATAAGAAAGGAATGGCATGATCTTTCCTGTTTCTTCTGGATTATTCGTGTTCGGGGTCGCCAACATTTCAACGAACAGCTTTATTCTTCTCTTCTACTCCTCGTCTCTCCATGGCCTCATTAACAAAGTCTAATAGTTTGTTTGTTGTACAAACAAGAATATTACACGAAGTAGCAAAAACATTGTGTACTTAAAAGCTTTTTGCGTCTAACACTCCAGGTCTGCATTTCATTGGCGGTTCTGTAGTCAGTCCACATAAAAACAAGAAAACCATTGCTATGCAGACAAAAAGAATTCGTTTTCTCACTAGGTCTATTCAATTAATCTCGTTCTAGTGGACGCTCATTGGTCCAAAAACACAAGCCATTCAGGCAGTCCAAATTCTGATTGGCTCCTTCAAAATACAGTTGGGGATACAGTACTCAATGTTTTCACTAGTTCGTGCAAAGTCCATCCATCTCTTTGGTGGTCTTCCCCGCCTTCTCAAGGTCTAGTGCTGTTTCAGACTCTACTTCTTCTCTACTTTACACGTCCTCAAACATCCAACGTCTTTCTTCCCTTTCCTTATCCTGCACTCTTGCGTAATACTCCACATCTCCCTCATTTCTCATAACGCAATGACATAAGATTGACACAATTAAAAGTAGGACCGCAAATGGCAATCTCTCAATCAACGACCCCAGATGAGCTGTTGGCCGGATTTCGGCACTACCCTACAAAAAAAAGAAAACCACCAAACAGGCAAAGAAATAAAGAAAGGGCAGCTGGGAAATACAAGGGCAACGCCCTTTAATTTTGGCGACCGGGTAGAGGCGAAAGCCTTGAGGCTGGCTCAACAGCCTAGTAGGACCGCCTCTCACCGAGCATTGAAAGAATCTGTCTTCAATGAGAACAGATACTACATCCATTCCTTGGCAAAAGGCTAACAACAAATGACACACTATGTGCAATAATAGCTTTTGCAAGTTGTAACATCGCGTGGGGTGACATAAAAAAGCGTACAGAACTACATTACAAACACACCACAATACCATACAAAAGGCGTCTGCAACACAAGCAGCGCTCAGTAACATCAAAGGTTTTTAATCAACATATGCTAGAGCAGAGGCATGCTATAGCACTGAACTGCGAAAAATAACAACGGGCTACGTACTGACAAAGGAGAGTACTTCGTTTTCTACTTTCATGTACACACAACTTCCAAGCAAACATTGTTCTGGTGTCTTTTACATTCTGAAGTATTGCAAACAATCTATGTAATTATATATACTGCCAGCAACTCGAAAAGATTTTTAATGTCTATTACTGCTCCTTATAGTGAAAACACCATATGTTTTTCGTAAACTATCTACATCTCTCAACAAAGAAAGGCCATTCATCAAGCCTATAGGGAAGACGTAACTGCAGGTAATTCAAATCTCTTTAACTGCACCGCAGTCGACGCCCAAGATCGCAGCCTCGTATTCGGGCTCTGTGAAACCAACGTCTATATCCTATTTGCGTATAATCAGAATTCATTAAAAATGATATCTCGCTGCAACTTGCTTAGCTTTATAGCAACTCACTCCAATTGTTTAAAAAGGTGCTTCTTGTCTAAGAGTTTTAAAACTACTAATGAAAGTTTCGGCATTCACTCCTGCCATTTTCAAGTAAAGAACAGAGTTAGGATGGCAAAGATTACAAACTATCTGGCTAAAAGCACGTTATCTGTATGATATCGAAGATATTTTAGCACACAACTAACAAGATATTTTGTAACTTTCACCGATCTAACTGTTTTTTAGTTTAAAATGGCTGGAGTGAATGCCGAAAGGTTGTGCACAAATCGAAAAAAGTTTTACTCATTCCGATGGTTATCATTAGCTGTTTTGAAACTCTTAGACGATAGGAGCCCTTTTAGACAATTGGAGCGAGTTACTATAAAGCTAACCAAATTATAACGACATGGTTTTTAACCAATTCTGCCTAGAAAGTTGATCGCTTCCGAAAAACACGAAGTTATTTAAGTTGTCCAACATCTAGACATCATAGGACGAAAGATGGAATAAACAGTTCCTTTCATTGTTACGGATTGCAAAGATACAAAGAAAAATACTAACCACACAAAACCGAATGTATACATTTCTCATCGCAAGCTTACAAAAAGAGTTCTGTTATGGAACTGTGAGGCTGGTGTTGCCACATTGTTTCAAAACAACGCTGAGGACAACAACTTGAATGTTACGTACCTTGTGCTATGGAGTCAGACTGGACATCTCCGTCATAGTTTTTACATGCCCAAACAAATCCACCCTCTGACTTCAGAGCATACGCAACCATATCATCTATCAGTCGATGCTCATACCAGATACCTTGACCTTCAAATTTAGATTTATATTCTCTGTGAGAAAGATAAGAGCGCGCTGATAATAAATAGTATTGGAAAGTTGGTTTGTGGTACAAAATTTGACTCTTGCATTAAGTAACGGGTTCATTTTGCTAAACGTTTTCGCCATACACTGACCGCAGTAATCGTACGGAGTGAAATTAGAAAGCTATCACGATGAATTTATAGGAAAGGAGAAGCTCCTGGAAAATAACGGTCACGAGAGCCACACGTTTTTTGCCACTCGTGTTATTGAAAAAGGCGTAAATTGTAAACAAATTCTTTTTGTCGACAGAGTACCGGCTTCTTTGTTTTGATAAATGCGGCTTCTAAAGCGGCAACATGAAGCTGCATTTATCAAAACAGAGAAGCTGTTAAGCAACTTTAGCCCTGAAAGTGAATTACAACCTTAGCAACGTTCATAGGCACCTAGCGAGTTGTCTGTGGAAGAAAACGTGTACAAGGATTAAGAGGACTGGTGAATGGACTTGCTTTACGGCCTTAATTACTTGTTGCAATCTGATTTTTTAACAACGTTAAAATGGCCGACTTCATCTCAATGCCTGTAATGAATTGCAACGGTGTGGTGCTACAATAAACGTTGCGGGACGTCATCGTGTGATGATTTGGACTACCTATAGAAGTACACAAGACAAAGAATGGCTGTATAGACATCTTAAGCCTTGAATACTTTGATGATATCCCGCACCATGAACACTGTTGACGCTCACAAAATGTAGTGGTTGATGAAATGCTGCACTAACAAAGCATACACTGTAAGAAAACCCAAGAGTTTGTCATGTAAATGCAACAAAAAGGAATTTATCAACACAAAAAGTCCTCCTGTATTCGAATATATTAAAGGCCAAACATCTGATTCCCTCACAAATATCGAAATTTTACTTCAGTCTGACAACAACTCTGCTACTAGAGAAGGAGAATCATTAAGGATTTAGCAAGTGAGCTGCTGCTAGCCACTTCAGCAGTTTCGCTGAATAATAACAATAATAATAAGTTTAACTTGCATAAAAATATAACCAATAATAAGTAACAAACACTCAAAATCAACTTACTTGTCATAAATTTCTTGAAATATGTCCTTAAATCTACCATCGTATTTTTTTAGGATTGTATTCTTGGTACTGAAATTTAAAAGACGGCATCAATCAGTCGACCAAACAAGGATAATAAAAGGTGCTACAAGAATCTCGTCTGCTACACACAGGGGCCACCAAAGTTATCTTAGGTTAGAAGGGTTAAACTTTCGGGGGCTATGGCCAACTTAGTCTAGCCCAGTCGTTCTCAGTGTTGCCGATAGTGTCACCAGGGGTGCTTGGAAATACTTAAGGGGACGGTGCAGCAAAACGGGGTAATAGGGGTTAGATTACAGACGAGAATTAGTTTCTGAATTAATTTTTTAACCTTTTTTGTGAGCACCATAACCCTGCTTATAGTGTTACATTCGGTACTATCATTTCATTGGCACTTAACAAGTACCAAACTGAAGCCGTATGACTGTTTAATCTCAAGGCGGGGGTAGGGGGCTACGGATATATCTCGGGAGCCAAGGGGGTGATAGCATTAAAAGTTGGGGAATGATTACTATGGCTTCTTTTTTGCTAAAAGGATTTATTATGTCACTCTCTTTCACTCCACGGCATGACTTTGTTTCTTACGACTACACTCCCTAACACCAACTTAATTCGGCCCTGAGGAAGATAATCATTTAGGGGGGAAGGGGGCTAATCCAGCTATAGTCCAATATTTTAGCCCCTCTAGTCCAAGATACCTAACGCGGCCCCTGTTGTAAGCAATTGAATAAATTACGTATTAGAGCCTCATCACCCATAGCATACCGTTTCCATTTGTCCTCTAGTAACCTACGAAGTAAGTTGTGTCAGCCTGATGTTACAACGAAATGACCTTCGTAATTTAAAAAATACCTACATACAGCTCAAGATTTAGAGCCTTTCTGACGCCATGTTGTCATTTGAGGAAAAATAAACCTGTGAATAAATATTTGCTGATGTGTAGGAACACTACACTATCTTTACAGATGCAGACCACAACTCAATATGATCACCTTCCTGAAAGGAACACCGACAAAAAATATTAAGATCCGTAAGAAAAGCTATAATGAAAAGCCTCCCACATCCAACAAAATTACCAACTAACGAAAAAGTAGAATCTACCTGATAAAAAGGCAGAAAATACTTGATAAAAGGGAGAAGCTAACTGGCAAAAGTAAAACACTGCCTTACCTTAAATACATTGGATAATTTTTCTCTAAGGCGCATTGGAAGGAACTGTGTGCAAAACTTGTAATTGACTATGAATGAAAACAAAAGTAACTCTGTTTTATTAAAGCAGCCAATAATAATTAACAGAACATTAACTGTTGCTGTAGTGTATATTAACGTGACGAATAAAAATTTGTACCAAAAAATATTCCGTGAAAGGTTTCTTACTTCAGATCAAATGTTAAGAACGACAGCCTCCAATACGACAGTGATCAGTACCCTATAACCGCCGTCCAAGTAAAAACATTGGGATGATTTCTCACCTACTGGGGTGCATTATACACAAAAGGAGGTAAACGAGGTGAAAATTGGGGATTTTCTGAATTTCTATTAAAGTACTTAGAAAGTACGTCTATAATAATATCACTTCAGGGTTGAGTTTGCAGCGATCGCACCTCTTATGAACATTCATGTTTATTGCTTTTCTTGTGTCGTTAAAACTGTTCGAATAAAGAGAATTAGTTGGACAGAAAGAATATCAAATGTAGAAGTATTAAGTATTAAGGCAGCTGGACAAGAATTTGGAATTGTTGCCATATATCAAAAAAGCACAGCTAGGTTTTGTTGGTCATGTTTGTTGTGCTGGTGGACTGGAATACCTTGTTTCAACTGGAATGACAGAAGGAAAGCGTGCCAGAGGTCGACAGAGACTAACACAGTGGGATATTATCAAGGACTGGGTAGGAGCAGAGAATCGGATCGAAGTGTTAAGATTAATACAAGACAGAACGAAATGATTGCCAACGTTGCAAGATACGGCACTTGAATGAATGTGTCGTTTATGAATTAAAGCTTAATTTTTACTTCCTTAAAATTCTTTACCTGTTCTAATTACTGATGACCTCAGATGACGAACAATATTAAATGGCTACCTTCTTGCCCCGGTTACAAATGTTATAGAACCAGTTTACTCCTGCACTTTGCTCCAGCAAATTACCAGTTTAATTTTTGAGTGCAGATTTTCCGCTGCTGCGGCACCAAATTGCTAGGGAAATCTTAGTCAGCCTCAGCCGCATCGTAAACTTGATAATCGTCTCGATTATTTTAACTTTCAACACGAACAGGAAACTAGTCTTTTATGATGATGATTGATCTTAGCCTCAAGCACAAAATAAATTGTGTTTCCTGACTGTCTGCCAGGGATCAGTTCATCGGTCATGCATGTAAAAGGATATGTTTAAGCGAACTTCGTTGTAAAACACTGTGTGCAAATCTTGCCTTGTACTTCTAGTCGGGAAGCAAATATTCCATCACATCATTGTAAGGTAATTTTAAACTTGATAACTTCTAAGGTTAGATCGTGGCACGCTGTATCCGAAGGCCGAAGATTTGCTGCCAATTTCGTTCAAAACACAGACAGAGCATGGCAGTTTTGGATTGACTGGTAGTCATTTAGTTGAATAAAGGCAGACTAGTCACTGTAGACAAATTCTGAGTCAGTGAGAGCAACTATGTGGCATTCCGAGCTTATCATGGAGCGTTGAGTGTCGAAATCTTCCATAAAGAAATTGCCCGCTCACTGATGAGTGTGTCTTTGGATCCTTCAGTAATCATATACTGTACAAGAGACTCTTCGTTGGCAAGTAATCGAGAGATTTCGTCACAAAAATAGCACAACGCATAGATGCTTTTCCTACACACCGTAAATTGGAAACGTGTGTTCTGTAGTCTGAAGTGTTATAAAAAATATTTAATACTTAAACTTTTGACGGTTAACTTTCTATACTACGTTTTTTCGTTAGTTTCTGATTGCCTTTGAAAGGTCCCGTGAATAGCGTTCGTAAGTTCATTGGTAAGTGACAATACAAGTAAATTTGAACCACATGTGTAAGTAAAGTTTCCCTCAAGAGTCCTCGACGTGTCTTTTGTCTTCTCATACCACTGTGCTTAGCCACAGAAAAATAAAAACGTTTTACCAATAAACGAATCCCTTACTTCATAAACTATTAATGGTCAAAAAGCCGAGATGTGAAAAAGGTAAAAGTTCTCTGATTGTCAACATAAAAGTGACCACGATCTCTGGGCCGATCAAAGAGGACTCAAGTATTGCGGGGCACTGGTCCCAATGACCTGAATTCAATATCGAAGAGAATGCTTAAGCCTGGTTCACATTCAAGTAAAGGAGCAAACAAGGAGATCGATTTACTTCACTTCTGCTGATTTAAACGCCCAACTATTTCCGTTGCAAGCGAAAATAACCAAAACGGAGCATTTCACAAAATCTCGTTGACGGTGGTAACTTTTGCTTATTCGACGAAGAAGAAAGAGATGAGCACTTTGCCGTGCAAACAGTATTTGTAAATTTTGGGTTAGGCCAATATTCATTGATTGACGAGGAACGGGTGCATAAACATATTTCTCGGCTGCAGTTTTCTGAGTGAAAACATTTTGACACATGGATTTTAACTTATTGTCTAACTTCTCTATTTTGTTCTGTTCATTGTTCATCTTAATGATAACATGAGCCCAATTTTCAACTAGCACTAAAGCAGTGTTGAGGGAAGGGAGCACTGGGAAACTAGCTGCCTGAAAAATTAAGTTTATCCACCGCTCCCCTAGCTGTGGAGAGGATGCCAGAAAAATGGAGGAAAAGCGTTTTAGCTCCAATTTTCAAAAATAAGGGCGATGTGCAGAACTGCAGTAACTACAGGGGGATAAAGTTGCTCAGCCACAGCATGAAGTTATGGGAGAGAATTGTGGAGGCTAGAGTGAGAAGCATGATGGAGATTAGTGAACAGCAGTTTGGATTCATGCCAGGGAAAAGTACTACAGATGCAATGTTTGCTTTGAAAATATTGAAGGGCAGAAAGAGCTGCACTGTGTGTTCGTGCATCTAGAAAAGGCTTACAATAGGGTGCCGAGAGAATTATGGTATTGCATGAGGATGACGGGAGTGCCAGAAGGTTATGTTAGGGTGGTGCAAGATATGTATAAAGGCAGTGTGACAGTGGTGAGCAGTGCAGTAGGAACAACGGATGAATTTAGGGTTGAGGTTGCATTGCATCAGGGTTCGGCTATGAGTCCTTTCCTGTTTGCAATCGTGGTGGACAGGCTTACAGATGAGGTTAGGCAGGAAATGTGCTTGAACGAGAGGGAAGATGAGGGACAAGTGCAAATGTAAGGGGTAGAGTTGAAAAAGGTGGATGAATTGAAGTATTTCGGGTCAGCAATACAGAGTAATGGAGAGTGCAGTAGGAAGGTAAAAAGGAGAGTGCAGGCACGTTGGAAAATTTGGAAAAGGGTGACAGGAGGATATCAGCAAAAATGAAGGGTAAAGTGTATAAGACAGTGGTGAGACCAGCTATGATGGATGGCTTGGAGGCAGTGGCAATGACAAAGAGACAGGAGGCAGAGCTAGAGGTGGCCGAGTTGAAAATGCTGAGATTTTCTCTAGGAGTGACGAGGATGGACAGAATTAGAAACAATCATATATGAGAAACAGCCCGGGTAAGACGGTTGGGTGATAAGCTGAGAGAGGCGAGACAGATGGTATGGCCATGTGCATAAGAGGGATGAGGGATATATTGGAAGGAGGATGCTGTAGATGGGAATACCGGTCGGAGGAGACGGGGGCCAAAGAGAAGGTTCATGGATGTGATGAGGAAGGACACGGGGTGGTTGGCGTGATGGAGGAAGAACGACAAGACTGGTGTGGAGACAAAAGATCCGTTGTGGCGATCTCTAAAAGGGAGAAGCCGAAAGAAAATTAGAGCAAATATCTAAATACAAACTTTAAATTGTGGGCTGTGGTTTTATTTTGTAAAGGTATTCAGCGTAGGGTTTTTTTCTACCAGAGAATAATTTATATTATATATTAATCGAATCGCTTTGGATTATTTAAGTTAACGATAGGGGCTCACACAGGCCAAACCAAAATATGCCCCCTTCCAAATCTAATTTAAGTTGCTTCGTGTTTGATTTTGAACTTTGAAACTACACTGTTTTCTTCGTTGAAAATTTGTTTTATTAATTGCTGGTATTTGCAACAAGTTGCCTATTTCATGTTGTTAGCTTTCTGGAAATTGTTACGGATACCACCCCGTCCTTGCTAAGGAGTCTTATTTTTCCTTCGTATCAAATAATTGTCAAAATTTGCATCTGTAATCGTCATCATAGAATTTCCGCGTCAAAACAAAAGCGGCGCCAGCAAGTGATAGTTGGAAACCAACAGAGAAAACTCTTCGGAAAAGAACAAATTTGTTACTTTCTGACGACTTTTGCCTTGGCATACGTCAATCAAATTCTAACTTTTACGGCCAAGTAGTAGGGTTCGCATGCAAGTAAACCTGCCTTTAACATGCCAAACGCTTGTCTAGCGACGAGTTTTACTTGTATGTGAACCAGGCTTTAAGGGCGAAGCAATGAATACTGTTTAACGATTATTAAGTGAACTCCACTGATTCCAACTGATACGCTACCCTAAATACACTCACTTTGTAATGTGCTCATAGGGAGCTGATAACACAACACAAGGATAGGAGTGTGAAAGGAGGAGGCCAAATAATCATCCCCCCTTATTAATTATTTGAAATTTATAAAAAAAACGCTCTTTATTAGGACCCCCTCCCCCCCGTTTATTAATTTCAAGGAATTTTCCCAGTACTTAAAATGTAAATGAAGTCTGAAAACACTTGAATAACTTCCCATGCAACATTTGACCCTTAAACAGTTACTAATTAGTCAATCAGGACGATTTTTGTCCTCGCGTGTGCCATTGAATGCCTTTTTAACTTGATCAAAGTAGATAAAGACGCCCATAACTCATACAAATTATGCGCACATTTCACAAGAACCCTATGAAAACCTGAATAGCATTTCGCGCACTGATGCACAGACCAATAAAAATCAAGTGGTTGTTTTGGTCTGCAATGCAGGTTTGAAGTTTTAAAGGTACGCTTTGTAAGTACGATTGCACCGCTGAAATTGAGCTTGGTATGAGCGATTTCATTGAAATTGATATTGGTATGAATGATTTTCGCTCATGCTGTATCGTTGGCACGTTTGCGGGCACCCGCACGCGCAGGTGCATCTTGGCCGGGAATACACAAAATATGGAGGAAATTGATAATATTATGAGTGATAACTTCCAAAAAAACACCATCTATTTTGACAAGATAAATATTCTTCTATCTACACAGTATCCTCTAAAGATAATTAAAAATTTCTTCATAAGCTAGTCAAGTATCAGTCATTTGTGTCCTGATTTAAGAAATAAAACATCTCATTTGCTGAGATAAAATTTACAAAACGTATTTTCATACTATTCATATGACTTAAAAATTACATTATAAACATTTATTTTCTTGTGTGACTACATCCTCAACCAACCTTCAACTATGTCCTCGATTTTCTACAAGAAAGAAAGAGAGAAAGCACATTAAAAGAAAGTGCCGATAATACCACACCGACCTGTCTGAATAGTAATGAATCTCCGACACTTAACGACTATGCGTCCTGTGACAGCTTTCCTGCTTTTCATAGCCATACTACGAACAACGTACAGTTTAGACTTCTTACAGGAGATGAAGAACATATATTATTTGTAGTACTCTTGGAGATAGTTATTATCATTATTTTTTCTTTACAAAAATTAGCAAGAGCAAGTGCATAATTAAAAGTACAATGCTTTTCGACCCCCCCCCCTCCCTTTTTTTGGCGGCCAAATTTCAATGCCAAAACGCATGCTTTCTAACAGATGACTACTGATTTGTAATACGTGATGGTAATTGGTTGGCTATTAATAGATTACAAAGCGGCCTTTTCTATTGTCCTGTTCGAAACTGCACACAGGACGCAAAAAGTTGTTTCCAAAAACTTTGGTAAGGACTCTCACTTTGTGCAATATGAGCTGTGCTTTCCATTTTTCGGCATTGTTTCATTTTTGTTCTTTTTGTGCTTTTCCAAAAGCGTTCTTCACAGCTCTGCCCAGTTGCCTTATCTAACATAACGTTTGCAGTTTGATTGAATGCAAAACTTTTCTTCACATATTTTTATCCACATTCATTAACCATTGATCTTCTAAAGTATATGACGCTGCCATGTCGGTACAGAATGAACTGCAATGGTACTACTGTAGTACAAAAATCCCACAACTGTTTTGTAGTCGAATATATATACATTAATTTTGTATTACGGTTTGTTTTAATCTAAATTAGTTGATCAACACACTCGCGCACACTACGATTCGCTTACAGTTGCCTTAAATCCTGTATTTCTTGACTTGACTTAAAAGCTCAGGCATGTTTGCCCCTTGCTCTCTCTATGTTCCTTCTACGCCAGACTTGTCTGTCCATTGTTTTTCTCCCAGCAGTCTCAATTGGGAGCCCAGTATCTTTACGAATCTGATCAATCCATCTCAAAGGTGGACGCCCAGGTGGTCCTCTACCGGCGAAATTTCCCTTGTAGGCTTGGACCAGGGCACTGTTTACGTCACGGCGCTTCACGTGGCCGAAACAGCGCAAACGACATTCCTGGATTGCATCAACGATGGTTTTCTCTGCTCTAAGTTCCTTGCGGATTACACAATTTCTTGAAATTATCAAATGAATTCTTTGATGCAATCTACGTTTTATGCTTTGTCACCTGTATTCCATCTTAACATTTATTCTCTGACGACAAATGCCCAATGTCGGGCCACAGAAGATAACATGTGGTCAATTGTAGTGATCCAATGTAATAATATTGGCAGTGGCATTAGCATTAGTTAACTGAGGAATATTACATGATCTATCTACAATATTATGAATTGTCAGCAATCCCCAACCAAGGAACGTATTAAAACTGATCAAAATTTACTAAAAATTCAAGGGGAGAACCTGCATGGTAAACTCTTACTTTTCGCGCTTCAGTTAATGCTTTCGGGTCCCTCGGTGACGATGCTTCCATATTAGCGCAGTGTGCTGTTCCAGGAATGAAGATGGCCGATTCATCTGACATTGTTACGTTTTGCAAGACACTTAACCAATGCCACGGGTCAATTGAACCTAAAACAAAATTAATTATAAGCAATTGTGTCAACAAACTGTCCACACCAAAACCACTTGGGCAATGGCTTCTTCATGCGGCCATTTTGGTACCATGCTAGTATTCCTGATAGAAAGAAGCTCTTGTCACTTTGCCAGCAATTCAACCCAAGTATAGTGACGGTAGGAGTCATCAATGCACATAAACAGAGCATGTTCCTCAATTACACATTTTCTTGAAATTACCAAATGAATGAATTCTATGCCGCAATCTACAAAATAAACGTTGGGACACCGAATAGCGGGCAAAATAAGTCCCTTTTTTTGCGATGAAACATTCATGATGTCTTGAATACAATGTCATTGAAGTGCAATTGATTTGGTAACTATATTGGCTACATCAAGACCACCACTTTTACATGGCATATACATAGTATATCTAGCTACAAACTCGTGGTTGCCTGACCACAGAAAACTGAAAACCACTTTCTGAATACTTTTACTAATGCCCGGGGGTAGGACTAGGACTGTAGACCTATATACTAGACTAGAGAGACCCAGACTATTAATCATCATTGCCTTACCTCTGAGTGTTAAAGAATGAGAAGACTATATCTGCAGACCTTTTTTTTAATTTGCAAATCTTGTCTTTCCAACTGTGGTAAATAAACTCGAAGGTACCAAACGGGTCGCCCAAGATGATCGAGGTCTCTACCCACTGAAAGGGTAGAGGGCCTGTTAGTTGGTGACGACGAGGGCCAAACCATATGCCTTTATTCTTGTCCAGTTTGAGACGAGTACCCGACCCTAATTCATATCTCTGTATTAGTCTATAAATTTCGAGTATGGAATGACCGCCTATCGCAAATACTGTTGTGTCGTCAGCATATTGCCAAATACGCACATCTTCTGCAAGATTAGGGACTTTTAATCATGTAACTAATTGACTATTCCTAATGGAATACGATAGCGTTTCTGCTACTGGGCAATAAAAGAGTGGCGAAAGGGGACAGCCTTGCCTTACGCCTCTAGTTAAGGCAAAATTTGACGATCAATAACCATTATTAATAACAGCCGCTTTTATAATTGTATAGAAGAGGCGTACCCACTGTCTGAACATGGAACCAAAGTTTAGTGTGGCAAGGATTTATTTCCAATAGGGAACATTCTAGACGATCAAATTTTGCTGGTCAAGGCTTACCGATTGCTAAAGGGATGTTCTTTTGATCAGCATATTCAATGGAATCTTTTATCAGGAATAGGTTATCAAAGATAGGACGGCCGTGAACACTGCAAGTTTGGTCGTCGTCGAGGACCTCATGCAAAACTGGTAGAAGCCTTGGTGTGAAGGCTTTGGAGGCAATTTTATAATCTTCTTTTAATAGCGAAATTGGACGCCAGTTAATAAGTTGTAGCTTATCACCCTTCTTGAAAAGAAGCGTTATTAGAGCGAGACACATGAAATCTGGCAATTTATCAAAGAGATACGAATAGTTTAAAACATCTGCCAGGTTATCACCAAAGATCGATCAAATTCCAGGTAAAACTCGGCAGGAAACCCATCACTCTCTGGAGATTTACGTGGTTTCATGGTTTTAAAGGCTTACTGACATTCTTCAACTGTCAGCGGAGATTCTAAGTAGGCAGAACTTCCATCAAGGAGGATCTTATCCAGATTTGAAAGCAGCAACTGCTGAGCACTCTCATCAGTTCTGATACTGGAGTCAAGTTTTTCATAGAACTTGGCTGCTTCCTCAAGGATTGTAAGGGGATCTGCTGAAATTGATCCGTTACAGTGTATGTTTTGAACATTGCATTTTTGAGTACAAGTTTTTTCAAGATTAAAGAAATACGAGGAAGGCTGTTAATATTCAGAAAGAACTTTTCTTTGGAAAGAATTTCTGCCCCTTCAATTTCTTCAAGGTCGATTGAGGCAATGTCTCGTTTAAGGTGAGATATACGTTCTAGAATTCGGGTGTTTTTGTTTGGGATTGAAGATAATGAATTTCTTTCTCTACGTTATTTCTATGTTGAAATCTCTTCTTCGCTTTGCATTTACAGTAGTTTACATATACAGATACTACATGGATTCCTTGTCAAAAGGCCGAGAAGCGATCTAGAGCTCCCCCTGCATTACCATGGCTTGTTCAGCTTCAGAATGGTCATCTGGAACTTTCAAATTTTCCGCAAATTCATCCACGTTTTATGAAATTAATAAGAATGCATGTAGAATTCTGGATGAAGTTTGTCGGGTCCTGAACTTTTATTAGTTTTTCGCACTCCCATGGCTTTATCAATTTCTGGTTTTGTAATGTCATAGTATACGTTTTGATCAACGGGTTTAGCGCTCCTGGTTGTTTTCAAGCGTTGCTTAACCTGCGGAAGAACTGTAGACTCACTGTAGACCAGGAACATAGCCACTGAATTGGCCGAGACTTCTGCTCTGCTTGTTGTGTTGTTTTTCCTCGCTGTAAGGTTTCACGTCACTGTTTTCTGTTGCAGTTCTCCATTTTTCTTGTCTATTGGTATTTATGCAGTTTATGAGACCATTTGAAGATTTCTGTTAGACTTTCACAGTAGTCACTCTCTCGTGCATTTTCACGCGTTTGTTACTGTGATTGTTTTCATTTTCTCTTGGGACACTTTTCAGAAAGTGCTTCTAAAACCCCCAAAATAAGGGATGGGCATTTTACTACACCGATCGCATGGCCTTGAGGTTAGTTAGTCTATTTGCGGTATATACAATTCCCAATCTGCCTTGCTGAAGTTCCATCTCGGAAATAATGAGGTCAAGTTGACTCTGTAAGAGCCAAATGAACAACGACAGTCTGGCCATGGTGCGAGTATAAACAGGTCTACCGCATTATGGGAGTTGCATGTGGCATTGAGCTGTTTTGATCAGCACTGTAGAGTGCCAGGTCAGGGTTCGTCTCAGTGTTCCTGACACTGCATGATCCGCTTAGCTATAGCTTGTGATTCTACAGTAAAAATTAGTCCTGCATTGGATGTTACATTACCAAACTTTCACCGTCTTGTATCTATTTCATGGCACGTGAAATCGCAAGAATTCATTACCAGGCGAGGAAAATTGGTGATGCTTCGGAGTTTGATTTCGGGGGTTGTATACATACTACATTTAGGCTGCCATAGATCGAGTTGGCAAGCTCGTGACATTGGTCTTGTAGTTGGATTTCTGCAGAGATTTATGAATTATAGTCATGTCTGACCACCTTAATCACTCAGTGGTGTGGTGATGCATTCCACCGGCCAATGTAAACCCGTGCATCTCCGTGTCTTCATCCAACTTCGTATGCTTCTCTCTCGTATGCGAGAACAAAGTGTTTTTTGACTAACGTAAATTTTTCAAATGCGTGTTTGACGTGTGCTAGTTTATCGTAAGCGAGTCGGAGGTATGTCAGTCGACAAAAGAGTATCATTAGTAAACTACATACGATTATCTTCACCATGAGACTTACCATCTATTTCTCCATTTGCCATATCGACGGCATGTTTCTCTTTAATCTCGGCTAAAACAACTTCTTCCCTTTTGCACTTGTCTAAGATCTGTGATATTGCGTCCATGAGAACATCTTCACGGTCAACTATGCGTTCGTGAAAGAAAAATTCATGAAACCGAAATTTTAGATAAAGCGAAAGCCATAATACTAAATAATGATCGGAGGTATATTTTAGTGAAAAGTTAAGAAAAAATTTAAACAAGTAATCAAAATTAATACGAGAGGAGTTTATGACAGCTCGAAGAGAAGTTTAGCTTCAAAGAAATAGCGATCCAATCAATCTTAGTACTTAGTCTCTATTCAATACCATTTGATTCATGCAAATTAAATATTCCCGAAGAAAGGTCCTCCTCAGTAAGTGTAAACGCCAAAGGTGGCAGAGGTGATCTTAAGTGTAAGAAATTTAACACAGTTTCGTCCAACAATGTCTGGGGTTTTATGACCAGTTTACGTTAATACCACATGATGATAGCCAATTTGTAACTCGTTTAAAACCTTTATATATATCGCACACCTCAAAGACTACTGATTAGAATTAAGAAGCGAATGCTTGTAGGAAAATGTGTGAATTCAATACATACGATTTTGACCCAAAGTGACACAAAAATATACCAACATTTATTTGAAAGACCGTGATGTGCACGATATTGGCCGAAGACAAAACCTTCTTTTCATATAGATGCATTGGCGGTTTTACGTATCAAAACACAAAAGCCGGCCTTATGTCGACTAAATTAGCTTACGTACAATTAGCGCTTTTTATAAGAATACAAAATGGCCTAATAATGTCTCACTAGAGAACCTGCTGCGATCACTTAGATCTTCATGATCACCATCTAAGCGTAACAGCTGCAGTAGCTAGAAGGATTCAGAGTGTTATGCTCACAAAAAGAAACATTTGACAGAGTAACACAGCAGATCACTACATGAGTGCTACGGAAGTAAATGGTAACATAGTGCCTTGCGTAACATGCTTATAAAGATGAGCGAACAAAAGGGAAATGTGGTATCGTATAATCAGACAGTGTAAGCGAGGATGTGAGCGTTCGCAAACATATTGTTTTATCTGTGCTTTTGTTTGCTATCACTTCGCATATTTTCCCCAATCATTAAATAAGAATATATTGTGAAAGTTACTGCCCTCAATTAACTAGATTTGATTTGAAGAAATGCAGAAACCTGGGAGTAGCTCTTTGTCAACTGAAAGACTACTTATAAGCACAAAGTTCTAAAAGGTAATCTTGGAAAGTCCAAACGATTAGCTATAGGTAAGTGTATAGAAGTAAATGAGGTAAACGTCGATCTTTGTGATCACCAATGACAAATGATTTCGAGTGTAAGAATTGCAGTGGTACCAATAATGAGATACAAACTGCAGCCATTAAGAGGACGAAGACGTAGCCGATTATTATTTATGAGCCAGTCAGTCGGTTCTGTCATCTTGGTGATGTATCAATGGTCGTGCCTTCTAAATTTCAGCTGTATTAAGATGCCAACGTAAAAAGATGACGCTCAGTAAGCCTCGTCTATGCTAAGT
>JAAAKM020006971.1:125191589-125215564 GCA_010016025.2 Alatinidae sp. Z8VKAUB7J3 | reverse complement strand
GCTAAACTGAACAAAAGGCAATCATCAATAGTTAGGGAATATAAAGTATAACAGGGTTTATAAAACATCAAAGGGCAGTGACCACATTCCAAACTATAAGGGTGATGTTGTAAATTGAACTACATTAAGATCCAAATGACGGAATTGAAATTATCAGCATAAAACTACAAACTAGAAAAGAAAACAAGTTATGAGAATTCTTGTTTGAATAAGTCGAATAAGCGTCACTCTCCACTAAGCCCCTCTTGTAAGAATGTACAAATCTACAAACGGCTGTAGTGCTAAATCAAGCAAATAAGGGTGCGTCAAGTTCTGTTTATTGTTGTAACTTGAACCACGCTTTGCTATGAACTTCAATAACTGTCATTGTCGCACGTGTTAAGGAGAAAAGGAAAGTACTCTTCGCCTGTTGTATACAACCATAAGAAGCATGATTACAAAGACAAATGAGACTTCAGACTTGTATACAACAATAAGAAGCATGACTACTAAGACAAATGATACTTGAGAAGTATTAAAACAATAAGAGGAAGATGTACTACGACAAGACGTGGACGCACTACAACAATACATAGACGTACTAAGACAAAAAAGTTTAGCTACCAAGACATGAAGATATGCATACTACGACAATAAGAAGCTAATACAATGTTACTATAGAAAGTAAACGCTGGTAACAGTACTGAGTCAATAAGGAGCAGATGTGAAGCGACAATATGAGAGTATAATACAACAATACGTAGACCTACTAGGCAATAACGACATTTAGACCATAACTACGCATACTACGACAATTAGAAGTTAACACACTACCACTAAAAAACGTAGAAGCAGTACTTATGCAATACGAAGCTGATGTACCACGACAATAAGGAGAAAATGTGCTAAGAGATTGCGAAGTTGAAATAATGCGACAATGAGAAGTTGACGTAATTTGGCAATGAAACATTAGGCGTACTAACGACCATAAGAAGCTGACGCATTATGACCTTGAGAAACTGAAGAAGCCAGGAGTACTATGGAAATTAGAAGCTGGCGTACTTCCAAAATGAGAGTTGGAAATGTCCTCAGACATCAGAAGTATTTGTACTAAGACATCGGGATTAAATAAAGCGAAAATGTAAAAAAGTGGACGTAATACGACAATAAGAAGTTATCACACTACGACTATGTAATGAGAAGCACGTAGCAGTTTTTCGGAAACAAGAAGTAGATGTAAATGACATCACAAGTAGATGAAAACGGCAATAAGTAGTCGGATTTCTACAATAAGACATTAATGCATTACGACAATGAAGAGTAGAAGAAAGTGGCAGTACTACGCCAATGTAAAGTTGACGTACTTTCAAAATGTGAATTAGATATGCTTTAAAATGTAAAAGATAGACATTAAAAGTAGCTGCACTAAGACATTAGGAGGTTGACGAACTACGACCATAAGAAATAGAAGCGGGTAGGATTACTGTGCTAATGGGAAGTTGACGTACTCCTTCCATGAGAAGTAAATGCGAGTAGAAGTAATGTGGCAATGAGAATTTCACGAGTCCAAGAGAATTAGCCGTACTGTGAGGATTTGTTGACATCAAAACAGTTGTTATCATGGGCGCTCAAATTCATCTAGTGATCAATTTCAGCATGGCATCTCATTCTATCTTGCTTTTGGTAGATTCTCTGTCAATTTCTAATTTATGCGAACAGCTGTCGTTGATTATGCTCCAACAACCTTTCTCCCTAGGTACCACATCGCAGCCTTAATGCTCTTATCAACTAGGTTAGCGGAAAGAAAGGATGAAGTAGCGTAAACATGACGATCTTTTTAACGTCCTTTGGAAGAACTCAAACTTACTTTTGAACGACTTGGCCATTGTTGGGTAATTATACCGCCTCATTCTTTTTACCTCTTCTTCCTAGCATAGGATAAAAAGCATAAATAATTAAATGAGGGAAGGACTAAAAACAAGTAATAATGAATAATACAACAAAAATGAAGGTGAATGTAACGGGTGATATGTTAATTCCAGTCTGTTTCTGACGTACAGCCATTGGCCCCTTAGACTTACAAGGTATTGTTGGAAGTGCAGAAATACTTGATTTGGCCTCTGCACGGTGTCATACGCAATTGTGGCGCCATGGGAGGGATTGGGGGACAAGAACAATGTTTTAAATCGTCCAAATCTGATAAGAAAAGTGGAGACTAGGATAACAGAGATAGTTCTGTCTTTAAAACAGGTTCCAGAAAATATGGTCCTCAACTCTGAAAAGGGAGATGAAAGTGAGGATATTTCGAACTACTGTCGAATCTGTTCTTGTTTACAGCGGTGAAACATGGACTCGCATGAAAGCTCTAAAAAAAGAGAGTCGATGGGTGATATACACGTCTCCTACGTGCAGCTTTGAACGTATCATGGAAAAGCCGTACAACAAACAGAGAGCTATACGGTGAACTTCCACCTCTGTATGATACAATCAAGATACAGAGAATGAAACTAATAGGTCACTGTGTGCGTCATAATGAGGAAGAAGCATCCAAACTTGTCCCCTGGAAACCAACATATGAACATTTAAACAGTGGTAGGAAGACAATCACATTCACAGATATTCTCCTGGAAGATGCTGAAGCTGATAACCTCCATGAGCCGAAGACAATGACGCTGGATCAAGATCTATGGAAAGGAATGGCAACATTGGCTCGAGCTGGCGCCTCTCAAAAGTAAAGTAAGTAAATGTCTTTAAAAACATTCTTCAGCCTTTACTTTCATCCATTCGTTGTCATCACTTGTGTGATAAGTTTCTGGGCGCTTATTTTAGCATGGGCGCTTAATTGGTAATTTACGGTATTTGCTTTAGTCTGTCAGTTCCTTCTTACAAAATATCGTGTCACGTCAAATCATAACACCTCGATGTGAAACAGCCAATTCATTGCACATATGTATAAGCATGCAGCTCCTTACCATCCTCCAGCAGAATATGAACTGAGTTGCTTATTGTCATGGATAACAGCGAGTGAGCTGCTGAACCTAAACTGTGAGCTGAAGATTCTGTTCATGTCTGGGGTCACCATTTGCTATAATCAAATACTGCAATTATTTGATTAACCCTACCCCTTACAGACGATGTGACGCAGTGATTAGAGCGGCAGTCTCATTATCCAAGGGTTATGAACTTCTAACGTTAGACATCCAGTACTGTTGTAATATTCTTGAACAAGACATGAACCCTATTGTGCTTCACCGTACAAAAGTGTAAGATTGGGAATGTTTATGATAGCACAAAAATACGTAATCGCCGTTTATGGCTTTTATGTGGCGAAACTCCTCAGACGTACACCAGAAACAATAGGCTTGTGCTGCGGGGTGGATGTCTGTCCCTTTCACAAAGAGGAAGTCATATCAATAAAGAGTGCTTCATATTAAAAAGGAGGATCACCTTTTCATAAAAAAATGTTACATAGATAAAACTAGATATGCCATTCAAAGACCTGTTCCATGTGACAAGTGAAACCACTGTGAATGTCAATATTGATATAGATGCTGTTCTTTGCTTTCCACGGCGGCAAGTACCCGCTTTGACCCCCACACAGACGTACATGCCCCCTAAATATTGGTGGAGAGCAAAATTGTCTATGTTCTATAAAGTTTATGCTTACTCTTCCTTTGCCAGCATTTTTGTATCAATGGGTGACTGCACGATAGGTAAATTCACTAGAACACACATTGCGATATTTTCTGGTAACAAGAAAGCAAAACGGGATGGTAATCGTCGTGATCCAGATGTTCTACCTGTACAGAACGTGTCCTTGCCATCAAGATAGAGAAAATGTGTTTCTTTTTTAGTGTTTACTACAAGATTACTAATTTTGGAAAGCGGCAAATAGTCACACTTCATTGCATTCCAAAATACAATATACAGATGTACAAAATACAATGCTATTCTTTCTAATAAATCTTAACAGACTTATCTGCATTTTTCAGGGCGAGATTTCACCTTCATCTAAAGAAAATTATTATAAAAAATGATGAATGTCCTCATCTAGTTTGCTATTTCTTTCAAAGAACTGGGTTCGTTTTTCTTCCTCTACTTTAATCCATGGATCAAGTTTTTTAAGAATTACTTACTCAGATTTGAATGGTTGCTAGCTAACTAGATGATGAGTTCCCCCATTTATGTAGAGCCATTGGTACTGAACTGTTTAATCAGTGAGTGTTAGTGAATGTGGATGAGTAGATCACAATCTGTTGTGTCATTTACATAATTATCAACTATATTGAGCGCATAACAATGTCCCAAAGCTGCGACGTCCCAGCACAGATACGATTCATACAAAGTGCTTTTAGAGCTTCCCTCAGAGTGGCCTTATAACTTTGCTGAAGAAAGAACGTTTTAAAGCTTCCTTGGGTTAGGATCGAACGTTGATGGTTGCTTACTGGAAAAAATACAGCATAGAGTGAAGCAGCTGTGACTTTCGCAACTGGGAAGGCATTGGAGAGGGGTTACCATGCACAGGCTAATAATGATCGTCGTCCCGCCACGTTTTTTATGTGTGAAATCTAAATAATGTCTCAGAAATACAACGTTTAGTAAAGCGTTACAGTAGCAGTAACGTTTTCATGGTAAATCTGACATAACACTCGAGAAAAAATTGAGGAATTTTATTTAAGGATACGTGAATGTAAAGAAGGATAAATAGAATCCATGTCCGGAAAAATTGTGAAAGGGGCTGTTAATGAATACGACCCTTTCTACTTAATTTCATTTTAGTCGATGGTGGATGGTCTGAATGGTCTGAATGGGGCACTTGCAGTAAGAGTTGCGAAGGCGGTCAGCGCACGAGGCACAGGAAGTGTACAAACCCTCCACCAAATGGCGATGGAAAAGAATGCCCGGAGAGCAACTCTGACACATCGACCTGTAATACGGAGTCTTGCTCAGGTACAGTCATCAGCTAAGTATACGGTCAATTGAACATTAATGAGAAAGATACTTATGTCTCTTGTAACATGTATTTATATGTGGAATCATTTGGGATGGAACAGTTAATCACAGTTTTAAAAGTTTAAGAACCCTGGCGGTAATTGTTCTTTCTTTTGCATTATGTGTAAGCTTTCAAAGTAACCATGGAAGTTAAAACTAGAATATAGATAGTTTTAAGAAGACAGTACAGCAATAGAAAATATGCCATGACCAGGACTAGAACCCGTCATAATATAAATACTCCTTGTAATGAACGTACACTCTATGTTGTGCTCATCATCGTATAGTTTCTATTATTGATTTGCTGAACAGCTTCACATCCTTAACAATATATGGACACAGACTCGGTAATAGGACAGCATTTGATTGAAAATCCGTCATGTGCTGACGACTATCAAGAGGATTCGTTAAGGGTATTAGCGAGAGCCAGATCTCTCTTTCATCTTGCCGCTTTGGAAGCCGCATTTATCAAAACAAAGAAGCCGTTCTCTGTTGACAAAAAGAAATTGTTTACAATTTACTTCTTATTCAATGACACGAGTGACAGAAAACTTGTAGCCCTCGTGACCGTTATTTTCTAGGGTCTTCTCGTTTCCTATAAATTCATCGTAATAGCTTTCCAATTTCAGTCCATACGATTGCTGTAATCAGTGTATGTCGAAAACGTTTAGCAAAATGAATCCGTTACTCAACGCAATATTCAAGATTGTATTCGCATTTTTCTACGCTAAATATTAGTTGATATCGCTCTATATATTTATCAATATGAGACTCTGATATTGTTGCATGTGTCATAGTTGAAGTTGAAATTTTTGTAATTTACCGGAAAGTTGAAATTTTAAATTGATCAGTTTATCTCATTCATTGCTATTTGAGACGTTTACGAAGGTTCGGATAATTATATAAGATTATTATTTCATCTCGAAGTAACAACTTAAGAAGAGGTTTAATGTTATGGCCGACTGGACAGAACAGCAGGTTGACTTGAACATATTCACCGTATCTTTACGGAAACGGGGCCACTACAGCTATACTCAAACAATGACCCCCCTCTTACTAACCTAAAACTATAACGGAACATACAAAATTGTAATTAAGTGGGATGATTTTGATTTCAGAAGGTATTTAAGCCGGTCTTTAAGAATGAGTACATGCAAACATATTTCAATATTCAATTACAATATACAATTTAGTACAGGGAGAGGAGTGATAACAGAAAATGTACCTTCCTGAGCTGGCATGGCCCGCCTCCTTTTGTAAAATTTTGTGCACGGCACTGTCCTTGCGCCACATATTGAGAATAATAGCCGCAGACAAAGAGGAAGAGGAGACAGAAGAGGAAGAAGAGGAAGTATTATTATATTGTATTATGTATAATAAAACGCTGCCAATATTAGTCTATTCATGCTACGAAATGAGAGAGGCGACAGATATGAAGTCAATGATTTTTATGGATCAGCATTTTATCTTATCTTTCGAATCTAGAGTTTGCAAAACGTGACGGTAAATGGAGTCACTGGTCTCCTTGGAACAAGTGTCTCGTAAGCTGCGGTGGTGCAGAACAACAAAGATCACGGTCATGTACCAATCCATTGCCGAGCAAAAACGGGAAGACTTGTTCAGGTGCTGTGCTGGAGTCAAGGGAATGTAACACACAAGACTGTCCAGGTAGATGCATTATTCTTCTGTTCTATTACGTAAAAGTGGTGCTTAATGGCAAAAAAAACACTTTGAAGTTATGAATATCGGCTTTCCTGAGTTCGGTTTTCGACGCAGTTTTCCTTTTAATGTATGTAAAAAACTGTGAAGGTTTCTTATATGACTTCTCTTTTACGGCAGTTAATACGCGTCTAAGAAACAGTGTCAAAAAGACCTGAACAAGAGAAGTATAAAATCAAAGCGTGAAAAACCATTTTCTTGTGCTAGACGTCTTGTGCTAAATTTTAATATTCTCAGCTCTCTTGCTATTGAATTTAAATATATAGACTTTTTAAAAAAAAGATAAGATCGCAACGGTTATGAAAAGGAGTACTCTTATGACTTATACTTATATACATATATATATAACTCGACTCTCAAACTGTGCTCTACGGTACGCGAACTGCGGGATTAATATTCTTCATATGGGCCAGTCAACTTTGCTATCCCAGGGTTTTCACGCACTACTTTCGTCATTGGACATAGCAATCTGCGCGCGCATGTTCTGTATTTCCAGCGCACGTCACAACGAAGTCTCTACATGGCATGAAAATTTTGCGTTGAAAATTTGTAAACATAGCAGACTCATAGTTCTAACTTATGGCCTATATTCGTTTGCTTATTAACAATAAAATTTGGTTCGGCTTCCTTTTGGCAGGTACGTCGTTATATTCTTACGGAGAGCAGTTCTTTCCTACATAGATATACTCAACACGCGTGATATTTTAGTCTTTTCCGGTGATGTCATAATTATCATCAACAGCCAAAAGTTTTGATGCAGTCTTAAGCCATTCTGCAAAATTCTGATATATGTGTGATCTTTCTGAGTTTTCGCTAAATGATAACATTTACTTCACTTTATGGCTAGTTGACGGAATCTGGTCATCCTGGGAAGAGTGGAGTTTATGCACTAGAACATGCGGCGGTGGAATTCAAGAACGAAAACGGTATTGCAATAACCCGTATCCCAGTTATGAAGGTAAAGAGTGCACTGGAGAGGAAAGGATGGAAAGGCGATGTAGCGAAAAAATGTGCATTGGTAGGGATTGCTTGGCAGTAGCATAACATACCATTTTACGTTTATGCTCAGACCTTACATTTATTATTTGCACCCTGTGATTTCGTTCCATGTTTTAAATACTAACAGTTAGTACTCTCTGCTTTAAAATGTAATTTTTGATAACTTTTAATACAAGACAGACAGACTATTCATTTATACCCTACCCATGCTATCAGGCAAAAATTTCATACTGAACAAACGCTGTTGCTAAAAGTGAAACAAAATGTATCTCATACACTTTGGGGACGAAAATGTAAAAATTATCTAACCCGTGAATATTTCGTGTCCTCACAGCCTATAGCTGGAAAAGGAATAGAAAAGGTCAAAAAACTTACCATTTGAAGTGGATGACACTTCGAAACACATACCGTAAATAAGCAGGGGTAAATTCGCAACAGGCGACTGGGTGTACCCAACTTTGTATTTGATTATGGTCCCCTTTTCCGTTTTTCATACCAAACCCTTTCATTCATTATTTGTACAGCTTGGTTCTCCTTAAACATTTTCTTTTGAAACAACATATCAGGAAGACACAAACAACAAACAAGTAGAGACAAACTTTAACACAGTGGATCGTGAAGCTTCATCCACACGATTCTTAGGTTATGCCACGAGTTGCGTTTCCTGCACTGCTACTCCCCACAATGCTCTTTTTTCTTCCTGCTTCAATGACTAGTAATAGCTTTTTCATTAAGGCTTTCCACTTCAAATACCTGCCTTATCTAAACCCCTTCTTCATAGTAGCATGCGCAGCCTCTTGGCTTGCCTCCACTGCCAGGGGAGAGGGGGGGGGGCAGAGTAGATGGGTTGAGTGATAAAAGTTTTGTAATTATGTACTTAAAGAGGGCACTCAAGAAATCATAGTCAGTTGTGATTCATGTTTGTAGAAATCATATCATATTCTAACAGATCAGGATAAGTCACGAATTTTGCAAGGGAGGGGGACAAGGCACCCTTGATCCCCCGGAGCTACGGGACTGTACTAGTAACTCTTCACCTGCAATTAAGCCTTACTTTGATTGATCTCGTTGAAAAATGAGAAAAAAAAATTTGCATATCTTTGGAAAAAAACTTTGGAATATTGGTCTTCATTTATTCATTCAAGGAAAGCAGAAAAACAACGTTTCTAATATCTAACAGCCCCCAGATAGTTTCTAAGCTCATTTAAATTACCTTATTTCTTAAGACCCTCACATTACAAATTTGAACCCGATTCCCCTTGCTTCTTGAGTTCCATCTACAAATTTCTCTACATACTAACGTGTAACAGTGACCTTAATATGACTTCTATTGCAAAGAGGCATTTCAAATTCAAATAATATGAACTCTTTATAAGAATTTGGTGTTTGAATCTATAGGTTATGTGTATATGTGTTGTAACCTATATATTTGACTTGTACGCGCAACGATAGCGACATGCTGTAATTATGTCATCGGTTTTGTTACAGCTTTTTATTACTATATAAGGCCTTTAAATGTTATGCTCCATAGCAACTCTCAAAAAAATCTTGTTTATCAACATTCCATTCAGTATTGATTTGCCCTTATCAGTTGTTTAATGTTTTACATAGAAATTCGCCCCAAGTAAGTTGTTTATAAGTTGTTAAAAATTTCAGTACTTTTCGGGGCGGTTGTTTATTTTTGGTGTAGGTTTATAAAATAGAGAGTGTAACAGGGAATGATCCTTAAATTGATATCGACCCTACAACTCCATTCCAGCTCGAAGTGCGATCATGTAGGAGAAAGGCATAATGACATACATTTGTCCAGGTTATTTACTTAGAAGCTGTTCCTTATCCTGCTCTTCAGTCCGACACATAGACTATTTCAACAATCCCGACAAACTCTTACTGGGTGAAAACTTGAAATATCTCGCAACCGTTAATTATTTTAACCAATTTCATCGCACAAAGACTTACATTGTGCATAGTGAATATTTGCTGCACGCAATTGTTGCATATTAAAATGGTGCATCGTTTGAAGATATTGCTAATACAATGAGTCATGCAGTGCCCCAAAAAGCATGGAAAATGCCACGTAGTGTTCGATGGTTATCCTGACCGACTAACAAAAAAGGATCGTACTCGGAAAGTCTGCTATAACTCTAACAATGGAGTAGCTGTCAATATACGTCAATGTTCATCTCTTGTAATCCGACGGTCATATTTGTCTCGAACAACAGAACCAAGGCAAAGTTTATCATATTTCTCTCAGAGGTACTGTTAGGCAACGGTATCACAGTCATACCTGCAAGGTAATGATGCAGATACCTTGATAGTTCACAAACATGCATCTAAAGCAGTACCAAAAGATATTGCTGTCATTGGGTATGATACTGACCTTCTTGCGTTGTTATGGCACGATGTAGAACCAGATGGACGTGAAGACTTTAACAGAGCTCGCAACGGAGGTTGTTTGTCAGTAAGGTTATTAAAGAAGCTGGCATACAAGGCATTCTCCGAATGCGTGCAAATTTATGTTGCAATCAAACTTAGAGGGTCTTTGGAGTAGAAAAAAGCAAAACTTTGAAAAAAGAAAGAAAAAGCAGGAACCATTAGAATGAAAAAAGAGAAAAAGCAGGAACCATTTGAATGAAAAAAGAGAAAAAGCAGGAACCATTAGAGTGAAAAAAGAAAGAAAAAGCAGGAACCATTAGAATGAAAAAAGAGAAAAAGCAGGAACCATTAGAATGAAAAAGGAGAAAAAGCAGGAACCATTAGAATGAAAAAGGTACAACATACACTTACTCTTTCTGTTCGAAATTGTTGGATCTAAATTCTAAATTACACAACTATTTGATACTATCCAAAAAGCCCCTGATTTGTTGAAGATAGACAGATAGACAGGCCGGATGGCCGTTCCTTCCTTGATCAAGTCACATGGCTCAGAGAGGCTAGTGTCCAATTGCTTTGAACTGGATGTCGCTGTCCACTGGTTGATGATTGGGAGCTAACATGGTGACTAGAAAATTGGAGTATGTTAAACATCGTGGTCACCTGGCTCAGCTGGTAAAGCACCCGCCGCGAAATCGTGGTGACATATTTACTATTTCTCTAGGTTTTTTCAAAACTCGCAGTCTGTAAAGAGGATGGTATACCTGGAACAACAACCAAATCAGTAACGGGATGCATCAAAATAAGAGGCCTAGAATGGACCTAAAACAAAGCAAGGGATTCAATGAGAGTGACGCACGAAAGTTAGATGATAGTAACCAATAATGCATCTATTCTAGCATGGATGAAAGCCTGATAATAGGGATAATCTCCACTTGAATACCTACAATGTAGACGTAGCGCAGCTACTGCTTAAGCAAAGAAAGGATATACGCATCGCTGGCAAAACATACCGTGCTCATTGTTTCTTGGGGATGGTCTAAAACTGTCTTTACAAAACCATTGAAACGTTTACAGTAAGGGAACGTTGATCGTATCATATTATTAGAACTGAGAATTTAAGGGAAATAATAAACAATTGCCCTCTTTGACCTAGTCTTAATATGTTCCCAGAATGTTACAGTCTTCCATGTTACCCAATGCGATACATCAAACAGATTCTACAATTGGACAAGCATACTTTTTTTCGGTTAAGACTATTCATTTCAGCTTGTGATACAGGTTCGTAACTTGGGGAAGGGCAGAGCTGGGTGCACTCCGCGAAAATGATAAGTTAGCATTGGTTTTTCCAGTTTTCCACCCTTCTCCTAGGCAGCCAGGAGATCATTATATTGTTGCAGATTTGGTTCAAAGCTAGTTACTATTTCTAACTAACTTCCAAACAAGGTGATAAAACCCATTTATTACTCGCTTCGTGCCCCCCCCCCCCCCCCGGTGGCATTTAGGAGACAGCTACGAGGTTGCTCCACCAATGAAAGGTTACTGAACAGAAAGAACCACGTGTGTCATCAATGGCATCATTATCAAAACTAGTATGAACTTCGAACAAAGATTTGAAGACTTTTGTATTGTAGGTATTCCCTGTATTTGTTCCAGTTTCTGCAAACTTTTCTTGTCATTGCAAGAATGTCAAACAAGACCTTCCAACAAACATTCATCGTATTCCAACTTCAAAGTAATAATGATTCGCATTGTTTGATGGATTGATGTAACGATTGATGTAACTGTGCTCCTTTAAGTTAGCGGTTAGGCTGATAGGAGATATGATATGTACAAGTCTCCGCTGCTTATCAGGGAGAGTGGTATGAAACATCGGAGAACTGATATCTACAAGTGAGAATAACAACAGCATGAGCCAAAGGGAAAGAGTATCTAACTATCATGACAAATAATCGAGTAAGCAGGTAACCGAAGACAATGATGAGACCAATACTGTCGTATGAAGCAGAGTATCGCACAGTTAGCAGAAATAAGGGAGATACAATAAAAGGAACTCAGATGGAAATGATGAGAGGGATCAAAGGAATGACCATCCAAGACTGCCTTAGAAGCGAAGTTTATATGACACTAGTTGGGAGTGGCTTATAAAGGTGAGAAACTTCGCGAGAACAGATTGTGTTGCTCTGGGCACGTCAAAATAATCAGTAGTAGGCCTACATATTCAGTCTAAAAGATGACGAGTTTCAAGTTGGAAGGCAACAGACCGAGAGGAAGAGCAATAAAAGGTGGATGGACGGTATCAAAGAAGAAGTTAAGGAACTGCCACTGTTAGAAAAGGTCACAGAAGACCGGTTGCTATGGAAGAAATGAAATCGGACTGGTGACCCTGCCTTGCAAGAAAAGACAAAGAAGACGAAAGAGAGGAGGCAGTGTCAGTAAGTCAAATGCTTTTCTGCTAGGTCAGGGGCTTTATTTGTAGCTAGCTTAAAACAATGTCACTGTATACTTTATCATACATAAGTGCTAGGATTTGTTTTAAGAGAGGCAACTTTGGATGATAGGATTTATTAGTTATGGATAGGGCAATCAACGCTCTTAGACAACGCAAAGATACTGCAGTCTCAGTGTTCTCTCTTTTATAATTTTATTACAAGGTTCTGACAGCTTGGTAAAAATGACGTCACTTTCAATTTCGAGCATATCTATCAGCAGACAGTGCAAACAGGGCATGGCACACTTTTAGCACCTACGGGGGACTTTCGCTAGGTCTCTTAGGATGCTCATTTACTTTAATACCTAGCTTTTGGATTTTGGTGGTAAACATCAAGTGATCGTAGCTGCTAGTCTTTAGTATTCAGACCACTTTTGCTGATGTTTGTACCCGACTTAAATGCAGACTTTCTCCTCAAGGCTACTCAAATTATTTTAGACAGAAATTTCTTGGACACATACGTTACGGGTCACATGTTAATCCAAGCAAAATCACACGAAATGCTTTTTCCGCTGTTCAGCCTTGCTGGAGTGCTTCCTTGTCTCACCGCTCTGAGTTGTGGCAACAGGATAACTCACATGGTTTTACGTGCTAGAGCTAGGGGACGTAACATGAGAACTATAGATGGTCAGCCAATTTGTAATACCTGTTTAATGGTTTTCAAGCCAGGTTTATAAATTTGAGGGCTATCCTAAGTTTTGTGGGGCTTGGCACAGCAACTGCCTGCATAAACTACATGGATGTTGGAAAGCTGTGGCAAACCTTTGGCGCACTACAGACTCAGCTACGTTTCATACAGTTGCTAATGAGCCATTCAGAAACTCTTCAAACTTTCACAGGTTTTCTCACGGTGATCATTAAAATTCCCCTTAAACGTTTGATCTTTGCCTCCCTAAAATTTGTTTTGCCCTTCATCTATTCACTTAGCTTTGCACTAACTTGTGAACAGCCTTGTCTCCTTGAGACAAAACCACTCCTTCAATGGGTAACCAGCTTGTTTCATCCAACGCGGTGATTTTGGCCATTAAACAGCCATTGAAGTTACTTATGGACAAAAATACCGCCGTTTAAAGCGGCAAATAAATAGTTAGGCTATATAATCTGTAGGTCTATTATGCCCATAGTTCTAGTCACTTGAGTTGTTGCATATTAAAGCAACCGACAGTCCTTTGTCTACGTGGCATGCTTTGTCTCGTTTCATCTTACTATACCTCGAAGAGCTTTTTTGCCAAGGACGTATGCCTGAGAAGCATTTACATTTGAGATTCTTATAGCCACAGATATCAGTTTTGAAAAGAACACTAGGGAAATAGAAAATCTGTTACCAACGGGAATCGAATCCGTGACCCACGCTTTCGCAGCGTGCGCTCTACCAACTGAGATAGCTGACCTTCGATGTTAACATCTCTCTAGTTGCCACATTAGCTCCAAATTATCCACCGAAGAACACCGACATCCAGCTCAACTCAATTGGGAGACCACCCTCTCAGGGCCATGTGACTTGACCAAGGAAGGACTGCTATCCGGTCCGTCTGTCTGTCCAAAACCCATTGAAGTTAGAAAGTATCATCGAGAAGAGAGTATTTGAAATGTCGCCAGAGACACGTTGACCACTCTTGAAGCTGATACCATTACGAGTGCTGAAACTGTGACATTTTAACGATGATGTCTTCTACCCCATTGTAGGGGAGTTTGGGGGCAAGCTAGTCATCGCTTGTATTCTGATGTGAAAGCTTTGATTACGTTGGCTATTTGTCGCAATAATGTCGCTTTCAAACGTGCATATGTCGATTCTTTGCCTTTACCTTGTTATTCACTTGTTTAAGCCAGACTAAAAATATTTTACATGAGCTAACGTGCGTAGTACTCCATTAGTCTCTTCCCCGGATGAGAATGGGATTTTTAATTTACCGTAAGTAATCAACAGTTATCTACCCGTTGTTTTCAATAAAGATGAAATTCTTGGGATATCTCGGAAGGTATGCCCTGCTGATTTATTTGCGCTACTTAACGATCAGTTATCTGAGACCCCTGATCCCCTTGTATTCCTGTTTGTTTTTCTTTATAAGGCTTGATCTGCAGTCTGAGTATAATCAGGTGGTTCAGCATCCTAACTCCTGTGATAAGCTTTTATTATCAATTCTAGTGTGCACGTGGTTAATGTTCACAATATTTGCCTTTAGAATAAAGCCCGTACCAACCGGGATTTTGGGACCTGCCCCTAATAATTTTCTGAGCAACTTTTTCGTTGGATTCAAAATGATAATGCATTTCACTTTCTTTTAAAATCTTGTAGCGATCTTGTATTTATATGGTTTATTGCAACTTTTTCAACAGTAAAAGTGAAAGACCTCACCGTTTTTTAAAAGCCCATACAGATAAGTAACAATTGATATACATACATGGACTGCATTCCAAAATTACACATAATTGCTGCACATACCTAAGCATAATATCTACATACTGAATGTATCTATTGATCAATCCATCTAAAGTGTCTCTTAACAACATTATTTAGTCGTGAAAATCACTAGAACGTGAGCCACAGACCCTTAAAACTTCACGTTTTTTGCGTCATTTAGCGCATTTTCGCGTGATCTTACATAATAAACGTATCACAAGTAACGTGAGTTTGCCACTTTTACAGCAAGGCCGTAGAGAGTCATCTCTCACTATTATCCTCTCATTACAGAAAATACATAACAGCTGAAGCCGAGCATTACTACGACTGAATGCTCTATAATGACAACGTCCACCAGTCCAACTGTAACGGTAATTCCCCAGGGTATTTTCTTGACTGCCTGTATTTTTACTGGTGGTATTACTGATTACTTTTGTTCTTGATATTCGTCCAAACAGTAACTACCTCATGCTCTAGTCATGTGTAATTTAACTTGTGCGTCATTATTTCACGTGTGTCTGCAGTAGTTTTACTGTTATTTATAATTGTGCTCATTCGTCATCTTTTGTCTCAGTGCATTGTGACGTACGATCTCATCAGTGAGACTTTCATCGGATTCCTCATCTTTCAACTCAATCATAATATCCATGAAATCACGAGTTGTGTTACCTCCCTGCAGAGTACGAGATTTTATCTTCTCCCTCTTGTTTTCGATTATCTGCGTCAAAGGAGAATAAAATCTCAACATATTGTAGTATCAACACAAAACAAAATCTACTTTGAATCCCTGGACTCATGCTACAGTCATAGCTCAGTTGCTGGGATAATTTGGTTCATGGAATGACTTGGAGGCACACTCTGGAGTGCCGAATAAACGGGGGGAGGTCCAAATAAACAGGGGGTCATCATTACGGTCTAAAGTTCATAAACGGGGGTCCAAATAAACGGAGTCTGAACACCAGTCTCAATTTCGTGAAAGTTTTAAATAAGGATGACACACATGAGGGCAAAAATAAGGAGCGGAGAGTTTATAAATTTCAAAAAATTATACCGGGGGATACGATTATTTGGCATTCGAGAGAAGCGGCAGTTAGACAAAATCTATGTTCGTGCAATCAGGGGCGTAACTAAGGGTTTGAACAGAACTGGGCGTGGTCACTTGGTTTGAAAGAGCTAAAAATCGTACATATTGTTCTATGTTGAAAATATCTGTTACTTGGACCTTACTCATTCCAAAATACTCACTTAATTTTAATACTTAAAGTTACAAATTTAAAATTATAAGCATTTTGTCGAGACAGTCATTATATCCAGCATTATTGATGAGTAACGTATACCATTCGTTTTGATATCCACGTTTTCCACGAGTCACTTCATAAAAATCTGGATGGTCCAGAGCGAAACTCGATCTGTTCTGGCTCGAATTTTGAGCTGTTTGGGTAGACTGCTTGTAACAAATGGTTTCTCTTTACAACTTTTTACGCTATTCCTACTGTAACTACGCTTAATAATAAGGGCCGCGGAGGCAGGTCCGTAGCCAGGGTTAGAAATTCGTAAGAAGCTATTCTGAACTAGGATGTGTCGGGGGAGCTAACGTTGTTACGGCTTAAGAAATGTCTATATGTGTTTTAATTTTAAAAGAAGAATTTAGAGCGGCTGGTGGTAAAGGCCCCGTAGCTACGGGCCTTCGAGGAAAGGGCTGGGTAAGGGTGCTTTAACCTTTTCAACAATTTTAAAGTCAATCTGTTTATAAATAGTAACGTGCAAGTAAAAGAAGAGAAGAGAAGAAAGCAAAACAAAAAAAAAGAGAAGTGCTAAAGAAATGAAAATATAATGATGCCCTCGTGCCAAAGGAGGATAGTAGGCTTTCAGCTATTTTAAGATATAGAACTGCTATAAAACGTGGTTATATGTTTTGATATTAAGGTTTTGAATACTTCGAGACATTTCAAGTTGGATTTAATTTGTACGATATCTTTGGTAAAATATGTGTTTCTATTAGTAATATATGGTCGGGTAGTCAAGTCAAAAGCCGTTTGCCAGGTCTAAGTCTGATTGGAATGGAATAAAAGTTGTTACGCTTTATTTGATGTACTAAAGGTAGCAAGTGTTACCTCATAAGCTGTTATGAGTCTTATGACATTCCAAAACGCTAGACACTCAAGTATGCACGACAAATATCGGAAACAATAGTGAAGATGAGAAGTCTCGACGATCGCATCTAAACAACTTCAAACTGAATATGTTTACTAAATCTGAACAAATGAAATATTTTCGGGCAATGGCGTACGGTGATGCCTATTGTAAATGCCTGTTAGGCTTATTCATACATTTGGAACCGTTCAGTTTGAGTTTTAGGTACTAACTAATTAAAAAGTTAGGAATCGAAACATAAAGTCATAAAAGACGATAATTCCCCTAACTGGTCTTAATTACCTATTAATTAGCATTAATTCGTTTAAAATGAATTTAAAATCTAATTTTAGATCATTGTACAAAAATTTATCAAATCCATAAAAAAACCCTCTCGACTTGTAGTCCTCTGAAAATTTACAGCATGTATCAGGGTCACGGGACCAGACCACGATTCGTGACGATCAAATATTTTTCACAAAATGTTGCTAGATAAAAGTTAGAAAAAGTCAGATAGTTTCAGCAATTTAAAAGAAAGCGTTTAAAAGTTATTAAACAATATTCACTGTGCTGGGTAGGGTTAATAAACTAGGCCTTGAAAGCACTGGTGTTTATTTAATGCCTAAGCAGAGGGCGAATCAAACTGAAACTGACGGCTTCAGTAATGTATTGGTACATGCATTAAATCGATGTCTCACCATGTACTAAAAACAGATTAAAGTTTCCGCAGTATGAATCATACTCGTGGGGTTATATGTAAGAGTAGCAGTCAACATTTCTGCTTATCAAGGCCATATCCAAGTGGATATTAAAGAGCCATACCCCTTTGATAACATTGAGCCCCTCAGTTCGAATGTTGACAAAGTTCCCCTCCCATTTGATTTTTATTAGCCAATACTTTAATTATTTCGGGCTACAGGTCCGCTGCTCATATACAATTACAAATATGAATATTGCGTTGAGTAACGGATTCATTCTGCTATATGTTTTTGCCAGACACTGGTCACAGCAATCCTATATATGGTAAATAACTATCACAAGGACGATACGTTCCCTGCCACTCGTATTATTGAAAAAGGCGTAAATTGTAAACAAATTCTTTTTGTCGACAGAGTACCGACTTCTTGCTTTGATAAATGCGGTAAGATGAATCAACACTTTCGTTGATAAAATTATTACATTAGCATTGGATGGATGCACTGCAACTACTGCAAATTAACTCGAGTGACTCTTATTGGAGGGATATCGCGACAATGAAACGCATACTGAGCCACGGTTATTCCGGTTATGTCGCGCCGATTCAAAAAAGCTCACTAATGATCCCATTAAAAATCAGCAACTGTTTCCTCGTCGTCAGGCCATCAGAAACCGCAATATTTGGGTGCTTGAGAAATGATCAAGGAAAGTACACGGTCACAGCTTCCATTGCACAAGCTCCTTTCCTTCCCTCGTTCCTTCGCCCCTTCCACACCCATCGCAGTATCGACACTTGAATGGAAACCTTATTGATAAACTGAATCCAACCTGGAAAAGCAACGAGTTGCTGTCTTAATTGTCAAGGCGAAGTGGTATACCTGTATGACGGGGAAACTCGCGTTGGTCGAGGCTTTAAATTTGGAATCTTTTAACGTTCTTGCTTAGAACCTATTTTGTTTCGAATATCCTATATATTGCTTAAAGGCCTTTACTACTGCAATACATTCTGCTGACACCCTAATTTATTACTTCTGACGATAAAAACTATAATAATACCGCAAGCGACCACGGATAGTTTCCAAATTATCATTTAATGTGAAATCTTATCTATTCTGTACGCAGACATCACAGTGAACCTATGTCTATTGAATGGACTTCAAGTACCCAAAATTGAGTATGCTAGTAAGACAATTTCCTGTCTTTATATCTGCACAATATAACCAAAGACAGCGAGCTTGTTGTAGAGCTTCTTTTTCTCTGTCGTTCCACAAAAACATTATCCCCAATCTGAGCCGTTTCAGTACGTGTCATTAAACGGCGCACACCGAGTAGGTCACGACGTGTATGGATGCGTGCACACGAAATGCCCAGCAACGCAGTTGACGAATAAATTGTTCAATTTCTGCAGCATTCGATGAATTCAACAACAGTAAATGAAGGAATCAAACAACGTGCAAAAAAAACATCTAAAGCGAATCTTTACCTCGTTAACAGCTGATCTGGCAGCCTCGGATACTCTTTGCATTTTCTTGAACATTCCGAAGGGCAACTTCGTCAAAATCGGGAAGAAAGCTTGTATGGCCAGCGATCGAAAGCTACAATTTTGATGAAGGAATTCTTTCAGTACATTAACTATCTGTTTACTTTTCTCCTTTCCCATCAACATTTCTTCCTGTCCGAAAATAATTTCACATGTTACATCCATGGTTAAATTCAGCACATCATCTTCCACCAAAATACTGCAACAGTTTTGCTCCGTTGCATCAATCTTCTCCGTCCATTTCTGAAAGATACAATCAACATTCTCCTTAATGTGAAGGTCTGATAAAAATAGGTAGTAGCGGTACATACAAAAAGTGGGGTCTAAATAGTCATACGTACATTAGGAGATGATCTTATCCATGACTAAATATACGTATGTCAAATGTTGAAGACGATATACTATTGGTCAAAGAGGCATAATGTAATAGGGGGCCTACTGTTTTGAGACTCAAACATAAATACTTGATTAACTTGATGTGGTTTATTTATATAATTAATCAAAGGTGAACAATCTACCGACAAGCAGTTGTATAAAATACGCAAAACAGGAAATTTAATGGACAAGATTTAGTCTTCTTAAATTTTTCTATAGAGGGTAATGCTTCAAAGCAACAAAGTAGGTCAAATTTTAAGACATGCCTCAAATCTCAAGACTTAAGGAATCGAAACAAGTAAAGCCCAAAAAACGAAACCAAAAACAAAACACCTCTCTTATTAATTCAAAAATCATAATAATTCCGTATAGCAAATATTCTGCATAGCTTTTCGCCTTAATAACCTAATAGTGCCAGTCCTTCCAATATGATTACCAATATTCTTGAAATTGATATCTATTTCTATTTTTAATTTTCTAACTTATCTAAAGGTACTTAGCGTATGAAATGACCATACCTTTACCAGGCTTTTTGTATGTTTCAGAAAAACAGGAGTGAAACCTTGTATAGTTGAATATGTGAAAGCAGGATTGAGGAGTTTCCTTAACCATGCGTGGTATTTTCCATAAGAGAGAAACAATCCAAGTCTCGCATCTTCTAAAGTACTCTTAAACAACTTATCCTTATCAAGTTTATGACTCTGAGTAACCAATACTGTTTTGAAGTCTTGTCGATTACATGACACAATGGCTTCAGGGCCTAAAAAGCAAATACAAATACGTTGAGTTGCATTATAAGACCATGCCAGTCCTCTCACTATTCAAATCAACATTTGTTTAGCATCACTAAAATTAAGTTACAATACGTCAATATTTTAAGTTGACGGTGGAAGCCGTCTTCTGTAGCTTTTTATTGAACTTGCATTAGTTGTCTAATTATGTTCACCTTATGCACAGCCGACAATCTGGCTTTACACAAAAGAATTCCACACAAGGAAGACCTTCACAAATCTGAGATTGGCACATAACATTATTACCATGAGAAGAAGGTCCTGATTCACATTTTCATGAGCAAGATCATTAAAAAATATCACAGGGAAAGAAAAAATGGCAAAGCTATTGTTCTAAAGCCTCCATCTAGCCTTTAATCTCTTTGGTCCTTACAAATACAATAAAGTTATATGATGGAAGCTCAGTTATCACAGTTGCTGAAGCTCCAGGTATCTTTCCTTCCTTAGCTTACGGAATCGTCTTGGACCAGAGCATGCATGCACTTGATATAACTGCTTACATTGAACAAACCTATTCTTTATATTCTGCACAAAGTCGTCCATGATGCTTAATGCTTAAAGTTTTTATGCTGTAGGCCTAACCCTCCAGCTCCCCTGGAATGCTTTTATAATGCCATTGACCTCCATTAAACTTTTTTGGTTGCCTTCTTTTTTCTTTGGTAAACAAAGTACACCCACGTAGCTTTTAGAGCTGCGTTTACTTCAGCAAAGAATGCCCTTGCTGTTCTATGCATGTATTTGTTTCACCATACAACAGTTACAAAAAACTTTAAGCAAAAAGTAACTTATCCTAAGGGATTAAATATATAAAATATACAAAATATATACCATGTATAGATACATATAGGAATTTAGTTTCAAATATACAAATAGAAAAAAAATTCTTAAAAACAGAACAACTTACAGTAAAATAGAAAATAAATAGATTACAAAAGCCTCTTTCACTGACAATGGCATTGACAGCATTAAAAATGTTTAAAACACTTCTTCTTCTTCTTCTTCTTCTTCTTCTTCTTCTTCTTCTTCATAATGATCACTTAATAGAGGTGTAATTGAAAGGTTATGCTTACGAGTGTAACAACCTGCAATGCCATTGAGGTCTTAAAAAAATCAAGTTTTTACTACTATTTTGAGTTGTTGCAGTGGTGGTGCCTCAATGAAACACTAAATTGAAAAATGCTTAACACAGTTTGGTTCTGAAAGTTAACAAGTCACTATACTAAAACAAGTACTACTGCTCTTGTCTTGCTTCAATCTTTCAAACGGTGTACATCTTGTTTTCCATATATGTGATATTATATGAATGGATTTCCTTTGGTGCATTACATCACAGAATAGGAAATAGGCAGAAGGGCAACTCTTGGCGGAGCCTTTGATCTTTTAGAGTCACAAACAGAGGAATTCTGGCCAAACGACTGGATTTTTTATTCGACTTTTGTATAGTGAAAAGTCGAATGAAAAATCCAGTCGTTTGGCCACCTTGTATAGTGTTGGAGAGTGTTTTGTAGTGTTGTAGAGTGGATTTTGCTTCTAGTCAAAAAATCGAATGGATTTCTATTGTTCTAAGTCTGGTGAAAATTCTAATGAAAAATCCAGTTGTTTGGACACGGCTTAATATGCTAACAAGGAACAACAAGTTTAAGATGCTGTTCATTACTTTGTGTTTACACTGTGCCAGGCAATAGAAGCCGCTAGTAACGTTTGAATCTTAGCTAAGGTTTGCTTTGATGGGCTTTACATCTATTCCCAGCGTAGTGAGTAACACAGCATAAAGACATTCTCTTTTGAGCTGTCACAGCTACGTCGCAATTGTACTGCCTGGTACAATTATTTGACGAAAACTTTGCCAACTACGGGCCAGCTACCAAACCCTAAAAAGTCTGGTAAGTGCTACGAAAGATACACCGCCGACCCAGAGAAGACGTGTGAGTTGTGAGTGTTCGCGTGTGTGTTTGTGTTACGTTATTTTAACCATAAACAAACGTCCAGCTATCAAATTTGTAATTTGTAATCAATGGCATTTCACTAATGATTCCGTTATTAAATTTTATCTACAAACTTTGTAAAAATAATACATACTACATGTCAATACTTCATACTAATATACAGTGTTGCAGATATAATTCAGCTTGCATATTTTTGTTACGTTTGTATGGAGTGAAAATTCATAAAAGCAATGCCAAAGAGTGCCATTTACAAAGATTGGCTGTTTTTGTCAATTTATATATTTGAATGTAAGGAACAACTGCATGCAGTGTCTGCACAGGGAAACACATTTATATATGATTAGGTTTGCTAGAGAGCACATGCCTGTCTGGCTAGCTCTTTCATGGAAGCCTTGATTTCAGTAGTAAATGGCTTCAGATAACAGAAGAGAAGTTAGTTGAAAAGTCGTTTTATACTGGGTGCTATTATTGTTTGTTCTTGGCTAGGATGTTTGTTGTTTATAGGTCATTTCTGTCACCTTGAGTAGCAATTTGATATTGTTTTTAGTCTGTGGTTATTGTTTTTATTGTTCATGAGCATGATAATTTTATTATTAGTCCTGTTGTTGTTATAAAGTTTATAGCATTGTTACACTTCGTTGCTTAAGATAGAGATTATGTGAAGATCTTGGAAGATTAATTTTTCCTTATAGAGAATGGTTCGAGTCGATGGATAAAAATTTCGTATTTCTCTAATAGTACGTTAGTACATTACTTTCGCAGAGTAAGTGTAGTTGTACGGAACTTTGACCTTGGCAAGAGAATTGGATGTTTTGAGAGAAATGTTGGTAAGTCTATTCCATAAATTCCATATTCTATGCTATACTGCTTGGTTCTTGTTTTTGCTAAGCGACCACTTAAGTTTAGATCTGGAAAGCATGTTTTATATTTAGGTTGTATTTTCCTGTGTAAACACGTTCTGAGCTCACACTTGTGGATAATGATGGGATTCTCGTGTCGTGAGTTAATGCATTCATAGAGGGAGAAATTGTAAAATTGTAAACAAAATCAAGGGCAAACATCGCGTCTGTGAAAGTCTGGACAACGTTTCGTTACCTGATTTTCAGACCCTAATAAAGACCTTGGTTTGGGTTTCCAGCGCCAGATAAATCCAAAACACCTAATTTGACTTCTGACGGGGCTGGCAGGGCAAAAGATACCTTGTGGGTATGGATTCTCCCCCACGAGTTGAGACGTGAACGAAATGTTGAAGAAGGAAGAAGCGGAATCCAGTCCCGTCACTGTGCTCACCTAAGGCATTACAGTTGAAAGAACAACGATAAAACTTGCTCTTTACCCATAGTTTGGAAGGGTTTGTGCCCCCCCTTAGAAAATCAAGCCCTACCTACAAAGACAACCACTACTTAGAACTCCAAAGGCCAACCCCCACCTCAAAAGAATTTTTTTGGCATAAATTTCCAAATGTTCAAATCACCGCTTCCCACCAATAGTGTAAAAAGAAACGGAACACTAATTTAAAGTTCTTCCATTGAAACATTTC
>JAAAKM020006971.1:125166204-125178576 GCA_010016025.2 Alatinidae sp. Z8VKAUB7J3 | reverse complement strand
ATATATTTTAGAAATATAATAAGAACTAGAAATACCGTAAAATCCAGAATATAAGCCCTCCCGAATATCACCCGCACCCCCCTTAAATATAGGCCCGCTGTAAACTAACCAAAATAGCCTTCCGAATATACGCCAGGGCTTACATTTGACATTCTGTGTGTTGGATCTAACACTGGTAGCGCAGAAGGCAGTGATACTGAATGAACATGGACAGAGTATATATCGAGACTCATTGTTTACTTTTGCTCTTTTGTGAGACTTTACGCATGAAATGTTGTTATTAGTCTCTCTGATTGGACACCGAATGGTGAACTTTTCAGAATACACTAGTCGTCTGTTAACCCAAAAGACCCCGAATATAAGCGCCCCCTGTATACAAGTCCCCCCGAATATAAGCCCACAAAAAATTGCTTACGACCCTCTATAAACCCAGGGCATATGTTCGGAATTTTACAGTATGTCACCGCCAGTATTCTAATCACGCTCTTCAAGCACATTCGCGTAGTGTGCTCTACCAACTGAGGTATGACGAAACGGATAATAACACACTCTATCTCACAAGTCGACACATGAGCCCCTTCTCTAGATCCTTTCAAAACTCACGACTTCTAATTTTATCCTTGTAATGTGTTTATCTTGTGTACTGTGCATTGCTTTTATACAATGCAGCCTTTCATTTTTATATTGACCCGTATCGCACAATGTGACATTGATCTATGCTTCGTGTATTAAAGACAGCTCACCTCTAAATGTACAACGTACATTACACAACGCACTGACCTAATGACTTTCCCCACGATCTGATCAGGTATTCTATCAGACTTGTAGCTTTATGGGAGTCGTTAGTGATGGATTGCAGGAAGATTCTAAACAAGTTGAGCAATTTTTGACGAATGTTAACCGCCGTGCTAAGCGACTACTTTTCTTATTAAAAGCAACAAATGGTGCGTAATCGTACCAATTCTCTTACGAAGTGTAAAAGGGATAATATATGACTTACCACTTGAAAATTTACCAAAAGCTTATGATCCGAGGCACGTCCTTTTCAAGTTGTAGTTCACGCTTATTTAGTAGACTTCAGGACGACATGTCGCATGCCGTTCTGTGGCAGCGGGATAGCGTTAACTCAACCTGGCTGTAGAAACACTGGCTTACCTGTAGAACAGAGAAGTAATTTTATTTACCTGAAAATAATCCGTTACCTGACATTTGTAGTCCCATCTTCACTTTTTAGGCAAAAAGAAGGCGCCTGCTAAGAAGCCTGTGAAAAAGAATAAGTGGGACTTTGATAGTTCGGATGAGGAGTGTGATATTTTGGACATATCAGACGACGATGATGTTGCCATCAAGAGAGAGACCAGGAAGAAGCCAGTCAAGGTATGGAAGCAATTTTTAGTTTGCCTTTGCTCTTGCTGAGTCATACCAAAAGCAAACCTTTGTCTTAGACGATATCTTCGACGGAGTAGGGAGAGACGTGTACTGCTTCAGAGTATACTATGTCATACAATGTCGTTGTGATGCTCTGTGGTTTTTCATAGTCGTAGCGTCCGCTAATCGCTTGACTTTTAAGGAGGTACTGTACAAACCAACTCAATTTCTCTTCTTCACATACTACCTATCGATGTTTGAATTTATTTATCTTTGCAATTTATTTAGGATACATTATACTAATTTTCGTATTCTTTGACTAGAAATATGTGCTGTCTGACATCGAGGACGAAGATTCTATTGCTGATGCCGACAACGATTCCAACTCTGCTGTAGATCCGGTTGATAACAACGATGCTGACGAAAAGTTTGACTTTGATGCAGCTAGGGCTACTGGCCCACCAAAGCAAAAACCTAATCCACGTCCTGCTTTTGAAGAAAAGAAAACCAAAGACATTCTAACCGAACTCTCTGACTCTGATAATAGTGAAATAGAAGCTACCAAAGCTCTGATAGCAAAACTGACCCCGACCAAACCTCGGTCAAGCCCTGGCGAGAAGTCGAAAGCGAGCAAGGATCTAGTAGATCTGGTTGTATCAGATTCTGAGGAAGTTCGACCCCCGAAAGCTAAGAAACAGCTGTCGATTTTTGATGCAGCTGCTAATGGTGCCAAAAAGCAGGGAGAACAAGGCTCCAGCACTGCAAATGAGCAGAAAGCGGTAAGTGTAACAGTATAATAGCACACCAATGTATCTGTGAGTAGCACTTCCTGAAAGGCGTGCCCTGCATCTACTGCACTGCTTATTAGGGGGCGAAATTGAGAGATTGCCCTGCATCCACCTCCAGAATCTAGCTTGTTAGTTCCCTTGCATTGCAAATAATATTGAGATTGCAAACAACAATCACTTTCGATAGGATAAGAACTCGTAGGTAAATTTCAAAAATGCCGTACATACTTTGATAATAAATACGTATATACTCAAGAAAAATCTCTCCTTGTAAGCCATATTTTATGTGAAATTGCTTTTAAAGATCCAAGTGATATCTGACTTTACATTTGTCCGTGCAGGTTTAGTAAACGGCTTTTGCAGAGATTCATACAAATGTGAATTGTATATTTCATTAAGTTGTTGAGTGTTCTGATGGGGTTTTGATGTGCATGTGTTTCTTTATTATATTCACATGCATTAATGATCAATGGAAGGTTTCGTAGTCGAAAATACTCCTCGTTAATGTGTATGACGTGTGATCGATTTGATTTTCGTACTATGGCTTTTAAATACCAATTTTCTTCTCGGTTGGAGTTGTTGGTTCCGAGATGTATTTGATCTGCTGGAACTGCAGTTTAGTTTTTGTGAAGGAAGCTTTAATGTACGGAATCAAGTGAGTGGGTCATGATTTCCTGTCATATAACACATACATACAATACTATACATGACAATGGAAAAGGGAAAAGAAAGTGGTGAATGTAAAGGAAACTCGTACTTTTTCAAACATAAACTTAAGTCAAAGAAGGCCATACTATTTCCATCCGTTTCTTTTTTTACTGTTTTTACTGCCCGTTGAGAAAGTGTTTTTAAAGACTTTTTACGTAATATATCTGAGAGACAAGCCATTCTCTTCTCAATGAAGGTTTCTCAATTAGTTACCGTGTCGTGTTCGGGTTTTTCCTGTTTTACGTGTTGTGTATTTATGGAGTAGACTGATATCATTTGGTGCATATTTCTATTTATAATGGTTTCCCGTTTGACCCTAAATCTTGTCTAAGGCGAAGGACAAAGCACCAAAAGGCAGAGGAAAGGGATCGAGCGTTGCAAAACCATCGCAAGCAGCAAAAAGGAAAGCTCCCAAGAAAGGAAGTGCGGACAGTGACGACTCGTCGCCTGGAGTGGCCACAAAAAAGGTACTTTTTAGGGTTGTATAACGTTTTATAAAGTAATAGCAGGGGGCACTGAAATATACACAATATAGAAAGCAACGTATCGTTAACTTCCTTCCTGTGTAATATTTCCCTGTAATTTACTGTGTAATCGTGATCACTTGGCACGGCCATTAATTTAGCGTTGGCAGGGTTGCCACAGGTCCTGGAAAGTCCAGGAATTTGGCAAGTATCCTTTAAAGTGGAAAGTCCGGGCTTTTCAGTTTATTTTTGTTCTGTGGTAACCCTGGTTGAGATCGAGGTTTGGTCACATGAATTTTGTAAGAAACATGCCAAGATAATTTTATCGTAAACAACTTGATCAGCATCATAATTGAATTCGACGGTACCAAATACATTACAAAATTGACTAAAAATGATGTTGTGGTGTCGTGCACCAGTTGTTAAATTGCACCCTCAATGGAGCAGCTTGAAAAATCAACCGTCTCTACTGTTGGGGAAGACAGTGTCTATTGGTTCGATCGTTGAACAGTGACTAGAGAATGCTAGTATCAACTAGAATATATGTGCATTTATGGCGTATGCAACTCAATCTTAAGTGTAAAGGTTGAACAAGACCTAATTGTTTTGCTGTTCGATAGTTGTACAGTGTTGTGGCGTACAGGCAAAGTTTGGTGTGGTCCTCGATTGTGGTCCTCACGGAATTTCCTGAGGAGAAAATTACGAACGTCTCAAAACTATTGTAAGGTTAGAATTTCTGGAGATGAGCGTTGCAGGTAAGTTTTTATCCCCTTACCCTCGGGATACTCAAGAAAGCTTTGTACTATTGCATTTGGAAGTGTTAAAAGTCTTCAACATTTCAAATCCAATGATAACAAAGGTACCAGCGCTCCGCTGCCGGACATTAGGAAAATTTGCACTTTAAGGACTTGATGCAATTCTCGTATTCACATCAGCAATCACAGCTTAGCGATAACAGTTTTCATTTAGAATGAAACCGAAATTTGTCTTATGGTTTGACAATTTTACAATTAATTATTTTTCCTCTTCAATGAAATGTTCATTTAATTCAATTATTATGTGTCTTATTGAAAGCCTTTCGAGAAGAATACGTTTCTAACTAATGATATCGTTTTACATAAGTACATTGAGGTTATTCAAATTGAAAGGTGCTTTTGCTGTAATTTGCAATATTAAAATCAAATCAAATTTTTTGTACCAAAATGTAAACCTTAATTAAGGGGAAATTTCTTGAGATAAGGTAGGCCTACGTTGGAAAGTGTCTGTACAAGTTGTAATACACATTTGTTATCATTAATAAATAGCTGAAGTACTAATTACAGATTGTTTATACCTCTCATCGAAGAACTGCAAAATAGACCACATTACTTGTTGTTGTAAGAGGAAAAGATGCACCTCTAGTCCTAACAGCAGAGGCCAAATCTCTTTAGATCCTATTGGAATTCTTCATCCGGTTGGGTATCCTCAACACATGCATAGCAAGCTTCAAACAGCGCATATCAAATATTTTTTCGAACGCATTTGTCTAAGCACACTTTAGGACTCCCTCGTTGCGGACATGGTCACTCTTTATGATGGGGTGCCTCGAGCCCTTGTTCCACGTCGGCCGCAAATTTCACGGGACAGAAGGAGAATTGTTGGGCGCTGGACCAGTAGCCTGTCCCACTAAAACTAATATTCCCTACAAAAACGGCACACTTTCTCTGGTACTCAATTTAAAAACTTCAAATATTGATAATGACAGGGTGTGGCTATAAATAACACGAGTGGGATATGACCATACAGAAGTCGTAATCATTTTCCAGATCACTTCGTAAGCTACAAATGTTATCTTATAACATCAAAATATGTTGCAATTATAGCGCAATGTTACAATGAAATGTCATAGTTTTAGGATTCAAGATACAAGTCATTCGTATTGTTCGATTTTCTCCTGAAAGACACTTTCAGTGACAACTCACCATTTCTCAGGAACCTCATGTTGTACAAAGACAAGAGAACGCGGTCCAGAGTGGACGATAAAAGTAAGCATAGGTGATTGTGTGAAAGGACACTTGCTCCAGCTACATGTGTCACCCCTCCCACCCCTCATTTCCTTGAAACAATTTCTTGCTAGCATTCATTCGTGCTCTACATAAACGTTGAAGCATGCAATGTTGCCTCTGTCAACGATTTCTTATACCCTTCGCTTTTGGTCATAGTCGGTGTACTTGAGTGATGGATAATTCAATATAAGGGTAAGATCATGAAAAATCGGCATAAGCCAGCATGATCCTCATCCTTCCCCTAAAAGAATTTCGAGACAGTAGTATCGTTTAATTAAGGTGAGTTCAGCGTGGACGGGCAGTAGCAAATCCGACGTCAACTGATCACTGCTCTGATGTGACACCAACATTACAAATGACCAAATGTTGCTAATGCGATTATAAGGTTATCTTGCAACACTTGCAGCTAGTTGCATTGTATGAAATAGGTAATACAGGAGTATTTGCAATCAGCAACATTCAATGTTATTAGTACCTGAAATACAGAAATTTCAAAAGGGAAGCTGAAGACTGATTGGACGGTAACTGAAGCGTCAGTGAAGCAATGAATATGACTTCAAAGTAGAGGAAAGGTCTGGGACGAAGTTTTGAATTTATCCCAATTTACATAATAACTACAAGCAATAAAATCTACACTGTTGTTAATGTAAGCCAATAAACCATTCGGGTTATGTGCCATTTTAGACAAAGTAAAACATTGTACATTGTGTAAGGATACTTTTTGGATTATGAAGCAAATTCCGTCTAAGATAATTAGTATCTTGGCATTCAGAACACTGTGTTGTAAATAACTTTATGAAAGACCAAGGAAAAAAATGAAAGTAGTAAATTGGAAGTCTTTATTGGATATTTTAGATGCGGTAAATTAGCTGCAAGGACCGTAGCGGCAGGGATAGGGGCAATGGCCCTCAATTTTTGGCAAAAAGGATAAATGTGTTTGTGTATCTAAATGTTCTTGGGCTGCTAATAATGTATTGAGATAGAAGAATTATCCGGAAAGATTGTGTCCTGTGGTTCCATTAACTATGTAATTTAGCGGGGGCCAAGGCTCCAAGACGTTCTCAAAGCAAAAGAGGTAGTTTTTAATTATGGGGTGCAATTGGCTTTACATAAGCAGATACACTTTCTAGTCACAAAATACATATGCACAAAACCACATTAATTCTGGTAGGCCTACTACCAGACAAGAATCGCAGCATACTTATCGAAAGGGGAATCAAACCAATGTAGCAGAACTCCTCTAAAGCAAGCGTTTTGCTAACAAATGCGGTTAACAGATACCCCTGGCCTCCTGTTGCCCTCACTCTTGTTAGCTTGTAACTGATTTGAGCCTGTTTACGTTATATTTAAGGTTTGCGTTGTAAAAGCTGAGCCTTTAAGAACCGGGAACCAAAGGCGTCTAGTGCCATGATAATTTCCCCGCTCTTTCCTCAACAATGGACACTATTTTTATCGTTTAGGATCAGTTCTAATAAAATGGCTAATATTATTTAACGAGATGAGAAACACGATAACTTCCCGAAATTATACGTTTACTTACCTTCAAATTTAATGTGGTTCCCTCGCTACATTTACAAGGCCCTGGTTAGAAATTATGTGCTTGGTTTTTGTGCAATCAAATATTGCAGTTCATAGTTGTAATTAGGTAGGACATGTTGTGATCGAACTGTTGCCATGGTGCAAACATGGGTTTCCCCTACACTACAAAGTTCAAGCATCATCCTCATCCAAATATGAACAAATATTTAGAAGATGGCAAGCCAGTTGCAGAGATCATATTAACGACCCATTTATGGATATAAATGTGAACTCATCAATACTTATGACTATACTACAATTTTAGACTTTGCTGCTTGAAACATATATAAAGGATTAGACTAGTTGCATCGGGGAGAGAGTTGTGGAATAGACCTCGTGTGCTAGTCGATACTCAAGAATCTCCAGTCGAATGTCAGTTGTTGTCCCGCTGCCACCGTGTTTGCTGTTCTGGTCATTCGTCACCATCGTTATTGTCGTCTTCGATATCCGGAGTCAAGACCGACTGTAAGTTACGATTTACCTTTTACATTGCTGCTACTGAATACGGGCTATGAACGAACTCAGTTCTTCGAAACTCACATTGCTTGGAGAACACTAATTGACTTGTTTGCATATTTCGTATAGTGGATTTGATAATTGTATATAGGTGTTTAGGTGAATATATGTGTTTATTATAAAAGTCTGTAAGCGTTCTTACTGTGTTATCTCTTTTCATTATTTTACTACCCTGGGAAGCACTCCCCCTTGGCCAGGCTGGCCAACAGCCCTTACAATACGACTCTTTTTCCTATAAGTACCCAAAGTAGACAAGTAGCATAGAAGTCCTATAAAGTAAACCCTACGTATGGTTCCTTTCTTACACATATTAATAAATTTTTCATCCCAACAGCATCTACTACTATTGCACACAGACACCTAGAACTTTTGTGAGGGTGATTACAGTTCTGTTGTTTTGTTGAGCCACAGGAGTAGTTTGTAGTTTTATGTCAGGTTATTTGTTATTGTTCCTGTAATTAGGTTCAAATAATAAAATTGATGACTTTGACGGTAGCTACAGTAACAGTTTTAACTGTTAAATCACAACTTGATATGTTCAGACTGTAGGACATTTCAAAATCATAAAGTAATTAAACATAGTGCTCTTCAAGAAACAATGCCAGATGTGCAATAATCCGTCAAATATCACCCAGAAAGGCATAAGTTACATGAAACAGTCACTAAAGTGGATTTATGTGACTGTGCTGTGGTCGTTTAGATCTCACAGTTTGCGTTTCTACGTAGGACTCCCGATGCCTTTTGTACTACGCCCCGAGAAAGGTTTTTCTATGTTTCTTAGTATACTTTTCTGTCGTTTTTTAATTTTGTTGAAAAACATCTATTATCTCTACTGAAAACTCATTGCTACAAAAGGCGGTTTATTTTGACACATTAATGGAATTTTCCCTCACTTAGGCCCATCGTCAAGTATTTGCGATTGAGGAGGAGCAATGATTCAGTGTGGGAGAGTAGTTCCAGTGGTACTTGCTGAAAAATTGCCTGGAATATTACAAACCCCTTACTCCTCCATCAAGTAATAGGCCGATCTGACAATCACATTGTATTTTTCTTATATAAACAACAAATTAGTATTGTATTAAAGTTGTTTCCTTACTGTAGATAAGAAAATGATGCGGAAGAAAGCCTTATCAACGAAAGGTGTAATTTCAGTGGACGGAGATTTCTTAAACATCTGAAATAAGTTTCATTTTTCTTTCAGTTCTTTCAGTTTTGTGCCTCCTCAATCAGAACAATCGCGACCATGTCGCGTCAGGGGACTGGGTTCCATTACTGCTCGCTCAAACGGACGCGCGCTCTCATTCGAAAAGATGTCAAGTGGACATAATAACAAGAACAAGAAGAATTGACCTATTTACACTTAATAAGTCGCTTCCTGCTGTGTACATACTCATTATTCAAGATTTAGTGTCTTGGCAACGTTTAGTACAATACTTTGTTTTATCTTGTGGTACTGTAATTTCAGTTCCCATAACATGGTGGTGCCATATCTGATGTCTTTGGAAACCACTAAACAACCGGCTGCATTGTGATCGAGTGGAATTGACAGAGAAACAGGAGTGTGCATCGTGTTCAGGTACGTCGTTTATGTACATTGATGAAAGAATTCAATGATTGACCCGCAGAGGCAATGTTCTGTAAAGATTGTGAAGCGGTTGCCATTTGTACAGTTTTAAATGAACAGAGTTTATACAGACAAGAAATGTTACCTTTCGAAATTTCCCTCAAATCATGTCAGCCCACCATTTATTCATACCACAATCACCTGTCACAAGTGGAATACAGCGACCATGGATAGCTTCGGTGACCTCAGGCTGTACCAGCTTCGTACTAATTATATTCCGTTATACTGTTGTATGGTGATAAGCATAGGCCTAGCCAACTTCCTTATCAAAAGCTAATTCTCGCGCAACTACGTCGAGCCTTTCTTGTTTTGAAATTGTGGTAATCATACCATGAATGCGAAAATATTGGGCCGTCGGTGTTCTATCATATCATATTTGCATGACGCTCTTGGTATCTTTTATGTAAGCGCCCAATTCAAGGAAAGTGTTGTGTGCGAATCACCCTTCGAGGGAAAAGCCATAGATTGAGCAAAAACTTGATCTTCCAGTTGTTTGGCCTATATCTGTGGAGTACCCATACTTGAAGTTGAAAACATTGAAGTTCGGATGTTTCACTTGATCATCCTCAAACATCACGTACAGGAAGATCAGGATCCGATTAGAATGAAAATTAGACATTAGTTGTGTTTTCGTAAACTTCCTAATTCTATTAAAAGTTTGTTGAAAGTTACTGGTAATGATCATGTAAGAAATGTCAAAGCACTGCTACAGTTTTCATCCGTCATATTAGGAGATGTCAGAAACTCGCTCACTACGGAAAATTTCAGGGCACAAATCCACCAATTTTGGCACTGTGTACCTCTCGACTGATATTGATCCTGTAGTAAACGAAAAAGTTATAAAGATTCCAGAGAATATATGGAGTAAACTGCATTTCCCGAATGCACAACCCACATGTGGTTATTGTGAGGGTAGCAGAACCCCCCGCTCATTACAAGATCATGGCTGAGGCTCAGAACCTGCAACCATTGTGTCATGAGTCCACTACTGGAACCGCTCTGTCACATTGATTCATCATATTACTTATGAACACAACATATTGTTAAAGGGCTGTCATCAAGGTTTTCTTAAATTTCTTTTAACCACATAATAAGATGCTGGTCTACAATTTTATGAAAAATTATCAGGAGTCTATGAATGGTTCTGGACTTTATACTTTCCTCTTATTCCCTACAATTCATTATTGTCTTTTTTTAAAACTAACTCAGTAGAAACAAATTCTTCTTTGGTCATTTAGATCTGAAGCTCAATGGAAACATCACCATTTGGATACAGTTTTAGACACGACCATGAACTAGGGGATGCTATTTTACCTTGAAGTCCACTTCTAGAGGATGCTAAGCATACCAAGCATCCCCCTGTCTACGGTACTGTTCAAAAGAGACAGTTTAGAAGACTAATTTCCAAGAAAAATTGTTTTCGTGAAAAGACCTAATCAAAAACTTAACTCTTTTACCCGCGAAAGTTACATTCCAGGTTCTAAACGTAGTTTATGTTATTGAAGACTCTTTACCGAGTGCGTGCAAATCAGGGTAAACTGCCTCTTTCAAACCAATCTTCGTTCTTTTGCATTACTAATAAACTTCCTTCAGTATCATACCGTCGTTCTCTCAAATGTTTTACATTGTCTTCGATATAAATATATACATTTCTTACTATTTAACTTACCTTATATATTTTCTGAAGTCCCCTTTCCCGTTGCCACAAACTCCACCCAGAAAGAGAAGGTTTGAAATAGAAGATTTTGAAAGCAAACTTCAATCTAATCGAATTTCTTGGGAAACGTGGTTATGTTTCGCGCTCTTCTGCACTGGTTACCAATCTCCAAATTTCTTCAAGGCATTTTAATGTTAAGTTTACAAAGACTAGAGGGTGGTAAATTCATACTCTTGTAAGTTCTTAATAATCTTAGGAAATCATTTGGAATTTCTCGACTCCTTCTACCTTTTACTTAAGTTTGATTTATCATGAAAAAAAATATTTATAATTGATTGGACAAGGGAATAATTACGACTTGTACGAATTGTGGTGATCCATATTTTCTTGCATCCTCCGTGAAAGTAAGCATTGCAAGTAATAATTGATATCTACTGGGGTTTTTGATACATTTTATCATGATTGGTAAATTTTTGTGCTATTTCTTTCTGTTTTTTTGCTGTGCTTCACTGTTTGTTATGAAAAATACCCGGCCTCAGTATCCGGCCTCATACCCGGTCAGTACTGATAATAAAAGATTCTAAATGTCAAAGCAATTATTTCATACCATTATTTTATGTCTAAAGCACACGGAATAAACTTAGAAGGGTAAAAAATCACTTTAGGAAAGTAGAACACAAGAATCCGACCAAATTCTGTAAATTTATACTTTACGACAATCAATTTCATGCTAATAAACACAATGACTTTAGTATCTTTAACAGGTGTCTACGTACTTGGAATTATTTCAATACGGACATTTGTGAATGGACACAGGTAAGCAACCCAAAATAAACAGTTAAAATAACGTTATTAGCGAAAACGTTATGGTATATATTGTAAGTTATTATTCGTTAACATGATCTTACATACGCCCAAGCAGACATGGTGCTGTAACAAGATCTGAAGCACATCACAGAATCACGTGGGCCTTAGTCAGTAGACTCATCAGTAAATTTTCGAACATTTTTACCGAATCGTGTAAGCAAAGCTAAGTCAACAGATCCCAAAACAGACTTCCCAATAAGACAGCATTTTTCTTGAATACCCAACATGTGCTGACAAGTACCTAGAAGAGGATTCGCCAAAACCTGACCTCGGTTTAATCTCGCCGCTTTAGAAGCCGCATTCATCAAAACGAATAAGGCTGTGCTCTGTCGACAAAAATAATTTGGTTACAACTTGCGCGTTTTTCCTTAACACGAGTGGCAGAAAAGGTATCGCCCTCGTGACTGATATTTTCTGCAATGTCTTCTAGTCTTCTGATTTCCTGTAAATTATTGGCAAAGTATTCTTACTTCATACGATTGCTGTGATCAGTGTGTGGCCAAATCGGTTAGCAAAATGAATCCTGAACACTTGTAACGGAATATTCAAACTTGGGTCGCCGTGGCAAGGTCAGTTAATTGACCAAAGACGTTCTGGGTGATTCATATTGGTATCTCCAGCTACTACCAATGTAATATATTCGGAAGGTTTTATGTATTTCTCCTTTTCTCAATTTTGTTTTGATAAAACAATATATAATCCTTAACATGAAAGTGCAGCATTTTCGCTATAGAAGAAAAGTAAGCAAAAGTGGTAA
>JAAAKM020006971.1:125134313-125166104 GCA_010016025.2 Alatinidae sp. Z8VKAUB7J3 | reverse complement strand
TGAAAACCTAAATTCTCCTAACGTTCTATTTTCCCCTTATTTGGCAATACTAAGCCTATTTTTAGTAAAATATATGAAAGTGCAGCATTTTCGCTATAGAAGAAAAGTAAGCAAAAGTGGTAATGAAAACCTAAATTCTCCTAACGTTCTATTTTCCCCTTATTTGGCAATACTAAGCCTATTTTTAGTAAAATATATGACAGTGCAGCATTTTCGCTATAGAAGAAAAGTAAGCAAAAGTGGTAATGAAAACCTAAATTCTCCTAACGTTCTATTTCCCCCTTATTTGGCAATACTAAGCCTATTTTTAGTAAAATATATGTCTCTATAATTAAAGCTATTCATAGATATGTTTCTTTAAAAAAGGTGAATGATTATTGAACCATAACCTCCTCTAAAAATATCCCGACATCGATGGTACATGATGACGCCACTAGATAGGGGGCCATTCAATAATTACATCTCAATATCTCCGTCTGTCAATTATTAATCTAAAACCTAAGATCCTCTGAGAGATTAATTAAATTGCGTACGTATAAATCGAAGTAGAATTGTGAAAATGAAAAACCGAGAGCAATAAGCAGCTCCTAACCCCCGTACCCACCCTTGTTTTACAGCGACCCCAAAATTACGGGTCTTAATAATGTTAAAAAAGACGTTTTAATCCACTTCTTCGTGAGTGGAATCCTGCTTTCTCTTCTCTTTATTCACAAAACGTCGTCCAAAGTTGGGTCTGAGAAACAAGTGATGCCACTGTTTTAAAAATTTTCTGAGAGTCATCGAAGATAAACGACCTCATCTTTAATATATCCTTATAACAAAATTTTTTTTGCACTTAGAATAATCAGATTACTTAAGGGCAAAGAATTACCTTTGAATTTGCTTTATCTTAAGCCACTGATCGAAGGACCCTACAAAGGCCGCGGTGAGGGGTGGCTGAAGGCGCCATAGACCTTTCAATAATTTTGAAAACAATGTACCTCACAATGCAAGTTATGAAACTTGTGAGTTGTAAATAGAGTTGTAAATAGAATTGTAAATAAAGTTGTAAATAGAGTTGTAAATAGAGAAAGAAACAGAAGAAGAAAATGGAATCATTCTCAAAAATAACATCATGAATGTAAAATCTTTTGTTAGCAAATGGAAAGCGAGACTAAGTTGACTATGCCCTGCATTTTAGTCTCCTCATTCCAAGTCCCTCCGCAGCCCCTCCCCTATCATGGCACGACAAGGAATAGATTTCTAAAAATCCAGTTCCGCTCCTAATACAAATAATGTAACACTCGAACTTTCTTCCTATGAGTCGTATTTTTGTAAGAAAAGTGCTTTGTCGACACAGAGGTTTCCATACCAGAAAAAAGTTTAAATGTGTATATATTACTTACGCACGCTCGTCTGCACAGTTTCAACCTTATATGAACGTATAGCACAGCAAAGAGCTAGCCAAGATTTACCATGAAAACGTTGATACATCTTGTATGTTAGGAAGTTGGTTCGTGGTCCAAAATTGGAATATTGCATTGAGTAACGGATTCGTGTTGCTAAACGGTTTCGTCAGACACTGGTCACAGCAATCGTCTGGAGTGAAGTAAGAAAGCGTTTGCAACGAATCTATAGGCAAGGAGAGTAATGAAACAAGACGCAGAAAAAGACCTTGTAAATATATTAGACGCTCAGCAGACACATTGCAATTATATATTTCTCTCAAGAAGTTGAGCATTACTGTGACCCTGTCACTTTACACATAGTATAAGTTACCCTGTTACCCTCGCGTTACCCCTTTTGACGTAGCTCTAGCTACTTCGCGTATTCTATATATATCCTATACACGTCACCCTACCGTTTGTTATTGCCGTCGACTTTCTTTTGTGTCTCATGTTTAGGCATTATTCTTCTTCTAAACATTTACTCTCATTACTTTTTATTGTCATACGAGTGCAAGTGACTTGTTTTCTAGTAATTCTACGACCTGTGTCGACGTATTATTTACAACTTTAGGTACTACTGGCACATAACTATCGTATCTTAAGCCAATATAGTTTTTATCGTGACTTCGTATATTCTTTTATGTCACTGTTTGCTGAAATAAACTCGTGCTCCAGTCATTGACCGTCAACAGATTGGGTTCCATCTATTCAAGTCGGGGTAGAGAGCCCCTGCCACAAGCTCTTACTTTGCCACAACATCTTTCAATTTTAGGGGGCTGAGGGGATTTAAACCCGCAATCTTATCACTTGTAAGTCAACACTTTGACCATTGGACAAATGTTTAACATAATAATAGACAAGCTACCCAAAATTACTATGGTTCGAAATTTATAGCATTGTTATTTTTTGTGAATGCAAGAACATTCAAAGTTTGCTGTTGTTTTCTGAAGTTTCCATTTTTCTTATAGTAGATGCCTACCTTTGCCTTCTCGTTCCCATTATCTTTCAAATTTGCCACTGAGAACCAAGGTTGAGGTGAACTTTTCTTAAGGGTTTTGTGGCTTTCTAGCAGTAACACTCCAATCATTTGTAAAACAACCCTTTCAAAGAACTAATAACAGAGCCCTGTAATGACCCAAGGGAAGGGAAATCAGTATAATATTTACAGCAGTCAGAGCGTCTATACTGTAGCAACTATTGCAATGAGTCTCCCCTTTATTACTTCTGCAAAAATTTATGAAAGAATCTGCGAAGGTTGCAGATATTCTCTACCTTGACATGTCATTGTCAGTGACGAAGTTGACATTGCAATATATGATTGTGCCTTCAAAGTTTATTTCATAGTTCAATTCCGCACCCCTGGTCCACTTAATTCAAGTATAGTCTCTTATTGTTAGTCAGTCACATCCCTACATGGTAAAGTATGTTGTCTGGACCTCCCTGCTGATAAGAAGCCTGTGGAAGCTTGTTGAACGCCCTAAAAATGTCTCATTCCTTTCCAGACCTTCGTGATCTCCTCATTCAGTCTAAAATATAAACTACATCTTCTGAAGCTACCCTTTCTATATTGCATGTATTTGAAGAAAATGCAATTGAGAAGATTTACTGTTGAGCATAGCACTTGGGAAGTAGCACCGAACAAAAGAAATGCCAGCCTCTGTTGCATTATTTGATATTTTGAATTCATCTTTCAATTCTGACTTCACCATCAATTAATTTTAATTAGTTGTCCAATTGATATTGCTACAAAACCTCGACCTGGTGTTGTCCACTAAAGCTCAGGGATGAAAGCGCTGAGCGCCAGTTCGATATTGCAATAATTCCCGAGCTGCATCATAGGGCTGCCAAAATGTTATCTCCAAGAAATAGTAAAATATTTAGGAAAGATAATGACGAAAAATGCTAGTGTCGTGGTATACAGTAAAGTTTCAAAACAATCTCGAACTCCAAAAGTAAAATATGTTTACAGACCCTGGAATGTACGATAGATATCGATGAAAAAGTCACCGAAATAAAGTCAAAAAACTTAAACATTATTGAAAAGATGTGTCTTTAATAGTTTTTTAAAACTGTTTAGGTTTTTAGCAGCTGTAATATGCCTAGGTAGTGCATTCCATAATTTAGGCGCTGCTACACTGAAAGCTTTATCACCGTACCCTCCCGTATTTGACGCTGGTGCAATGAGTTGATTTTGAGTTCTAGATCTTAAAGCTCTAGATTAAAATTACCAATTCGCTGTGTAATATTTTTATCTGATTTTGAGTCTGCAATAATAACAGTACCTAGGTATTTAAAATCAGATTGAAGTGCTTAGATAATCAAGAAGGTATATCTTCAGAAAAGAAACTTTCAAACATATTACATTTTGCTTTATTTGAGTAATTACAGAATCAAACAAGACAAAGAGAATCACTCATGCTACAATCAGTAACAACATTCACAATTACAATAGATGGAAAGTATCAGCTTCTCATAATTTTACAAGTAAGCAAATGATATCTTATTTTCAGAGCATCTACGTTCAATGTTACATTATGCTACTCAGGTTAATTTACCTTGCATTAAATCTGCTACTGCTTTAGCAGCCAACATCAAAGACATTTTGAATTATAGTTAAAATATTATCATTGCAATAACTACACTCTTCTGCATTAACTTTAATACATATACTCTGTTACTATATTTGCTGCACTTACGGCAGTTTCTGACCTATTGTACCCTATCACCCTATTTCTACTTTATTCACATTAATTATGTCTAAGAATCTTCGCTTCACTTTCCCAACATACCATTGGTAATTATATCTAACAAGTTCCAATAACAACTTAAGGTTATGGCATACCCATTGCTTAATAAACCCCTATTGATAAAGTTGGCAGGGATAGCATTAAAAAGGTTCAGAAGACCTTGTTTCCATAATGGCCTACCTTAGATATTACGCGGACTATGCAAGCCTAATTGAGCTCACTGCTAGAGCTACGTAGTAAATCAAAATCCGCTGATCAATATTTCCAAAGAAGGCCTATCTGTGATGGGGAGTGGAAGACCTCCTTTTTCTTAATTGAATATGTTTCAGCTCGGAAAGTAAAATATTCTTTATCATTTGTATGTGTCATACAATGTACATTTTAAAGCATTCTATTTGATTTTAACTTAAATTTTATCTGTTTTTTCTCTTATTCTATTACTCTTATAAAAAATCACCGTAATTCTTATTTACAAAGCCATGCCTATTGCTAATAAATGTAATTCAAAGTCAAATGGTAAGGATAGTTATAACGTGCCCTTCTGAGTCTTCTACACATCGTTGCAAATAGAAAAAAGGAAAAATGATCGCAACTGGTACTATAAAAGTTCATGTGGTTATTTCTGTCACGTTTGCTTTTCCGCAGCACTGGCAATAGTATGCGACGACTTCTTTGTTCCATCTTTGGAAGTGATCAGCGAGAGGCTTGACTTGTCGGAAGATGTCGCAGGAGCAACGTTTATGGCCGCTGGATCATCTGCACCGGAACTCTTTACATCCATTGCTGGTGTCACCGTAGAGAGTGATGTAGGAGTTGGGACTATAGTTGGGTAAGAACAATGCAGACCTCTGTAAGCATACTTAATGGTGATTATGTTAAATGGGGAAAACGTTTTTGGTGCATAGAACAAATTCTAGCCTTTAAAATTATTTTTGAGTTTGTCCCCTGAGATTTGTTATTGCAGTGCTTCCCGGTGTTGCGTTTATATTTTTCTTCCTTCCGTTCTATTTTTACAGTATTGTCATATCCTCCACATAATATAGTGGCGGCTAGTTTATCTGTTATTTCAATAGCTCTGTATAACCGTGTAAAATTGTCAATTAAATTCGAAATATCTCGAAAATGTATGAACAAAACAATTCTCTAAGCTTGCTAACAATTCTTGGAGTGTACAAAGCATTCCATATTTGTTTCTTAAAACAAATTCCAGATTATCTCGTAATGGTCTTCTTTACGACTTGAGGCGTCGCATATTACTGTCTGTTTGTAAAGCAGATGCCATATGTATATAGTGTAGAACAATATCCTGTATATGGCATTTGTTACCAGAGTGCTCAACACAAAATTGTAGAGCAATATAGATCAAGTTATATACGCAGAGAGAAAATGATGCTAGTTGCAACTATATATAACTTGATATATATATATATATAGTTAAGTTATAGTCTTACAGTGTTGCCTCAGAGCATTTTTGCACTACAAAAGCTAGTAAGGATCAAGAATAGTGTCCACTAGTTAAAGCCCCACGGAAGCCTCAGAGCTTGTTATGTCTTATAAACTGTACTAGAAATTCTCAATGAGAACTATTTCTTCTAAGGAACCTCATTCACGCCTTCAATTATTATCGCGTTGAGCAATATTTAAGTCTACCTGCTTCATATCTAAGAGAATCCAATTTATCGTTCTCCACTAATCCAATCTTTTGATGGATGTGTACCAAAATCGTAGCCTACAGTAAGCGTTAGTGGTTATTTCTGAATTGCTAGATATGTTCAGTAATAAGATTCTACAAGGTAATGATAGACAGTTAACTCCAACCGTACCTCATGAAGAGCAGTCATTGAAACGGGATCACCAAATCGACATAAGAAACAAAGCCTCCTTATAAACTCTTATATTACATTATCTTCTCCTTCTCTCATTTATTAATCAAAACATTAAGCTTTTATTAGGAAATTGGCAATTATCCTACTGCACCTCATTCCCCCAATTCATTTCTGTTATTTACTCATGCCTAAATATGCAAGATCTTGATTCATAGTGTCATTTAGAAAACCTGGGTCTTGAGGAATGTACAATTAGATTTACAGTCTTATATTTCAACACTACTAATTCTAACAGAAATTGTATTCTGCTGCACTGCAACCTTGTTAAACATTTTTTCATTATTTTTAACCTATTCTTTTTTCTACAATTCTTTTAGGAGTGCTGTTTTCAATCTTCTTGGGATTGTTGCACTTTCAGCAGCATTTGCAGGAAAGGTCCTTCATCTTGACTGGAGACCATTAGCAAGGGACTCCCTGTTTTACACCTTATCAATTGCCTGTTTTATAATATTTGCGTGGGACACACAATTTGAACTTTATGAGAGTATCATCATGTTAGTGCTGTACTGCTCATACATCGTCCTCATGAAATTCAATCCGCAACTGATGGATCTTCTTGCCAAATGCGGGTAGGTCAGGTCAATCTATTTATTATGCAATGAAGTTTAATTCACATGCTACATAAACACGCACAGTCCAAGGAATTTTTGAAATAATGAGCCTTTCTTATTTCAACGGAAGCTATATAATGATCATAATGGATCGACAAAAAGCCAGCATTTTGTCATAGCGTGAAATATCATAATTGACGATGGTTAAAATAACTAGGAAGTTGCTATTAGTGTTTATGTTTTCAGTTACTAAGAGTTTGAGTCTACAACCGTTGCTAAACTGCGATTTTGAGAGGATGAGTACTGTTGATTGACAATGTATTATGGAATACGATCTAATTGGTGCTGTGTAAACACAATTAACCGAAACGCCTTCAACGCCTCCCGTAGATCTACTTACAAAATTTGTCCCATTTAATCACCTTATTAGCTTAAATTGCAGGTTACACAATTTCTATTAATATCTATAACAGGTGCTTGTTCATGTTGATTTTATTCCACGTTCATGTCGAACCCTGTCTTTAAAAGTATGGGGATGAAGATTGAAAAGAGAAAACTCCTACGACAGTAGTCACAGAAGATCGACTTCAAATAACACTCCACAGACATTAGTAGACGCAGGAAAGTTTCCAAAATTTTACCTAATAGCGTAAACAAAGTCAAGTCAACAAATCCCAAAACTGAGTCGGCAATAGGACAGCGTTTGATTTAAAACCCATCATGAGCTGACCGCTATCAAGAGGATTCGTTTAGGGTATTAGCTAAAGCCAGTTATCCTTTTCATCTTGCCGCTTTAGAAGCTACATTTATCAAAACAAAGAAGGCGGTACTCTGTCGACCAAAAGAATTTGTTTACAATTTAAGTCTTTTTCAATGACGCGAGTGCCAGAAAACGTGTCGCTCTTGTGACCGTTATTTTCTAGGATCTTCTCGTTTCCTATAAATTCATTGTAATAGTTTTCTCATTTCACTCCATGCGATTGGTGTGATCAGTGTATGGCAAAATCGTTTAGCAAAATAGATCCGTTACTTAACGCAATACTCCGCAGATAGTTCATACATAAACAGAGGCATTAGTACCCTTTGCTGGTAGTATCCTGAAAGGTTTCTTGACAACACTAAAGCTGTAGCGAAAGACAGAAAATGTCAAGATGATGAGTTCTCAACCCCAGAGCAACACCCCACTTTCACAGGAAAGCCAACTCTAATCTATGAGCCTTTTTCTACAGTAATGATGAAAAAAGTCACAAAAGTGGGCCAGGTCGTTGTAGTAAAATGTTTACTCATTGATTTTAAGTAACGACTAAACAAACAGACATACTGGTAAGACAGTATTTCGGTGAGGGATTTTGAACTTTTATCATCGACATTATGCCCAGACTCCAAAGACAAAGACTAAAATCCATATTGGCCTCCGTGTTGCACCGCCTACCGTCCCCCACTATGCGGTCACTTATAGTTATGTATAGTCTTGACTGGATTTAAATATGGAATACATCTGTCCATCATTTTAAAAAGCACGATGATATCAGCAAAAATCATTGCTCTTTGGGACAGCCATTGAAAACCCTATAAACTTCGTATCTCAAATTTATATTCTCCCCATTTAGCTATCATTCTTTATTTTTTATTCTTTTCTCGTTCATTTTTAGAAAGAAGAGCATCTACCCACGTGAAAATGGAAACCCTGCTGCTCCTTATATTGATGGTACTGATACGCCGAAATGTGACAGAAGGCCTCAAGAAGACGTCAAATCAGAGGGACCAGATAACGTAAGTACTGTTCTCTGTTGTTTGTAAACTTGAAGATCACCTGAAAACACAGGCGTGGAGTTGCATTCAGCTCAGACTTTTTCACGTTCATAACAAAATATACTACATTATAAAACTGTAGCATCATTTAAAGATAAAGAGAAGCAGTCATTCCTTCTTGTTTACTGACAATCCTTGTAATTGCGACTACATGTGGCCATCGACGCCAGGGCGGGGACGGCATTTACCCTATAATTGCACCCAAGAAACCAACTATGATACACTTTGTTCGGTACGAGAAGCTTTATTGTACAAATTCACTTCACAGTAATATAAAAAAACAACACACAACATTTTTCAATTACCAAACAACATCTTCCTCTAACTGAATATTGCTGTAAAATCGCGTATACTCCCTATTTAAAATAGCCAGAAATTAGTCAACCAAAGCCAGATAAACACGTGTATCGAAAGATGACGAACGAGGATAATAATAGATAAGATGAAAGGCACAACAGACACAAGTGAAATAGTGCGAACATAAGCCACAATACACATGACTAGCACATGAGGTAGATATGATTGGACGAATACCAAAATTAAACATAAAAAAGTGCTAAGACGAGTAAAGATACAGGCAGTTGAATATATAAAACACTGAGGGAAAGTACCGTTACAATAAGAGTTTGCTTCTTAAGGTGTTAAGGCTGGCTCAATATACAAGAAGGCTAATTCGAATAAGATAATATAAGTTAAAATGTAGACTGAACATGGACCCCTGGGGAAAAGCAGATAACACTAATAAATATTTTTTTCTATGAATATTATATTAAATAATTTTTTTTCTATGAATAATTAATTCTATAGTAATTTGTATTACTCTATCACGGACCTTCTTTAGCGTCCAACACATAACAGTAAACTTTGCTAGATTGCTAGATGGGTCGCCGTAATGCCCCAGATTCTATTTTATACTAGCTAAGGTGCTTAATGGTACCTGAGATTAATAATGCTGGCACTATAGAGCCTTATGGCATGCAGCCTCTGGTAACATGTCGAGTAGCAACAGTTTGTTTGACAAAACCATATTGTGGTTGTGTCCGTGTCTTCTGATGTTACAGTTTCCATCGTGTTGGTGCAAGGATGTCCTTAAAAGTTTTGGAATGTTACAATAGGAAGTAAAGCTCTGACTGTATTTAGAAAACGCAGCAATTTAATTCTTCTGCAGTGATTAAAAAGAATGTAAGTTAATATTGTAATTACTTGAAAACATCTTGTATTAAAACAGACCAAGCAAATGTTTTTTCCACAAAGAGACTTACGTCTCATTTAACGCTTGCTATTTATCAAAGTTGCATTTTGGCACTGACGGTTATTATCTCTAATGCAAAACTGCAATTCTACTCCTGTTCTGTAAAAATATTGCGTTTCTAGTTTCTCATTTTATCACAATAATATGAAAATGTGTATATATTATCTATTTTTAAATTACAGGTTGCATTTGCTGGTGTAAAGTCATCTCATACCACAATGGGATCACCTGATATGAGACGTTTCTCTCACACAAAGAGAGGACAGATTTCACATATCGTAAGTAGACCTGATGGTATAGTTTGTAATTTTTTTTCTTTTCAAAATCATTTTATCATCGAGAGGCAATTGTGATATGAAAATGGCATGGAGTATGCCTTTTGGATAATTTTGCCTGTAGGCACAACGTTGACCCCTGGAACTAGACTAGATTTTCAAAAGTTGATGAGAGATAATAAACCAAATTAGTCTTGAAGAAAAGTCCAGGTGAAAGTTTAATCTGTACTAGCACAGACGCTTTTAAACATGATTTTCTCGCTGAAAGTATAGTCTTAGGTACCGAGATAATCATTGCAGCTGATTAGTGGAAATCGTATCTTTAAACGTGGACTTAAGTAATTGCTGATGGTTATTATATTTGCTTACCACGTTTCTTAAATTATTATGTCTTTTCTAGTTATATTTGTTCATGTTTTAAGAATTCACTCATTTGTTCGAACCTCACTTGGTAACCCTACATAACTTGTGATTCTTGTTCACCAATATCATAACACTACCAAAATAGTCTGTAAAATGTCTCTATGCAATATCCATTTTAGTACTTACACTGTAATAAATACGGTCGCCATGTCTGATAGATAGCTCAAAAATAATAAAATACGTTTTAAGGGAAAAGGAACGAGAGCTCGAACGTGATCGATAATAATCTGTAGCTTATACGCTGTCGGATAGCTGTGACTTCACGTCAGTAGTAGTAGTAGTAGTAGTAGTAGTAGTAGTAGTAGTAGTAGTAGTAGTAGTAGTAGTAGTAGTGGTGGTGGTGGCAGTTGTAGAAGAAGAAGATGATGATGATAACGATGATGGACCAATTTCCAAAGCAATGTGTTAACCACCCTGTGTCGCAGACCCAAACAAACTTCTTTGTTTGGGTCTGCGAATCAGATAGCGAAATGTCGTCCAGACTTTAGAAGATTCTTCTGATGTGCGCGCGCAGGTTATTTTTATCAAGAGTCACAAAAACAAAGGAGAGATGATTTGACTGCACTAGAGCCGATCGATCTATACGTTGTTATGTTCAATCACGCCATACCCGAGAGCAGTTACTCTTTCATGTGTCGGTCCTTCACACTTGGATCAGCAAAGCGAAATATGTCACTGTGACGTGAGATAGTAGAAGTCAGGAAGGTAGCAAGTCACATTCTAGGCAACAACTACAACTAATTGTAAGAGAAATCAACTCACGGATGGTCTGAGAAATGTACGTGTATACAGTAAACATGTTACTTAAGGCCAAATGTCAATAAATCTGAAATATTTAGATGAATGCTATGAATTTCCACCATTCACAATATCGTCCCGAAATCCCTCTCCCTAAGATAGGGCGACATTCGCCCGTGATTAATGTTGATTGTGGTGTTTTTAAGGCGGGGGTATCTCTTCCATGCACGCTATGAATTGGAAACTTTAGTGTAAATTTCTTAATTGCCATTTGCCCGAGGTAAATTTTTGAGGACATTTTCACTGTGAAATTACCAGCTGTTAATTAAGGTAACAACTTTTTGTTGCCTTAATTCCAGAAGAATAATTTTGTAGGAACTGTCGACTACTGAGTCTACTTAATGGTCATAAAGTTTACTCTTTCACACTATATCAGGCTGAATTTGCCTGATCCAGATATCATTGACAGAAAGGGACTCTAATTTTCTTGTAAGTTGTAACTTTACTTCAACGAGTATTTTGTTTGGCTGCTCGAGAAATAAGTCTCACACGTGAATTTTGACAGAATCCATGTATCTTTTTGTTAAAAGTGTATGTACACTCACCTATCGCAATTTTTAAGACCTCTCTTTATCCTGATCTTCAAAGGTGAGAGATGATTTGGCAAAAGCAAAGAACAACTACCAAGCCTTAAATTCCCAGTTGTTGGAAGATTTACCCAAGATGAGTGCCAAGTGCTCCCAGTATGTGATCTTAAGTTTAGCAAACTTCATTCAGGCTCACCGCGTGCACAGCAAAGAAGTCAGAAATCATCTCGGATCATTACCTCAGGTATGTATAGATAGCTGATAAACTGGGTGCAATTGTAAAACCAACACGACCTTAGTTACGTGGTAGCAACGGCTTGCTTAGTACGGTTTGTGTTTTTTCAAGCTGATGAGAATATTGAACGACCTTTTGGCGTATCATTAATTATTAAGGATGGATTTTTCATCGATGAAATAACTTGCTCGTTTATTTTTAAGCGGAATTCTTCATAGGTGATAACTCCAAGGGCTAACAATACAAATGTTTGGTTGACTCGCAGAAAATACTATACTGGGCATATCATTTACCACTATTTGTCGTCTCTATGAATTTTGTAGAACCATTATTTACTTTGTGTAGTTGGTTTCTTCCTTTCTTCCTTTCTTCCGTTCTTCCTTTCTTCCTTTTTTCCTCTCTTCCTCTCTTCCTTCCTTCCTTTCTTTTTTGTTTGCTTGGATCTTTCTTTATGTTTTAAGCGACGGCAGCGCCCCAATTTTATTTACCCTGATGCACCGCTTCTTCATGGGTGCCGCCACGATGTGCTTATTGGTAATACAAGTCTACGATTCCTTGGCACAGGCTTAGACATATTATCGAGAAGAGAGGATTTGAAATGTTAGTTTAGAAAAGAACACTAGAGAAATAGAAAATATTTGAAATATGTCACATGTTCGATCCGCGGTGGTTCCATATTTTCTATTTCTCTAGTGTTCTTTTCTAAACTTAGACATATTCTTGATTATCGCTGAAAAATTATTAAAGTCAAGATTTTAGAAGGGCAAGGCTAGTACTGCGCGCAGCTGCATAGAGAGTGGTATATCAGCTCCTATGCTGATATCATTCAGAAACTACGAGTCTACGATGAACGATTCATACGTTGGTAATGCTTATTGATGCAAATTATGGTAAAATGAACAGAAAACGAGGTAAGCAAATTGCAAGTGCAAGTCGAGAATCTCATTCCACCCTGCCCATATGATTATACGTATATCGTAGCTGAAAGGTGGTCGGCAGTGGCAGTATTAGGTGGGTTCAGGGGTGTGGTGTCGCCCTGGATGCACCAATTACCCTTCATTTTATTAAGTTCTTGAATGCTCTAGCCACCCTTTATATATAAGCCAGCCTGTTTAGTGCCTTTACAGTTCATTTTATAACGTTTCAGGGGCAGTGCTGAATGACATTGACCTCCGACTGAAGCAGTGCTCAATTGAAACATAGGCAAGATTGGAGCATAGTATTTGTTCATGTGGTCCTCGAGTGTGACAATTTAGTAACTATCCAAGCAGATGTATTAGGCTGCCTTATTTCACTGATCGGTCGTATGTATGCAGGGGCATTCCTTATGGATAACTCAACCTCTTGTATATTTGTTAGCTAGTTTGCTAGTTTTACTGTTTATTTACGTTAGTTTCAACAACATGCTGACTTCAGATCGGAGGTGTTGGATTAGGAGACTGATAGGGTAACAGACGGTCAAGAAACTACTTTTAAAGGGTATGATAACTGTGTTTTATCTTCTTTTAATTTTCTCTATAGACGGCAATTCCAACAGACTCCGCAGCCATCCTATCAATGCATTCAGAGGCCATTCGTCTAGCGTCAGAACAGTTGGCTAAGTTGAGCTTCACACCTGAAAAAACTGGTAGTCTTGTGGATAATAGGAAGTCTTTGTACAACGAAAATGTGCCAAATTCGACTGGAAGCTTAGGACGGACGGTGAGTCACAGTTGAAACTAATGTAAAAATGTCGAACTTTCTACCGTTGGTAATAACTGTCATGTTACCATAGAGGCGAAGTCTGTTATGGCAAACCAATAATAAGAGAGAATAGCAGAGGCATAGTTTCAGATAAAGACCTTACCTTACCTCACCAGGTCGGGGTGGTTGCCCGGGGCCATTCCACTCTATCTCTCCAGGCTTCTCGATCCATCATCACATTAGCGAGGTCCTCAGCTGGTAAGTCGACATCCCTGGAGACTTGGTCAATGTAAATCATATGTGGTCGTCCAACACTGTAGTAGCCATGGGCAGGTTTTCATAGAATTATTTTGCTCATAAGCTCGTTTTTGCTTCTATAACAGTGGCCAGCAAATCGAGCACGTCTGACTTTCACTGAAGTTGACACAGGTGGTATTTTTCCATAGAGCTCTTCTGTGGTTGGGTGCTGTTGCCAGGACTTGTCAAGCACCGCTCTCAGCATTCTTGTATTGGTCACGTCAAGTATCTTGTCAAGCTTCTTGGTCAATGTCCAGATAAATGGGAAATGTTATTGGTTCTTTTTTGCGCCAGCACCTAACGTGCAAATTTATACATGATCGCAAGGGGATTTCATAACTAGTACAGTGTGATAAGTCAGTGGAAATTTTACAGACGTAGAGCCTAGAGAAATAATTGAACTCCAAAGATTGATGCAGCAGACGCAGTCTCATTCTCTTGATGACCCGTGAAGCTGTTTTCAAGCTTCAAACCTAAGTGTCTTATCATTGTTTGGTTTCCAATTATAATAGAGCACAAGATGCGCTTTAGCATGCGACTGTTCCCCCCTCCCCCCCCAACCCCCCAAAACAACAGCAAAACATTATACAATTTGAAAAGTGGGTCATCATTGTAAGTTATCGATCCAGACTTGATACTACCATCAGCATATTACAGTGGTGCGTCGATTGTCCTTAATTCCTATAATCTTTTCAGCGGTCAGGCGGTGTAGTTTGTTATCATCTGTACCTTGTTACACTAACTCCCTGATACTACAGATTGGTGATAGGATTTGTAAAAAGAAGTCTTTTTACAATTTAGCATTGAGCACAGAGGCAGACAGCTCTGTAAATGACTCTTTCCAATTAATGTGCTTCAGGTTCGATTTGGATATTTAACATTGATATCTGAAAAACGAGAATCTTGTTGGGAGCAATTTAAAACAGGATGTCATTTTCTTGTATATTTTAAAGTTTTCTTGGTTTCATCAACCGTCTTCTTTGCAACAATGTGTCTTTCTACTTACAGCTCTGCTTTTTGCTCAGGCTTTGAAGTTCGATCTAGGATTAGTTTTCTTTAACCTTTTTCAGAATTAAGTCATTCAGTTGTTGTTGAAAACATGTACTTTACTTTTGGACGATTATCCTCACTGGGTAAACGAGAGAATTGATGTCACGTTACGCGATCTTCCTGTAAGTTTTCTAGCTGACTGAAGCTGTGGAGATTTAAATCTTTCAAGAGCGTATCCACAAAAATTATTGCTGTAAGCCTTTTACATTCCTGTGAATGGATTGGTGACCATCTGATTGTTTGCCAAGCAAATGAGCTATTTTTCAGGTAGACGTGATCAGCCAATCTAAGTCTTAGGATCTTTATTTGGCATCATCCCTTGGGCAGGCATACAAAAATGCATCCTCTTTTTAGCGCTTTTTCCTGTAAAGTGGAATTCAGTGATTCATTCACAGAATTAAATGTTACCAGTTTGCAGTGGATTACAATAGTTGACGCGTACTAGGTCAGACTTAGGGCAAGTCTTTTCTGGCTCTATAACGGGCGTGACTCGCTAACCGAAGTCCATTTTTCCTTCTTTTAGTATGCTTCTCCGAATGTATGGTGGACCTTTTTACTAATAAAAAAAGCTATAAAGCATGCATTGACTTAAAAGTAAAGATATTCTGCATCTTTACTGGTAAACTGTTGATCACATCCAAATTCAAACACAATATATTTTATGAATAGATTATGCAATGTGTTCAAACAGTGTTACAATGTGGTACTTGCCAGACAGCATAACATCATCCCATATTTCACGTCACGTACATACTTGGTGGGCGCTCTTTCGATTGCTCCGACCTCCAACGTGGGGGTAAAACTGGCTTGTTAACCGTATATTGATATAATTACCGACAAACGTAGCCGTTATTTATGTAGGTGAATTCTCTTCCGGGCTTGCCCAGCTTAATACGTGGTGTGGCTTATTAGAAGTAGGTTTATTTAGCGGTGTCTACTGTAACAGATATATGAAGACCTTATGGCCATAGCTAAGGTGTCCTAAGTGGCACTCCCCCCCCTGGAGCACTCTCTACCCACCTAACCAACCGTGGAAAGATTCCTGATTTCCTTAGAGCCAATATAAAGTTTTAAATAATTAGAATTTCCTACCTCCACAGTGCAGTCAGCGCCTTCCTTTGACATTACAGGCTGGAACTGGGCCTGGTACAAGCCGGCACCGGCTATGACAGAAATGCGTGAGTTGAAGGATAGTAAACTGTAACTAAAATATGAAATTAGACGCGACACGCCTTCTCGGTTTTTGTAACACATTGATATCTTGAATACCTTTGGGTGTCCTACAGGTATCTTGTGTGATCTATTTGTTTCAAGAAACCTTTGGACTTTCCCAGTCATTCAGTTCCCTATAGTTATTGTTTTACAAGAATCCAATTTGAGTAATTTAAGATAAAAAGATATGTAAGCAAAACAATCGATTATCTTTTGCGAGTTCGAAAACACGTTCGTCTTTAGGGAGAGGGGTTGCGGGAGTCCACTGCTGAAGTTGAGGAAGATACAAATGTATGTAATGATATTCGTCTCAGAATCTAAAGGAATTTAAAAAGGTTGGTACAGAATGTGGGAAGGGTAAATATGTGTCACAGGAGTTCGGTATGCCTGACATAAACGTGCCTCTTTCTTTGCAGAATTTCTACATCGACTTCTCCGTGATCGATAGCGAGGCAGTGGATGACCCGACATCACCCATCAAGCCGTACACTCGGGATGAACGAGCAAAAGAAGTGTTTGACTTTCCAACCCCAGTTTCACCCCTTCCTCCCCCGCCAAGATTTCACCGTAGGGAAACACCGTCGCCCATCGACTCGCCTGATGCTGGTGCCAAGGTGAGTGCTTAGGAACTTCTTATAATTTTGGAGGGAAATTTTATACTTAGTACCTATTATATCGCGAGTACAGTGAACTTTCAAAATACAGATCACGTCGGGGTCACCAATTTAGCGTGTCGCTAATTTATTAATAGATAAAATGACTCACCAAATCCTCAGATGAATATGCATAGAATACACCAACTTTCAACTTCAATAATCTATTTTCTCCTTGTTAAAAGTATGGAGAGCAATTTATCAATACGCTTATATATATACGAAATTTTACGGTAGTTTATATAACACATTTATACCTAATCAATGAGAAATTGATGTTGATAAAAGGATTACAATTTTAGGATGTAATGGAGGAAACTCCATGCTATTTGTTGTTGGGGAAAAAATCAAATTTAATTTCTGCCAGATGATAAAAATTGCAGGGTTTTATACTGTGAATAGTTTAAGCTCTATTGAAGGCCATAATTACCATATCTATGATTGTCTATTAAAACTATCATATGATCATACTAGAGGTCTTAATTGTACCAAAACAGAGCCTATTTGTGTAATGTCTAGCCCAAGATTGCTTAACAATGGTCTATGTCTAGCTGCGTGAGTCCACGCGAGTGTGCCCACTCGTGTAATATCTAGATATGTGACTGCTACTGAGGGATATATTGGCTAATCACAGATAACAAATTACGCCGGTGGGCGAGGTACTTTAGATTGTCCTCTAAAAATGGTCAGTGTGAGTATAACTATGTTGTTGCAGTGGTTGAGCAGGCCTTTTGGCTGAAAGATTCCATTTCAATCATTCTGTGTGATGGTAAAGTCGACGTCCTACGTGTTCTCGGTCAAGGCACTATTCCAGCCGCAGCGAATGATATAAACTTTACTTTAATGTGTGTTTTGTTTCCATTATTTAATTCAAATGTAATACTCTAGGGTAACTAATATCTGGGGTTTGAAATACTCGGGCGGTAGGAAAGAATTAAAAACGAGTCTTGCAAAGTAAATAACGTTTCCCCGTCTATAACCTATGTTGTCTATTCTCATTGCAAAAAGCCAGGGAATCGATCCTGCGTGTTACATGTTTTTAAGAATTTGAATTGAATCAAGGCAATCCCTAAGCTAATGAGGTGACCACAGCTACAAAGCCAAACGACATATTTTTAATAAGTAGTTTATAGGAATACGAGAGGGTGATAGCGAAAAACTTAATTAGTAGGAAAAGGAGGAGAGGCGATGTTTTAATTACTAATTGAAAGTGGTCGTATGTCTCTATTACTATAAACCATCATAAGTTCAGCTGTAACAACCCAACACTCAATGCGAAATGTTATTGGTTAGTCATTTCACTTTAAACACAGGGGCCCAGGGTATAAGCTAGTCAAATCTGTCCGCTCTACGCTCGTCGTTGGCCATCAATTCAAGTTATTCATTGGCTTCTAGGAGTATCATTAATATGGTATTAGGTGTTGTAGAGAATAAGAAGTTTTGAAAGGAACACCAGAGAAATAGAAAATATGTCACCACAAATTAGCATCTTGGTCGAGTCACATGGCGCAGAGAGGCTGGCCTCCAATTGCGTTGAGCTGGATGTCGATGTCCACTGGTGGATGATTGGGAGCTAATGTGGCGACTAGAGGAATGAAAGTATGTTAACATCGGAGGTCACTTAGCCCAGGTGGTCAGCGTGAAAGCGTGGGTCACGGGTTCGATCCCCGGTGGTGACATATTTTCTATTTCTCTAGTGTTCTTTTCAAAACTATCTATAGTAATAACATACTTTACTGAGTCAAATACTTAATAATAAGCAGTGCTTTAATCTTTACATTTACAATTCATGGTATCAATTGGTGCAAATTGGAGGGCATTACCCCTCATAACTCTCAGTATCGCAGGCTTTGAGAAAACACACATTAGGAAGCCAAGGCTCGAGACTTTGAACCTGGTGACCATTTTGGATTAAAATAGAACAAACCTTTCAAACGATTGTGATATTGTTGGAATACGTATCTCAAGGCTCGAGTCATGCTGGAACCAATGCCTGCGTAACATGGTAACAGATGGATGGAAGAGAGTGAGTCCTGATGAGGAAAGAAATTACCACTTTGTATATTCAAACAAAGACATCATTGAAATAATTAAAACAACAAGCTTGAAAGAATTCATTTATGCACAATATCTTCGCTGTATTGGGCATGTGTGCAGATCATCTAACATTGCAATAACAAAGAAGCTGATGTTTGCGAAATCCTCTAAACCATACTATCGCGATTCTTGGATCAAGATTGCAGAACTGCTCGGTGTTGATGAACAACAGGCAAAGAAGGTCACCCAGAATAGAGTGGGATTTAACGAGCTGATTCGGAGACGTCTTGGCTCGACTCTACGGTGACAAAGTCATTGAACAGAGGTACATTCAGAAACAGGAACGTATAATCACTTAGTTTCCCGTGTCTTGTAACTAATATATCGGAAACTTTCAAAAATTCTGCATATAAAAGTTAATAAAACGAAAAACACTTGAGGCACAGAAATAAACACAAGACAATGTTTGAACACTTTCTAAGATTATATCTATTTCTACGAAAATTCATTATATTTGTATGCTACATCTGATACATTTTACTGAAGATATCAACAGTGATGAAAAATTTGTTCAAGTTCTAATGTCCTCTGTAGTTTGTGTTTAAACCACAGACTTACAAATGAAATAGTTACAATGTGGAATATTGAAATAAAAATATGGGGCTATAAACCCAAGATGCATATTGCATAACACTCCCAAAGCCCACCCTTCTAGTGTTACAACCAGCTTAAAAAATTGAAAGCTTTGGCGACCGGTTTACAAGCAGAACGGGGGATAATGCTCTCTTTGTAAGTCCATGATCTAACTAGTTTGTGAATACATAAATATATGTCAAAGAACTAATAAAAGAAACGTTAAGATTCTAGTTTTAAACAATTCCCCTCCCCTTCCCAAAGTACCCATCCCCCGGTGCATTGGCCACAACAGTTAAAGCGCTCTTGTTTTCTGCCCAAGTCCTTTAAATGTCGTTTTCAATAAGAGGTTGCATTAAAAACAAAACAACTACTAATGTTATGATTTTCGAGCATTGATACTTTGCGTCGGTTTTTTTTGAAAATGAGAACGTCATAAATTTATCCAAAATGTTGACCGAAATCATAAAAGAGGGACCCCCAAAATGTCTAAGATCATATGCACGGAGGTTTTAAACTTGAAGTGGTCCCGTTGAAGTACTTATATTCATACTAATTCCTGCATAATAAAACGGGCTGATGATGAGCGAATAGACGTATTTGCTGGCTATCGCATATACACTGTAATCGCAAAACACATCAATAACCGCCTCTCTTTGTCAAAATGCTGATATTCTTACCCCTTTTAACTTCTGTACTATTAATCCATATACAAAATGATTTTTGCCCGCTGTACTCTAAGCTCACAAGCGTAATGGTCTCTTTGCAAGGCCAGCTGGCGAATACGTCTACAGTCCTCCTTTTTATGTAAAACCTCGTGGCTTTCACGTGTTGTGTTTGACCACATGGTTTCCACGATGGAGAATTGCTCTTCATCGGAAAACCTGCTACAAATGTAATGCAAATAGGTTTTGCTGGGATTTTTGAGCAGCAACATCGCGACACTTTTTCAAGTTCGTATCGAAGCTGATGAAATTCTCGGCACTCTGCGAGCATGAAAAACATACGCGAGATCGCCCTTTATCAGCAAATCTCAAGCGGTAGATAACGAGTTTACCTCCACGGTAGCGCATTTTGAGTAAATTCCTGTCTTGATTCCCATACGAAGCTTGCAACCATCATGAAGCTATTGCACTCAAAGCTAAGTACAAAGTTCAACACTGAACGATCGCAACTTTTCAATCAACAACAGAAGACAGCAAAGGACCCAAGCAATTCCAAGCCTGAGTCTTAACATAAAACAGTTACACGAATACTTCAGCCCATTAATATTACAGCAGAATTTCGAGGTTAGGCCTGCATCAAAGAACACGCTGACCTTCTGAAGATGAAATTACCAAAAACGTACGCGATTAGAATAGTTTGTATCAACTAAGCCAAAATATATTTGATGGACTACCAATAAAAGAGTAAAATCATCAACAAAACTCCTAGATATAATTTTACTAAGCTGGTACAGAAGACCAGAGAAGCAACTTCGTTGGACCTCAGTGCTAATGCTAAGGCTTTAAAGCTTGAAATGAGGTATTTCGAAGACTCAAATTTCGTATCCTTGTTGTGGGCTGACGTTGAGACATGGGTCTCAGGGGTGAGGTCGAATGACCTTGTACGCTCCCACGTCATTTAACGCAAGTCATCCTCTCTCAGATATAAAGGTAAAATGATAGGAACTCCAAGTAAATAAGGACTGGGCCCGATCAATGTATGCCCACTAGATCAGTCACTTTTATAGGCAACGGCAAAACTATGTTTTGTACATCCAGATGTTGCTATGGTGAGCTGCAATAATTGCGACGCTTTCACCCCAGTCCGTTAACTTTGCGATGAGATGAAATCATCTCGGTGACCTGACGGCTGTCGGAACAATGGCGTTCCATCTCTGAAAAATGAAAAGGTAAAAATTCATGTCATGTTACCACATTATCTGTAAACTGTATTGTAACACCAGTAACAGAGACGACAGCAGTATCGCTTGTTTGGGCGACAAACTGGGCGATTTGCAAACAAAAGCGGCGTTTTAAAATCTCTGTTGGCGTCTTACGAGAGCGGGAAAACAGTTGTATCGCACACACATGCTTGCCCCAAGGTTTAGAGATACGTTGTCGTTGGGCCCTTCGAATAGAAATCATGCATTTTAGATCTTTTGAAGTAGGAGGAAGGGATGGGGTGGGCGACACCTTCAGAGCTTGTAACTAATAACTTGAAAAATTCTTCAAGGTACAGACTGTTTCCGTTATCTTTCAAAATGAACACAAATTACCCAGATTTTGTCTTCATATTTTACTCAGCCTGGATAAACTGGTATTTAGCTCTAACCTTTGACGAAAGATTAGGTTTCCCGCCATTTTTGAAATCCAAAATATTCATTTACAGTAATGGATTCGACACAAACTATGAATTTAAGCCACACTTCAGTTCGTACCGCTGAAATCTTTTCTGACGATATTACTGTCTACTACCCACAAACTTCAAGTCAAATCTCGGGTTGGCTTTCTGACAAAATTATCGCACACTACAAAAATCCCTTCTTGGACACTCAATGGAACAAACGTGAAGTGCATTACACGCAGCTCATAGTTCCTTTATGGGTTATACATAGCCTGCGTGGCAGACCCAAACACACTTGTTCGTCTGGGTCTGCGAGTGAGAGAGCAAAAAGTCGTTCAGGCATCCCAGAATTCTTGCAAAGTGCACGCACAAGTTATATTAATCAAAATTCACTAAACACAGGAAAGCTCGTTTGACTGTACCAAAGTTGATCCATGAATAGGCTGTCACCTCAAAGCACGTCATACTAGCGAGATGTCATTCATCATGTGCCAGTACAATGGGATCAACAAAGCAACGTTGTAAACAAATCACGTGCAAACATTGTGAAAGCTTGGAAGAAGTTTTCCTCTCTGACTCGCAGAACGTAACAAAGAAGTTTGTTTGGGTGAACAGCGCAGGCTAGGCTACAATTTGTTTAGTTTTCTGTTATTAATCTGTTCCATTGTACTTCGTAGTCTTGCTTTTATATATTTGGTATCTTATAAGCGACCTCTAAGGTCGAAAAAAGTCTGAACACTAAATATCTAATTTTTTCTTATACATGACAGTTGGAAAATAGGAAACAAATGAGAATACCGAATCCATACGCCGGGAAGAAAAAACTACAACTAACAAACAAACAAACAAACAAACAAAAAACAAAAAAACGAAAACCAAAACACAAAACAAAACAAAACACAAAGCAAAGCAAAGCAAAAAAAAGCAATGCAAAGCAAAGCAAAGCAAAGCAAAGCAAAGCAAAGCAAAGCAAAGCAAAGCAAAGCAAAGCAAAGCACAGCAAAGCAAAGCAAAGCAAAGAAAAGAAAAGAAAAGAAAAGAAAAGAAAAGAAAAGAAAATGAATGAATGAAAACAGTTACAAAGAGTCTTCACTTTTTGATAGCCATAATCTGCCCATGGGTTTCTGGATTAAGGCGCGGTGGAGAACACGAAAGTTTCAACCCCAATGAGCCAGTTACATCACTTCTGTAAACATCTACAGCATCCCATGATTTCTAAAGGCAATCCACAACTTCAGGAGCGGCCACGATTCACAGAACACTCTTCACGGCTGGAAGTACTCTGGCAGATACGAAAGTCTATAAAATAGTCGCTGGCATTTCCCAACCATTAACGGTATTAACACAGGTGAAGCGTAATCCCAGACAAGGATAGACTAAGCAAAGAATGGGCAATGAAGGCACAAAAGTAGCAAGGCAGAACACACATGATAAACATCGTTATATAGATTGATTCAACTTACTTTTTTCGTAGTGAACCCCTTAATGTTCCAAAGCGCCTCTTCAGTAAAGGTTCAAGTTTCTCAACAAAACTCTTGTAGTTTCGTTCTAGCTTTTAAGGAAGTTTGAGCTATCATTCACTGGTTTTTTGCTTTGTATCATCCAATATATATGCAGCGTGGATACACATTTTTTTGTCAATGGAAGAGGTTATGGTTGAATTGCTTATAGGCCAAGTTATCCAGTGCATGGCATATGGAATAAACATTTTCATTGATTTATGGTAAAGTAGATTGCACCTTTTCTCTATACAGGAACGATTGTATAAAATATTTGCTCACAAGGGATAACGAAACTATATGTTTTGATATTCGAAGTGTGAAGAGAGAACGGTAGCATTTTGTAAAAATCTAAGATGCTTAGTACAGATTCTAGATATCGAAAGAAACATTTACTAAATATTAAAGGTTTAAATCAACTCAGGATTTCATGACAGCACAATTTTTTATTTCCACAAGAAAACATAAATCTTAATGAAGAACTTAAAGGCATTAGTGTATTATGCTGCCTTTGTTATGCTAAGATGAACTTGAAAGCTAAGCAATGACTTCTAAGGCTACTACTTTTACTCCTACTACTATTACCTGTACTACTACTACTACTACTACTACTACTACTACTACTACTACTACTACTACTACTATTACAACAACAACAACAACAACTACTACTACTACTGCAACAACTACTACTACTACTACTACTACTACTATTACTACTACTACTACTATTACTACTACTACTTCTACGTCTGTTCCCACTACTATTACTACTACTACTTCTACTTCTACTACTATTACTTCTTCTACTTCTACTACTACTACTACTACCTCAACTTCTACTACTACTACTACTACTACTACTACTACTACTACTACTACTTTTACCTCTACTTCTACTACAATTACTTCTACTACTTCTACTTCTAATACAACTTCTACTACTACTTTACTTCTACTACCACTTCTACTTCTACTACCACTTCTACTATGAATACTGCGATTCAGGATAGAGGCAAAAAGGATCACAACAACTTCCATTTTCTTTAAACCATATACCTTTCAGAGGCTACAATAATCATCTTCATTGGCGGTAATAACAATTCCAGTACGACCTTTTAATTCAGGTATTTAATGATAAATTTATCATTACTTGAGTCGTTTGCCATCATTGATAAAGCCCGGACTCATTATGAATAGGAAGTTAAAATCCTTTTTATATTACTCATGACAAGTCCTTCATCAGAATGCAAGTTCCATGCAATTTAACATTCCTGTATGCAAGCTGCGGTTAAACGGTATCTTCTTTGTTTCATGTAATGTCTAAACAAAATTCTATATTTTTTTCTCCTCCCATGTAAGTATTTTTATTATTGCATTAAAAGGTAGTACAGGAATTCATTCCATCACTCTTTGAAACGTGTAGAGTTCAAATAAAAGTGAAGGCTGTCGTGATCTCTCCTGTTTTACCACGACCGGGTTCGGGATTATGAGTAATAGGCAAGGGGCGTAACCAGGAGTAAAAGTGCCAAAATTGGGTAGCAGAAATGGAGTCTTTGGGCCCCTCAAAGAAGTGATTATTTCTTATTATTTTTAATAAGTTTACCTAGTCCCGACAAAGATTTGCTACATTACAAAGCGTAAAGCAACAAAAACTGTCATGTATCATAAAAACTGTTTCCCTTGTAAAGCTCTTTTGTTTGTAGGGGGGTTTGAAGCAGAACCGAAAAATCCCTTTTCATTTTTAGCATTTGCTCAAGTGAAAGAAATTTCCTCCATGGCAAATTCAAAATGGCCTACTCCCCAAAAGAAGTCCAAGTTGCAGTGGGGATGAGAAAGTTTTCTTAAACCATACGGACATCTGAACACTTGAAATACCAGAAAACATTTAATTTCAGTTAGTTGTCTTCGTAGATCACTACGTTCAGTAAAGGACTTCTTTATCCATGTACGATCTTTCTTTGTAGAATCTTTTTTTAGGTTTGGGATTTGCATAGGTCCTTCAAGTCGTTATTAAGTGTTTTAGGGCACTTCCCCACCTTGTTTACCTTGGTGGTTTATTACTCTTCGTGATATTGAATTCTATCTGTTCAGGTCTGCTTCAAAGTGATCCGGAGCATTTATCAAAATATATATCAATAGAGGCAGACTATATTATAAACATATGGTACCTTAGATAATTTCAAGAGTATCGAGTTTATGAGATGAAAAGTAAAATTTAATGCCATTATTTGCTGCCTTAAGTTGAAATTTTTAGGCAGCGCCCCTCTCTTGCTCACTATATTCTTTTTGCTCCTTCATGGTCATTGTAAAAGCTTAGGTTGTAAGTATTTACGGAAGTGTTTTATCGTCCGAGGACTGCACCCTCAGCTTAAATTGGTGTTTTTGACATGTGGAGTGTACCCCAGCTAACCCCACCCACCAGCGCCTACCTAGGACCACAAATCTGCACCTCTGACAGCGACGGGGGAACGTAAGGCAGATAGGGGGGGGGGCAAGTAAGCTGAGTAATAATTTATTTTTCACATTCTACTATGGTGCCTTTGGTCATTGTGTGGAAAGGTGTGTTTCGCGTCGATACGCATATCTTGCTGTGAATGTGACACAATATCTGTCGCAATCAATCGCAATTTTGATAAAACTGAAAAGTGATCACGGTAAAAATGGAGATTTGGCTAATCTTTAGGGGCCACAGTCCCCTCTGCCCCCCTGTTCCTCTGTCCCTGCCCGAGATGTTAGGGATCCCTTTTCCGAACAACGGAAATCTTACATGTTATCTCCTTCCACCAGCCGAACAAAGAACATGGACAAAACAATACATTATTCATTGTGTAATTCGAGCCGGAGGCGCCGAGCAGACTGTTTTGGTGCAAGCCACAGTAAAAGAAGTTAAAATTGCAATTGGAATAAATACAAATCATGTAACCATAGCAGGGCGAGTCACATGTACTCTTGTACAGTAAAAATTGAATTGTCATGCCTTAATATTTGTACAAACAGGATCCTTCTTTAACAAAGTGATTGTTGTCACGGCCAGTAGATATTTTTTACGCAGACAGTAATACGAGATAGCCAATATTTTCAGAGTGGCGAAATACTGGGGTTTTATGTTGGAGATAGCCAGTAGGACGTTTGATGTTCGCGTATTTCTTCGTGGCTTTGTGAAACACTATGATTGTAACAAGCCTGTAAGCTTTTGAAAATAAACTACGGCTGATGTCCTGCCTCTGCAAAGGAAACTGTTTTCTCTCGCGTTCTTAGGATTTGATAGAGCACAGTATGAGACTGACTTAATCAGTGAGGAGAGAACAAGGCCTGGCTTTGTTTCCATCTGAATTAGGCCAGCAGTTAGTTGGCTGTGTTACAAGAGGGATATCTTAACGATATCTTCGGTTGTGCACGAGTGACAACGGAATAGAACAAAAAAGATCTTACAGAACACAATCAAGTCCTCGACCATTGACTGTATATTGTATTTCATTCTTTGGATTCGGTCACCAGTGAAACGTCTACATTTACAAAGATCGGAGTTAGTTACAACATTACATTGGCATTAAGTTACTGTTTGTGCTTGATTTGTATGAGCGAGCCTCTTCAGGATATTTCATTTACCCGAAAAGCCAGCCTTTCGGGCATTTCTATGGGAATTTACAACGCAAAACAACTTCTTTGACGTGAGCGAGTAGAAGTGAGTACAGGCTGAAAGAAGTCATTTAGTTGTACAAACAGTACTTTGTTATGGTAGTTTATTCTTTGACAATTCGTATTTGCTTCAGAGCTTTAGTGCTGCAGTCATCAGTTAGCAGATTTGGAATTGAAGGTTTAATGTTTTATATTCAAAACAGCAGTGGATTTCAGTGACAGTTTTCCATGTAGTCTCCATTTGGTTATTGGATTTGAATATAATACAATGAAACGATATGTTTTATTCAAATTACCACAGGCACGGTGAGTTATGAATAATACGTACGAAGCCTTTATATTTCTCACCATATCATTCTAATGACACCTCTGCAGTCAAGGTAGTTTACGCCAGGAAGTAGTGAGAGACAACGGTGATATTTATGTAAGTTCGATATGGCGCCCCGAATCGTGGTGCAATGCGCCAGGACGCCACGTCACCATGGAAACCGGAAGATCGTGTTAATCACCATAGTTGGTATCACTAGCAAAGAAATTAACTGAATAAGACTGATGAAAATTACATTGTTGAAGATTCATTTCTACGCGCCATACACCGGGCTATGATACTGGTACTCAGAATTCTATTTCCGTTCCATACATTGACTGATACTGATCAGGGGTTCGTATTTGGTTGATTCAATTGTAGGTTTGGGTTATCAATGTTGCTTAGGCAGGTTTGCTTCCCGCTTGGAGTGGAAAAACAATAAGTTGCTCGTAACGTGTGTCCATGCCTTTCACATACAGCCGTGATGAATACTTTTAGGGGAGAGCCAGTGAAGAATGGTTATGCCGAAGATTTGCAAAAGTCAGTCACGGTCCAGGTATAGCAAACCAATCAGGTATTGTTTCCGAGTATCAGTTAACTGAAATCAATTCCAGCACTGAACAATGATAACAACTGTCTTGCCATTCAGGGGTGACAACAACATCATACTTTCAAAGGGAAAGGACAATGTCTTAGCACAGAGAGGCTTTGGTGCAGACTCGAAATCCATTTAACCAATTAAACTTTATAGTACTTATGTTTTCCTAACGGTGTGAAAGTCGTAAATGATATGTCTTAAGCGAAGTTATATCACTATTTACGTTACCAGAACATGCGAACTTAAGCCTCTGCATTTCTTTTTTTGTTTTAGTTGCGGCGAACTAAAAAGGTACTCTACACGTGTTCTCGGAGATGCTGATTGTTATAAGATGCACTCATTGAGACAGTGACTTCTTCAACAAGGCTTGGCGTTGTATGTTTTCTTACACTAGTTAAAACTCGAACCTTGTATTCAAAGATGTATTTACAGCCAAGGTTGCTTTTACTGCTATTAGTGGCGAGTATATGCACAAGTGTAGCAAGAGTGTGCACCCCGGAGTATCATCCTTACACGGATTATGTCGCGTCGTTGACTGGTAAGTGCAAACCTGATGTTTTGTTTCTCACAATTGTATCCCTCCATAGATTAATCGTTAACTAAAGTAAAACGTGTTAGATGACTTATATATCCATAGTAAATTTCTCCTAACCGCCTCTAAACCTCAAAATTATGACTCTATTAGATATGATGGCGTTACAGGCAAAGGAGGGTTGCTATGAGCTAATGTCTGTCTACTTGTTACTAGGCTCAATATGACCGTTTGGAAATCAACATTAGTGTGGTGCAGTCCAATCGTAGACTCCTGTATAATTAGAGATCTAGTGCAGAAAGGCTAGATGTTTCTCGAAATCGACTGAAAGAGCAATGTTTTGTTTTTATGATGGATAACCTACGAGCAGACAAGGAGCATGCCAGTGCAGTCATTATACATCTAGTGACCTATGTAACGAAGATCTTCTCTCCTGTCAAGAATATAAAAAGGAGGTCTTCGGAAGATCATCATAAGATTTTCTTCTTAAGAGTCATTAACAGAAGAATCTGACAGTGTTTCTAAGGCGTTTACTCCACCCCTTCTTGAATTTTCAATTGATCATTAGTCAGTATTGTCACGGGGGATTATTTATTAATTTATAAAGCAATGTTGATCTGAAGTTTTATAATAGTGATCTAAGAAATAAGCTTTCCATCCTAGTACTGTTCCCCAGCATGATGTTCATGTACCTTGTATATCAGTAGAATCTTTATTGTCAAGCCTCAGACACCACCAGAGCGTTATAGTAAATGGAGGATCATGTTGAAAGAAAAATGTGTGAAACTTCGTTGTTGTGCAAACGATATAGCAGGTTTTGAAAGTACCTGCTTATCAATATATTTAACTTTAACACTGCTAAAAAGATGTTGCCCTGTAACTCGCAGACTGTGAGGCAATGGAATTAATTGCCAAGGTCAAGATTGATTCCTTGGAGACAGTTGACTCGCACTTTTATTTGGACAAGTGTAAACACTAAGATCATTGGCCAAGAAAAGGAGTGAAAAGTGACACTCAGATAACGTGACATTGGCTCATAGTCCGTCTCAAATACTGTTCAATACTGCAATACAGTTCGTGAACATTTAGAGAAAATTATGCCAATTTCTAAAATTCTGTCTGAATAACTCAATCGTTGATACATTGGTTAGTAAAATCTTCCATATTTTCGTGCAAATTGAAACGACAGAAAGATGCTGAGATACATGGCCAGAATAAAATGGCAAGACCAAGTTACACGTGAGGAGGTTTTAAGGAAATGCAATCTGGAAGGCCTAGGGAAAAGGCTACAAAAGAACAGATTAAGATGGTTTGGCCATGTGAAAAGAGCTGGGGTGGAGAGTGTATCGTAATTCTCTTTGGTATTAAACTTGTTGTACCATCTAATATATTCAAATTATATTTAGTAGTTTTAATAGAAGCCCCTACCTTGTTGTTGTAGAGCAGAGTCCCTAAAATTAAAACCGGTATATACATCTTCTATGTATTCTACACTCATTTTTATCTATATGAATGGTACCAAGAAGTCAACAAAACTTCACAATTCAATTTGTTTTTTAAATATATTTAGAAAGTGTTCAATGAGATATATACCTTTTATTTACTCCTATTTTACTATGTTTTTAGATCGCTCTGAGACTGCAAAGTGCTTGGTGGAGCTTGGAGTCCCTGTTGGAGTGTGTGACAATAGTGGCCTACCAGTTCTGTCCCTGATGATAGACAAAATGCCACTTATTGCCAAGGAAGCCCTCAGCCAGTTTCACACTACTGAAAGGGCTAACAGGAAGCAGTATTACTTTCTGAATTATTTAGAGCCAAGACTTCCCGGGCAGTGCATTCTTGCTAAACAACCATTGCAGGTACAGGTCAAGATTCCTAATTAGTCATTTCTTTATGACTTTCATAGTTCATGCTGATATGTCAGATTTTTATCTCAATATTGATATAGGGACATCATCACCACCCTAATAATCTTCATCTACCTGCTCATCATCATCATCATCATCATCATCATCATCATCATCATCATCACCATCATCATCACCATCATCACCTTTGTCATTAGCAACACTATTGTTGTTGGTGTTACAACATCATCATCCTTATGACTGCTATCATCATTGATGTTGCACTTGTCACCATCACATCATTGTGATGTTCATCATTATTACCATCATCATATTTCTGTCAGGTCTTACAAGAAAAGAACTATATGACCCATACTATGTGCTTATGTGCAACTTGATTTAAGTTGCAGAGCTAAGATTAAGGACCCCTGATGAGCAGTGAACCTGGTACTGAAACTACTCTTAATAAACATTAATTTAGCCAACAAATTGTTAATTGTTGTGTCTTGTAGGGCAGCATTCTAGGAATTGGGACAAAAAAGGATGAGTTACCTTACTGTCACCATACTGTTATCATACTGTTACCATACTGTCAAGTCTTAATGTTGCAGACAGCCTGTACCTTTATCAACATACCGTATATACAATAGTAGTTAAAGTAATCCCTTTGTTGACTCTGTCAGGTATAGTCACATTGCTAAATGCATGACAGTTCTACAAAACAAGTCCCCATGTGCTATTACCATTATCTTCTACACAGGCCAAACTATCACATAGTAGTTGCTAAGAGTACTTCAATTATATCTTTGCTACTTACAAGGATTTCACTTATAACCATCTCTGAAGTCATGCATGACAGCATTAAAATTTCAGTCTCACCATATTTTTACCATTTTCCACAATTTGACCGCCAAGTTTTGTATTAGTTTGGTTGATGGTATGTTCTAAATACCCTGTAAAGAGGAACCTCCAACGAGTAGCAACTTTTTCATACTATTACTAAAGATGAAAATAATAACACTCGCTTTTGATGCTCCTTATTTTTATAGCATGCTGTGGACTGCAAACAGATGGATCTTCTACTACATCCAGTCATGCAGCGTTTAATTGAAATTAAATGGCAGCGATTTGGCAAGTTTGGTTGTTGGAAGCAAGTCGTAATCCAGTTGCTATTTGTTGTGGTCTGGACTGCAATCGCCTTAACACTACCAAAAGATTTTGATTATTATCCATCCAAACCAGTGAAGGAATGGTGGTATCGTTTGGTACTAGAGGCATTAGCATTACTGATGACTCTTTACTACATTATACAGGTATGTGTATCATTACATCTTATAGTGTATTAGTAAGAGGGCTATTGTATCGATACTATTTGTTGTGTTTTACTCCATTTAAGGCAACTCCTTCCTTGGTTGACACTAGGCTTCAAAGATCGAAAATTTATAAATTTATGTTGAAGAAAAACAGGAAGAAAGAATAGAATTCTTCAACAAGTTCTTCTTTGGGAATGAGAATATAGAATAAAAGCTTTACCGTGCCA
>JAAAKM020006971.1:125064138-125131785 GCA_010016025.2 Alatinidae sp. Z8VKAUB7J3 | reverse complement strand
CTAAATTGTGTAAGTTGATAACAATGTTTCCTTACTCTCCTGCATTAAAACCTTACATCTTGTCCTCCCTGTAGTATTTTTTGACTCTTCTACTACAGAGCCGTTTTTCCTTACCAGGAATAGTTTATTTTATCACAAAATTTTTCATATTTTGTATTCATTTAATTTCAGGGCCTTTCATCGTTATGATCAGTCACATCTTTACAGACATTTTGAAATTTGGATTTCTATACTTCGAGTTCTTCATTCCTTACATTTGTGCATTCTGGATTATCTTTGGTGGCAGTACCAATGCAGCAACTATGAAAAAGGCCGGTCAATCCAGCAAGGATTGGCAGGAATTAAACGATTTGATTTACACTGTCTGGATTATCACGGTGGTCGGTGACTTTACCTTTGAGTCACTCACTGCTGTCGATAAAATCATGGCGCAGTTGCTTGTTGGCACGTACATCGCCTTATCTGGCGTGGTGATGTTGAATCTATTTATTGCCCTGATGTCCGATACTTTTCAACGGGTTTACGACAATGCTAAGGCAAATGCTATCATGCAGCAAGCTAGTTTAATTCTAAGTGTGGAACAGTCTTTATCTCCGAAGAGACGGGATAGGTTCAGGAGATTTATTCATAGTTGTTGCAATCCAGAGGTGAGTAATTACCTTTATCCAAATAGATGTCTACAAACCGTCTCGCTTAGACCTACGTGAAATACTGTCTTGGAGCTTCTGGTGGGTTGTAAGTCACTTCCCAGGCAGACAGTTTTCAAACAGAGTACAACCCTTACCTCAACCCTGATCCCAGCTCTAATCCTAACCCTGACCGCAACCTTAATCTTAACCCTAGGTAAACCGGAGGAAATACCTGTTTGAGACTCAATACACCAGCAGTGGTCAGTCGAGGGAAGTGTCTAGTTAGTCATCTTGCTACATACTTCTACATTTTCAGTAATATAATGAAACTCCTAAAATCAATATAATATCAATATCAATATAATCAGCCCAAATGTTCAAAATAGCCAAATGTTAGGAGCAGTGTTTCTTAGATATCGGAAGTTTCTGACATTTGTTTATTACGCAACCGTATCAAAACCAATTAATCCATACAAAAACATCGTAGCTTTTCTGCTGTGAAAAAGGCACCAACATATAGAAGCAATCGGTTGTCAAGATTCATTTCATGATAAGCGGGCTTTCTTTGTTTATCTAGTGCTGCTTTGTCTTTCTTGAGCTTCCATTATGTTACATGTTGCTCTCGGAAAATTTTCAGTCCTTGGGAAAATAACCTTTAATTGTGTGGTAGTAATAATGATGCCGATATGTAAACCCTATGTATTTTATTTCTACTTTGTTTTCAGGAGGTTTATTATGACGATGATGATACTGAGGAATCTGGTGAACTGGAAAAGATGACGATTCAAATCAAAGAAGTTGTGGACGAAATCGAAGAAGCGGTGAAAGTTGATCTAACGGAAGGAGGATTAAAATTACATGTCGAAAAGGAAATAGCTAAATTAAAGTCTGAAACTCTCGAAACCCTCAATAGATACGGGAAAACGATTAATAATATGAATACAAAAATAGATAAGATGAATCGATTATTATCAGAATTACTAAATAGAACTCCAGATGCCCCGGAAGCGGCTAGGCCTACTTTACCGCCTCCTTCACAACTATCGGAATCATTTCGAGCACGTCCAAATGTTCAGCGACGCCCCGATAATTCGCCTAGCGCTATAGATACGCGAAGGCGAGAATTACACAGTAGACTATCAGCACCCTTTGGTCCTTCTGAGGACACATGTCTTGTGAAATCGTTCAGATTTTTTTTCAAAGTTTGAATCATGCCTATCAAAAACCTTGTTATTTGAACTGAGTTCATAATGTTATGAACTGAGTAAAATTAACAGGGTTCCTTAAGGCCTCCTGTAAATTTAAACATACTTTCCTCGCAGTTGATACGAGGTTTCAACGCGATATTCTTTATCGAGGTATATTGTGACAGACTTATCATTTTAATGTAGTTTCTGGTGAAGTTTCTTGTAAACAGGTTTTGTGACGACACCGCTTTAGTACTTTATAAGAGAATGTCAAATTTGGTAAGTGATTGTACCAGTGTATTCGAAAATAGAAGCATATATTCGTAGTGTGCTGAGCTCAATATTAGATATGAAATACCAAATGAGCGACAGAATAACGTGAATAGCCTGTAGCTAACTGTGCACATATCTATAGCTTATATATGTAACCCTAGTGTTTAAGGGAAAAGGGGGGAGATAAAAACTATTAGTACGCATACTCAAATACATTTTGAGTAGTCAAATTTACGTACTAGCTACAAATGCAATCAAATCCATGACAAATCCTTTGTCTAAAGTGACTCAAACGTCTGTTAGATTATCTATGATAGCATCATGTATTTGACTCTAATTTAACTGGAATCGGACTGTTACATCCATGACACTTGAAACGGTAAACGACGCCCGAACACAGCAGCCTAGGAATTACACCATGCACTCGACAAAAAGCCTGAAAGACACTTGAAACAGTAAACAAGGTGTGGAAACTATTAGGCATGAGACACAATTTGAAGTATCCTTAGGGATGCCTAATTAACGTTGGATATGTACATTGGAACGGTCTAGGGTTACACAAGTACGTAAGTTACTAAGAATATCCCTAACTCTTCAGAATGCAATTATTAAAATGTCAGTGATATAGTGAAAATACTTTGCTGTTTGGTAAGATATTTTGTGCTAAGATAACAGGATGCTAGGAGATATAGAGATACGATGCTGTGCTGATTATCTTTGGCTTATTCCCGTTTATACTATTACCACAGTTCCCACTGCTTATTTCACACTTGTAATTCACAAAGGAATGCTTTAAGCCAATTCCTAGATGAGAATTGTTACTTGAGCAATCGTCTTGGTCATTTCCTTGAATTTGCAATCTTTCTGAATGACGTTCCCCCTGTTTGGTAAGATATTTTGTGCTAAGGTACGAGGATACTAGTAGATATAGAGATACGATGCTGTGCTGATTATCTTTGGCTTATTCCCGTTTATACTATTACCACAGTTCCCACTGCTTATTTCACACTTGTAATTCACAAAGGAATGCTTTAAGCCAATTCCTAGATGAGAATTGTTACTTGAGCAATCGTCTTGGTCATTTCCTTGAATTTGCAATCTTTCTGAATGACGTTCCCCCTGTTTGGTAAGATATTTTGTGCTAAGGTACGAGGATACTAGTAGATATAGAGATACGATACTGTGCTGATTATCTTTGGCTTATTCCCGTTGACACTATTACCACAGTTCCCACTGCTTATATTACACTGGTAATTTGAAAAGGAATGCTTTAAGCCAATTCCTAGATGAGAATTGTTACTTGAGCAATCGTCTTGGTCATTTCCTTGAATTCCCAATCTTTCAGAATGACGTTCTCCCTGATTATTGAGGCCTTCTTCATTACAATTTACTTGAAGTTGCAAACCGTCGACCAGAGAAATCCAAGCACTTCTCCCTCCGTACGTCTTGATATATTTACCGTCTTTAAAGATTTTGTACAATGATTCTCCCTTCACAGAGAATTCGATTCCTTTGTACCGTGTCCCCTGTCTCATTTCCAAGCACATTTTCTCAAATGGAGTGTCCATGAATGCTTGGAACTTTCCTTCCTCATTAGAGGAGATATTTTTAAGGCCATTGTTTTCATTATATGTTGCTTTGTTTGTCCACAATGGTGAATCGTAGAGAAATGTTTTCTAGTAGGGAAACGAAAGGAAAACTATATTACACGATGCATTTGACATTAGAACCATTGACAAGAAAGATTCAACATACGTTATTTTTACTTTGCAAAGATGTTGATGATGGCGAGAGAGAGAAGTTTTTGGCCAGTGGCAAATTCCTTTCTTCGTAAACAGGTACAGGTAGATGAATTCATCATCATCATAAAGGTATATATCTCTCATTAGTGAGCAACATCTCCCTGGACTTTGACCATCTTTGTCTATCCTGAGCCATCTGTTGCTAGTTACGACCCATGTAGTACTCCAGCTCGTCACGCCATCTTGTTTTTGGTCTTCCTCTTAATCTTCTGTACTCCCAATCTGTCCATTCTGTTGTTCCGATGGTCCATCGGTTGTCATATTGTCTGGCAGACGCCTTAAACCTACTAAATCGACCAAAATTACATCAAAATTTGTATTCCTGAAACTTTTGAAAATTTTTGTGATCGAGAAGACAATTTTCTATTTCTCTAGTGTTCTTTTCAAAAATTTTATTCGTAAAAGGTAACGTCACCTATCTCTCTTTAAAAGTGGTGACCGGAATAAGGAGTAAAAGTTTTCCCCCAAATAGGAATAATAAATTTAACTGATCAAACTATTACATATTTTAAAGCAATTACTTGTTATTCCTTACCTTGCTGCCATCAATTTTAAGAGCTAAAGTCCATCCCCTCTTACTGCAGCCTTTGATATTAATCTTGCAATAGTGTCTTCCCATATCAATGAAATTGTATACACCGGCTTCCTCTACTCTCTTTTGATAATACGCCTCCTTGCAAGTCCCAGGCAACTTCATTTAAAAGAGGTACAAATACAAATATTACAAATTACGTATGTTTGTATACAATACCCACTTAACCAAGTTCAATTCTGAATGTGTTACTGGCCCTTTACGGACGACTGCCAAGCCATATAGAATCTACTAGTTTGAATAGATACTTCCCGATTCCTAGAACCTCACACTTATGTTTAGTGAAATCGAGGCTTATCATAATAGCGCTCCCTACATTGTTGTAACAAATTGTTAAAATGGCTTAGTGGGTAGATATTGAGCTGGTCACGGGTGCAATCGCGAAAGCACTTTAATAAAGCAATTGTTTAAAGAATCTATCCTCGTTTACGACAAGTGAAATCGAAAACCATCGCGAAGGAAGTGGAAAAAAGGGAAGAGCAGTAACAACAAAACTTGAACGTGGCAGAAAGTTTAGAGAGGAGCGGTACATTTTGTCGTATTAAATTTACACTACACACCACTCGTGCAAGTTTATTGTCTAGGCAAAATGTCGAGCGAGTATGAAAAAGGTACTAAGGAGCATGTCAGTAACCTTAAGTAGGAAAATAGGGATAGCCGAGGAGGTAAATTGTACATAATCAGCAGGAGCTATTGGTTATAATTATCACATCATAGCACTACTGTTTGAGCTTGCTGACCACCCTTTACAGCAGTTAAAAACCATTCCTGAAGAACCGGCTTGTACTAGTAAACATAGAAGGTTTACAGGGGTAGTAAATGCATTCAAGGAGCCAGTCATGTCGACTACTGTACAAAACCAGCAAACAAAAGGGGGGAAAATGTACCCTATGTGATACATTGATAGACTGATTATGAAACTTTCATATCTGAGTCAATTGCTATGTAACAACAGTTATCAAAACTTAAGAAGAGGATTAGATTTGCTCATCGTATACCCCAAGTGGAACTATATGAAGTTACTATCACAGAATTTGGCAGCTTTGTCACAGGATCTCCACTACCATACCAGTTGTAAGGGCTTGAGAGCAGCTTCACATAACTCACTAGCATTGAGGAAATTTTCTCATTCAGACCCACTTGCCTCACTGATGTAAGTATTGATGTAATACCACTCTCTTATAAATTTATTGATAGACATTCTTAACCTGAAGTGATACAATGTCGGGATACATGTAGCATGTTGCTGAACATTTGAAATAACATGTTTTGAAACAAAAATTGGTACGTGAGTATGAGCATGAAACCATTGAACAAAGTCAGTTTACAAAATGGCTGGAGCTACGAAAAAAATTTGTCTCAACCATAGTTCATAAAATCCTAATAAAGAATAAGGATTTTAAATCTTTCGTGCACAGTTTAAAATACACAACCCTCAAACAGATGCCATACATCATGGTATAGTGTCTGCTTAACATTTTCTGTCATTGTATGCTGAATTTGATTTTTCGCGTGCCGTATGGGGACTTACCCTAATGTGAAACACAAGTAATTAATCCAGGATATTATAAACTTTGAAGTAGCCGACTTATCTAGTTTAAAAACCATAAACAGTTTATTATTTCCGTATGAATAGGATGTGGCCCCCGCTTTTCTTCTGTGGATGACTTTGAGGACGTCTCTCCCTCTGAACTCCCTCTGCTTAAGTCATAATATAAAAGATGTTTAGAATTCTCGCCGGCAACTAATGTAACCAGCGAATAAAATTTTATTTCTAGACCAGTTGCACTTTAAAATTGTTTTGCGTCTCCAGAAAAAGTAACAAAGCAATACATATTTTGTTCAAGCTTATGTTGTAATCGATCACTCTCCTCTTTCAAGAAAATGTTCTCAGACTTTGCGTCGCTACGTTCCATCTGAAGCGAGCTATTTTTTCTTCTAAATATTTAAGTTGTTCAGATAGCATAATACATTTACTACACGTCTCCTCCTTGACATCGCTCAAAACTTCGCACTCATGATCTGAATCAGAAGAGGATGAAACAGGATTCTCTTTACCCAGACGTTTAGTTAGGGGTTTCCGTGTAGTTTCCTTGATTCCGCATATTTCAGTGACCGGATTAAAATCGATGGTACAACTCCCTTAACTACAGGATTCCCTCAGGCTTCACATCCAGGAACTTTTATCTGTTGAACGGGAAAATGAAACTCGAATATGACTATGCTTTTTCCAGTTTCAAACGATACCTGGCCACCCTTCCTTCTTACCGTAGATATTGCACTGTTACACTGGTGACGAAGGGGATATTATATCAGTGGGAAATGTGAAAAGACCTATGTCCGATTTTTCTTTCCACTGACTGTAGCTTGAACGTACACAGTTTGGTATGCAACTATATATTCCCGCCTGCTCGGAAGTCGCTATGTCATTGTATCACTGAGCAGTTGCTTATGGTATAGAGATGCTGAGACCATTTGAACGGCGACAGATATTTTGTGAGCATACTTAAATTAAAATCAAAGCATTATCTACTGAGTTAATTACATACTATCATCTATGTAAACAGAAAGTGCAATTCATAAAAGAAATGTTCATCAAGGAAAGAAAAAATTGTTTTCTCAGAACTCTAGCCTGATTCGATAACCTACAGCATAACCAAAAACACTGGATTTGCCCATGGTTTTATGAAAGTTTTGACTGTTGAATACCCTTACAAACAAACAGGAACAGATAAGCGAGCTTTTACCCTAGATCTCACATACCAATTTGATCATGTGATGTGAGCAAATACTATCCTGATTGGCTGAGAAGCACCTTTGCGACGTGGTTTGATTTTGAAAATATTCTGATCAATTGTCTCGCGTGACACGAAAGTGGTATGTTGCATTTGCCACCTGGCGTACCACTTTGGTGTGAAAGGTTTGATACGCTTCTATAGGTTTGTTCCCAAGTGACATGCCACGTGACACGCCACGTCACCCTTTATCACCTACTGCTGAGCAAAGGCATCGGTATTTCTGTTCGATTGAAGCCTATCTTTAGCTACGTTGTAACAGTCTAGTCGTCTTTCCTCTCCGACTGTACTTAGGTAATATTGATTAGTTTATAACCTGTGATGCCCATATGTAAGCCTTTACTCTTATCATATAATAAGATCATTTTCATGTTTCCCTTAAGTTTTTTAAGATGTCTTTCCCTTTGTTTTTTTTACTTTACTCGTATGTTTCGTTGCTCCCCCTTCACTGATGCTCAGCAAGCTCCTTTGCATATTTCCTTGGACTGTAGTGAGTGTCTTCCCCACAAACTGTTCTCAGGCTCGATATCTCACAGCTATGGTTTATGATTGCAGGGACGCCTCTGAGAGAACCAAGGAATCCCTTTCATTCCATTTAAATATTATACAAGATTTGGCATCTTTTTGTATCAGCTCAGAGGGATGACATAGGACTCTCCTTGGAGCATGTTTGTCCAAGTGACATTTAAGCTGGGCCGTCATGTACTATTCCACGCTTTGTTGTGTTTATGTCAAACCTATTGCATGCGATGATGTTGATCATGGCCTAGTTATGACCTGAGTTATGATAATGACGATACACTTTTAACGTTGGATCTTTTGGCTCGTGCATCGATGAAGAACGCAGCCAGATGCGATAAGTAATGTGAATTGCAGAACACAATGAATTCTCATTTCCAGTTGATTTTATCTTGCAATTGTCAATAAAAGATATACATTTCTTTCGAACTGTTTACTGTTTCAAAAAACGTTTTGGAGATAATATCACAAAATACAATAATATCAATGGAGACAGATGTTTGTGGCTACTAGAAGCTATGATGTCTATAGGATAGTATTGAAAAGAAAAGTGAATTTTTAGGTCATCAGAATAACAGATGAAAGGTTCAACTATTCCTTCCCCTATCAATTCACTTCCTTGATATTACTCTCAACATGATCTTGTGAGTTCGATTTACAAGCACAGAAAGCCTAAACACTTTTTAAACCAAGCTGCTCAAGCTACAGTAGATTGTTTACCATTGTTTCTTCTGTCTTCTATTGATTATAGAAAGTTGACTGATTTTTGACATGGTAGAACTCTCTTAGGACAGATGACAACTTACTGCCACATGCAGCTACCACAAAAGACAATTGCTCCACAGTTCCTTACAACAACTAACTAAAAAGACATGTACCTCTACACCATCCAATGCGAAAGTCACTAATAATTAAGTGATGACGGTACTCATTACAAACACAAAACTTAATGGGTTGTTTTACACTGCATACTCAAGAGAAATAGAGAGCAAAAAGCTCTGTTTCTATGTGTAATATCTCTGAAACAACGCACCCTTTTGTGTTTCCATTTTCCATGGGGTAATACTCTGACACAATCTTACCAAATCCACAAAATACTTTTCTAATTACTGTTTTGAGTTTCTCCACTCTCTCAGGTCCAACAACTGGGACATTGTCCACAATAATGACAGTATCCAAACCATCTGATTCTTTTGGCGCTTCTGATAGTATGTCACCAATTAATTCTAGTTTTAGAAAAAGGCAAGCACAAATTAACAAAAAATAAAAACCTTAGTTGAAATCATTTAATTACAAACTGGTGATTTTGAAGCAATTCTTAACTCATTTTAAAAACTAAAAACTGGTCACAAGAAGCACACAACAGTATATGAACTAAAAAAATGCACAAACCTACCTAACCTTAGCATGATGACATAGGCACATCCACTGACAGTTCTTAAAACAATATCAATAATGGAAACAAACAACAATTCTTTCAAAGAAAATTCTGTCAATTATTCAACCTTCAAAGAGTAAGGAATGTGTAACATGCCCAGATTCAAGTTGCCTGCTATTGCCACATGGAAAAATAAACTATTAGCAATCACCTAAAACTGTAAAAGTGTATTAAACATCTTGGTAATTCCATGCCAAATCATCTGGAGGCGGGAACCCTTACGTTAAAGATTTCTCTCTTGATTTTAGCAAATGTAGCTCTATATGAAAAAATACTAATCTGAAAATTTGAGATCTGTGGTACAAACAAACCTTGAAACATGGCTTCTCAAATATTGGGGTGTTACCCTCATTTGAACCTTTGTGCTGCTTTTTCGATTTTTTTCATCTGTATTAAAGTGTTTTACTGCTCAAAATTGGCTAAAAATTACTGCTAAAAATAAGTATGTTTTCCAACCCATGAAAACCAACCATGACAGTGTAGAGAACAAAATAAAATAACAAACCATTTCAATAAATAAGTGAATATAAATAGGAATTTCCCAAAAATATATACCCCACAAACAAAAATGTATACGTCTCTTCACTCTGTGCTGCAGTGATGAGCAGTACTGCCTGCAGATTGAGTATATGACGGTGCAAACCTTGTAACTACAGACATGCCCCTAATCTGTCTATTAAAACTATTATTAAATTCAAAAAAAATATTTTCTAAAACTAAGCTAGCTAGGGACACCAGTGTATCTGTGGAAACAGAAGGATTAGTCCATGAAAAAAGAGCTTGATGAAGAGCTGGAGACCTTCCTCGTGCCGGATATTGGGGCAAAGGTCCACAACATCTGCTGTGCACAAGATAGATCCCTCTGGCAAGTCACCAAGCTCCAAAAGCTTACAAAGAAAACAATAAGCGTAGATAAGATTAGATAAGAAGGGTTGGAGTTTGTAAAGGGATTAAGATTAATGTTAAGATAGCGGGAAATATTCTCAGTAGGTTTGGAACAGTTTGAGATTACTGGCCTCCCAACTACCCTGCCTAGCCCCTTATGAATCTTAGGTAACAAATAAAATCTGCCTAACCTAGCTTCATCTACATGCAAATAACTAATTGTTTCTTTCGGTAATTCCCTCCTGCTCTCAACCACATCTATCGCCTGACTAACTACCATAGTAATCCTAGGAAGTGGACTGCTATCCACCTTCTTGTATACTTCTCCTACTTCTAGCTGACTAGTAGCTTCCTGAAGATATCCTCCCTATCCCACACTACAACAGCCGATCCCTTGTCTGCCTGTTTAATAACTATACTGCTATCTAATCTACGACTACCTAAAGCTGCTCTTTCCCCATGAGAAAGATTACTAAAATTACAATTTTTAGGTGACAAAGACATTATGTCATTAATTACATTCTTGGTATACTATGACTCTAGTAATGGATCTGAAGCTGTTGGACTTCATCTTGAGAATGTTGTTGTCACTTATTTTGTTACTGTCCTCTTTAAAAAACAATTTAATTCCCAGGTGGCGTGCAAAGGAATCTAAATCTCTCTTGAGTTCTGATTTATCGATCTCATATGGAGTCGGAGAAAAGGAAAGTCCCTTCCAAAGTAAAGAGACTTCAGCCTTTGAAAGATTCCGTTTTGATAAATTCTGGTCTTTTGGTCTTCTGGTCAAGAAGTTGTTAATATATTCCGATGAAGCATGGTAAAGCTAAACAAATGTCTTGTAATATCTTCAAATATAGCTTTTCAGGCTCCAGGGTTCTGAAAAGAGCATTTTTTGACACCTGTGAGAGTTATTTATTGTAGTTCTGAGGAAATCCTAGACATTTATCTGAATTTCAATGATGACAAGGGGTTTCAATGGTTTAATGATTTGGTGATAAAAGATACCATGGTATGTGTTGCCGATGACCATAAGAAGATGTTTATGGATAGTGAACCGTGTACTTCTCGAAAGTTACTATTCTCTGACCCAGATCTCCGTTAAAGCTTGATACAGATGGTCCACAGATTCCTATGCTCACACTACAGACAGGACACAGATCTTTCGAAGAGGATGTATATAATATGTTGTTTGATGCAATTTATATCTGAGTCTGCTAAATTTCCTAACAAAATCGGTAAAATAATATTCGATGCCCACATGATGTTTGGACAGAAATGGAGATATGTTGGGGGGAAAAGATGGCCTAGATGAGGAGGGCAATGATATGGAATGTGAGTTAAGCAGTGATGAAAAGCCAATGCTATTGATAGATCAAACCGACGTTGTCACACCCATCGCATAACAAATGAATTGTCCTATGTTCTCTCAAACGGACATATGATTATTCATTACCTTCAAGACACTTCCTGTATGAGTTTGGAACATGTCCACTTCGGCTGTGCTTACTAGCTGCACTGGTGACGACATCAAAAGTCTAATCAACTTTTGGATGTGTGATCTCCCGACTGATTGTAATATGTTACTGGATAACCTTAGAGTACGGGCTAAGAAAAGGTTGAAATGCTGTGGCCACTTTATATTGACAGTAGATTATCCCATAGACAAGGTGTACAAAAACGTTGAACGAAAGATCAAAATTCAAAAGTTGTTACCAGTGAGGGTTGGTGAAGTGGCATCCTGTTTGCCAGGATCTTCTGTTCTTAACTTAGGACTCCCAGCTCTACCAAAACTCTTTTCATCAAGTTAAGCTGTCCAACCAATGTTCCAACACAGGAGTATTACCCAGTGGATGAAGGGCAGTTCAATCAATCATTAGGGCTTCAGAAAGTGCATTTCAACGGATTTGGAAGAATTGCTGATTTGGCTTGGTTGTATTTGCATCATCTTGCCTATATTAGCACATTCATGAAAGGTACAATAGATATAAACAGCAACAAGTTAGTGCTAGCAGTCGCTACACCTGTGTAGAGTGAGTGGTTTACTTGCAGTTCTGAGATCTATACAGCAATAGGAAACTTGATCATATTATGGAATTTCTGGGGATTGATGAAAATGAGCAGTGTGAAGGGAGACATGAAAATAAAAACTGGCAAAGAGCCTTCTTAACTGACTATACTAATTGAACTGATCTGTGCTAAATAAGAGCATAAGCCATGTGGGCTGGAGAAATGGGAAGGTGCAGTCACTGACAAAATTGTTGATTTTGCATAGAGTTAGCTTCCAGAAGTTCAGTTCTTTGGCAAGATGACATCATGAAAGTTGGATAAGACACACTTTAGCAGACACCACTTACTAACCTTGGATGTCAGTCGCAGTTTGCAAAACTTGACAATCCAATTCGAGTGACAGGAGGGAGTACTTTTGTGACTGCACATTCACTTAAGAATTATGTGGTCACAAATGACCTTCTGGTTGATTCCGGTTTTGGTGTTAAGTCAGCAGAAGAAAAGAAGAGTCATTGGAAGTGAGAGAAGTCCAGCAAAAGAAGAAAGTGGAGGTGAATTTTCTGGAAATGGTCACGACTACGAAGGAACTTTCCTAGTTGAAAAAAGAACAGAAGAGAAAGAACACACAGAAGGTAATAGAGCAAACCAGTATCTGCAAGTTACATGGCAGTATTGTTACGATTATGGTAGTTCACCTCCTAGAACAATTGACAGAGAAGGAGCTTTTAACAAAAAAAAATCTCTGACTGATTGTGTACCCTGCAATTTTTCAAAAAAAAGATGTGTCAAAACACTTGACAGGCAATACTGTTTTAAGAAGCATGGGAATCATGAGATCAAAAATTCAAGAAAAGATGTCCTCAAGCCAGAATCGTGTGTGTGTCCTTGAAAGTGGAATCTCTGTGCATGAACAATACTGTGACTAAATCTATGGATTATTGTCAAAACCCTCATTAACTTTGTATCAAAACTATATTCATTGTTCACCATTTTATTCAGACTTTAGTTGTGATTCCAAGCAGCTTTACCTTATTTTATCCTGTGATCTGTATCTGGCTGCAATGAATCCTAAAAATAAGTTGATTTATGAATCGTTTACCTCCAAACCTATATTTTGATGTATTACATGCTTAGTGAGACTGCTTCCTTATTCCAGATCTCTTGAAATTTGACTTCTTGGCTGCCGTTTTAAAATGGCCATGGAACTGATAGAAAACAATGTTATAATGAATGGAACTCAACGGCATCATGTTCAGCATGGAATTTGGTCATGGAAAAAATACGTCCTGCATGTAGATGATGTATAAAAGATTGTTATTTGCCAACCCCTATTATTTGGGCTTCAATATCAATAAGAGAGGCAAAAGTGTTTTACGTCTGATATAGACAGATTCACAGCCAGCTTACATAACAAATACATAGCATCCTCCCCCGGGAAGTTGGGGGGGTCAAATTTTCAGCTCAGGAGGCACTGTGAATTTGGAGCTGAAATGGTGGGGGAAAGGCAGATGGTGGGGGACTGCATTTATTCAACAAATGGGGGGGGTGATATTTTCTGGCCATCTAGAACTGCCAATTTTCAAAATTTTTCCTTCAGCACCAACCATGGTGGTGCCTAATTGAAACAATAGAATCAAGAAATCCTTAACACAGTTTGGTTCTGAAAGTTAACAAGTCATTCTTTCAAATGGTGTATATTTTGTTTTCTGTATATGTGATCTCTTGTTTGTGAGGATATTCTTTAGCATCTTACATGATAAATATTTGTAATCAACATACCTCAACTTCTTAATCTCAAAAAAGCAAAAGGTAGCATTTCATCAACTTAGGATCAGCCATTAAGGTAAACTGGGGTTTCTCTCAGTATATTTTATATTTTCCGCCATCAAACTTGATAGATCTATATGCATCACATATCCTAACTCTATTTTTTGGTATATTTCTTCACAGACTGCTAAAATTGCGGTACCTATGGTAGTACCTCTATTTTAAGTGCAAATTTCTGTTGCTCTTACTGCTCATTATATCTCACTAATTATGCCTTGAACTGCACACACACTGGCCTTCTCCACTACTCTGATATCCCCTTCCCTGAAAATATACAGTCCCATGGGCCTCTACAACTTACAATGCTTTACTCTCTGTATATCCTTAAACTTCACCATCCCCTACTCAAGGCATGAAATTGCATCTATAAGATTTCAAGAGATGGTGTTGGGTAGCCAGAATTTAGTGTTAGATGATGTATCTATATATTGTAGTATGGGTCATTCCATGTGAAAGTATACCACCCATGTAACCCATGTCTTTGAAATCCTTTGATATTTGAGATAGACTTGGGTATACCTGGCATATTGAGTTTGCCAAAATCTTAACCTGCTAATCAGAACAGTTTAGGAGATATATGAGCCCTGCGTGTGCATGACCAGGGGGTCGGTGGTGGGCCGCTTCAGGATCGCATCGGTCTTGCCGCTCAGATGATCGGTCGTCTCCGCATAGGAGAACGGGAAGCTGTCGGCGATGTTGTCGTGATCCTCATATTGCTGGCCCGCCATGGAAACGGCATTGGCGAAGCGGTGGTTCAGCCACATCCGGCCCGCTCCCGCGACATGCGGGATCACCCCGTCGAACACGCGTCGGTCCTGCGCATCCCCGTTGAAGCCGCGATAGAGGAAGTCGCGCAGGCAGCGCCCGGTCTGCGACCGGCCATAGCCATAGGCCTTCTCGATGCCGGGCAGCGGGTTCGGGGTCCCGGCCCGGTCCGCTTCGCCATACTTCAGATAGCTGACCAGATCGCGCACCGCGACATGGCCCAGCCCCATCACCAGCGGATCGCGGCCGGTATAGACCAGCTCGTAGATCCAGCCGGGCTGGAAACCGTCGCGCATGGTGATGAATTCGTCGGACGGCAATATGGCCAAAGCGCCGCCGCCGCGTGCGGCGACCTGGCTGCCCGGGTCGAGCCCGCGCGTCGCCTGGGCAAAGGACCAGGCGTCCGCCGGGATCGGGATCCGTTCGTCCTCCGGATACCGCCGCCTAGTCAGGACGGCCTGCGTCGTGTCGCGCGACGCGGCGGGATGACTGCGCGTGTCGATGCGGCCGGACAGCGGGAAGCACACAGTCGGATTGACGGGGATGAATTCCTGCCGCACCGGCCCGGTAATCGGCGCGCCACCGTCGGTCGCCACCGGTAGGTCCATCGTCAGCCGGCCGTCGCCCGGCAGCAGGTCGCCCTGCCACGCTCCCCATACCAGACTGTAGCCGCGCCGGAACAGGAAACCGTTGCCCGCATGCGCCATTGTCGTCGGATCATTGCAGGCGAGGCTGTCGTTGAAATATTGCAGCGCCCGCAGATTGCCCCGGTTGCCCCAGTCGAAAAACAGCCGCCGGTTGCCGCGCGCCGGATCGGCCGGCCGGAAGATGAAGAAGTCCGCGGTGAATTCGACCTTGCCGTCGCCATTCACCGGCGCGTGCCCGATATCCACGACATCGGCCTGCGCCCGCGCGGCCGGATCGACCGCGAACCGCGCGGTGCCGCGCAGCCGTTCATAGGGACCGGCATCGCCGAATGCCTGCCCATCGGCAAACGATATGGTTTCGGACAGGTCGAGCTCGATCTCGTTGGTCACGGCGGTTCCTCCCTGCAGGCGTCGCCGCAGGGTAGGCCGGCATCACCGGTCCCGGCAAACCGGACTACGGCATTAGTCGCAGCAGCTCGCGTTTGCCGCAAACACCGGCTCGCAGCACGGTTCCCGGCCGATCGCCTCGGCCTCCGGACCGCAGCAGGGACCGGCATCCTCGTCCGCCTCGGGGCCGCAGCAGGCGCCACCTGCAGGCGACAGGACCGAGACGCCGATCTGTGGCTGCGAATTGCAGACACCCGTCTCGGGCAGATCCAGCTCGATACGGCGCGCGGCCTCATGGTTGCCGGCCAATTCGTCGGCGATGGAGCGCACCTGCTCGTAACCGGTCATCATCAGGAAGGTGGGCGCGCGGCCGTAGGCCTTCATGCCGGCGACGAAGAAGTTCCGGTCCGGGTGGGACAGTTCCTCGACACCGTGCGGCGGGACCGTGCCGCAGGAATGCAGGTTCGGGTCGATCAGCGGCGCCAGCGCGGTCGGCGCTTCGACGACCTCGTCCAGATCGAGCCGTAGCTCGCGCAGCATGTCCAGGTCGGGACGGAAGCCCGCGGCGACGATGATCCGGTCGACATCGACGCTTCGGTCCTCGCCATCCACGCTCATCTCGACACGGAGCCCCTCATCCGCCTCGCGGATGGCCCGCACCTGCATCGGGGCGAGCAGCTCCAGCCCGCCTTCGTCGATCGCTTGCTTCGCCGCCAGGCCGAGCGCGCCGCGCGCCGGCAGCTGGTCGTTCAGACCGCCGCCGAGCAGCTTCTCCAGCGTGTTGCGGCGCAGGCCCCAGAACAGCTTCGTGTCCGGCTCGGTCTCCTTGAGACGCAGGATATCCAGCGCCGCGTTGATCGCCGAATGGCCGCCGCCCAGGATCACGGTCCGCTGGCCTTCATAGCGCGCCCGGTCCGCGCCGAGCGCATCGGGAATCCCGTAGGCGATGCGGTCCGCGAACGCGGCCTCGCCCGGCACCGGCAGACCGTCCGCACCGATCGGGTTCGGCTTGGTCCAGGTGCCCGAAGCGTCGATGACGGCGTCCGCCTCCATGACATGCTCAGCGCCGTCTTCCGTCCGGTAGTGCACGGTGAAAGGCACCTCGTCGCGGTCCGACGACGACGATTTGCTGAGCCCGCGCTTCGACACCGCCAGCACCATCGCGCCATAGGTGATCGTGTCCCGCAATTCGGGCGTCGCGGCGGCGGGCAGCAGATATTCCTCGACGATCTCCTTGCCGGTCGGCAGGTGCTGCCCGTCCGGATGCGTCCAGCCAGAATTCTCCAGCAGCCGCACCACCGCAGGATCCGTCACATATTGCCAAGGGGTGAAGACGCGGACATGGCCCCATTCGAGCATGGTGTGCCCGGCACTGGGTCCCATTTCGAGCACCCGCGGCGCGAGGCCCCGCGCGTGCAACTGCGCCGCGGCCGAAATCCCGACCGGCCCAGCACCGATGATGACGACCGTGTTGTTCATTTCCGTACTATGCATTGTCTTACCTTCCACTTCGATACATCGGCCATCGATGTAATAGATTAAAATTTTTTTAGGCGCAGCAGCCCTCGACCATCGGCCCGCAGCGGTCGAGGCACTTGGTGATGCTCATCCACTCACCCAACCCGACCTTGAAAGCTTCCCGGCCCTTGTCGGTGATGGTGTAGATCTTGCGCTCCCGCCCCGACACGATCTCCGTCCGGAAGGTGACGTAGCCGCCATCGGCGAACTGCTTCAACACTGGATAGATCGTTCCCTCGCGCGGCGAGCAGCAGCCATCGGTCTTGCGCTCGACCTCGGCCGCGATGTCGTAGCCATGCATCGACCGCTCGTGCAGCACGCACAGGATGAAGAACTTGGACAGGCTCATCTTGATCGTGCCGTTCCAATAGGCCGGGCTCAGCAGGTCGGGGGATTGGGTTTTTTTGCTCATATCGAAGATCTATGCATCGATGATCGATGTGTCAAGAATTTTTACCGCCACCGTGGCGGCTTTGGGATCAGGCCGCGGCCCGCGGCCCGGCGATGATGATGGCCGCGCCGATCAGGCAGACCACGGCGCCGACCGCATCCCAGCGGTCCGGCCGGACGTTCTCGACGAGCCAGAGCCAGCCGAGCGAGCTCACGATATAGACCCCGCCATAGGCGGCGTAGGCGCGCCCCGCCGCCGCGCTGTCGACCAGGGTCAGCAGATAGGCGAACAGCGCCAGCGATGCTAGGCCTGGCAGCACCCACCACGCCGGCTTGTCGAGCCGCAGCCAGGCCCAGAACGCAAAACAGCCGGCGATCTCCGCCAGCGCGGCGCCGATATAGGCGGCGATGGTTTGCATCACGCACTCCCCTCGTTGGTGCCGCGATTGAGGTGTAACCCCTTCACGTGCCCCGCGATCAAAAATTCTTCTCCGCCCGCGCCCAGATCCGTTCGGCGCGCTGTTGTACCTGCCTGGCCACCTCCGGCCAGTCGATCGTCACGACCGCCCGGTCGCGGACGATAGGCTGGCCGTCGACGAAGACGTCGGTCACGTCGCTGCCATTGGCGTTGTAGACCAGGGTCGAGCAGAAATTCTCCAACCGGATCGGCGTCAGCCAGGGGCGTGCGACATCGACCAGGATGACGTCCGCCTTCTTGCCCGTCGCCAGGGACCCGATCTCGTCCGCCATGCCGAGACCCCGCGCGCCGCCCATCGTCGCCATCTCCAGCGCGTCATAGCCGGACAGCAATCCGACATCGCCGGACTGCGCGCGCGGCACCAGGATCGCCGCGCGCATGTAATGCCAGAGATCGTTCGAGCACCAGTCGCTGCCCAGCGCAACATTGATGCCGGCCGGATAGACCGCATCCATCGGCGGGAAATAGCCGCGTTTCGCCACGTGGTAGCTGGTATGCGACAGGGTCGCGCCGCTTTCGGCCAGCATCGCCACGTCGGCGTCGTTCAGGAAGACGCAATGGATCGCGATCGCGTCCGGCCCCAGCACGCCGGTCTCCCTCCCGATTTCCACCGGACGCTTGCCGTACAGCTTCTGCGTGAATTCCGTTTCACCCGGCAGCTCGGCGATATGGACGTTGATCCCCAGCCCCAACCGGTCCGCCAATTCCCGGCTGCGCGCCATCCCTTCCATCGACATGTAGCCGGGACCGCCCGGCGAGATGCGCACCGTGATCCGGCCCGATTCCTGGCCATGCCAGGTTTCGACCAGCGCTTCCGCCGCGTCCAGACTGCGGTTCAGCCGGTCGGTGCGCCACGGCCGGTCCAGCGTCTGCGCGTCCAGCCCGCCGAAGCCGATCTCGACGAGAAACTCGCTCAGGCTCGCGCGGATTCCGAGGTCGCGGACGGCGGGCACGATATTGGTCTCCTTGTGCCAGGTATTCACCAGGGTCGTGGTGCCGGTCATGACCATTTCCGTGGCGTGCGCCAGGGCGCCGAAATAGACATCGTCGGGGTCGCGGCATTCGGCGAGGATCGGCAGCGCGCGGTTGAACAGCCCCGCCGCCGCCGTGCCGGGCACGTCCTCGGTGATGCCCTTCAAATAGGCGCCGATCAAATGGATATGCGTATTGACGAGGCCCGGCAGCACCGCCTTGCCCCGCGCATCGATGACCCGGTCGGCGGCGAAACGGTCCGCATCGAACCCCGCCGCCGGCCCGACATGGACGAGACGGTCCTCTTCGAAGGCGACGATACCGTCCGGGATCACGAGGTCTCGGCCGGTCATGGGCACGACGTATCCGCCTTCGATCACGGTCCTCGACATGGCATTTCCACCTGTTTTGCGCGCGCACCGCGGGAACCTTGGCGCCAGGCGTGAGGCTTGTCCAGCGCGCCGGGGTTGGCGCAATCCCTGTTCCTGCTACCATCGCCCTCACTTCTTTGCGTGTGGACCCGGGAGCCCCGCCATGACCGCAGCACGACAGATCATCCGCAACGGCCAGGTCCTCGATCCGGAACGCCGCACCGTCGAGGCGGCCGACATCCTCATCGAGGGCGACGCGATCCTGGAGATCGGGCCGCCGGGCCTCGACGCACCGGCGGACGCCGCGGTGATCGACGCGGCCGACCGGCTGCTGATGCCGGGACTGGTCAACGCGCACACGCATGGCCATGGCAGCCTGTCGAAAGGCTATGGCGACAAATGGTCGCTCGAACTGCTGCTCAACGCCGCCCCCTGGATCGGCGGCGGGCTGACTCTGGAGGGCCAGTATCTCGCCGCGCGCCTCAACGCCGCGGAGATGGTACTGAAGGGCTGCACCGCCGCCTACGACATGTTCTTCCAGTTTCCCGAGCCGAGTCTGGAAAGCATTTCGGCCGTCGCACGCGGCTATACGGTGGTCGGCATCCGCGCCGCCATCGCGCCCATGATGGCGGACACCACCTTCTACAACGCCATCCCGGGGCTGCTGGACTCGCTGCCCGAACCGCACCGCGGCCACGCCGAAACCCTGCAGGCGGCGCCCTGGGCGGCGCATATCGAAGGCTGCCGGGCGCTGCTGCAGGACTGGCCGGGCGACCGGGACCAGGTGCGCCCGGCGCTGGGGCCGACCATTCCGATGCATTGCACCGACGATTTCATCCGCGCCTGCCGCGACCTCGCCCGGGACTTCGATGTCGGGCTGCAGATGCATCTGGGCGAATCGAAGCTGCAGGCGGTCGCCGGCCTGAAACGCTACGGCAAGAGCCTGACCGCCCATCTCGACGATCTGAACTTCATCGGGCCGAACTTCACCGGCGCCCATTGCATCTGGCTCGACGATGACGATGTGCAGCGGATGGCCGACCGGGGCGCCAATGTCGCGCACAATCCGGGCTCCAACCTGCGCCTCGGCAATGGCGTCGCCCCCGCCCGCCGCATGCTGGATGCCGGCGTCACCGTCGGCATCGGCACGGACGGGTCCTCCTCCGGTGATCATCAGAACATGGTCGAGGCGATGCGCATGGCGGCCTTCGCCTCGCGCTTGCAGGACATCGAACCGGAAAGCTGGCTCGGCAGTTGGGACGTGCTGCGCGCCGGGACCCTGGGCGGCGCCGCGCTGCTCGGCATGGCGGGGCAGATCAGGTTTACGACGGACGAACGCCTTGATCTGCTGTTGGGACTCAGCCACAACGACGATCGGCTCCAGGTGAAGGCCACTAACGCGAAGACAAGGGTCTTCGTGCGGTAAGAGGGTCATGGATAAACTTGCAGAAGTAGCATTGCGCTCTTCTTATTACCTTTTTTGTCGAAGAAACAAACATTAGACAGGCCCAGAAAATCTAAATTATCATAAAATTAGGACATTATCTTGCTGATGTTGTTATTATTGTTATTATCATTATTATTGTAATTATCCACTTCAATTAATCTCACTGTCCCCATTATGCCGAGTGAAAACAGTAAAAATTTTTATATCTTGTAAACATTATTACTGTTACAGTAAATTTACAGAAAGAATAAATGGCATTGAAGTTAATAAACAAAAAAAACAACAAAAAAACACAAGGATTCATTCAGTTTTGTAAAATTTGTCAAAAATGTAGAAATAGATGCAAGCATGCTTATGATGAAGTGTTAGGAACTAGCCATAAGAGCATTGTATTACATTTTTAATAGGCAAAGACTAGACTTCTCCGGAGCTATTACTTTTCAAGTACGTTTAACTTTTTTCTCCCTTACCTAATTTTTCTGTATGTGTGCGTTTATATATTACTATCATTATCATTAGCTTTAAATATACGGATTAAACACTCCTGTATATCGAATCCTACTCTACCATAAGCTACGCCAGGTAGCAACAGCGGGAAATCTTTTTGTAAAGATTACCAATAAAGGTATTGAGTTAAAAAAGTTATTATTATTATTATTGTTACTACTGGGAATGTGCAGTAGGCTGTTTACCCTCTTGGGCATTTTGCAAAGTGGTACTTGCAAACTTAGAATCCATTGTAGTGCCTTTTTTCAGTTTAAGAAAGGACCCCCAACTAAGGTCTCTCCCTCACTACCTATATTCTAGGAATGCAATGGGAAACAAACAGTACTTGCTAGTCACAAGACAGTTAAAGATTTGCTTAATAATTTGCACTACGACTATGCGCGCTAGCCTTCCGCATAATTAGGAGGTCATACAAAATCGGTCCACATCGGTCCACATCGGTCCACATCGGTCCACTATGACCGTAACACCTTAACTCGTCCAATCATTGAGGTTAGGCATAACATTTCAGAGGGTTGATAACTTAGATGACAATTTTAAAGAGTTTTACTCATTTTTGACCTTTTTAGTATTTAATACTACTATTTAATACTTTTTAGTATTAAAGATGGATATAACTCAGATAAAAGGGAACAAAAGTAGTTTTCTTGAAGGCAAAGTGATGAAATGTTTCTACACATATTTACCCTCTTTTTAAAGTAGATAACTCCTTCAGAGGTAACATTGTCACCAGAGAGAAACCAGGTGTCATCAATGCTGGCATTCATCCTGAGATTGTGAAGCGGGTGAGAAATGCCTGATACGGCTATTATTTCAACTGTTATTAACATGCAATCGCTATAATAAGATAACAGAATCCATTTTTTAAAAAAGAGACAAAAATATAGCACTAAATTTTATATAGCATAATCATGGGTTTAAAAGTAAGTTTGTTGCATAAACCCTTTAATGTTATTCCGCAAAGGTATTTTTAGAAGTACGATTTGGCTCGGGGAAGGGTGGTGGCTTTTTAAGTCCCCCATGTAGCTTTGCAACCGTACGTACCATTCATAGTTGCCATGGAAACCAGGTACTCAGCTTTGGAGCAAACCTGTATGGTGGTGGTTCACCCATGCCAACGCGTTAAATTTTGTGTACACTTATAGATTTTATTATATTCAGTCTGATTTACATTATGAACAATTTCTACATTACTTTGACAAACCTAATAACAACACTTATCAATATCAGAAGGGTGGTAACTGCACAGACGTACATGTGATATTACTTTCTATCTAGTTAGGCGGCATGATGCATAGTATTGTCATACGTGGTAATAACAAATATAATTATACTATAGACAGAGATTGGACAGATTCAGAATGGATTAACAGGATTCAGATCATTTGAACGTTAAGATTGTTTTATAGGATAGATCGATTTTGGTTCGTCTAAAGAGTTAGTTTGCAATTAGATTTATCAGTATCTTCAGTTTTCGGAAGCACATGAACCGGACTTTTTAAACATATTTTCTTCTCATCAATCAAGATTTTTGTAAATACGAAATACACACAGTCCTCACAAATTTTGGAGTTGTCTGTTTCACCCCATTTCGTTCTTGCCAGGATATTTCACAACGGTCGATATGACTCATTAGGAAAAATTTTGTGATATTTTAGATAATGCCTTTGAATAAAGCAATTTTCTAGGGGGAAAAATATTGAAATTCAATTACTTGTGTAAATTACGTCATAAATAACGTAGTTGCAATACTATATATGGAACCTTTTAAGGATTGGATTGAGTTAAAGGAGAACTCAAGCTCCTAGGCTATAGTACAAAAGGGGTCAGTATAAGACGTCATAATAACCTCGTTTGAATGATGAGCTCTTTCTGTCGGCATAAAATGAGTTTACGTAATTTGAACTCTAGAACTTCCTCCAGAACTCTAGTATGAAGCCCTGACCTGGCCTTAAATAACACCCTGAACATATTGTTAGAATATGGCTCTCCACGTTGTTTGTTTTCCAATAAGTGGAACCCTATTGCTGAACTGCTAGTGAAGTGTCTTGTGTGCTCTTCCTTGTGCGCACAACGCCTGGCAGATGTTAATTGTAAGCTATATTAGTAAAGGCATAATCAATACACTTTTTACATTGGTCTGCGTACTTACCCTATACTATATCTTGGAATTCCTCTAAATTCCTTTACGTCTCCCTTTGTAATGGTTAGATTAACTTTTGATTTGATATCATTGAAAGGTTTGACATGGACCTTGTATTTAGTGAACCAAAATATATTGTCACCAATAGAAGAATGCAGCTTTACGTAGAAGGATATGTTTTTGGTATCATCCGAAGAAATGGGCTACGAAGAGAAGTAAAATATTTACCTGTTATGAAATATATTTGTAGTAAAGTGATTGTAATTTGTATCTCTTAGTAGAAGAAAAAGTTTACGAGAAAAGTATGAAATGATGTTTCTGAAAAAAACTAAACTATAGAAGAACGTTTTATATATGAAATCAGAGAAAAAGAGAAAGCCTTTTTGAAGCGCCTAAATAATAACTTTTTACACGTTTATTGATATTCAGATTCAGGCTTAAGATATGATTATTAAGTATATCTTTTTAGGAGAATAAAGAAAAATTACTCATTTCGCTTTTAGGGTAAAAAATTTATCAATACATTCAAAACCTTAAAACTACGGTCTGGAAAAATTGTGCCAAGCTTAGTAATTCCAAAGCAGGCAATTACACAATTTTATGCCATAAGTCAAAAAAATTGTCTCTGATCAACCCGAGCCTCTAAACGATGTCGTTTGGTAGAAAATTACATTAAAAGCGTACAATTATATCAAGTTGTTGATCATAAATTTCCTCTCTCTGTATCACGAGAGATTTGATAGAAAAAAGTCATAATTTGCCTGGCTATTTAAAGCGTGAAGGAGAAGTAAATCCTTTAGAGATCGTGCTATTAAAAGATAAGTAAAACGTATGTAAGCAACTATGGACTTCAAAATATTAGCATTGGATGCTTTTTTTAGAAGCGCATTGATCAACTGACTAGATATGCTGAAGAACCTTGGGTTAGTAAAGCTATCCTGTTTGCCCGCTGATTACAATGTGATTCTATTTGTGATTGTAAGATTACTTCGCCCCCTATATACATGCAGCATAAAGATATCTTATTACTACTAATGCTGCTACCTCCTCCGTTTCCCACACAAATGTTTATCTCAAACTTTGAACTATTTAGTGGTATCAAGTATGCAAAATGGTATTCAACATGATGAACCAACTAAACAGTATGCTGAAGAAGTATGCAAAATGGTATTCAACATGATGAACCAACTAAACAGTATGATGAAGAAGTATGCTATCTAAGATTACAGAAATTAGAAAAGACGTTACAAAAGTGGCCACCATTAATGGACAAAATCTAGGACAGGCAATACCTGCGTAGCATTCTAATTCACGATGATCACTGAAAGGCTGACAAATGATGTAGTACTAAATCACTGATGCCAAAGACATGGCTTTAGGTATGGCTTTGTATGTAGTTCTGTGTTGCTATTTGAAGGAATGATCATGGTACTAAAATCCAATGTTAATTACTTAAAACCTCTGAGGTGACAGTAAAGACTTTCCTGGAGTCAGTCAGCTCAAAGCAATTTTTGTTGTTTGTAAGAAGAAATTTTTTTACTGACCCTTATTGTCATGGAATCCTAATTTATGACGTTATGTATCTTGTAGCACAAGATTCATGTTCTATGAAGCAATTTTAAGATTGGAATACTAACCACCACTTTGTAGCGTCGAGTCAATTTACCATGATCCTCGTTCTGGTTAAGCATCCTCGCATCTATGTCAACAGTCATATTATGCAAAATAATGTTTCCTTCATACTGTTTCTCATAGAAAACGCTACCATTGATGTCTGTTCCAAATACTATTACGGGGTCCAAAATTTTGCCAATATATTGCCCAGCTTCCTCTGATTCGGAAATCAAGATTGAGTCTCTGTATTTTCCAGGATAAGGACTTTTAATAGTAAATCCTAATGAAGCACCAGGAAAGTATACCGCGTCGTGGTGATGTTCTGTTTTAAATTCAAATGCATCTAGAGAAAATTATCAACAATTGACATTGTTATTATTAAAACCATCAGCAGTCATTCGGGGCTACGTACTTTGTGTTATGAAGTCTGGAATGGTATCCCCCCCCTCCTTAAGAAAGTCTGAAGCAAGGCAGTGGTGGCGCCTGCTTTGGTGCTAGTGGGGCCCATCCCGTCAAAGATTTTCAAGAGTAAGTTTCTAATTTTTGTTTTAAACTTTAACCACTATACTAATGCAAACATTGTTCAATAATTTCAATGCTTCACGAACTTCCTTTCTTGTCGATGTCCTTTGACTGTCTATCTCCTGCAAGTACAGTAACATTCCGCCGCTGAAGCAAGCTAGTCCCAACTTTGTAGGGGTATTCCCGAACAGAAGGAAAACCAACCAATCATTTGACGTAGTTGTATTGACTATGTTAAAGGTTTTCAGTGCTCTGATTGGTTTACTATGACTGAGATTTATTCATTCATACTTGAAGCTATTCATAAGAAATAATTAGCACGGAATTTAATCCACCGAAACGCGCTAATTAACTATGGAAGAAAACAAACTTTCAGAGAGCAACCGTCTCAGTGCGACATAGTGTATAGATGACTGCTCCTTATTGATCTCTGAAATGTTGATATTTGGTAAAAAAAAACACGAAGCGAGATTATTCTTTTGTGCCAAAACGTAACTAGGCGTGTTACTGGTGTTATCTTTTAAAAAGGAAGCGAAAACAAATCGAGCAGATTGGAGGGCGAGTGGCAAAATTAACAGAATAAGCCAACTACAGTCCGCTCTCGCCGCTTGGCTCTTGGCTTGAGCATCAATGAAACTTGTATATTCCTCCTTTCAGAACATTAATCATTCGTAAGATGATCGTCAAATTATTGTAGGTTCTTTATTCCTGTTCTTGACCCAACATAATGTCGTGCCTGGACATTCTATGGCAAAAAAGCACAGTCAATAACCAGTCACGGGATAACTCACTCACAGAATATATTGTACACTCCTGTCGATTTCTCTATGATTTTAACGTAACCTCCTAAGTAATCCAATATTTTTAAACAAATCTGGCATTTTTGTCATTCTAGTTGGTGCATGATCTATCCCTTGGAACCAATTTGATCGTCGCCAATAGCCGTCAAAGCCAGGGAATTTGCATTTGCAATTGATAAGAAATGGAAGATAATTGCGTACTCTCTGTTCTTTTGTCGGTTCGTTCTGCCGATAATGAAACTCTTACGTGATTTCAAAACTTTTGCTTAAAAGTAAAATGTTTGGAAAAGAATAACTCATTATACCATGCACATACATTTGGAACAACTGTCACAACTTTTATAAGAAGTGTAATTGGTAGTTCAATGAAATTATGGCCTTTTCATGAATTTCTTGAATTGAGAGAATTACAATTATATGCTACCAAGGTAAACATTTTTTAAAGGAAAGAGATTTGAACCCGTTGAATTAAGGGGTGAAGGAAAGAAAAGTTGCCTTTGTTAAAACATTGGTGTCATAGTAGCCAAACGTTTGAGTATAGTTGTATAAACTTGTATTGCTGTACTTTATGTATAGCAGTTTTAATAAAGCTTTCTTCGTAAAACAAGGTTAAAAAGCAGCGATTCTTTTCTCGGGTTGATTTGCTCGGGTTGATCTCTTTAAAAGGCGTCATTCTTTGTATTCCCGGTGTCGCGCGAAATTTGTGCCCTTGCGAAATTTGTGCCTATGATGGTAATGCGCATGTCCACATATTCGTGAGCCCTAAACGAATCCTCTTGATAGTCGTCAGCTCATGATGGGTTTTCAATCAAATGCTGTCCTGTTGCCGAGTCTGTTTTGGGATCTGTTGACTTGACTAACAACTAACAAAATGAATCCTTTACTCAACTTACTCAAATTTTGTACCACAAACCAACTTTTTAGCTTTCATTTAACAAACAAAACTACAGGTACTTGTGGAAAAGAAGAGACTGTTTGGAAATCTCGCCTCTATCAACTAAAAGAATGATAGGAATTGTGTCACTTAGACAGCATTATCTTTAGCGACGTCACGTACTCCTCTGCGTCCCTCTAAATTGACCTAAAAATATTTTCTCGTTGACTTGTGACAATTTACTATTACCAGTGTGTCAAGAGTGTTAAGAAACATGTATTGGTTACAAGTCTTACCTTGATAACTTGCTACTCAAACCAAGGCAATTTTTACTTTTGTTTAAACGGCAGCTACACGCTTTATGTCCCGACATTATGAATGAGTTTTCATGTTTTAAAGAATATGCATCATACGATTGAGAGGCAAAACAGTAATGGCGGATGCTAATTAAGAGATTTATAAATACATAAAATTTAGGTCACTTTCAATATGCTATTTTTGGTTATAAACTACTTTAAACTCTGCAGTTTTAATCTAATGCCATTAAAGCAATTTAGATATGCCCGTTATATTAACTTTCTAACAGACAATGGTTACGGCGCAACAACTTAATGTAAGATGAGAAAATTAGGTTGCAACATACAATTTTTTTTTAATATCGAAGTTGCCTTCTTTTGAATCAATTACCATTTCCTTAAACATACTTAGTAAAGATCAGAATAAATAAATTTTAAAACAATAAAGATTGAAAAATACAACTCTTAAAGAAATAGCAGGCAAAAGTTTGCCTAGAAGACTTAAAAATCCCTCCATTCGTAGCAGAATAGAGTAAAAAGCTAGCATACCGTGGCTCATGCAATGTAATATGACTGTAGATCATTATATTTTGTGCCTAATGGCGACTTCTCGCATCACTCTAGGCCCCTTTGAAAGACATTTACATTTTAATTGACTTGCTAATTTCATATGTTATTATGATTTACAACTTTAGGGTTAAAAGATCAATGTCCTTATTGCAATGAAAATGCTGACTGTGTCGAAGACAAGTGTGTCTGTAAACTTGGATTTACTGGAGATGGATTTAGTTGTTCTAGTACGACTCCTTTCTACTGTTTTCTATTTAATAACATGTTATTACTGTGCTTATTAGTTTTACTACAGTTGGAACAAAGACCTGGCAATTCGTGATTCGCCTAAAATCATTTGATGTAGTGAATGTTACTTGATCCGTGTATTTTTACTAGAAGTAATTTTAGAGGTATGTAGACTTAAGTAACACTGTTTAATCCCAACGTATTTTGTTTCAATGTTAAGATATCGTTAACTTTGTTCATTGAAATTTTTCCATGTATTCCATTTTTGTAATAATGATAATCAACAATTGATGCAAATTGAAATAAGCTAAACGCAACAACATTTAGGTGATAAATGAGTTACATGACGGCGTCTATTTAAGTATTAATTTCACTATGTAATAAGAAGAAGGCTGAGATGAATAATTCTTTCTCAACCGCTCTATGTAAAAACATTGTTTCTGCTACAGTAGATAGATAGGAAGTTTCTACAAGTTGATTTTAAGATTCATGTGCTTCAGAACAAATGTGCCAGGAAGCATTCTTTGTCAGGAGGTCATACCGCTTATAAGAACCACCGTATTTTAAAGCCACAAACATTTATTCATTTCTTTAAGTGTTTTTAGTTTGTTTATAATATTCCCAAACCAGAACCAATATTATATATTTAATTCAATGACTGTTTGCCTCACATCGATATATTTGGGTGATGCAGATATGACACCCCTATATTTCTCTTTCTACAAGTCTCTTCACACATCACATTTTTCTTAATACATAATTCCACCTTCGAAATGCTTATCTACTTTAGTTTTATACACAAATATATAACCTTTAACACAAGTACATTCGACAGGCCTTTTCGGATGCTTTCGCATTTAGCATAAACTTTGCCTGCTAACCTTGAGTTCATTAACTAATAAATTTCATCAGATTTACTCTTTTCAAACTATTAGCACCCCACCCCACTGTAAAAGTTTCTATACTTCCACCATTCAATACTATTTGCGTATGAGCGCTATTACTTCCAAATGCGCATGCGCTAAGTATGAACCTTAGGAAATGCTAGTGCGCTCTTAATCTTCAACATAAACAGTTGCTTTGGAAACGAAATGGAGGTTGAATAACGCTATGATAATACTGCGACTGTGGTACCCTGTATCATTTTTTCTACAAGTGCATAGACAGCTGCTATGACATCACAAGCACTGTATCGGACGGTAGTTTCAATGAAATCCCGCTCCCAGTATTGATAGCTGCAAATTCATACCTTCCTCCCATCAAGGCGTTATATGTTGTCCACCTTAATCCCTGTTGAGATTCTAAAGGATTAAAAGAGACAGTACACCAATTAAATAACTAATTGACTGTTTTCCTTTCTTTTCCCCGTACAATAGTTGACCCCTGCCTTTTCTGTCACATCCATGCTGACTGCCATGGAGGCGCGTGCATTTGCAAGAAAGGCTATACAGGCGACGGATACGACTGTCAAGGTTGGCTCTTTTAACGTAGAATTCCAATGCGCTTCGCACCCTTACTACATATGTCCTTTCCAATGTTGATATTTAAACCCATTTTAGGCTTAAAAGAAATTGCTGTTTGCTTGCTTTTCATTTTTTTAAAATCATATTATACGTCATGGTTTCTTAGGCAAGTATTTCAACGCCTAATTATATTTTATGCCAATTTCCTTAGTCACAGATCCATATAAGACTTTTTTTGACAGGCCCGCATACAGATCCCCGTATACATCCCCGTACAGGTCCCCATAAAGATACCCGTACAAATCCCCCTAAAAGTGTGTTTTAACACACTTTTTTATACCTTTTTTGTATACATATATACATTCCTTTTTACATCAAATACCTTTCAGGTAAAATTTTTATGTACTTTATTCAGGGTTGAGCTACCTTCTTGGCTGAGTTGCATAATAATTATGGTATAAAAGCGATACATTTTGATATCTTTCTTAACCCTGTTTAAACGCTTCAAACAGATGCCTAAAAGTATTAAATCAATCGATAAATGAACAATAACACTCTGTCAGGCATGCAATTTATACCCAACCAGAACAAGGATGATTTAATTGCATATGTCGACCTATGGGTTGGTTTATCTAGTGTCTAGAAATTATTCTCTAGTTATCTTTAAAGACCCGATGCTTCATAAACAGATATATCCGAAATATCAAGAGAACAAAGAACGTTCAAATCAACCTTGAATCCAGACCCTTTAGTGTGCGCATTGCTTAACATTTCTCCAGGCGCAAAAACAGCTCCCAAACCTGTTAACGTTAACATTTGTCTTTATCCAATCAGCTCCTTTCAGTTACAAGACCTTTAGAGTCTATCGTAAGCATCGAAGAGAGCATGTGGAGAATCAGCTTCTTAGACATTTCATTACACTCTCTTAAGTGAAGAAGTGTTATTCTTCATTCTTTGCTCACAGGCAATTAAAAAGTTTATTCAAACGACGTAGCTTTCCAAGTGAAGTACTATCAGAAGTATTACCGAAAAAGATATGTTGATTTATTAATTATTATTTACAGTCTTATTTCCGTTATCTTTTCCGTTATCTTTAGTGCTAAAGTTTGATTTGCTTTTCTTTTTCAGGGCCTGCTGTGAAGTTACTAGTATATCGACCGAAATATAACCCATGATGCTTATTTACAACGTTAAAGATAAGAAATAGAAGCTGTAATATTTGGATATTAAAAGTTACAGCCTCTGCAAGCACCGAAAATTTGGACTTTTGATGAACGGACGTGTGTGGGAAACGTTGGCCTTTCTGGAGTCAAAGATGCTACTAATGAGTTCAATTTTTGTAATAAATCGTATTTTTCAGTCATCTTTGAGGCAGATACTTCATCAGCATCTTCAAAAGATAGCCATGTAATGATAGTATATGTCGAATTTGCTAACTCCGCCACATTTACAAGAGCGTAAACGTATTACCGTCAGACAGGTTCTTGTAGATATTTCATTTAAAAGAGCCTTTTTATTTCTCACAGTTATTTAATAATAATAAAATATGATGTATTATCTCAACTGAGTACATATGTATTAAAGCATTAAACTTTGATTGATGGGATAGGAGATGGTTGCAACATTTATTCAAGAACGCGGGGTTTAAAACAGTGACATCTGTCACACAACCAGGACTTGATCTCAAGGATTTCTGACAAAAGTTGTAGCCATTGATAAAAGACAGACAAGAATTTCATTGATAGAAACTGAAATATCATATTTAGCTAAAAGAGTGACTCCTAGGAAACCAATATATGAACCTCTTCCTGAAACTGAGGAGGGGCTAAAGACGAAAGTTTCTCTATGTCTCATTTACTGAACACCTTTATGAATGATTGTCTGCTTTAAATGTAGGAGTTACCATCAAGCAATGAGATGAGGTTCCGATATAATTAGGTATGATATTTGTAATCAGCAACCCTCATTACCAGTCAACCATGCAGGGTGGCAGAAAATCGGGGAACGCAGGTACGCCTTTCCCTCTAAGCGAGCTCAAGTCAAACAAAGCGCGACATCAAGCCGTATAAGTCGTTAATTAAAAAAATTTAGAATGAACTATAGCTATGAAGATATAAATATGTTGCCAGATCCTTCAGCGTTTATGTAGTATAAATTGTACAACAAACCTCGATCATCCTGTGTGATTTGATTAATTTTCAAAAGCGATCCCAAACGGGATGTGTTTTATGTCATTGTAGTTACAATACACTTAATTATGCAACAATGCAAGTTCATTACCTAACAGGAATTTTTGCCGTTATTTTCCGCGCTCCCTCGAAGTTTTCAGTTTTCTGCCACCCTGCAACCATGAAAGAAATAGACTAAACTTTAACACTAAGAGAGTATTTTGCACTGAAATAATAGTTCCGTACGCTAAATTGATGCAACAGTTAAGATCAAACCTAATAAATGCTTCAAATCAATGCTTGAAAGAGTATTAAAACACCTGCAAATTATGATTTTGGCTACATTGGAATTGGGAGTTCAGATGCCTTTTTAAATGATAGATATCAGAATCTTATTTACCTTCTTTTTCTCTCTCTTATGAGCATTTTCCAAGTGCGTTCTGAATATACCCTCTGCATAGCATTGGCAGCGATGAATTGACCAGTAAGAATACATTACTTGGTACCTGTAGTACTGTAACCAGTCAGAACTCGGTATTTGAATGTTGTGAAAGACCACACATCCAACGTTCATAATGTTATGCCGCCGTTGCAAGTAAACAATGGTCTAAGGAACTGGGGTCCAGAACCCTCAGACCATTCCTTTGGTCCCGTAAACGAATCTTTACTCTAATTACTTTGTTCGTTAACTAGACAAAAATTTTAAACATCATATACGGTACTGGCTTGTCAGTATTGCCTGAGAAGCAACTTTTATTAGTTTATCTTGATGCCTTAACATTTCTGAAGTAGAGGAGTCTATCAAGCGTTTTTATACTAAAACTTAACTAGTACTTTTATATCGGAAAATGAATGTGTTTTACTTGTGTAACTTTTGGGGGTACGCAAAACACTCAGAACTGTGATTAACGCAACATAAAATAAGTTCATAGTTTTAAAATTTATTTAGCATAATTATTTTGAGTTAGAATAGGAAACAGTAGGCTTTGGAAATCAGATTTTGTAAATATGTTTTAAGCAACAATATTAATGAAGGATTTTTCAAATTGTCTCTTACTTTCTTCAATGCTACATTCTTCGGTTTGGACATCTAAACCTTAGTACTGAGATATCTCGGTACTATACCTATATTTAAATTATACTATATCTATACTATAGTGTAAGACAATACGGGAAACTTATACTGATACATTTAATACAAAGGAATTATTTCAAGCACTTAACCTGAAAGGAAGACTTCCTACGAAACGAGACAGGGGTTGACTAAGGCTGACAAATCTAGAGAGCATAGACCGGTTTAGAAGAAATATTCTAGATGTTATTTCAAGAAAAGAGACGGAACTAGCTGGTTCGGGTATATTGTAAGATAAGGCAAAGACAGCTTTTGTAGCGAGCCTATTAAGAGGAGTTAGATGGTAAGCGTTCCCCAGAAAGATCCCTTAATGCTTGGTGGAACAAACACGCAAGTACATGCAGAAACCACTCCTAAAGCTGGGTGTGATGCATTTAACCGTTGTCAAGTCAAAAAAAACCGGCGCCGCGGCGTTCGCCCTCCCGCGCGCGGCGTTCGAGCGCCTGCCGCTGCCGCAAAGGGCGGCTGCGGCTGCGACGCTTGACGAGGCGGAGGAACTGCTGCGGCCCTATTTGCTCGAAGAACGGTTTGTCGCCGCTCCCGGCGGCAAAGGACGAAAAGTCTTCGCCGCCATTCTCATCCCGGAGGATTTCGGCGCCGGCGAAGACGGCGCGCCCGCGCAATATTGGAGCCGCAACCTGACGGACAGCTCCTTGGAGGATCTCGTCGCGGCGGCGCTCAGCGCCGCCTTGCGGCGCGAGGCGATCGCCGATTTCGGCCTGCCGCAGGAAACCCTGGACGACGTTTCGGCGATCGACGCGCCGATCACGTCATATCGTCCGGACAAGGCGCCGGAAGACGCTCAACTGGGACTGCGGGACAGGGTCGAAACGGCGTTGCCGGCCGTGCTCACCTACATGCTTTTGGTCATCATCTTCGGCGTCGGCAACCTCCTGCTCACCAACACGATTGAGGAGCGCTCGAACAAAATCGTCGAAATTCTCCTGTCCTCCGTCACCGCGAACCAGTTGATGATGGGAAAGCTTGTAGGCATCGGGGCGGTCGGCCTGACGATGCCGGCGATTTTTCTTGTCGGCGGCGCAGGCGCGTCCGTCGCGGTCGCGGGCGAGGAGAATTTTTTAGGGCTGGCGCTGGCGTCGCTTTTCACGTCGCCGTTGCTTTTTGTCTATCTTTTTTATTTTCTGTGCGCTTATGCCATCTTCGCCATGATCTTTCTCGCCATCGGCGCCGTGTCGAACTCGCTGCAGGACGCGCAGTCCTATATGGGGCCGGTCATGCTGGTCGTTTTTGCGCCGCTTCCTTTCATGTTGGCGGTGTTTCAAAACCCGAACGGCCTTGTGGCGTCCGTTCTCACCTGGATCCCGATCTACGCGCCCTATACGATCATGATGCGCGCCGCCGCCGATCCGCCGCTTTGGGAGATCATAGGCGCAACGGCGCTCATGCTCGCTTTTGCAATCTTCATGATACGGATTATGGGGCGGATTTTCCGGCAGGCGATCCTGCAGGCGTCGCCGCCGAAAGCGCGCGAGGTCTGGCGCCTGGCGCGCAGGGAAATCCGCTAGAGCATCCTGTCTTTGATGTGATTCAACAGGATGCTCTGGATTCTTTAGTGCGCGTTTTGAGACGGAAAACCGGAGAACCGCTTTTCCTTCAAAACGCTCTAGGGCGCCGCCTGCCGGCGGATTCCGACTTTCGTCAGGATGACGCGAGAGGATGACTCACTGTCCTAACCACCGCCGTCATTCCGGCCTCCGAGCCGGAATCCACCGACGATGTGCTGCGCTTGCGGGTGGATCCTGAATCAAGTTCAGGATGACGAAAGGAAATGATTCGCCCTCCTAACCGCAAGCGTCACGCCGGCCTCCGGTTCGCCGGACGGGAACCGGCGACCGCGCCCAGCCGCAAAGGGCGCCGCGCCCGCCGCCGGATCGCAAACGTCCGTCACCATATTCTGAAAACGCGCTGAAGCGCGCGGCTTATTGCGAAGCGCGGTCGGGACGGAAAATGAATTTGCGGTCGCAATAGCCGCATTCGGCTTCGCCGTCTTCGAGCGAATACCAGACTTTGGGATGACCGAGCGCGCCGCCGCCGCCGTCGCAGGCGACGCGCCGCGTATCAACGTAAATCACTTCCGGGTCCGGGGTGACGGATGGCGCTGGCTTGGTCATGGGTCGTGTCCGCGTAACCGCGCCGTTTGACTTGCCGCCGGCGGCCGTTTTCGTCAAGAGCGCCGGCGCGCCGCGCCCGGCGGTTGACCCTGGGCGGCAAGGACCGGTAAGGCGGCGCGGCGATTGCGAAAAGGCGGACATGGCTCCTCCCATGGCATCGACGGAATACGCCATCGCCGCCCGCGGCGTGCGCAAAATCTATGCGGCGACGAAAAAAGCGCCGGCCAAGGAAGCGCTCAAAGGCGTCGATATTCTGGTGAAGCGCGGCGCGATTTTCGGCCTGCTGGGACCGAACGGCGCCGGCAAGTCGACATTCATCAACATTCTCGCCGGACTGGTGCGCAAGACCGCCGGCGACGTCTCGGTCTGGGGCTTCGACATCGACAAAAACGCGCGTCAGGCGCGCGCATCCCTCGGCGTCGTTCCCCAGGAAATCAATATGGACGTTTTTTTCACGCCGAAGGAGGGGCTGGAAATCCAGGCCGGCCTTTTCGGCGTGCCGAAGCAAAAACGCCGGACCATGGAGATCCTCGACGCGCTCGGGCTCGCCGACAAGGCGGATGCTTACGTGCGTCAGCTTTCCGGCGGCATGAAGCGGCGGCTCCTGGTCGCCAAGGCCATGGTGCATTCGCCGCCGATCCTGATCCTCGACGAACCCACGGCCGGCGTCGACATCGAATTGCGCAAACAGCTTTGGGACTATGTTCTGAAGCTGCACGAAACCGGCGTGACCATTGTTCTGACCACGCATTATCTCGAAGAGGCGCAGGAGCTTTGCGAAGAGATCGCCATCATTCATGAAGGCGCCGTCGTCGCCTGCGAGCCGACCGAAAAACTCATCGCGTCGCTCGACCGCAAAACCTTGATGGTGACGCCGATAGACGCCGTCGCGGCGGCGCCCGACCTCGCGCCGTTCCGGGCGGAGCTCAAACCCGACGGGCGGCTCGCCATTCCCTATCAGCCGAGCCGGGCCCAGGTCGCGGAAATTCTCGAGCGGCTTTCCGCGGCGGGCGTCGGCGTGAAGGACCTTTCCACGGTGGAATCCGATCTCGAAGACGTGTTTTTGGAGCTGACATACCGCGCGGCGCAATAGCGCCCTGTCTTTGTTGGCTTTTCCAGGGCCGGTTCCAAATACGCCGCCGACCGTTACTATCGCGGCGCACCGGCCGCAAACAAAGGGGGGAGTTTATGATCCGCCGAAAACCGTTCGCCGCTCTTTTCGCAATTCTTGCAACGGCCTTTGTCGACATGACGGCGTTTTCCGAAGACGGCGACGCCATTTTGATTCTCGACGCCTCGGGATCGATGTGGGGGCAAATTGAAGGCGAAGCGAAAATTACGATCGCCAAAACCGTGCTCGGCGCGCTGCTGAACGATTTGCCTGCGGAGCGTCGCCTGGGGCTGATCGCCTACGGCCACAACCGCAAAGGCGACTGCGCCGACATAGAAGAGCTGGCCGCCGTGGGCGCCGACCGCGCCGCCATTGCGGCCGCCGTGAGCGGGCTCAATCCGAAAGGCAAGACGCCGATGGCCGCCTCGATCAAGCTGGCGGCGGAAAAACTGAAATACACCGAGCAGAGAGCTGCGGTCATTCTGATTAGCGACGGCATCGAAACCTGCGCGCCGGACCCGTGCGGCGTCGCTTCGGCGCTGGAGGCCGCGGGCGCGGACTTCACCGCCCATGTCATCGGATTCGACGTGCGCGAAGAGCATGAGCAGGCGCAGCTGCAATGCATCGCGGAGAACACCGGCGGCCGGTTTGTTTCCGCTTTAAACGCGTCGGAGCTTGGCGACGCGCTGCAGACGACGGTCGCGGCCGCGCCCGAACCCGCCGCGACGGAGGCGACGATCTATCTTCGCGCGACCGAGCTCGAAGGCGGATTGCTGATCGAGGAAGGGTTGGACTGGACGGTAAGGCCGAGCGCCGGCGGCGATCCAACGCTTACGGAGGAAAACGCCGGCGCGATCGACGCCGTCATCGAGCCCGGAACCTATGACGTTTTTGTCGTCCGCCCCGCCGACGGCTTGAAAGGCGAGGCCAAGGGCGTCGTCATCCGGCCCAACGCGTCCAAGACGGTGACGATTGCGCTCGTCTTCCCGGTCGCGGCGACGATCCGGGCCGAACCCGCCGCTTCGGCCATGGCCGGAACCAACATCAAGATTCATTTCACCGGACCGGAACGTCGCGGCGATTATATTTCCGTCGCGGAAAAAGATTCTAATGACGGCGCGACGCAGGCGTATCGCTATGTCCGTCAAGGCAACCCTGCGGAGCTGCGCCTGCCGGTGGAGCCCGGATCTTACGAATTGCGCTACGTGCTCGGCCGTCCGATCCGCGCCTTGGCGCGCCTCGATTATGAAGTCACGCCGGCGTCGGCGACGCTGACCGCGCCCGATACGGCCGTGGCGGGCGAGGAGTTATCGGTCGCCTTCACCGGCCCGCCGCCGGGATCGGGCGATTTCATCACCGTCGTCGAACCGGACGCGCCTGATCGCGCCTATAAGAGCTACGCCTACACGACTCACGGCAGCCCCGCGAAAATCCGCATGCCGCTGGAGCCGGGCGATTATGAAATCCGGTTCGTGCAGGGAAACAAAAAAGTCCTTGCGCGCAAACCCGTCGTCGTGACGGCGGCCTTGGCGGCGGTCTCGGCCCCGCAAACGGCGCTTATCGGCGAAACCGTCAATGTCGAATTCACAGGGCCTGAGGCCGGTTCCGGCGACTATATCACGGTGACGACGCCGGACGCGCCGGCGAAGACGTATACCGACTACGCCTATGCAAGACAGGGAAGCCCGGCGGAAGTTCGCATGCCGCTGGAGCCGGGCGAATATGAGATTCGATATGTTCAGGGAAACAAGAAAGTCATCGCGCGGCAGACGATCCTTGTCGAGGCTGTTGAATCGAGCGTCTCGGCGAAAACCACGGCGATCGCCGGCGAAACGATTTCCGTAGAGTTTGTCGGGCCGCCGCCGGGGGCGGGCGACTTCATTACCGTGACGGCCCCCGACGCGCCGGACAAGAGCTACATGGATTACGCTTATACGAAGAACGGCAGTCCCGCCGAAATCCGCATGCCGATAGACGCCGGCGAATACGAGATCCGGTATGTCCTGGCCAATAAGAAAGTCGTCGCCCGCCAAGCCGTGACGGTGACGGCGGCGACCGCAACCTTGGACGCGCCCGCAAGCGCGGCGGCGAAATCGACGATCAGCGTCGCCTTCACCGGGCCGCCGCCGGGATCGGGCGACTTCATTACGGTGACGACCCCCGACGCGCCGGACAAGAGCTATATGAATTACGCTTACGCCAAGAACGGCAGTCCGGCGCGGCTGAAAATGCCGGACGCGCCGGGCGATTATGAGCTGCGTTACGTTCAGGCCAACAAAAAAGTGCTGGCGCGCCGTCCGATCAGGGTGACGCCGGCGCAATAGCCGCGTCGCCGTCCGCAACCGGGCGCCATGGGGCGTTGTCGCGGCCGAGACCCATGGCGTGTCGCCGCAGCGCGTCGGCGACGGCGGGAGGATCGCCCTTCAGCGCCTCCGGCGCGACGGCGGGCCCGAAAACGATGACGTAGGTCTTGCCCTTTTTATTGAGCAGTTCGTGAAACAGCGTGATGTCGCGCAGTTCCGTGTTCACTTTCCAAAACCAGTAATAAAGCCAGGAATTGCGCATTTCGATCCGTGCAGGAACGATCGGGCAGTTATATTTGCGCGCAAAAATGGCGACGGAGGGAAGCCAGTCCTGTTCCGTCAGCTCTTTGTTTTCGTTCATATAGGCGAGCCGGCCCGACGGAAACAAAACGACGCATTTTTCCTTTTTGAAGGCTTTGACGGCCGCCGCCAGCGTTTCGCGCGACCGCATGCGGGTTCGTCTTTGCTCGACCCATTCGACGGGAATGATCATTTCATCGAGGCCGGGCGCGGCGCGCAGCGCGTCGCGGTTGGCGAAAAACGTCATGTCCGGGCGCCGTTCCTTGATCGCGTCAAACATGGCCGCGCCGTCGGGAATCCCCGTGGGATGCGTCGAGGCGATCAAAACCCGGCCGTTCTTGGGCACGTGCTCCAGACCTTCGACCCTTGTATCGAGGCGCAAGAGATCGCTGATATAATCGAACACGTCGCGCGCGGACAACGGCGCAATGGCGTCCGCCATTTTGACCGCTTGCCCGTAGAGCAAAAGCGGATACAGGATCGTTTTATAGAGCGGCCAAAACGGCGAACGCGTCAGTCTTTGGGCGCGCTCCTCGATCAGCGCGTCGACGATATGCTTGTCGGGCGCCGCGGCGACCGCGCCGTCCCGCGCGGCGGTCTGGGTTTGCTGCGATGCGTCCATAAGCGGTCGGCTCCGATCGGCGAAATGGGCCGTCAGTTCGCTGTTTTTACGGCGATTTTCCCATGCTATCAAAATCTGCGATGAAAGATCTTAACGACCTCGCCGAACGCGCCGCCAAAGGAGACGCCGCCGCGCAATATCATCTGGCGGCCCATTACGACCGCCAGGGCCGCACAGAGGAGGCGAACGCCCTGACGGCGAAAGCCGCGGCCGCAGGCCATCCCGGCGCGCTTTACACCGAGGCGGCGCGCTTGCTGGCGGCGGCGCCGGGCGACATGCGCGTCGACGCGGCCGTCGCCATGTGAAAATGCAGGAAACAACACTAGCACATACCTGACTTGGGGTCCCCGTCACTAAAAAGAAAGCAAAGTACCGAAAATTAGCAATTAAGTATTTAGTTTTGCTGTGCGGAAAACTACGTTTACGACAAAGTATCTGTGTGCTACCAAGTTCTAGCACCATCCGAGCTTTAGGAGCTTGAATTGTGGATGTGTTGTGGTTTGGTATTTTTGTCTTGTTTTAGTTTTTGTTTTGCTTTGTTATTGCTGTTAGTTTTTCTATTAGATTCTTTTCCCGTATATCAATTCCAAAAATGCATAAGCTTTTCTCAACTTCAGTCATAGTTGGAATAGACAAGCTGTCATTGGGTTCCAATAGGCTTTATCACCTTAAACTACGTTAAACAGGCCTTAAACTACGCTATATAAATGCTCACCAAAAGCAATAATGGCGTTAAACTGATTTATTCTATTCATAACAACTATTCACGTACCTCAGAGCTCCCGTGATGTCTTCTGGTATCGTTTTACTCCTTAGTATGCCATCTTTTTTCTAGTAGTAATGGGAAATACAATTTTAAAATCAACGTTACTTGAAACATTGGGTCTTTTTAAACCTATGTAACTCGCAGAAGGTTAGTGTGGTGTCTATGGCTAGGACCATGTGTTGTATTTTTTCTCATTGATGACACATTGATGGCAGGTTGTTTCCATGGTCCGTGTGAGGCGGTCCTTCTGGGCGGTTGAGCCTGCTTCATGGCTTGCTTCTCTACCTGGTAGCCTGAACTGAAGGGCGTTGCCCTTGGACGCCCCAACTGCCCTTTATTTATTTGGGTCTGTTTACTTAGGGTAGTTTCAATGTTGGATCCACTGCTCATCAGGGGTCTTTGATTGAGAGACTGCCAACCAGCCCAACCAGTCACATGATTCACAAAGAACTGATGGCATAATAAAAGACCATACACGATGACGAAGGCGCTGAACAAAGAAGAACGATATAACGGGAGCGGGTGGAATACGGAAATCGGAAGTGAGGAACCCACGAACACAACAGTCCCGAAATAGGCAACTGAAAACTGCTCTATGGTGGTGTAAGACTTTGGGAGTAATCCTATAATTACAAAACTTACAAAAAACAGTCCTCGCCACGTCTAATAGTGGGGATCGGTACGGAAGCAAAACGAGTGTCATATAAAAGCAATTAGAATACAAATGAGACTAGTGTAAGGACGTAGCCTGGAAACTAATTATGATTTACTTCCGCCGGTATATAAAGCTATGAATTCTTTGTCTGGTCAAAATCCATGCTACTTAGGTCCCCACTATTAAGCACTAGACAAGTAACTCTACGTTATATCTATTATCTGCTTTACGACGTACAACGTAAGACGTACTTTACCTTGCTAATCATAGTCGGAAAAGAAAAGATATCCTCGAATTCTACTATGAAAAGGGAAATACGAAATATACGCTACTAAACCGAAAACTAGAATGGCCTTGGTTACGCGGTGGTAGCGAAATGCGCAGCACAGTATTCCCTACAAAATGCTTAAAACGTTCCTACAGGTTTCGTGTAATCACCGACAAAAGGACTCTGTCTGTACTTGTAAGTAAATTTAATCTTTCAAAATATGTGTTGCATGACAACCCCTGTAGTGTAGTCAATTTTGCAGCAGAATCTGGAAAATTCTGTATTACGAATGTCGTTGCTACCAGGTAACCAAGGTCCTTATTGCTTAACGAGCCTTTCAGGTTTAGTTTAGTCACGGACTACTCGAATACCCCGACTCTCGACTTGAAAATACGTCAAAATTAGCGTAGGTTGAAAATGGAATAACTTCCGATTGAATACAGCTTTTGAGCTTTTTTTTGCACGTGAAAGATAAAGTATTTAATTTTTTTTTAAATTTGGGGCAATATTGGGGCAATTCTATAACTGAACCCAAATATGGGCATATTGAACTATTTGCTATATTTCACAGTTTTTAACATGTATAGAAATATAAAAGATCTCAATGGAGTAAATTTTTACCAACAACTACATCGCAGATAGCTTTCGGGAGATCTTGAGAGTCTTGGTATTCGAGTAGTCCGTGGTTTAGTATAGGGCATAATCTACAACCGCTACAATCTCTACAGAAAACTGCAATTAAAATTAAGGGCTGGAAATGAATAAAAAAAAGCACAGCAAAAGAAGGAAAACAAAACGGGGGGAGGGGGGCAAACACGCGAAAATATTTGTTTCGCCACAGTTCAAGGTACGCGGCATTACACAGTATAAGACTTAGTTAAATAAAAAAAGGTCTATACATCTTCATTTGCTACTCACCTGGACTGCAACGACGTTTATGGTCACATTATGCGGTAGTTTGAAGGGGCAGTTATATTTTTTGGCCAAATGCACAAGAAGATGAAGAATAGCTGGCATGTGCTTTGTGTATACCACTAGAAAAATATAATCAATGGATCAGCGGTGAAATAAGGGAAGTTTAAAAAAATACAAGGCTGAAAACTTGAGAGAGGATACTCTTCCGAGCCTGGGACGTGGCAGAAACTGAAAAACCGCAAAACTGAAAAATATATTTAAAGGGCATCAAACAATAACTGCGTTGCTGCTTTAGTGCCTGAAAAATTTCAAACATGGCATATACAATCATCTTACAATGTAAAGTTATTTATCAGACAGAGTATCATAAAATTCCGAATATAAGCCCGGGGCTTATATAGGTTCGTAAGCACTTTTTGGTGGGCTTATATTTGAGGGTATATATAGGGGGCTTATACTTGGAGGGTCTTTTGGGTTAACAGTTGACTTGTGTATTCCAAAAAATTCTGTGTCCAATCAGAGAGACTAATAACAATCGCTTCTGTGTCCAATCAGAGAGACTAATAACAACATTTAATGCGTAACACCTCACAAAAGAACAAAAGTAAATATAGAGGCTCCATATATACTAATTTTGAATCCAACACATGGAATCCCAAATGTAAGACCTGGGCTTATATTCGAGGGGCTTATATTTGGAGAAATATTTTGGTTAGTTTGCAGGGGGCTATATTTTGGGGGGGTGTAAATTTAGGAGGGCTTATATTTGGGACTTTATGGTATGTTTTCCTTTATTGGTACTTTTCATTCAATTTATTTATCCGTACACATGACATATTTAATCAATTTTAACACCACATTTATGCATTCATGCAATATCATTACCATATTTGCCACCTAAGCTTCAGAAAATGTCTTAATTTTTTTCAGGTAAATAATTAACTGCCACTTACAAGAATAGTTACGCTAAATTTTTACAACCTTAAACAATTAAACTCTTTGAAAACACACTCTACTTACATTCCGTGGTCCATTTTGATCTTCCATGCATGGGTCTGATTAATTCATCCACTTTGTCCAACAGTTGTGATAAATTCTTCTTTTGTAGGTCGACTGACTGTACCACTTCTGTTAAGGCTCCTAGCTTTATTTTAGCAAGTTTCTCTGAAGGAAAAATAATGAAACAACATGAAATATGACGACAACTAACAAGAGGATTCATTTAGGGTATTAGCTAAGCACAATGTCAATTTCCTCTTGCTACTATGGAAGCCGCATTCATCAAAGCAAAGAAGCAGGTGCTCTACCAACAAATATAATGTTTTATAGGTCACGCGTTATTCAATAACAAGAGTGACAAAAAACCTGCCCCTCGCGCCTTGTTATATTCACCGACGTGCTTATATTTTCTTCTTTCTACGTAAACTTTTCATAGTTTTCCTCTTCATTACAGATGATTACTGTAACCAGTGTCTGACAAAAATGCTTGGGAAAACAAATCCGTTACTAACCGTTCCAAAAAAAACACATCAGAATTTAACAACACAAAAACCTTCTTGGGTACAAAACAGCTCTACTGAGCAAACATAACTCCACATTTCAGCAAGGCATAAAACAAAAAAACAGAAAACTTGTTTGTCCTCAACACTAATCTTGCCAATGGCAACATATGCATGTGTCACTTGGACCTTGAGAAAGGAAAATGAGAAAAAGATAAGAAAAAGCTTCACCTACACTTTTTACCAACAATTGCCTAAGAACAATACTGGGACTGAAACTATCAGACTGTGTCAAGATTTCTACAATTCATCAAAAGTGCAGGATAAAGTATATACCGGTATATATAATTACAATCATCAAGAAAGAGCCACTGTTATGGTATGGACATGTCTGTCGACTCCCAAAAGAAAGTCTTGTAAAAAGCATCTATAAAGATGACTTAAAGAAGAAACGAAGACCTGGATGACCAACAAAAAGGTGGACTGACTTGATAAGGACTTGGAAGCAAAAGATCGTGATTGATGGAGAAGTCTTGTGAATTGGAAGTGGGCAATGCTTCATGGGGGAGTTTGCATCTAAAGTAAACTAAACAAGTATTAACAGATACAAAAATGTCATAGGGCAAGAAACATAAGGAAACAGTAGCAACACTTCAAAAAATCCTACCTACCTACTAAAACTGCCAGAATTTGCCCATCAAAAAGGTCCTCTGTTATATTTTTGACAACAATACGCTGATCCTGTAGCTCATCATTAATCCAATCCAACAGAGTCTATATTCACGTAACATGGATAAATGCTTATAGAAATTCAATACTACTGAGAAAGACAGCACGTGTTCAGTACAGTCTACACACACAATATGACCCTACTAATGCTTAAAAAATGACATTCTGGTTCAGATGCAGTTAGAAGTACCTACATAATCTGAAAACTTGACTAACATTAAAATGCCGAGATAAATACATTCATAAGGAGTGCATTTTTTGTATCTCTCTTGGTTTGACAAAAGGGGTACAGTCTGAGTGTATATTTAGGCTACCGTTAATCATCCATCAAGGAAAATCATTTGCTATCACTGTTTTAGATAGTGCATTCACTAAAATTTGACCTCATTTTTGTTTGCCAGTTTTGATGGATAGTGTGTCAAATCTCTTAGATATCTGTGTGGTGGGAGGGTGGGGGAGGCATGAATTTGATTTCGTCAGAATTTCACGATTCCAAAAGATGAAAGTACTAGATATAATTAAGATTTGGGGATATCCTTGTGCTAAAACACAAACCTGGAAGGATATAAGTTCAGTTCCTATACATCAGTGCAATATAACAATATATAGTAATACAATAAAACAAGACTATATGTTTTAAAACCTACAGTAATAGCTAGCAGAAAAGATCAGCAATTTTGTAAAGGACTTACATCACAGAGTTCCTTCACTTTTGCATCCTCTAATGAATTGGGTTCAACCATAAACCTTTCTTCTCCTTCCTCTGTTGTCATTGAATGGAAAAAAGAGACAACTTGTTACACAAAAATGTTCCATGAAAAAAGTAATCATTTTATTACATCACCCTAATGGTTGGCAGTGTAGTAAATATTATAAGCCTGAATGTTAAAATACCCAAGCTGAGGAAAATGGTAACTTAAAAATAAAAGAATGTTGAATGTCAAAATGAAGGTACGAAATTGGATGAATAAGGTCAATAAGGGGTAGAGTAAGGTCAGTGAATAATACACTTAAAGAAAAGAGGAACAAGACAGAAAATAGTGTATTGAAGACAAGGGAGACAAGAAAAAGAGGTATATAACTATTGAAACTAGAAAGGCAGCAAAAAGGAGAAGAGGACCCTGCACTAACAGTGGCAACATCTACATTAATCTGAAATATTGCATGATCTCAGAAGTGGGATCAGAGGGTTTGTGAACTCTACGCATGACAGTCATCGGTAAGCACCCTAAGTTTTCTTCCATTCTTGTTAGTCAGTTAGATGAACTGATTCCTCCTCCACCACAAAAATTTGACTCTTTTCAACTTATAAACACTATTTTGGTAATGAAATTACCAGGGGAAGGGTGGGGGTACAATGAAGATTGTGCCTGTAATAATCACAGAGGAAATATTCTTGCAGCTACTACTTGTAACACATTTCTGTCGGCAAGATAAGGAAAAGTCAGAGATAACTAATATATTTTTAATGGCAGGACATTTTAAAATGCCAATGAAATTTTATGAATGAATCAGAAGGTAGAAATATATGCTTCAATCCTACAACTATAATAAGAACATGGTTCCTTAATCAGGACTTAAGTTTCAAAATTAATGTATTTCACATCTTTCACATGGAATTACCCAAATACATAAGTAGTACTGAGAGAAATTCATCATACCTAATTGGTAAGTGTCAGGTGAAAACTTTGTTGTGGGTGATGTAGGATCCTCAATGGCATGTTTGCCTTCATCCTGTAGATCATTTACTGTAACATAAAAGATCAATAATTAGTCAGTAATCTGCACCTAGATAAGGAACCTTTGTATGAACTGCAATCAATATCATGCTTTTGAATCCGGTTGAGCCTGCTTCATGGCTTGCTTCTCTGCCCGGTAGCCTAAATTGAGGGGTGTTGCCCTTGGACGCCCCAGCTGTCCTTTATTTATTAGTTAACCTGTTTAGTGGCTTTTTTGTTTGTTTAGAGTAGTTTCAATTTCGGGCCCACTGCTGATCAACAGTCATTGATTGAGAGACTGCAAGCAATTTTCGTGAAAAGTTATTGTTTGTAAAAATGTTTATGGCGCAAAACCTGTGTATTGCATTAAGCAATAGGTTCATGGTACCGAATCGCCAGTGATGAAGGAGGAAAGTTCCTGTAAGTTATTTATTGAGGTGCCGTTGACGTGTTCTAAAGTGGCATAGTAAGTGTTCCTTGTGCTATTGAAAAACACCAGAGATGTAAATAGGGTACCCAGTCATCATTTCACGAATGCAATTTTCAGTGCAACAAAACACACGGGAGAATGGATTTGTAATTTTACCCGTAATGTGCCCTTCTCGTAGCATCAGCACGAAGCAGGCTTTCAACTGTCATGACGGCCGATTGATAGTTACTCTTTGATGTTTCTATGTTTTCATAGGCTATGTGTAAAGCCCTTTCGAATACAAGGTGTAAAAGTGACCTTCAAGACCTCGTGCGAGACACTTTCGCTGACAGTGCGAAGCCCATTGATATGTTCTTTTCCACCAAGTCAAAATTGTGCAATCTCGAGTTGTTTCTGATCCGAACTGTTAAAAGAGTAACCCTAAAATCCCGTACGTTAGTTTGTAGAACTACAGTGTATTGCAGTTTAGAATTATACAGCAGAGCATTGCCTGGCCTTTGAAAGGCACAGGCGTTGTTTTCGTTGGGAAAATGGTTCTTTTTGCCACAGTCGAAGCGTTCGCATCTCCGTCAATATTTTATTGAACTGTGAAACAAGTTGATGGATTGTATAGGACTCCGTCCACACATGGAGAGATACAATTGATGGAACTAATTGTATATTTTTTAGATTGGTGTGGTAAAAATGTGCTTGTCACCAACGAAAGAAGAGCTATTCTCGTTGCATCAAAATGGAACGCTGTCACTTTGGCGCATTCCCTCAATGGTGCTGGTGAAGATGTGGACCAAGAGTGAACAGGTAATACACCTTTTGAAACCCAGCAACCGAAAAATATGTTGGAATAACTGAAATAGAAGATGACAGTGACATAAACTTACCATTAAAGTATATGTTCCTGTAGAAGTGTTGGAAGGATGTAAATCTTCATTAAAGTTCCTCAGTATTACAATTTTATGTTATTTGTTGCTTAAATCACAAATAATACTCTTGTTTTGTTGTCTACTATTAGAGGTTGCAAATGTAAAAATGACACAATCAAGTTTTTTTAGCATTTGCAAAGAGGATACGAGACTGGCTGAGGGGCAACTACCATACAGCATTGTTGGTGCAAAGTGCATACGAATATTTTTCATGGCTGGCAGCATATGGAAATCTTTATGTGGACGATATATTGATTGGAAGTTTGTTTATGTGTACTATTTAATGTGCGTCCTGACAAGATCCTTTTGTAATAAGGTTTTCGTCCATGAGGCAACAGGAGTATTTCATAGACGATTCTTGTCGCGTATTTCTAAACATATTCCATCTACTTTTTACTGTAACATTGATTGTTCATCATATTAAATGTTCAATGACAAAACTGATATTTCATTCATAAAGGTACTCTTTGCAGACGGGACGTTTATAGTATTTCTGTGTCTTTTCCAGTTCTCTCTAAGATATTCTTATTTAGTATTCCGAATCATTAAAATATTCAAAGTAAAACCTCAATGTTTACGAGCTCAGATGATAGCATTAACATATAGATCCTCTGTTGCTGTAAAGCAGTAACTATTGCCGTACAACAAAGATAAATGGCCATCCTCGTGTAACCTAGAGAGCTTCCAAGCCTTCTTTGGATACTACGAGTAACTAAATCTTCTTCATTGGCAATTATGTCATCTACACGTGACGCGAAAAATCACGGTTGTTATTTTGTTCAATATTAAACTGTATGTTATAGCACTGGTAAAAGAATACATGTTATGTGCATTGTTTTGTAATGAGTCTCTGTTAATTTTTCGTATTTGAGCTGCTAATATTTTTCGTACCACTCTGTGGCCCCAGCCTCGCAATCCTTACTGTTATAATCTTGAATTTGTAAATTTGAATATGGACCCTACAATGTGATTCTAGCAATTTTTTGTATTTTACCCAGTGATAAAGGTTGTTTTTCGGCTATAATAAATTAAGTTATTTTACTTCCAATAATAAGAGTGCTCATTCCGTTTACGTTTCATTAATGATGTTGCATCCACCATCAGGTAAGTTATTTCTTTTTGCCAATATTATTAATGCTTCTATTGCAGTTTTTAACTCTATAATTTATATTAGAGGGAGGTCTTGTTATTTTACTCTCTTTCGCGAAAAGTTCTGGTCTATTCCTGAAAGAAAACTTAATATCAGCCAAATTGTGTGTACGGTTTTGGTAATTTAATTATTGCACAGTAATTGCTTAACTTTTATACAACTGTGTAAACTTTCATTATGAAACGTCGTGAATCTCTTTTAGCCGTTCTCGGATGTGTCGGGAATATCTGGCAGCTTTTCTCCATCTAGAAAAAGAAAGCAAGGTGAGTCTTCAAATCTTTTTGGAAGTAGTTGTCATGCCCTTTATAATTTTTATTAGGGCCCGAGACTGTTATTGGAGTTTAAAGTATTCATACATTGGAGTGTAGCTCTGCTTTCTTAGCTTATTGTTCAGGTTCGCTGGCCATCGACTTCAAGTTTTATTGTCAGTTCATATAGCAAAAGCTCTGAACGTTTTGAGAGCTGCAATCGAGGAAATAAATTTATGTAAACAGTGGCCAAATATAATCCGTTAAGTCCAACCGTCGAATTTGAAAACTGAAATTTTCGGAAGGCATATGCCATAGCACTGTGCTGCTCCGAGAAGGGTGGCAGAAACCAAGGAAAAACTGAAATAAATACCCTTTTCATGAGTATATTTTACGTTTTTGAAGAGAACTTGCATCTCTTTTGTCCATAGTTGTAGCTCACATAATGACGTTCCACGCGCAAGTGTAGACGACTTTTCTCTTGTACGTAACAAGGTCGGTTCTACAGTAGCAGCTAGACGTAGCCTACTGAAAGGAGTTTTTAAGCTATTATTTTTATTCTGGTGACAAAAAACATAAAGTTGTTGGCATATAAAGAGGCAGGCTATCGGTCATTTAATATAGTAAAGTTTAGTGTCATCACTAGACCAAGCATTTATAATTATTTTCATGGTTACTCGTTTTGGTTTCAGATGAGGAAACGAAGCAGAATGTGATCGACATAAACTGGTGGTCCGAGGAGGTTTGTCATTTGCTCTTTTTAGATAACTAATCGGTATATGTAATTGCAATTTACGCAGCAGAGGTTCGTGGGCAGTGGAAAACGTATAACAGAAAAGAAACTAACAGTCGCTTTCCAGCTACATCGTCACGGATCGGAAGCTGTATATGCCAAACGGCGATTCCAATTTTCCTTGATGTTTTACCTTGTTCCTTATTAGCATTATTCTTTGTTTGTCGTGCCCACAGTGTGGAATGAAAAGTGGGAGTATCTCGAGGCTGTGTCATGGAGGATGTATTGTTCAAGATATGAATACCATTTAATACGTGACGTAATATTGATTGTTGACAGAAGTGACAATAAACAATATCGGAGCTTGGAGTTACAAGTTAACAAAAACTATATATATTGCCGTAAAATATTGTATGGCAAGGCTTTTGACTTGCTGGACTGAGATTCAGGGGGTAGTGGAAAGGGATATTGAAGGAAATAATTTCCTTAGCAAAAGCAACACTAGCCTATGTATGGTAATAGTTCGTCCTTAGATTGTCCGGTAAATGTATCATCATCGCGTCAATTAGTGCCACTAACCATCAACGATCGAGATACTTTCGCCGACCAGATTGGCAGAGCATGTCTCCTCTAAAGTTGGTGTTAGCGATTATGGTATTTCCACTATTGAAATTTTCACACGAACAAGCAAGGGGCTGAGTTCAACATTACCTTCCAAATGCCGTCAATTTGTAGTAGGTAGTCAAAGTAGGGGGAACTGTTGGCAGTTGTAAGGTTAGCTTCAGGAGTTGCTAACATGTTCGCTTCTCGGCCTTTTGGCAAGGAGTGGATGTTGTATCTGTTCTCATTGATGACAGATGCTTTCCATAATCCGCGAGAGGCGGTCCTACTGGGCGGTTGAGTCTGCCTCATGGCTTGCTTCTCTGCCCGGTAGCCTAAATGGAGGGGCGTTACCCTTGGACGCCCCATCTGCCCTTTATTTATTAGTTAGCCTGTTTGGTGCTTTTTATGTTTATTTAGGGTAGTTTCAATGTCGGACCCACTGCTCATCAGGGGTCTTTGATTGAGAGACTGCTCACATGTAAAGAGTTACTGAACTTTGGATAGTCCTTGTTCCTTCGGTCTTTAAATCGGTGAGTAACGTTGCTAGCGAAAATTGTGACTATTACTGGACGCAACTTTGCAAATGCGAGAGCGATGTAAATTCGATTAGAAAAGCCCCCATACTTTCAGTATAGTCGTTTTGTCGATATTGTTTGGCCCTCAGCTTCAAGCTTTATAAACATTAAGCCCTTTGCTGCTCTATGACGATTTTCTGTATTGAACTCTTTGTTCGGTATTTATATCTTCCTTCTTTTTTTAGAGTCTAATCCTAGCTAAAGGAAGTGGGGCGACAACAATATCATCCAAAGAGAGGTTAGTCCTTCTGTTTCCCTTTAATTTCAAATGTTTAATTCAAGCCATCGTTAAACTCCTTTCGTACATTTTCGTAAAATTCCAAACGCTTCCTCTAGAAAGTTTTAATTTTTCATGTATTACTCTGTTTTTCTCTTTTCTTGTTGTTATTCCAAGCGCCTTATAGTGTCGCCTTCTTCTATTCACAGCTTAGAAAATCTGCTTGGCGATTCACCGGAAATGTTTGACCCATGGCCGAGGATATCGGAAGCAATCGGAGGACAATTTCTTGTGTTAGAAGTGAGTGTACACATTACTTATCACTATCAGCTTAGTAGCAGTTAATCTTAAGATACAATTCTGGTCAGTAAAAGAGAACGTAAATCAATGTATTCTAAGCTTTGGAATTGTACACAGATATGTTGGGTTTTTTCTTGCAACAGCAAATCATTTCAGGTTCCTCTGTGTCACACTCAAATGCTGTACAACCTATTTTTAGTCACACACCGTGACAGTTACTTTTAGCCGTGACGTTTGCTTGTGAGCAATGGATTAGAAACTCCATGTTTATTAATATATATGCAAGGAAAGTCCCTTTACTGATAATAGTACCCGTTGACACGAATTACGGAAATTGACAGTACTTGCGGATGACCAATTCCTATTTTCGTGTGGATTACACCAGAGATTATTTTAAGGATAAGTAATTTCTTAGTATATATATAAGAGAAGCAAGTAAGGGGATGATAAAGGTAAAGGAAGGAGACGAAGTATGGAGACAATCGATCGAATTAAAGGGGGAAAGGACACAGACCTGTGCCTCACTATCAGCGTAAGGTCTGGGGAGTTTCAAGCACTTGCTGCCAAATCGATGGACCGTTAACGCAGGCTGTGTGAACGGCACCATCTTGACACCCGGCCTTACCCTTAACAAGATACGTTAAAATGATCGTCTAATTAGCTGACATCAAATATACCTAAAGTGACTAACTGGCGCTGTTATCTATAGTCACAAGCAGAGTAAGGTGACAGAATGTAAGTGTCAAAATTTCGATGCCACCGAAGAATGTATCTGTATGTGAACGAAAATCTATAGATTGTATGAAACCTGATTGTGAAAATCAATTACGGCACCAGGATGGCCAGTACTGAAGACCAGGCGAAGACTGCAGTAACGAAAATGTCCACCTGAGCGGGTGGACGTGAAAAGTCCAATAAAATATAGAGCAAGGAGAAAGGTGAAATTTAAAACAATTGTGAGAATCCGCAAATGCAAAGTGCTCAGTAACACTACACTTACACAAGGGGTCACCTAGGTTCGTTGTCTTAACCACTGTTAGGTATCCGCATGATATGAAACTTTTAACGTACGAAAAGAAGAAAAGCTATAGTATTATGCTAGTTCTCCTTATGCGGAAAGACAAGCCTGAACTGCATGGTTTGCCCACTTGCTTGACATAACGCTACGGAAGTGTGTCGAATATTATTTGGAAGGAATTATAAAATTAGTCGTAGTTAACAGACATCGGCCAGAAATTTCTGTTTTGTATAATTTGGTCAATTCCATGTTCCCGATAACTAGGAGTATTAAAAGATAGTTAGAGTAAATGAATTTTTAATCTCTACTCCGTGATTTTTTCTTTAAAATCCTTCACTAGGAAAGTAGTGGTTATTTTCCTCGAGATATATTTCATGTTAAGACAGTACTCACGTCTATAGTGCGTCATAGAAGGCTCAGATGTCATAATGTGTTGTCTAAAGAGCATTCTCCGTGCTTCACTATAAATCTTTGCATTCTCTCTCGCAGCCATTCGTCGTTTGTCTACCATTCCACTGAGTTCGAGTAGATATTCTTTATACTTGCGAAGAACATGCTGAATGGTCTTGTTGGACTTCGGGGGGAAGCCCAGGATGGCCAAAAACGTTTGTTTGCAGACCTGCTTCAGTTCAGAATCCACTGGGAAGTAAAAAATTGTAGATCTGTTCTTTCTGATTGAAGACTTTCCTGCAATTTTGACTCGCCTTTGCTTTGGCATGCTGGGTGTAATGTACGGCAAAATCCATTTGAGTTTCTGCTCAAACCAAACGACTAAAAAGATTGATTTAGCCTTTCTCGCAGCTCCCGGGTAATAAGTGAGCGCTGAAGCTTACATTTCCCCAAATCACACCCAAAGAGAATGGGTCTTTCTTTTAACAAAGATACTTCTTCGTCAATCTCAATAACTCAAATAACATCCTGAGTTGCATCAGCTGAGAATACTAGGATAGAAGACAAAGTAAATGTATTGTTCATCCAGAGAGCCTGATCTTCTTGGATGGAAAAATTTTGGGGGCTCATTTTCTTCTATTTTTATACAAAATCCCCAATACCCGGGGGTTCATCTAATTTGAATTAGATTTTCTTGACTTTTTTCCACTGAATTCTTTCCTGTTATTCTTAGTATATTGTTTGGGGCTCTAACTACGATATTAAATACTTTTCTAAGCCAAAATCATCATTTCTTAGGTTGAAATTGGCACATTTGAGGGTTTTACTTTTGCTGCAGTGTTTGAAAGGCGGCAAATTATTAAAATAATTTGAAATTATTTTTAGCTAAATCATCCAAATCGATGTCGGCAGAAGTGAAAATTACGAGAAACTCTATTTCCCGGTCCCTAAGATTTTCTTGACTTTTTCCCCTAAATTCTTTATTGATATTCTTAGTATATTATTTTGGGGATCCAAGTGCGATATAAAATACTTATCTAAGGCAAAATCTTCATTTCTTCGGTTGTAATTGGCACTTTTGAGGGTTTTACTTTTGCTGCAGTGTTTGAAAGGTGGCCTTCCATCTGGCTGGCTTGATGGCGAAACGGCTGTTCAACTTTTTCAATCCCATCAAAAAAGCATCCTACAGAAGCTGTCGTTGTAGAGTAAAAATCTTAAGAATTTGCAAAAATATGTGGTTTTTGTCTATTTTGACATAAATTGATGATTTCAATTCAAAAGAATGTATTATCTGCAGAGGGTTTTACTGCGCTGATGCCTTAAGATAGGTTATGACAAAACGACTCATGAATGATATACCGAACACTGTTGCAAAAACATGCAAAACAAATTTAGAATTTTGGAGATCCGAGTACGATATAAAATACTTTTCACTTGCCGACCTATTTTTCTCGTTTAGGCTCTGGAAAGAGCGTACGTCGTAGGTGCGATGAACCTTTGACTCGATGTTGGCATGGACTGTTTCTGCACTCATATGACTATGGCCTTTTGTCAAGTAACGAAGATCAATTCGGTTGATTGGGCTTTCTGAGGCGTTGAAAATCTGAAACAAAGTAGTTTAGGGTGTCCAATTCTTGTTTTGGGTGTTACAGTTGTCAAAGTACAGTTTGATGTGTTTCGCTCCAAAAGCAGCCTGAACTTAAATGAATTTGTGAAGAGTATTTGCAATGTTCTCAATTTTTTTCAATTGTTCTGAAGCTTATATTTCCCCAAATCACACGCAGAGAGACTGGGTCTTTCTTTTAACAACGTCAATCTCAATAGCTCAAATAAAATCTCAAATAACATCCCGAGTAGAATCAGCTGAGAATACTACGATAGAAGACAAAGTCGATGTATTGTTCATCGAGAGAATCTGTTCTTCTTGGATATATATTAAAAACACTGCTGATACTGCAATACTGAGGCTGTCTAAATTGTCTCAAAAAGCATGATTGAGAAGGGGTGCAAAGCTCATATTATTCATTGAAATTAAGTATGTTGTGATTTTTGTATGAAATTCTGAAAAATTTCGAAAATATTAGGTAAATTATTCTTAAAAATGGTAATAGATGGGAAACAAATAAATGACGTCAGGATATGAACCAGTACTCTTCTGACTTAGGATTCCTAACCCAGTGTTCCAACTTCTTTGATATGACCTTTAATAGCTAATGAGGAATTGATTTTTTCCGATATTTCAAAGACTCCCCAGCTTATACGTTTTTTCAGATTTAAATTTACAATATCACCTTTTTTTACATAAATTGTAAATTTACAATTTACAACAACACCTTTACAATATCTAAGATTATAAAACATAAAATGAACTCAGGGCTTGAGGATTTTCTTATGTTAATTTATTTCATCATATACCCATTCAAAAACTAATGCATACAAGCCGAAGTAGCTCAGTTGGTAGAGCGTTGAGTTCGGTAGATGTCCCAGGTTCAAATCTTGGCTTCGGCATGAATTTTATTTTGATTGCTTTTTTCTTTTATATCAAAAACTTTGTAAAAGAAAAAGACAAACACATCTAATTGTTAAAAAAAATGACCTGAAACCCCCTGAAAAGAGTACTATATATAGCATTAAGTATATAGCATTATAATATAGCATTAAGACTATCTTTTACAGTTTTGGTTCTAATTAGTACAACTCACTTTTTAGTTACCTTTTGTTATGGCAGAATATTTAACATGTAAAAACTAAGCAAGTGAATATGTTCTTCAATGTTACAAAGACAATTTTTTTGACGTCTTATTTAATATGATATGTTTCAATTTTTTCAGTTTTTCCTATTTTTATTTTCTCTTTTTTAGCTATTTTATTTTTTTGTTTTTCCTAAGTCATATGTCACTTATAGATTTATATTTTTTTCAGTTTTTCGTTTTTTAGTTTGTTTTATTTTTTTAGTTTTTTGACTTCATATTGAATATGACGTCATATATAGTTCTTTCTTAGTTTTTTTTGTTTTTTTTTAGGTTTTCCTTTTTGTTTCTTTGTTTTTTAATTTTTTTTTATTTTTTAGTTTTTTCTTTTTTATTTCTTCTTTTTTTTATTTTTTTTTGTTTTTTCTTGTTTTTAAATTTTCTTTTTTCATTATTTTTTGTTTTATTTTTAGTTTTGTTTTAGTTTTTTCTTTTTTCTTTTAGTTTATTTTCTTTTTCTTTAGTTTTTATCTGTCTTTTATTTTAGTTGTTCTTTTTTATTTTTATAAATTTTTTTCAGTTTTTGGTACCTATGCGCTGAGATTCACTCTTAAATAGGTTGCACCTACTGCAGCTGCAACTCTAATAATAATTTTTTCGGGGAGAAGCCTAGAAATGTGGCCATTGAAAAGAAAACATGTTAAGAAAACAATTTTTACTTCCTAATATGCAAACAAATTGTAGTTTTGAATGAGCTGTCACTATATTTTAACTGTATTCCCAGTATTCGATAAATATTTCGGTAAATATAAAGTAAATATTTCGCAGTTCATATAATTGCATTGCCATTAAAGTGAACATACAACTCGATGCCTTGTTTTATGTTCTTTACAAATATAATAATCGCCCCTATCGCAAATTTAAATTTAAGCACTTTTTGACCTAACCCAATCTAACTATAAATAATTTTTACGCTGAGGAAAGGTAGTATTCAATAATACAATCTGTATTAACAGTTACCTTAGTACATTTGCTTTAATGTTCTTTCAAATTCAAAGGATGTGAGTTCAAGTCACTTTGCTGTAATCTATAGTAAGTAAAAGAAAGTAAGTAAGACTAACTTTTATTTACTTTTACTAGATTAGTAACATTTTACTAGATTAAAAGTTTAATCTATAATAAGTATTCAAAAAAACTTGAGGCTCATTTAAAATTTAACTAATTACTTGGAGTAAAAAACTGGCGACTACATAAATATTTGAATGTATTTTGACAATGAATTAAAGCAATTTGAAAACCTTAAAAAAGAAAACCAAATTTTTAAGTTTAGCACACATTGTTGCTCAATATTAATACTCAATACTAATGCTTGCGGAAAGTATTTTAGTAATTATAAGAATGATAATGAGCCAAGATTTACACTTACTTGAGGCCTTATCACCCAAATTAAGAATTTCAGATGATGATAGACTGGAAATGGTACGGAAGGCCGTCGAAAATGGAGCTGACATAAATTCATCAATTTTTCCGGTGCATATTGCTGTAAAAAATGGCTGGCTAAAAATTGTAAAATATTTGGTGGAAAAAAATTGTCGGCTGGACCTACGAAATACTGGTAAAACTGTAAAAGGTAAAAACGGTAAAACAGGTGGTAAAACAGTTATTGAGCTGTTGAAAAGAAAATTGAAATAGACAAAATTAGACAATCGACAGGAATACGCCGAAATTTTTCGTAAAGTAGATCCTGTTGGTTTTAAAAATATGGAAAGAAATCACGCCAGAACAGAAATGGGTAAGAAATATGAAGCTTTAGTTTTTATCCAACTCCTTATGGTAGGACGGCGAAAATTCACAAAATCGGATTTTAAAATAGGTCGGCAAGTGAAAACGCGAGAAACCATAAATCAAAAATTTGACGATGTCGTATTCTGTTACTCAGAAAGTAACAGAAAAAAAATTATTACGTTCCAGGTAAAACACTGCAGCAAAAGTAAAACCCTCAAAAGCACCAATTTCAACCAAAGAAATGATGATTTTGGCCTGGAAAAGTATTTTATATCGTACTTGGATCTCCAATATGATATACAAAGAATATCAGGAAACAATTCAGTGGAAAAAAGTCAAGAAAATTTTAGGGACCGAGAAATAGAGTTTCTCGTAATTTTCACATCAGCCGACATCGATTTGGATGATTTAGCTAAAAATAATTATAAATACAATTTGGATGAACCCCCGGGTATTGCAGATTTTTGTATAAAAATAGAAGAAAATGAGCCCCCAAAATTTTTTTCAACTACAAGAAATTAATGAAAATCTACATATAAAACTATTAGAAGCATTTAATGAATTCGAAGAAAAAAAAATCACACCAGCAGAAAAAGAAGATCAAATAAAATGTTTTTTACGAAAATTCATAATAATAATGAAACAACCGAATGCTGATATACTAGAAAAAAAATTAGTAAAGTATATCAAACGGATTTATTAAAAAATCCTGAATCAAAATTCAATGGAATTCTTAGGGATTCCTTTGAAAAATATCAAAAAGATTTAGAAGAATTCTTTTTAATGAAAGGCGGTCTTCCATCTGGCTGGCTTGATGGGGAAACGGCTGTTCAACTTTTTCAATCTCATCAAAACAGCATCCTACAGAAGCTGCCGTTGTAGAGTAAAAACCTTAAGAATTGGAACAAATATGTGGTTTTTGTTTATTTTGACATAAATTGATGATTTTAATTCAACTGAATGTATTATTTGCAGAGGGCTTTACTGCGCTGATTCCTTAAGATAGGTTATGACAAAACAACTCATGAATAATATACTGAACACTGTTGCAAAAACAAGCAAAACAAATTTAGAATTTTCGAGATCCAAGTACGATATAAAATACTTTTTCACTTGCCGACCTATTTTGCTCGTTTAGGCTCTGGAAAGACCATACGGCTTAGGTGCGCCGAATATTTGACTCGATGTTTGCATTGACTGTGTCCGCACTCATATGATTATGGCCTTTCGTCAAGTAGAGAAGATCAATTCGGTTGATTGGGCTTTCTGAGGCGTTGAAAATCTGAAACAAAGCAGTTTAGGGTGTCCAATTCTTGTTTTGGGTGGTACAGTTGTCACAATACAGTTTGATATGTTTCACTCTAAAAGCAGCCTGAACTTAGATGAATTTGTGAAGAGTATTGGCAATGTTCTTTGGATTTCTTCTAGAAATTGCCTCGTGCCAAGTCACACAAAAAGAGGGACAAATCGGGTTCCTTGTCCCAACTGATGTAAAGTTCTCGTTGAAGGTAACTAGACGACTGATGAAAAAAGCGTCTTTTGAAGACGGCATCACGGGCAGAAGAAGGATTTTCAGCAAGTCGAAGCTGTAAACACTTTCGGTGTTTTTCCCTACACGATCAGCGTCAGTAGCGTAAAGGCTCCTCACTTTTCTATACTTCTCTTGATGCTTTTCTACCTTTGTTACCTCAACTTCAGAAGCTGACCCGGCACTGATTTTGGCTGATAGGTGTGAGCAGGTATTACATCCATCAATAGAAGGCATTTTTCAAGGAGACATGTTGTTTCTTCAGTTCTTCTCGATATACATAAATACATACATAAATACATACATAAATACATACATACATAAATACATAAATAAATACATAAATAAATACATACATAAATACATACATAAACACATACATAAATACATACTTAAATACATACATAAATACATACATAAATAAATACATATATACATGATATGATTTTAATCGGCGTCTCTTCACACATAACTCTTTAAACAAAGTATGGTATGACTACCGCAATGATTTTAAAATCCCACTCTTCAAGGTCTTTATTGCCTAATGAGGGTTTCCGGTTTAGTCGCTTAAAATCATTGTAGCTACACTTTGTGACTTGTTGCCCGATCATTTGCGACGACATGGGTCTACTGATTGACGCCTCGTTAGTTATTATGAGCCTTGTTGCGTTGCGAGGGCCGTAAAACCCATGTCTTAAAACGTCTTATCTTGAAGTTACCATGAAATCAAAGCTCTTAAGATCAGTATTGTCGTAAATAAGTGCCAGTGGATTAAATACACAAATTGCGTGTAGACACTGATGGCATTTCCTAGCATTCCCTACCTTGTTACTAATGGCAACACCTGTTTTCCTTCTCTCATTCGTGTTTGGCAGTGCTGTTCTTGTGTCATGCGTTGATGAGGCGTGGGGTTGCTACTGTTACAAGAGAATGTCTTTGCGTGATCGATACACGCCCACTCTCTATTTCCTCAAAGTTCTACCCCTTCTTTTCTGAAAACATCACGTAGCATACTCGGGACATTGATCACGTGACCTTAAGCCTGCTGAAAACAAACATATCAATCAAGTTGATCAACAGTTCGTACAGATTCGATTGCAGATTGTTGAAACGAACAGCTGTTAAGTGTCCCCTTCAACTTTTCGCAATGCGCGTGTTATGTTTTTATTGATAACTCTTGAGATTATAACAATACACCAGCCACTATTTTTGCCTCAAATAACATAATCATGGCATTTAAGATGTTTCTAAGTTCAATTTGCGCTCAATATATCTAACAGCAAAAGCTTGAAATGCGTAACACGTCGATCCGAAACATTGATAAATGTCATGAAGTCAACTATTTCGACCACAGGAAACAATCTTTTATCTTTAACTGCCTTTTTAAGATTTGTTTGGTCTTTGAGGTGTGCTCGTACGCCAACTTTGTATATGCGCGTGCATAGAGGTGCCGCAAGCAATTAAATGCTGTGGAGGCAGGAGTTAAGAATGAAAATAAATGTTAATTTTTCAGTTGTTTTGGCTTACCAATCCAACGCAGTCCTAACAAGACTATACGAATTGGTAAAGTCGGTTGAAGACTTTTGGTCTCAAAAAAAGAAACCAGAGTGTGACGGCGCAATTTAACAAATATTAACTGGTCTTAAATATTTTACTGTCACATCATATGGCCAGAGTGATCCCATATAACACACATTTTTTCGTAACAAACGAACAGATGTCTGTTCCATGCGATCATTCTGGCCTCTATTGAACTCTAAAACTCTACTCAACACTACGTAACTGTATGTATGCAATGCATACGCTATTGCTATTGTCCACATTTCATTCATCCCCCCTCCCCCCTGCAATAAAAGGTCTCTCTACATTTGAGAATGGAAGCCTCAAACAAACATTGAGACACGCCCTTTCAAACTTTTGAAACATACTTATTAAACCTTCGTGCTTGAATCCACTTTATATTCAGTTTATTTGAACGTGCGTAAACTGAGTACAATTTAAAGTTTTCATCCAACATCTTTTGTAGAATTAAACCCTTGATACTCGCAGCTGGAATAGCCGTCGATATGTTTGCATATTTATGGGAATTTGATGGTTGGCTTGATTCTGTGATGTGGCAAGAAATCAGCTTCCTCAACAAAATAACCTTTATTAACCCTCTTTTTCCTGCAATCCTTTAAATTCTCAGCGCAAAAAATTGCTACCCTCACGTGAATGGCCGCTCATACGATTGGTTTGAATAGTGTCTTGCGACAATGTTTACTAAAACGAATCCGTTACTCTTCCGCACAGTCACGAAGGTGAGGGGGCAAGGGCGGTCGCCACTCCCCCTGAGAGAATTCACTAGCGTATTCCGCCCCCCCCCTGACATTCTGATCGGCGTATATATTTTTCACTTTAGTATCTCATAATGCATGGGAAATAAAAGATGTCGGACCTATGGGATGACTGGGGGGTGACTCTTGGCCATATGTCCATGGGTAGGTGCGTTGAAAATTCCTTGAAAATGTCTTCCGTGAGATATAACTTCAGAACTACACAGTGTCTTTCGGCCTTAAGGAACAAACATTTTTCACGACTTTCACGACTAGAATTTCGACTATACAATGCCACTTTCAGTTGAATTTACCCACCACTGACATTTTTGTATCGATGTAAGTAAATGTGATATAAAATTGAATGGATGCATTGTTAGGATTATTTCCGGTGAATGATGACTCTTATGACCGCCCCCTTTCATATTTTGGAAATCCCAATCGCCCCCCTCTCTTAGAGGGCCAGCTTCGTGACCGCGTCTGCAATATTAGAATTTGTACCACCAAACCAACTCCTTTTTTCTAGCTCTTTTTTAGAACTTCTTCTTCTATACTTCCTTTATCAAATCATAGTATATTGATACTGTCATTGTTATTTTCTTCATGACGTAAGGTTATGTAAGCGTAGTCTCATTTGGATAGCAGTTGACCGGGTTACTGAAGTAATCAATATACTCATTGACTCCTCTAGCTAACAGATGTATGAAACTATGCAGCCTTATTACAGTGCAGTCCATTCAACCTCATAAGGCGCATAAAAGACAACTGTAAGGATTTAGATCAGTCTTAATAAATCTTTTCTGTGTCTAACGATGAAGAAAATCAAGATGAAGTCAACGCACCAGAAAAAAAACCCCTGGTGGTAGCAATGCAGACCATACTTCAAAACTTCATAACTGCTGTCAACTCGGTGTAGCTTTAGTGTTACCATTAGAGAGGTTGCAGTGGAGAAAACAGGAAGTCACAGCCTTTTTCAACAAGCAGACAAATTGTAGATCCTATGTTGCAAATTAGCTGGGAATGTGATTTTAAATTCTCGATGAAGAAATGGAAGAACTATCCAATAATTAAATAATGATATGCAAGAGCCGTGGGGCAGGGAAAGATACACACGACATCTCTTCAGAGGTATACATCCAAGCATAGTATATAATAGTTTTTGTGCAATTAAACTTGCACAGACGTATTTGCGATCTTTTCCACAATCGAACATCTCTATAGCCTACTTATTTTGCAATAATGGTGTCCGCTAACGAGAGGTTTCACCTCTTTTCATTGATTTTGTCAACTCTCTTCCCCACTTTTTAAAGCACGCTGCGGCTTTTGAAATAACACCAAGAAACTAATCCCTTTATCAAGCGAAACAATGACTTCCACCTTCTTTTACAGATATTGATTATGATAATAATGACCATGATGATAATGATGATGATAAAAATTAACATGATGATGATGATGATAAAAATAAACATGATGATGATGATGATGATGATGATGATGATAAAATAAACATGATGATGATGATGATGATGATGATGATGATGATTATAACGATGGTGTTGATAAGGATGACGATTACGATACGATGTTCATTATATTTGTGCATTAAAGGTACTCCTCGCTCTTTTCCTCCTCAGAGCAAAAAGTGCCAAGAAAGTTTTGCCGACCTTCCAATCACAGACGGCACTCAAAATAGAAGTAGAGAAAAGAAAATAAGGGAATATTCAGGTTCGTTTCATTTCCTCACAGATCGGTGGGTTGTGAGGCGTAGGAGAAAGATTATGCTGCACAGGATAGCGCATAAAATATTTTGAATGTCTAGATCGCAGCAGTTTTAGGAATCGTTTTCGTGTCGATTAATCTCATGTACAGCACATAAATACATTTTTGAGTCCTTTATTCTCTCTTTTCAGATCTTTAACTGTTGTTTTAGTCTTCTTTATGATCATAGCCTTTCTTTATCACTTTCAGGCTGAATTACTTCGCTTTCTGCTCATATGCATCAGGTTCTTTGATCATTTCCCCGTTCTTTTCCAGTCTCTCTCTTTTTCTATCTGTTTAGCAAGTTATTTTGCTACTATCATATTCCTCAACTGTTCCACAAAAATTCAATACTATGCATGTACTAGAAACCAATACTGCACACTAAATATCCACTAAGCAAATAGGCAAAGAACGCCCCTATCTGAGGAGTCATTTCTGAAAAATACTTTGGTGACATGGGACGCTGGCTACCGCTCTCTGTGACTCTGACATACATGTTTATCGTCTTCATCAATATGTCTGTAGACAGTAGTTATTGTCCTGCATTTATTTCAATCCTCTTCGTATAGAATAAGCCTGCAGCAAAGTGCAATTGCTGTTATTATTTTTCATTACCAAGAATAGAAAGGTCAAAGCAATTCTTAATTTAAATGTGTTGTGAGATACACATACATCTATTTCCAAGCAATCCATTTTCAGAATGCAGTGTCTCAATCAAAGACCTCTTATGAGCAGTGGACACGATATTGAAATTATCCTAAGCAAAAAATAAGACCACTAAACAGGATAACTAATAAGTAAAGGGTAGTTGGAGCATGCAAAGGTGACGCCCCTTAATTTGGGTACCAGGTGGAGAAACGAGGGATGACACCCAATCTACTGTCATGTATAATGGCTGACATTTGTAATCATTGAGAACAGATACAGCACCTTGATGCTAACCAAAAGTCCAAAAAGCGATCCAACAGTTTTCAGACGGCCATATCCTTCGAATTTACGAGAAATTCCTTCATTCCTTGAAGGACACTCACCCCAATATCTTTTGTATGGCTAGTTTCATTCAGTTCCAAATTGATCTAGGATTGCACCAATCAGTAGCTTACATTCAGAGCCACTATAGGGAGAACGCCAAGAAGGAAACTACAATTATGACAACGTTTCGCCTTTTCTTTAAGACTTCGTCGGGTCCTTGTACATTGGAGGTGATAACGTGATTTACGTACTCTGTTGAGTCGGGTCCAGACCCTTTCTTTTTCCTTGTAGCGTAGCCGTCTCTATGAATAACTAGAACATATCCCTCCTCGCATACCAACTGCTAATCCTCGAAAACAAGGTTTTGTGACGTTATCAATTGAGTACTCTATTGTACTGGGTCTAGACGCCCTTCTTTCCTCCAAGTGTCCAATCTCCATGTAACTAGAATATATCTCTGCTCACATACCAAAACATAGTCTATTTCACGGAGCCCTAACATAACAGTTTACTTTCGATGCTTCAATAGTTGTTGAGTCTATGACTTTAAACCGAGATGAAGATATTTTAAATTCTTGTACTGTTTGTAGATCTGATAAGTTCGGAGTTTGGAGCAGTGATCCAATTCATTTATTAATCTCTTGACATTTTGTTCATGCGATCGTCTCCCATGACAGTGATTTACTGTATTGTAAAATAAAACAAAAAAGCAAGACACTATGTGAGGATTACTTGGAGCCCTTTGAAGTCATAAACCCAATGAATTTACAGATTCTCCTTCGCATTAAAACACAAGCGTTTGGAATTACTCTTAGAGCTGGAACTGAATCATTAACAGCATGGCTTGTGGCATGAGGCCGATTTTCACCAAATCTGACTTTTCATATGTCAACCACAAAATTGCTAAACTATCAGTAGTTGTGGGGGCAAATTCCAGCAAAAGTTTATAGAAGCTTCTGAAACATGTACATATAATTATCAATGATTCAAAATTAAAACACCTCTAAAATACATTCAAGGTATGTTTTGATCAGAGAAAACCAAATCTCGTTTTCATTCTCCAAAGCTTGATCCGAGCAAGGCCAGGCACCCCAGCTAGTGGTATATATTGTATGGAATACGATGCACACAGAAACAAAAGTCGCAAATCTCGAAATGCATAAATAGAGAGCATGTAGGGAAAAAAAGATTTCAGAAATGGAATCAGCGTTGAAAAAAGATTTAGAGTCAGTTGAAATATCTCATGCAACAGATCTTTTATGAAAATTTGTTGCACAGTGTAATATAAAAAAAGCGAGCAAAAAATGGAAGTAAACAGTCTAATGACCCGTTCTAAAAGGGTTTGCATGCTTATAATGGATTTTTGTAGAATAAAATCATTTTGAGCTGACTTTGGTAGATTTAAACAATTTTATCGCATCTTGATTAAAATGAAAATCTTGCACTTAGTACAGGAATGGACATCCAGTATCTGGTTTTACTCAGTATCTGCCCTTCTCCTCCTAAGAAAAGAAAGGGGTGATAGAAAAGTACGTTTACCCAAACTACGAGCGAGGGGGGCGGGGGGGGGAAGGAGGGGGGGGAGGGGTCAGGGGCGGTTCTCAAAGGCGCCAATACTTCAAGCCACAACACACAATGGTTTGCGAGCAAAATGTTCCGAATCTACATACGCTGGGCGTTTCTACAGGCCCTCCCGAAAACGCCAAAAATCCCACATTCCTGTAGGTTTGCCTTACAAACGGTCGACGGGTTCATTCCCAACTGGCATCTTACAAGTTGAAAACATTAGCTTCGTCAGAAATGACGCAGTAGCTGAAATACGACTGATTCTCTGGCTTATAGCAGTCAGTCTTCTTCCTAGGTGAAACCCAGTTGTACAAATCAATGGATTAGTGTATAAAAAGCCCATCTCCCTTAAAATTATATTCCTATTTTGTATAAATTCTTCATGAATCTGCATGTTCCTGCGAGTCTATCGGAGGAGGCGCGGATGACAGCGCTGCATTGCTGCCGCTTCCTTGTGTCAAGTAGCCCGCTACACCCACTGGCCCTGTCAGGTATCCCGCAGTTTGTGTGTCGGAAATGAATAAATCGTGTTTCTGATCCCTGAACGCTGACCACACCGAGGAGGACTCGAGAATTTGATTCACCTACAAATGAAAAAATCAAGTAAAGAGTGAGGAAGTTGAATCTGTGTTAATATTGTTGAAGTTTGCATAAAATTTCCAATTTTGGTAACAAGCAGACAGAGTTTCTTAATATAGACTGATGATGGTGGATTCTTCTATCGATTACGACAAGCAGCCTGCTTCTGTTACTTATCGCAATACTCAGGGTGTCAAATTCTCAAAAGACTTTTCAAACGTGATTTAGTGAGCAGCCCTTTAAGGTTTGCGTCTCCCTAAGTTCCCTTACGTGGGGTGGGTAGCCGCGTGACCGTGGTGAAATGGAATCCATCATAGCTCCTCACTCCTAGGATCGAACTATAGACGGTGCTTTCTAAAAACTGGCCTTTAAACTATTCATACACAAGATCCACGAATGGAGACGAAGAACATGACCAACTTTTATAACTATATCATATTTAAGATAAAAGATAAAAAAACAAAAATTACGTGCGGTTCAAGATGATTGTGAAACCTGTAAAAGAAATTCAAGCGTAGTTCCTATGGTTAAAGAGAGGATGTAGCTAGACTGATCAACTGGGTGCAACTGAATCAAGCCTGGAAATTACGAATCTCATTGCAATCCGTTGCATAGAAGATGATTATAAAACAAACCTTTGGAGCGACGGCGTAAATAACTACTTTCTGATGGACTTACTTGTTCACCGTAATTCAGGTCTCTACACATGGCTTTGAGTGCTTTAACAATCTGCGCTTTCGTCCCAGATGGATTCTTCACTTCTGTCAGTAAACTGTCTAAGACTTTCAGTAAATACTGAACCAGCTCAGTCCTTATGGCCTAAAATAAACCCAGAAATGTAAATTCACGTAGAAAACCAGTCAGCCGTATTACATCAATGCCAAGTATTTCAGCCTACCATACATTCAGAGATACAGTTTGAGACTACTGGCTTTAAGAAAGATTGACCATGAGTCCCTTGGAGAGGGAGTGATTCACCTCTGAGACAACTTAAATTCTCGAAGTAGAAATTTGTGTACACTGCTCTTACTTAGGGCAAGTTTTATCTTTCTTACAAATGACACAGCAGAGTGACTTTTTGGGTTGAATGTGGAAAACAAGGAAGCGACCTTGGCCAGCATTTCGCCTCTTCAACATTGGCCTGACAAACAAGTTCACAAGAGGCATCTCGTACAATCACGTCTATAATAACGTCTTTAACAAAATCACCAGAGCTACAAAATGTAACAACCAGTGCTGACTATTTGCCACCATACGTAAGATTATATCCACATACATCAATCATTATATCAAAGTGTGCCATGAGAACGGTGTACTCGTAGTCATAATTCATCAGCACGCTGAGTAGTAAAATGAGTATATCGTCTCCTTTTGAACATGAATGATTCGCCTAACTGACTACAAATATTCTAATTCGCGACTGCGTGGTAACGGAGGAAGAATTCCAAACTAGTTGGGTAGCATTTCGACAGAGGTAGAGCAAAGCAAATTAAACCCAATGTAACATAAGCAAGGTGCGATCTCGACTATCACCTTTTGTTTAACGTCAACTCTGCTTGGCACCCAAAAAGTTTCCCTAGTTGCAATATGTTACTTTCAC
>JAAAKM020006971.1:125034944-125062078 GCA_010016025.2 Alatinidae sp. Z8VKAUB7J3 | reverse complement strand
TATGGTACATTTAACAATTACCTGATCTGCTAATGGTGGCTGCGCTGAAAAGAGGCAGACGACTGCTTGTGTCACCGTTTCCAACATTTCAGTCTAAAAGTGAAATTGAAGAATATTTCACTTATTAAAGATAAATATCTATACATTAAAATATGAAAGCGGTTCATCTTGTTCACGTCGTATATTCAACTTGACCCAACGGAATTCCTACCCTTTCTGGCTTTGTCTGCCAAGGCACTGTCTACACCAAACAACAAGTGGAAATCACTTAATCGCTACATAACACGCCATTGCCATTATCAACTGGCGTTAATAAACGACGCCAGGCTGACGAGGATTTCACAACGAGCACTTGCATCAATTAAGGAGTTGAATCACATACAAAATGTAATTGTAATAGTGATCTATTACATCAATTCAAACGGTTCTCTACCCCGGGAAAGTGCTTAAATTCAAGTAGCAACTTCCATCACAAACAAAATGGTCGGCAGACCTCGTCTACATATGTTGCAGAGGACTACGTAAACGACGGTGAATATTAAGCCTTGATAGCATTCCAATTTAAAAAGACAGTAGTTTAGACCAAAACATGTATTCTATTACTGTGCAGGCTAAATCAATTTACGTTTAATCTGTAGCCATATAGGGGTTTACGGCTTATGCAATCCCTACCCAGCCTATTGGAGTTTTCCCTGTCTAATGACTCATATTAATGTTCTGGCTCCCACTCATTTACGTGTTATAACATCGTAATAATTATGGTCCATTATAATGAAAACGAAGATGTGACAATGATGGTCGTTGTCGCGGTGATACTGATAATGACGACGACCACGACGACGATAATAATAATGATGATGATGGTCATAACAAGGACAATGATGATGATGATGATGATGATGATGATGATCATAATGATAATATTGATGAAAATAATGATAATGATACTGATACTGCTGCTGCTAATGATAATGATGATGATGATGATGATGATGATGATGATGATGATGATGATGATGATGATGATGATGATGATGTACGTCAGCATGGTACCAAAAACACCGAAAAGTGAAGCTCAAGATTTAATCCTTACCCTAGGTGAATTCACTTTTGTTAAATTCACAAATTTATCCATGAGAGATACCATGAATTCTTTGGGCTTCCGTAACACCTGAGGAAGAAAAGAAAGGTCCTTATTCCTGGATTAAGATGACTGGCAAACACAAACTTACAGATTATTTAAAAGTATATTTGTATATCTTATATATATGGTTCTTTACTTATGTGTAATTGCTAATACTACCAATAAGTGAAATAAGCAAGACTTAAAGCCCTGCTTCTTCGCTTTGCTGGCTATCACACTATTAAAATCAATTTTTAAATTTCTCCTATAAAGCGCTATTTCAAGTTATAAATTTTACGATCCAGACTTTTGAACTTTAAGCAGCTATGTAGCAAGAAAATCCCCTACGAAACCTTTCCAACCGCTGAAAATTACATGTACTCCTTTATAGTTTGTTAGAGAAATCCTATCAAAATGTGTTTTAACTTGTTTTGTACTGTTATGTAACGGCTATTTATAATTTAACATACCATCGATGTTGCGAACCAGGGAAAACATACGATCCAGTATTGAATCTAAAACATTTCAAATCTGTCAAATACATTCTCCAGTTCTCTAATTGTAAGTCATTAAATGATTGTTCACTAATAAAAATAATAAGAGTAATCATGTAATAGTATGTCTATTTTGCTATTTCTGGATAAGAATTTCACATTTGAGAAGCTTTTCGTTGTGAGTGAAATGACCTAATATAAGACATCAAACCTCACATCCATTTTGACTTAAAAGTAAGACCAGAAAACTAAATCTGCAGAAAGTACTTACCCAATTCGGTTGTGCAATGTAAAGACGTAAGAATACACCACCAACCATCAGTTCGTTTTCATTTTCATCAAACATGATGGAGAAGTCATCTGGCAGCTAGAATATAAATAAAGAACACCCTATATCAGTTATAGTGCTGGGTTGATAAAGCTTCCCCGTTCTTGTACGTAAACTGCAGGAGCAAACAACAAGGTCTTGCTCTAAAGCCGATGTAAAGATCCCATTTTAAATCACATTTGCCACTTTTTCAAGTTCACTGGATGACAAATGGGAAGGTTCAACGTGGGTGGTACAATTATGCGACCACTTTTAGTTGGTGACTTGGCGTATCCATTAAAACAGTGGCTTCCCTGCCCTTTTAGCGACACTGAAGCTCCAACTCGGGAGTAGAAACAATTCTATACAGAAGTATCAAAAGCAAGAATTTGGCTCCCCTCCTGTTTCTTCTTGGATGCAGTTTAACTCGCTTGAAAAGGCAGCCATTAGAGTATTCCCCGCTTCATAACGATGTGATCCCCGCATCATCCCCACAAGATAACGGTGCCCGCCATTCAGCCGTGATTGAAGCTCTCTTACCTTCCTTGCACATTTCTCAACATCCGCGATGTCTCTGAACATACTTGTATTTGGCGGAAAATTTGTTTGAGTTTTCCCAGAACCTTTCAACATCTGTCAAAGGCTACTGCGTGATTGGTTAATTACATCTAAGGTTCTGAATGTACTACTTACTAGATACGGTGAATGCAATCTGAAACCCTTTTGTTCTTTTTGATGTTACTTGGACACGTACTATCACTAGATCCGAAGTGGGATTTGCGGTTACTCAAAAAACTCGTTACTCTATTTAAAAGCGCTGTTTCACGGCGGTCAAAAGTGTCAGTGTGACCGCAGCTAATATAGCATTATGGCATACGGGTATTAGATGAGACTAGTCTTCAGAGTTTCTCATGAACTGATTCAAAACAAAAGTGATAGGTTGTCATATACCGTAAATGATTCATATAGTTACCCTAAAGAAACATCTTTCGAAGCACTCCTGCTGTATAATTTGCTCTATAAATATTTATATCACTTTGATTATAATACAACAATATTCAATTTCAAGTAACTTTGGTCAGACCACGTACGGCAAAATATTTACTGGATCCTAAAATAAAATAACAGTAAGCCCAGGGAATCGATAAAATTTCTAACTATCAGCCAGGGCGCTAATTCGCCATACGAACGGAATACGTATCAGCCTACCGACTAAAAACCGAACGAGTATATCGCATTTCAATTTGGTGGTTTGCGTTACTCCAAAGTTCGTAATAACTGGGGCCCTAGAAAATTCTTTAATCACTAAAAAAGGTGGCTTAAAATATACGAAAGGTTAATAATAAACTGCACCGAATCGAACGGACACTTTTAGACGCGACGATGGCAGAATAAAAGACTGTAAAGACAATCACGCAATACAAATCGAAAGTGTACAATTTTAAATCTCAGTTTACTTTATTATCAAAAAATTTACATTTTGTTACGGTTTACTTCGAAATTCCTAAATTTAAATAGCGCCAAACTAAGAAGCATCTAAAATAAGGGGTTTGTCCATCCTTGTTTATTACAGACTTGTGCGTGTGGGTAGCGTCAGACAGGTAATGACTTTGCGACAGGTTTTTGTCGTAGCTAACAGAAATGTTGCGATTCCTCAGACTCCTTAGCGACAACAACATGACCATAGAAAAACAGCTATGACATAAACACAAAGCAATGTCATGGGCTTTCCCCCAAAAGAAAAAATAAAGTCCTTATCAAACGAGACGTACTTCACTTGCTCAGAAACTAACAATATATACATGCCTTGTACAAATTGTTAAGACTTTTGCAATTTACGTGTTTCTATATTCGCGTTAGCAAAAGTGCATTGGATCCTTAAGAATCGAAACATTTAGAGGTCAGGATCGTGGATTTCCCTCCTCTTGCTTCTCCATTTCTCTTTCGTTTCCGCGTTGCATTTGAGTTGCTTTTCGCCGAAATGACGTAGGTTTACTTTTCCGCTCTCCAGACGCAGATGCGTCTGATAGCATTTGAAAAAGCGACCAGTGCGTCAGTGCTTCGATCCTGATTTACGCTGTTGTCCAGAGGTCTTCATATAACTGTAATTCACGGCAGGGTAGTTCTGCATTTGAGGCGGGTACGTTGGGCGTGAAGAATGGCCTGGCACGGAAAGAGACATAGACCAACGGTTTAGTACAATTGCTAAAATCACTTAATACTGCCATCTTGTATGATTTTGTCTCATCCTAAACAAGAGCGACAAAATACTACTAACGTTTCAAGTTTCGCAAGGTTTTGCCTCATGACTAATGACATTGTTTATTGACTCGGTCGAACACCATCGTACTGTGGAATCTGTTGTGTGTTACTATGCTCAAAGAAAGCAAAAATTACGCCAAGCAACGCTGTTTAAAACTGAAGACAGAAAATTTCAATGCGGCGAAAACTTACTAGATATCATTGCGAGCGAGGACTTTCGATCACTAGCGCGAAATGTTAACAAACGGTTTGCATCTCCTTTTCAAACTCATAATTAGAGCAACAGCTCTTTCTATATCGTCAAGATTCTATTGTGAGACAAGACGTGACTTGCGATATCGCCTAACTCCATCGGAAACTAATGACTGTGATAAAGCGTATTCTGTTCCGTGTTCTATCTACTTAGTCACTGTGGACGATTTATTGAATTCTTCATTTCTTGACCATTACATGTTTGCTATCATTGACGTCTAAATTTCTGACAATACCTCGTGATCCCCCATTAAGGCATGGCCCAAAATTACGATATGTGACACGAAATATCTTATTTCTCATCAGTTCAAATGCAGACATGTTTAAAAGGGTACATATAGTACGTTTTCCGCTTGCCACTCCGTTGCCGAACTTTCATCAAATGTAACACTAAAATCTAAACGCAAAGACGTTACTTACTTCTTCTTTCAGTTGCTGAGGGTGACTTGTGTGAGGCTTGTTGCCATGGGCGGCTATACTCTTGTCGTTGTAAGGAAAGCCGCTGGTGTGATCCATAATCTGGGCGGTTATTTCCCTAAATGATTTAAGCAAAAAATTGATAAAAAATTTACAGCACAAGGTAAAATTAACAAAAACGTAGGAACATTAGGATATGTTATAAAACTTTCATTTAAAGATTGTGGTAAACAACAAAGCTGCATTTATGCGCTTGGCCAATACTACTGTTATCACCATAAAGAGAATAATATAGTAACATTGACCAGCTATGTCATACATACTTAACCCTGAATGAAAATGGCTCACAATGGACCCGAATTATTATTCAAACTTTACAAAATCAACAGGAGTTATAAATCTATAACCTTCTGGGAACGAAAGGATTATTGCTCCAATTGCTCTCATACAATGTATACATTTTATGGTCTTCCTCGTGGAAACAGTATTGTCAGTGGGGTACAAAATTACCATGTTTGTGGTCATTATAAATGTATACATGGTAAGACACCTCAGAATCTCTCTTCAGACATTGTTTCACACACTAGCTTCTGCATGCAATGAAGCATTTAGGAAAAGAGTGCTTATTTTTTATAATGTTAGATACTATGAGCTTATCACATGCACAGATTGTTATAAATCCTTACTTGCAGATCACCATAAGGTTGTTCCGTGTGAGATGGTGGCCCAGCTCTTCCATAAAACTGTTGCAGTGAACTGTACGGTGTTTGCTGTGGAGGTGTCTGTTCCAAATAGGGAAAAGATATCCCACTAGGAGGTGGACTGTGTGGTCTCTTTAAAGGTGAACCTACCAAAATGTACAAGGGTGATAGTGATAATTATTTTCACAAATAAATTCTGCAAAGAATAGAGGCAGTCGCACAATATGGGAGCTGTATTTGTACAACTTTCTACCTAAGATTTCATTCCCGAGATCCAATGAAATTTAGCTATAGCGGTTGATGGTGTTCTTCAAGAAGGTGAAAGTTGTTGTTTGGTTAGTGATGGGTAGGGTTTGGTAGTGAACAAGATGAAGTACTGCCATTATCATTTTTAAGTATCATTGATACCCAGTGGTGACATATCTTCTATTTCTCTTGTGTTCTTTTCAAAACATTATCATCTTCTGATTCTTTCTGATAGGAGATAAATGGTCACCATTTTGACCTGCGATAAAAGTGGTTATTTGCAGGCATAATAACAGTGGTTATTGGTATTCTTGGGAAAAGAACAGGTTGTGATTCCTAGACCAAATTGACTAAGCATCTTCAATCAAGTACTGGTGACACACAGCACAAGTTACCAAATTTGAGACTGAAACTGTTGACCAACCTGTTAACTCCACATTGCAAAGAATGTTTAATAGCTATAATCAAATATGGTAAGTCCCAAGACTATTCCTACATGCAAAACTCAAATACCGGTTCCTAAATTTAATACCATATTTCTTCTAAATTTCTACTTAATGCAGCAAGCACTCTTTTTTTATGTCAACACTGTTTAAAAGTCATATACAGACAAATTTATAAACTTTCTTTTTAACACAAGGTATATACAGTTTAAATAACTGATTGACTTTTCATATGATCTTCTCTCTGAAAGCAAATTTACCTTGAAAGAACCCTTGGTCAGGTTTGGCCCTTTGGAATGTTTCTACAGAATACTTCCCAGTTATGCTACTTGGTGAAAATGTGAGGCCAGGTACTGATCCTGGGGGTGGTTGGAGTTGTTCTTTAGCTTGCTTTGTTTTTCTTTGTGAATCTTTCTGAGCAAGGATTGTCTTGAGACAAATAAATAAACGGTGCTTCTCTTCATGTAATACTTTTAACTTCTCTTCTACTTGTTCTCTCTGTATCCTGGTTGCAGTCAACTCTGATTGAAGCTCCTGTGTACAGAAAAGTAGAGTATACTGCCTTACGTGTGTATAGGGGGTGAGGTGGCAGTGTGGGTGAGTCTAATACTTAACAAATTTATGATAAGTATATATTAGGGACCACCAGGACCAGATGATTGAGTGTAGACAGGGGAATGGGGCAAACTTTACCCAAAGATTTATAGACATCCTTTATGCTTGACCCCTCCACATTAAAGAACTATTACACCTTACATAAATATTGGTGTACTGTAAGCCCATAAATACAATGTTTGATCATGGCCTAACTTAAGTACACATGGGGTACACCTAAACCTAATTATTCCCTATTGTGACAAACCTATTTGTGCATCTATGATGTTTATGGTTACTGAGTGACCATAAATCTATTGTCTACTTCAAAACTATGGCAAGCCATGCTTTAAAGTTCCTTACAGTGTTCTGCAACTGAACATGGCATGAAAGGGTGATCCTAGAGTATGATCAATGCAATTGAGTTTGACAAAAAAATGTATGGACTTAAATGCACAATTTCTAGTAAGTAATGTTTTAACTGTAAACCAAACATCAAGGAAGTCAGGGCTGTGGCACTAGCTGGGAGTTGACTTAAGTAGTATTTGGATATATTCTGTTACTTAAGTAACATGTTGGATAGCTATGGTGGTATGGCCTCTAGTACCATAATCAAGATAGGAAATACTTAAAATGAAATTTTAGGGAGCTGTTAGCCTTGAAAGTAAATGGAGAAATTGCACGTCATCTGTGGTATAAGTATGATATCTATGGATGTGAAACTGTGGCCATCAAGGCCTAGGATTCCAACAGATTAAATCTCAATGAGATGCCAGTTTTGTATTGGATGTTTTAATGTAAAGCACTAACCTGTAATGAACTAAAGACTTGGCTGGTAATAAGGCCACTCTTGATGAAATATAGAAAGGCAACTCAGATCTTTTGGTGACGTTGAAAACTGAGATGGTGACAGCTGGTTTCAGACAGAAGTTTCTGTTACTCTAAAAGTTGCTGTGATGGCTAAGATGATTAGACCTTACAAAACTATGAAATACTTTATTCAAAACAACTATATAGTTTAAATCAGGATTTTACTACATGACAAATTATTACATATGCATTCAGATGCAAGGGTTATTAAAAGAATCTTCTTTATGCTTTGAGAGCTGAGAACATGGAGAACTGGTTGACTTTGTGTTTCAATCAATTAATTGGGTTTTATTCACTATGGCAATTAATGCTCATGTTTTGATGTATATGATTATGGGTGCATCGAGGAAAGGAGCCTAGCATGCATAGCCTCTCTCTTTTTTGCCTTCTCTTTTCTTGGTTTTGAATCTCTCTTCTTGGTCTTAAATAAGGGCAATCTTTATGAATGATCAAGAAGAATAGGCAGAGTGGACTAGGTCCTATTCAACAACCTGCTTCACAACGGTTGTACGCGCCGCAACCTTCTGTTATTGAATCAGGTTATTGGCTTTGACGATTATTGAATCAGGTCAGTCATATGATGATCCCCTATTGGTCAAACATTACTTGCAACTTACAAATAGCGGAAGCACTTTTATTAAAGAAGGAGAACCATCAATAAATAAAAAAGATGAAGGTTTTACTCATATACTAAAGATATTTTAATTGTTTTTATCCCCATCTCCCCACCCCTCTTTTTACAATAACAGAACCCTTTCTTTTACCTTATGTAATTTTATCTATTATATTTTACTTCTCCATCTCAGTTTTATCTTACACGCATGAACTCCGATTAATCGATTAATCGGAAAAATCTCCACCGATTATTCGAATAGTAGAATGTTATGCTATGGACAGCCCTAGTTCTGTTTACTGTTTGAACATCTGTCACAGTTTTTAACCTGTCGTTCGGGGCAAACTGTTATCGGACGGTTTTGTCAAATTGGAGTGTTAAATGTCGAGAAAATAACAAAGTTGCGTGGATATGAATTTAAGTTATTTTAACCTAAATTTAAATAGATCTCGCAAGAAACAGGGTCTACGGATAAGGAGCAGGGGAACATGCCCCCCTCCCACCGGCCCGCCAAGTGGTCCTCTTTGCTGATAATTCCATCTAGTTGGAATGAATAAAATGAATATTTTGGTGTATCTGACATACGGTCCGCCCCCTTTTCCTGCAAACTTGCCCTGAGAAACTACAAGATTTTAAAACGGATTGGGCCATTATAATCGATTTGCATTCCCTTGCATTCGATTTGCAATAGTTATTTGCCTTGCATTCCCTGACAGTAAGTCACTGAAACCTATTACGGGTTTTTTTCAGCCACAAAATTAGGGACTCTCAACCATCAATAAGTAACCTATTGCGAATGCATCTCTTTTAATGTCAGCAATGGTTTAGTTTATGCATAGAACTTCAACCTACGTCAAAGATCCCTGGTTTATGTTTCGGTGAGTAAAAAATTCAGGAATCCGTTCAGATTTCTAGCCTGCGTGCAGACCAAACTACCAAAAGTAGTTATTACTATCTCAGTAGTTTTTGTCTGGCGCAGGCTATCAGATTTCAGGTTCACGCGAGAATACATGTGAAGAAAATCAAAATAAATAAAAAACATTCGTCCTATTTTTGCATTGGCCATATGTACCTTAAACATTCTTCAGCTTCTAAATGCCGTGCAATATTAGGAAATGCACGTTCAGGTCTAAATGATTATAAATCAATTCAACATGACTAATATCCGTCTAATCAAATCTACTTTTGCCTGACAAAATAATTATTTTTGCGTTTGTTAAATTGAGTACCTTATTCCTTTCAAATTTCGTCTCCCTTAGGGAGCGAATTGGAGGGTCAGCAGAAGGGGTGTGAAAATTAAAGGGAGTAAAAATCAATTTTTAAAGTTCAGTAGGGGGCAAAATTAAAGGCAATCAGGAAGGCAAAGACATATATACATTAGCATTGTGAAGAAAGTAGGCATGTCTACTTCAATATCACAGTAATAAAATTACATAGGAGGCTGGTAGTTTTTTCAAGGGGTGCGATTGTTTACAGCGTCATATAAGTTGGAATTTTTTCTCTGCCGTGGAAAAAAGTGTCGCGGTGATTTCCGCGGTGCCTTGACTTCACCGCGGCGTTTTATATCTAATTGCGGGGACTGCAGTATGGGCAGGTTTGCAGGGGTATGCCGTTTTGCAATATTTCTTTACCAAAGGAAAATTCAAAAAACGTAAGGAACAAGCAAAGAAATACAATGTACCACAGAATTTTGTATGCCTCTAATTTTCACCCGGGGAGGGCGAAAATTAAAGGGGCCAAACGAAGGACCAGGGGGTGAAAATTAAAGGGACGCACATTAAAGGGAGTAAAAATTGTAGGGAGGCGAAATTTGAAAGGAATAAGCTATGTAACTTTGCAACCTTATTTCCCTAGCTTCGTATTTTTGCACAGCTCTTAGATCTTTCCTTTATTTTTAAATGGATAAACAGTCTAAAATTTAGTGCTATAATTCTTTAGGTAGCAGACTTTTCATTCTTCGTGGTGCTCGTTTAACAGTGCTTTCAATAAAATTTTTCTGAATAATTTCAAAGAGCAACTTTTTTGAGTTAACAATTGTATAATTTAGCTGCTTGTGCAGAGTGTTTTAAGAATAAAGTAAAATGTCACTTGGTTATTAATTCAAGTAGCTTGACATAAATGTACAAAGAACCCTATTGGAAATTCACTATAAGAGCTTCTTGGGACCCTCAAGAAGCCTTAAATAGTTCATTGAAAAATGTCGCAATGTGTTAATCATGTTAAAACAAGATTTATGGAGTGTGATTCATACATTTTAACCATGATTGTTTCCTTCCTAGGTTTAATTTTATCCTTAAACATGATGCAACTACCGTGTTTCCTCTTATACGTGCCGCACCTTGAAGTAAAATTATTTTATTAGTGCCGCCCTCTAATTAGCACCTCCCCTCTGATAAGCTCCGCATGTAAAAAAAGTGGCGCTAATCAGAAAAAGTGTAAAAACCATACAAAAGGGTAATTACACAATAAAATACGTTTTTGAAGCTTCTGAATTATTTTTTATCGTTCATAAACCAGACAAATTTATTTTTTTTTACAAACACAGGTTCATAGTCATTTTAATTTTTTTTTATAAGCGCCGCACTCCTATTAGGCCACCCTCTAATTAGTGCCGCATGTTGTTGGCGAATATTTAAATAAGCGCCCGGAGCGCTAATAGGAGGAAATACGGTATGCGAATATTTATTTTTGGGGGGAGATGGGAGGCTGCAGATAGTGTCCTTTCGATAATATATCTCCTAGATCACGATTCTAGCAAAGGTTTTCATATCTTAAAATGGACATCGTTCAAGGCGCTCTCAGAATGATATGGTTTTGATGGTTTTACCAATCTGCAATTTTAAAACCTAATTATCGTAAACTTAATTAATAATATTTGATATATATTAGGACCTTTATAACTTGCATTTATAAAGCTGGACTGGTTGACAGAAAACTATTTCCTGTTAATTTCGTGTTGCATTAGTCTACGCAAACTGGTACACATCGATTTGGACTTCACTGTGATGATGGCTGCGATGTTCTCCTTTCGACAAATGATGAAGAGAAAAACTTGAGAACCATTGTCTCGTCACCGAGATTTTATCCTAGGAGTGGGTATGTACACTTCTGATTGCATTAAGGGCATCACGTGATTGCGCTACTTCCAAACAAACTCTCCCATCAGGCTATCTTGAGAGAGAATGACAAAGGCAAAGATAATGAACAATCTTTGACAGTAGCCGTGACCAGGGTAGCGCCCATTCCCCCTGAATTCGCCATTAGCTAAGTACAACGGGTATGTTTTGCTTAATTAACTGACAGGAATAACTACAGATATCTTAATTATATTTAATTAAGATAGTAGTATTAGTAGGTCTTCCAATACATTCATGTGCACAATTGCTGTAAAACTTTGTTAAAACCTGTTAGAATTCAGATAACTGAATCAGAGATAAGTCGCTGGTTTCAAGAGTAGCTCCAAGAAATCTAATCTATTTTCATAGCAAGAGGACTGTATAAAGACATACTAACGTATAGGAAGTGATTTTATACAAAAACGAGGTCAAGGAGGACATGTTACCTGAAAACGAGGTTAAAGCTGTGATGACTAATTACATAATTTCCATCATAACCCTTTATATCAAAGTATCAAATACCTCGAGGCTTTCGATGCTAAATTTAAAGGTTTCCGCCATCCAGTCTTGGTTGATTTGTGTCAAATATCTATTATTAGCACCACTGGACGTACGATCCATCTAACATTTGCTCTTTATAATTCTTGAAGGAAATTAACAAATATTATAAGAAATTGAACGATATCTTATTAAAGTATTTAACCATAAATGGTATACTTCTTTATTATAGTCACTTAACCAGTCCGCATGTAGTGACGACCAAAGGTTTTTTGGCAGAAATTTTCTGAACGAAAGTTGAAGAACGTTTAGTAATGCATAGTAAAGTTTTTGGAAGATACCTTCTTATGTAAACATGCCAACTTGTCCCTTGCTCCCCTATCAGTTAGGGTATCATAACATAGTTATTAGGTAGTGGACTCAATTAGAATTAGTTATTGCAATGCATATTATGACGGTTAAGTAAACATTTGTGCATTAGTCAAGACCACTTCCAACTTTTTCAGTCTTCGAATTAGAATAGGAGAATCATTTGCTTGTGTAGAGTATTTCAAAATAAAATCATTACCAAATAACTTATCATCTGAGGTAGTTTTCTAACTCGTAGATAATATTTAATAACGGAATCATTAGTGAAATGCCATTGACCGATTTCGTTACACCCTCATCAGAATGGCTCGTGCAAAGAACGAGTTGTTCAAACATTCAAGCATTATTTATGATAACTGGCAAACAAAGAAAGGGGTCGAAGCAAAAAAATTCGTTCAAATGAGGGTGCAACGAAACCGGTCAATGGCAGTTCACTAATGATTCCGTTATTAAATTTTATCTACAAGTTTACTAACTTTTCTAATTCCTTATATTAAGGCATTACATAACCAACTTCACTGGCTTTGTCTTTCTCAACAGCCAACAGAAGATGTCGAGCGGAATCCAATTGCATAAAGGGCAATTTTACCTTTTGAGAGGGAGACTAAAAGAACATGGCGGTGCAGACTATATAGACGTCGGGGTAAAATTTCCTGATGGAACCTATCACAAAAATATCAGGGAAAGATTCCTGTACTACCATCCAAAGTATGAGATATTTCCATCTAATTTTCAAATAGTAAAGAAAGCTTTTCCATTTTACCTCTATTTGTCATCCAGCGTTTCCTTGAAGCGATAAAGAATCCTTAGGCACAATAAAGTAAACGTCTTGCATTTCATCAACAGACACATAACTCAGTATACGATTCAGCTTTATGTCTTGCCTCCCCTTGATACAGGGTCTAGGGCTGTGTCCACATACCTTGGGCTTATATTTTATATGAATTCCTAAATTTTTATACGTTTTTACGCTTTTTAACTTGCTGTTATCTAGGATAAGAATTATCTCCTCTGTCCTAGTTTTAGACAAGTTAATAAGCCAAATTGCAGTAGCAGATCCAGCAGGTTATTTTAAGGGGGAAGGGGCAACTTCAGATACGCTGATTTCAACACTTGCTAGAGGGGATGGCATGGATTTTCCCGTTTCAGTAGCCTCCAGAGGATCCACAAACTCATTACAGCTGTCGACATTAGACATTAAAAAATAGCCAAACTACCCAATAGGGCTATTTTTATTCAGAATGACAAATCCAAATTTTAAGGAGGATATTTGGTAGGAGAGTCCGTGATCTAGATAGCCCCTTCTCCCCGCGCAACTTGTAGATCCGTAACTCCACAAAACACATGGGTTAAGAGTCAGCTTTGCAAATCTGCTTAGATCTGAATGTCGTTGTGACATGGTGTAGAAGTGGAAGCGTATGATATTGTCGGAGTTGCCACAGCTAAGCTACAATAATTCGCCTTTCTGATATTATTTAATTCTTTTCTTCTGATACTCCCCAAAATGATTCTCTTCTTCGTTCTCGTCTGTTATGTGATTTGTTTTTGAAACTATCTAGAAAGGACAGACGAGTAATTCTCCCATACCTTACACACCGTCTTCATGCAGTAAAATTATGTCTGATCTAATAAAATAGTAAATTAATAATGATAACTAATACAAAATACTTAAAGTTGGAGATACAAAAACGTATAAACTGCGGGTTACATTTTTTTCACTTCTAAAGTATTTCAAGTCATTTTCTTTTTTCAGAACTCAGCTTTTTATGAACTGGGGCCTTGTTAAGCAAGAATAATATTGTAGTACTGTTTCAGTAACAGTTCTACTTACTTACTAATTTTATTCCTGAAAATAATGAACGTACCAGGAACTTCAAAATTTACCAATCGAAGCTACATAGCACTTAAGAATTACCTTAGGTCATTAGCTTGTTGATCATCTTAGCATACAAGCAGACGTTGTGAGTATTTGTTGCATGATTTCTATGACTGCATTCATCACCCCGCGAGTGAAACACATACCATATTACCGCTTGTTAGCTGCCAAAGAATACGCTGCATTATACCTGAACGAAAACATAAGCACAATCATGTCATTTATGCAACGTTGTAACAATAAAGTCAAAGGAAGTAATAGCAGTAGTAGTAGTAGTAGTAGTAGTAGCAGTAGTAGTAGTAGTAGTAGTAGTAGTTGTTGTTGTTGTAGTAGTAGTAGCAGCAGTAGTAGTAATAGCAGTAGTAGAACTAGTAGTAGTAATAAAATGAGTGCTGGTAGTTGTAGTAGTAGCTGTACTAATGGTAGTAGTAGTAGTAGTAGTCGTAGTAGTAGTAGTAGTAGTAGTGGTAGTAGTAGTCGTAGTAGTAGTGGTAGTAGTAGTAGTGGTAGTAGTAGTGATAGAGGTAGTAGTAATAGTGATAGTAGTAGTAGCAGTAGTAGTAGAAGTAGTAGCAATAGTAGTACTGGTGGTAGTAGTAGTGGTAGTACTGGTGGTAGCAGTGGTACTGGTGGTAGTAGTAGTAATAGTAGTAGTAGTAGTAGCAGTAGTAGTAGTAGTAGTAGTAGTAGCAGTAGTGGTAGTAGTAACCGTAGTAGTATCAGCTGTTCGAAGAAACAAATGTTGGAGTAAAGATATGTCGGAGTAGATGAATGTTCGACTAAACGAATGTTCGACTAAACGAATGTTCGACTAAACAAATGTTGGAGTAAATGAATGTCGGAGTAGATGAATGTTCGACTAAACGAATGTTCGACTAAACAAATGTTGGAGTAAGTGAATGTCGGAGTAGATGAATGTTTGACTAAATGAATGTTCGGCTAAACAAATGTTGGAGTAAGTGAATGTCGGAGTAGATGAATGTTCGACTTAACGAATGTTCGACTAAACAAATGTTGGAGTAAATGAATGCAGGAGTAGATGAATGTTCGACTAAACGAATGTTCGACTAAACAAATGTTGAAGTAAAAGAATGTCGGAGTAGATGAATGTTTGACTAAACGAATGTTCGACTAAACAAATGTTGGAGTAAATGAATGTCGGAGTAGATGAATGTTTGACTAAACGAATGTTCGACTAAACAAATGTTGGAGTAAATGAATGTCCGACTAAACGAATGTTCGACTAAACGTATGTTTAACTAAAAGAATGTTTGACAAAAAGAATGTTGGAGTTAATGAATGTTGGAGTGAATGAATGTTGGAGTGAATGAATGTCCGACTAAAAGAATGCTCGACGATAAGAGTGCTAGAGTAAACAAAGTTTTGAGTAAACAAATTTTTGAGTGAACAAGTTTTTGAGTAAACAAATGTTCGAGTAAAGGAATGTACGAAGAATAGAATGTACGAGGAAAAGAATGTTGGAGTTAGGGCACGTTCGAGTTATGAAAAGTATCACTTAGAGTTTAATGGAAATGCAAAAACGGTTTAAGTTACAGAGAGCTTACGTTATAGGGATTGTACTGTATATTTCTCATTTATTTGCTTCTCCGATTCGGAAAGAAAAATGAATTATCGTAATAGATAATGAAAAATAATGGAATGGCTGGCTGACCGCAACTGCTAACACCAATCTCTATTCTTTATAAAGTACAGGGTATTCCTAATATCTTTCTGACACCTATTTGTTAATAGGTATACCAAACAGCTACCATTTTACTTTATCTGGATTGCCCAAGGATTGTGGACATTGAAACATATTACTGCAAAGATTTGTGTAACTTTGAACCGCAAACTTACGGAAAACTTCGACTGCTTTCCCCAAGCCTTTATGACATTCTCGCAATATATCTGGCGTGCTTTAAGGTCTTCTGCAATCAAACAAAGTTTATTCTCTTGTTGGCCTAGCTTATCATACGCCACCAAGATGATCAAGGGTCAATTTTGATAACGTTTCTGAAAGTGGAACAACTGCTGTCTGTTTTGAAAGAGAAAGTTCCCTCCAGTATCACTAATTTAACATTGACAATTTGGCCTCATTAAAAATCTGACGCATGGCTTACGGTGATTTATATTTTTAAGTACAATTTAAATGAAGAGTGCTGAGTACTAAAACACTAAGACTTCTCTTTCCTACTGACATTATCTCAACCAAAAGTGTGACTTATGCTGTCTGCATCTAACGCGGTCTGACCTAAGACTGCCAGCTCAAACACAGTTGCAATATACAAGTACTGGTATATTTTTGTCAGGTAATAAAATGGCAATAACTCATCACCATAGATAGATGCGTAGAGGTTTCCTAATGTCTACACAGCAAACAACCTGTATCAAAAAAGAAACAGGTACCCAAAACTAGTGTTCTGTTATAAGGTGGAGTATAGAAGCTGCCTTAACACTGTGAAAAGTTTACTAAATGTAGGAAGAGCTAGGCCAGATTGGTTAAAGTATAGAAGTTCTTTATAAGTATTAATCAACGTAGACAAAACGTGTTTTTTGATTAATGCTTAACGCAGAAAGAGGGCAGCGGGCCACCCTACAATAACAGGAATAAGCACAATAAAATCACTGATCATTTAAGGTACTCTCGCTTTGAAATATCAACAGGGTCAAGTTAAGCGTAATTTATATCCAGCACTTTCTGAATAAGTAAAAGTTTTTAATAACAGATAGATAAACAGAAAAAAATGTCATTATATGTTGATATGTTATGATTCAATGATACGGCAGTGAATCATCAAGGTTGACTTTTCCAGGTTAACTTTCCTGAATTGGGTCATGCTAAAGCTAATTATTTCCTTTTTAAGATATTGTTAGGTAGATACGGGTGTTTAAAGTTATATTTACAGACAGAAACGAGATACACAGAGCAACAAGACTTAAGGTTCAGCAATATAGCTGCCTCGACCATTTTTGTAAAAGTTTCCTAAACAAAAATCCTGTCAGGCCAAAAACACATCATTGTTGTCATTGTCATTTTCCAATGTTTAATTGTCATCCTTTACCATTTTTTTTGTTTAAGCCGTCCCAATATAAATGTATTACTGCTTTCTTTTAGTATTATCAGAAACCTCTTTCGCGCGCTGATAAGAGAAGTCACATTTTGTTTAAATCAAATATTTGACAGTGACATTATTTTTGTACATGCATCAAACGGAGGTAGAAACGAAATTTCTGTTTGCATCGCTCTATAATGTTATGGTATCGTGACTTTACCTTTCAAATTTATGTTTTTATATTTTTTCTACTTCTTAGTAAAAGTATTAGAGACCATTTGTACCATTTCGACTTTCATACAACTCATTTTATTACAATCTGTTTTGTAAATCAGCTACCGAAGTTAGGTTTTCTGAAGACAATGCAATGTCTACGTTCATAGGCTTAGGAAAGGTGCAGTTCCTTTTCTAAAATATTAGCCATTAAATTTGTAGTGTATCAACGCTTTGTACAGACCAGGTCAATGGAAACTTTATTTCAACAGTAGAATAACTACTTTTACAACTCAATTAAAGTACCATGAACATTTTCCTTAAGAAGATCATATCAACCAAGCTATAATTCTTTGTATTGAAGTCACTATCTCATCTGTTAATCCCGTGAACGCAATTTGAACTGAAGTAATATATTCAACGTTGTCTTAAGTTATGTACAATATAAGGAAACAGCGAGACAACTCTTGAATAATGATGTTTCAAACAAGTATATCAACACCTGCGAAACGTAACGTTGCTTGTTACAAATTCAGTAACTGAATCATACTGACTGTACTTTTTGTTCCTTAATGTTTTTCCATTCACGGAGAACATAGTTGGTAAAAATTGGGAGGTAAGAAGTAACATATTATACCAATATAATGTCAAAAATTGGACAGAAAACTACTCATTTTCCCTTAGAGCATATTTCATAATGAGAAACATTACCTTGTTTGATTTATAAAGCAAAATTTATACTTTGGAATGCTCTTTAGAAGTCATACACTGATTGCTAGGAAAGAACTTGACACTTTGTGAACAAGCAATAAGATTTTTTGAAGACTACATGCCAAAAAATAAGAAAAAAAGTCCATCTTTAAACACAAACTTCGTTTCAAAAGATATTGCCTTACAATGAATTTGATTTATTCTAATGTAACTTGCACAATTTACGAAGTTTGTGAAAAACAGTATCTCTTTACAAATAGCTAGCTTTGTTGGTGGACACCAAATCAACTATCATCCTAAATCCTAAATATTTCCTAATGAAACCTTCAAACTTGAATCGCACCTTAATTTCTAATACTTTGTAATGTCCTACTTTTTAAAATCTTTAATATAGCAACTTTGAAAATAATCAAGACAGAACACCAAGTTTGGTGTCAAAGAGCAAGAGAAACATTCTTCACAATCAGTAATATTTTATTTTCTGATGAAATTTCTTAGCTATTTACAAAAGATTATGTTTTGTACTCTAAATTACATCGTTGAAAGTTTTTTCTATGGGAAAAGAAATTATCTCCACGGGACAGCAGGTCCAGTGTCAGTGATCAAGGAAAAACAGTGTCCAAGACCTAACATGTGTCTTCAAAAGTCTATTATCTTCTTTATTCACAAATGGGTCTACTATTTTCTAATTTAAGTTGCTTTTTGGAGCTGGCAATATTTTAGTAAAAAGGAATTTGCTAAATCATGTCAACTGCACATTTTTGGTTTTAGCAATAAAAAGATACTTTGCCAACATTTCTCATTATTTCTCATTCATATACTTGCAGTCCACACAATTTAGAAAATTACTGATTTTACCATTAACTAAACTATCTAACGTTTCAGGCCTTGAATAAATTGTTAAATAAAACCAGATTCAATTTTTTTCTGCATTGAGATGTTAGCCAGAGTTGTAATGACAAACGACCAAAGACTTTATTTCATCGGGACATGAATTGTTGATGTCAGCAACAAAAGGAAATAGTATCGACTGTTACAACACTACCCAACCATCAAAAGGACAACAGTATGTTTCTTTTTTCTCGAATTCGAAAATTGAAATCACTTACCTTGAAAAAACCGCAACTCGTGTAGAAAACCTGTGTCTTCAAATGAAGGCGATCAAAACCAATCTATTTCTTTTATGAATTTTTGAAGAGCAGTCTCTCTGGAAACTCGATCCCACGATAATTTGCATATAATTATACTTAATCCTTGGGCCCACAATGCCTTTGGTTCAAACAAGCAATTTAGGAAGATTTCGTACTCCGTCTGTTTGGAGATTAGGTGTCAGAGAGTCTTAGTGTTGCAAAGTGAGACGGATTTCCATTCACGATTACTCTTAGTGCTTAACTATGAGCTTTTAGCGTCGATTTTTGTCTAAGAAGGAAGCCTCGGCATAGCACTACGTTAGCAAATCTGATGGTTTGAGGTTGCCAAAATTGGCAAATCTTTTAGTATCCAAGCTTTCTTACCATGGGAACTGCTTGACGAAGGAATTTATACCGTCAAATCTGTGAATTTATTGAAATTGATCAAACGTATACCGCTCTGTCAACCTAAGCACGCAACTTAAATTACAAAAAGACTTCCTACAGATATTGGAAAGGAAAGGAAATCATTAAAACCTAACTCTTATCGGATACAGAACTTCAGATGAGTTTAAAAGTAGCAGCTTTATAGATAGAAGACTGACACAGAATGCAAACATTTGTTGGAGAAAAACTAACAACAAAAAACAAGTGAAAAGCATACTTAATTGCGAGACTTTAACATAGGTTCGGTTATTTACGAAACAGTATCTTTATTGGGAAGTATTTTCCACATTTCAAACTAAGTGCTATACATGATAGGAAATTTTGCATTCTTACAAACACAAAAGCGATCAAGTTAGAAAATATATGAAGTCTTTGCTGACACAAATGATGACATTTATGCTTTTCTCATAGAAACTGTAGCTTGATTAGCGTTTGTCGAGGACTTAAAAGTACTTAACATGAGTTTTGCAGAGATGAAAACGTCCCGCCTGATAAATAACCGAAAGAATGAGTGAATTCGTGACGTCCATTAAAACCATCACTATAGAAAGATGATTTTGTAACCAATTGACAGACTAGGCTAGGAGAAGCTGTAGTGTTTTAAAAATAATCACATGTCCGTAAACATTAAATGACGTCATGTTCATGCTATACCGTTAACGTTCTTTGAATAAAAAATAATGTAGGGGCAGAGCAATTTCTTTAAGCGCCAAAAACATGCCAAGAAATAAACAAAACAATATTATCAGAAAAATAATACGTTTAAAGCATTGAAAAACTTAAATGATGCTGAAGCAGTTTCAAAATATTTTATAGTGGACACTGTCCTATGAGGGACGCCTAACTTTTGGGACACCTTGTTATTAGGGATATGTTACTTTTTGGGACGCCTCGTTGTAAGGAAGATGTTACTTTTGGGACACCTTGTTATAAGGGAGATGTTACTTTTGGGACACCTTGTTATAAGGGAGATGTTACTTTTGGGACACCTTGTTGTAAGGGACAACTTACTTTTTGGAACACCTTGCTATAAGGGACACCTTACTATTTGGGGAAACTGGCTGTACGGTACAGATTCCAAACGTCTAGAAACATTTCCTAATCGGTTGTGTGTGTGCAAAATAGGCTAAGTTACACAGCTTGTTATTAAGAATGGAAAACAAAGTTAAAAAATGCTAGATTATAGTGCCTGGAATACTTTTTACTTTAACAAAATTTTTTAGAAAATGAAATGATTTGGAAGGGGTAGGTAGAAGTCGCACATAATGCCAATTTTCTTACTTTTTCACAGAAAACACAATTATATTTTCATAAAGGCGTATATTAAAAATTGATTAGTATGTATGTATGTATATATTTATTTCGCCATATAGAAGAAAAATAGCTACAAAAAAAAAGTCAAAACTACAATTTTTAAGATATTAATTACTTTACACAATTAAACAAAAATATTCAAGTGACTTAAAAGAATAAAATACAAAATATCAGTAATGAAAAACAAAGAAATTGTGCTCAATAAACCCCTACTGATAAAGTTGGCATACGGTCTTAACCGAACGTGTTTCATATCTTGTAATTAATTGATTCGAGGATGGTGGTAGAATACACCGAAAGCTCACCATATTACGTTTTGTCATTATGTTTCACCTACGCGCCTTGTGCTGAGCACTTATCTTTATAATAAGAATTCTTTTTCCGCCTGGCTTGTCCATCGTAGGCAGAAATTGTCACGGGCAAAGAGAGAAAACTCTATATAAGGATGGCTGAGGGGAACTTCTAAATATCGACACAGTAACTACGTCAAGTCGTTTAGGAACTTAAGTAATAAACAAGAAGCTGAGCTCTCAAAATTTACAGAAGTTAAGAAGAAGCGCAAGCCTTGCTATGAAGTGGTCCGTTATTAAGTCGATGAAACCCTTAGACGGCGGAGCCGGGCACTGCGCACTCTTCCTTGAGGAGAAATCACTTTGACGATGGTGGATAAAATATCGCTACTGAATTCAAGAACAGAGATTCTTACTAAGGGTCGCCGTGGGGATAAGTTCCTCAGAAGATAAAGTAAGGTGATGTAGTGCTGTAATCAAATTTTACCCGATGATCGAAGAAGAATCGTGAAACTCACGAGTGGTGAAACTCCATGTTTTCCTGTTTTGCACTCTATTTATTATTCTCTGCGTAAACATTGAGCACTTTTAATGTTTGAATTACACTAACCTGGTATATATGTGTGTGTATATATAGATAGATAAATGGATAGATAGATAGATAGATAGATAGATAGATAGATAGATAGATAGATTGATAGATAGATAGATAGATAGATAGATAGATAGATAGATAGATAGATAGATAGATAGATAGATAAATATTCTCATGCTGCGGCTGCTCTCAATCTACACAATCATCAATTCAATACAACATGATTAGCAAAACTTGGCCAAATAAAAACAACCCTAAACCATCAAAATTATCTTGCTTTTAAACAATGTAGCTAATCAAAGCAAAAATGATTCAACAAAATTTCTCTAAGGCCAGCAGTCTTGCAATCGCAATAATATTAATTTTGATCCAAGAAATTTTTAAAGGGAACTGCAAGCTTAATTGAATTCAGCGATGAGACGGGAACTAAGGGGAGACTAACTTTGGCATTCTCAATGGACTTCCATACTTATCAAGCAAGGAGTAAACCATAGCCATATCACAATCAATCAGGGCTAGGTTTCATCTCTGTTGGGTAATTTAAGAAGTAGCGTAATTGTTTTAAAGTTACAAATTTGTTGCCAAAGAGATGCTTGAAGTCCGAAACAACAGTTGGCCTACGGTGCATCGGCTACGAACTCCATTCTATTAGGACAAAGTAACCCTGTCATCTCTACTGGGAGGGTTTTATCTCACAAAGCAGAGGAACTTTACTTCTTTCGGGGGAATATTGGAGTAAATCTGTAATAACTAGTAATCCTACTGTACCTCTATTTGAAAAAATATTTTAAATTCATATCCTACCATAAGTAGCAGTTGCATAAAAGTCAGCTACTTCTGCTGCCGACTTGAATCCTCGAGAAACTAGTATTTCATCGACGCAGAAGCCCTTGACAGGTAAACTGACGTTCTGAGCTGCATTACCTCCTGGATTCGTGAAACTGCGACCATGCTCCAGAATAAGGCGCTGTTCACCATTCAACGAAGAAGACATGTGTGTTGAATTGACAGCTATTATGATATGTGACCATGATTGAAGTGAGAGTGAGATCGCATCAATAGTAAATCTCTCTAATACTCCATTATTCCAAGAGACAACGATTGATTTGTTCTGAAGGAGGTAGGATACCTCTAAAGCTCCTGTTTTTAAAACCGGTAAACTTAGACTGTTAGTTGGTTCCGTTATCATCATTATCCAAAATGATATGGTTACTCCTGACATACAGTCTACAAATGTGTTAAAGCAATTCTCCGTGAATGTTAAGGACGACGACCAAGTTTCTACTGATGGACAAAACCCAGTAGTTTTTGTGCTAAAAATGAACTGCCCTGGTAGGGTAGCTTTCTGATTGTCCATTACATTTACAATTTCACCCGAATCAAAAGGTATATATAGGGATGTTCCTTGTATAATTTTATCTGCAACATAAAAAATACAAAAGCATTATCGTTTTCAAAATTGTTAGTGTTACAAGTGTGTAGCATTGACATTAAGGTCGAAAAGTTATTTTCGATTGAAATCACTAATTGAAAAAAGCATGTAACTGGAATTCAGCAAGGATGTAAAGTGCTAGTGATAAAGAACAAGCTCAAGTGACTACATTTAGTAAAATGAATGCAATGTTGTTCAGAGATTTCAGTATTTTGCAAGTTAAAAGAAGAGGAAAGGTTTGAATTGCTACATACGTAAGAGAAAAATCCTACACACAAAATATTTTACAATTTTATGACATGAGCAACTTTTACTGCTTGATAGTATTATTGTCAAATTATATCAGCTATAAACAGCTCTTTCATTAATCAGCAGCTGCAATTACATTTTTAATATCTTTGATTACCCTCACCTGCATTCTTCATTCTTATTTCTTCTCAACATTTATAATAAATAAAATAATATACTGCATTGAGTAACGGATTCATTTTGCTAAACGTTTTTGCAATACACTGATCACAGCAATCGTACGGAGTGAAATTAGAAAGCTCTTACGATGAATTTATAGGAAACGAGATGATCCTAGAAAATAACGGTCACGAGAGCGACACGTTTTCTGCCACTCGTGTTATTGAAAAAGGCGTAAATAGTAAACCAATTCTTTTTGTCGGCAGAGTACAGGCTTCTTTGTTTTGATAAATGCGACCTCTAACCTAAACGTTTAGCAAAATGAATCCGTTACTCAACGCAATATTCAAGTTTTGTACCACAAACTTTTCAAAACAAAATACATAAAAAGGCAATAGAAGGGGACAATATAATAAAAGGAATTTAATAATAATGCTTTTTACCATGAAAGTTTCAAACCACATTTCGAGATCAGAGAAATTGGAAGTGTAGTAAAGCTTAAAGAACTTTCACATAGAAGTGCGACATTTTAGCTTAGACACGAGACGAAAGTGTCAAATGCCACGTAGCACATATCCAAATTTTTATGCTCAGTGGAATCTTCACGTCGGACAAGTCCCGTTAGGGTTCTTAATTCTGTCTTAACCAAGCACTTTCGCACCTGGTGTTTTGTACCTTGCCATCTATCCCTCTTGATTGTTGAGGCATGTAAACTACAGCCCTACTATTTTAGTTTTCATACTTTTCTATCTTTCTTTGACTTTGTTAATATCTTAGCTGAAAGTTATTCTTACTAATTTTTTAAAATGAAGTATGAAAATTAGCAAAAAAGAGAGACAGGAGCCTTGTTTAGAAAAATTCGATGTAGGATTTATGGTTAATAATTACTAACTGCTTAAACTGATTCGTTCAGAGCCTAACACGTTGTACTTTACAAAATGTATATGTAAACGAATTCTTGAAATACAAGCATCCTTGAACGATTTAAGCAAGATAAACTATCCACTTCTCTCTCTAAGATTTTAAAATATCATACCACCGTGACAATTTTCCGATGTAAATCTAGAGTTGGCGAATCGGCAATAACATTTTCCAGTGATTTGATCACACAATCCACCATTTTCAAAGCATTCTTGATTACAAAGGCCAACATCTAGAAGACCAACACAGATCGAGATAGTAAATTTCATGTTCTCAATTCAAACTAAATCTGGCAACTTGAGAGCATCTATCTATATATACATATATATCTATCTATAAGACTCCATCCGGATGTGTGTATGTTTGTTTGTAAGTTACTCTTCGTCTCCTACGCTGCTAGACCAAATCCAAATAAATTTTGTAGACTTGATGCTAGAACCCATGGGAAGGTTTTAGGCAGGTTAGGACCTCTATCTTCCTCGGGATGGACCTGGTGTTCGTCAGAAACATCTTTTTCATCCTAAAGGAGTTTTGAGGTCAATGCGTAGAAACAAAAAGGTCTAGCACACCGGAATAATGGGGTATGGAGAAGTCCCCGGGTCGAGCAGGGACACCCCCGACTGCTTCAGGGGCTATTTCATCACAACAGATTTCCGTTTGACTTCAAACGAATACAGATTTCAGTAAAATTAAGCTTCAGCATGACCATCAACAAGGCACTGCAAAAGTTTGTGTTTCTTATTCCTGCTAGTTTACTTATAAATAAAAAGTAGAGTAAAAAGGGCACCCGAGGGTATTTCTTGGATTAATTCAAAGATACCTCCAGTGTGCTTACGGAGTTACATAACGTCAGAGAAGCCCAGATTTATGTTGCTATAGAAGACTTTACAATAATAAAGATGTAACAAATCTTTACAACTTTTCATATGAAAATAATTGAAGGGGAAAATAAATCTGTTGTGCTTCCTCCATATATGTTTTAAGATTCCCATACACTAGGCAGTCCAATGTAATACCCTAACCTTAAAATTGATTGGCTTAGTCATAATCTATCTGTTTCCAAGTAAATAAGAACCTGCACCAAAATAGGAATACAATTCATATACAGTAAAGACCATTTTATACCCTTTGATCTGGAAATATAGCCTGTTTGGTTACCAGAGCCACACTGCGCATGCTACAACTCATATTAGTCACATCACACTTATGAACATAACATATTGTTTCTGAGTAGCGGCGCGACCCTTATTAAAATCCTGTGTACGTATGCACAACGCTAGGTAAAAGGTAAGTCAAACCGTACTTTCGTTTTGTTTAATGAGAAAGAATTAGAGAAGAAATATCCTTTCAGGCAAAGCATACCGCGTTTTCAATTAAACAAAAGTTTGCACGTATAACGGGCAAGAAGCTCAGTATCATGAACACAATAAAAAGTTGGGAGTTGGGTTTTTCCAGTATCTCTTAAATCTTTTTGGAACACAATTTCAAGAATGATGAATGTCATATAATGCATGACACTTTGCGTGTAACATGAAGTCTGTGCTTATCTCTAAAAGACGTTTAGTTGCTCTATGCTGGAAACACACTTGAACGTTTACAAATAGATATGCTATGATTGCCTGTTACTAATTCCAAAGTTGGTGTCAATTGGTCAATGGTTACTTAATAACGTTTCTAGTTAACTCTCAAGAGACAAAGATGTTGTTATCATACCATGGCGATGAATGCAGTATGCCAGCGCTTGAACAACCCCATAGGGCACAGCTTCCTTGAAAACTTGTAAGCAGGAGAGTGGAATGTCCTTCTTGAAGTCTAAGGATTCCGCCCTTGAAAGCTTGAAATCTACTTCACCAATTTCAATTCTTCCCTTGATCTCAAGAAATAACAAAAAAATGGAATTGTAATTGCTTAAAATATCACTCTTTTTACAACTTAAAGGAGCTATACTACTTACAGCATATTAGGAAAGACTATAAATAGAAAGGTTCACATTTAATTTTATCGGGTTTTTTGCATAATGAGTAAGATAATTGTTTTACATAAGTGGGGGCGTTGAAAACTATTTGCAAAGGCATCGCCTGAATGAAGGAGAGTACTAGTTCATTAAACGTGTTCAGTTAACGCAACACTTGGTCGATATATATGTCCAATGCTTATTTTAAACTTTGCTAAAGTATTGGATTAGACGTGACTAAACCACTGCCTCATTTGCCACCACAAAGAACTAGATAAGATTATCAATACCATCTCATTGTTAAGCAATAACTGCAAGGTAAGATTGCCTCTCAAATGTACTACTGCCGATATTAAATCAGAAAGTATTTATTTCCATAATAAAAACCCATGAACTTCTAAATAATAAATCTCATTGTTAAGCAATAACTGCAAGGTAAGATTGCCTCTCAAATGTACTACTGCCGATATTAAATCAGAAAGTAT
>JAAAKM020006971.1:125007572-125034844 GCA_010016025.2 Alatinidae sp. Z8VKAUB7J3 | reverse complement strand
TTATGATCAGACAAGGCTTACAAGAAAATAACAGATAGTTTGAGTACCTCTTCATTGACATACACTTTCAGCAGTTGAACGTCGTAAACTACTGCAAGTCGAACCCAACTATTTAAGATGAGAGCTGAACTAAATGTATGTATAGTTGACGATGATCTGTTTGATTTATATAAAAAGGGAAAAGTAATATCATTAACAAAGAATATAAATGGCTTTACAGGATGGTAATTTTTTTATTATTTGAAAGAAGGGTAAATAGTATCAATTTCCATATTTAATATGATATATTTTTGTATAAAAATCTTAAAGGAATGAAACTGCTACAGTTGTTGACACAATAAAAAGTTGAAGTATTTTTTGGACTTTTAAAATATCAACAATGCTACTGCATCTGTAATCCAGTTGTAACCTTCTAAGCTGGCTCTTTCCTTCCATTTCTTGCAAGCAGCTGATACAATCATTCTCACAGCACACTCTACTCAACCTTTCCAGTCTGACAGGTCATCAAGGTAACAAACCTGCCTTACCTCTTCTCCAATTTCTCCATCCACCTTAATGCTATCTTCGGCTTCTATCTGATGTTCATATCAATCATCGCATATGGGACAGCAATAATAACTCTTATTAATCCTGAACATCTATTATGACACCATTCTTGATACACAATGCACTGAATAGAGTTCTGGTCAGCAGCCTTTCCGCAGACCACACAGGGATATCAGTCTGACTTGACAACCTTTCTTTCCAGTGGCCATTACTTTCAGGCCTGTTCTTCTAAATTGCTCACTCCTCTTCTTAATTGCAAAAACTCCTGTTCTACTTCCTCTTTACTCTCTGCAGTGATTACCAAATTGTATGCATACAATAATTCCAAGACATCATTCCTCCCACACACTTTGATTGCTTCTTCCAAGAGAAGGCTTAGAGCTGACCCCTGATGTACTCCACCTTCAATGGGGAACACCCCAGACTCTTCTCCAGCTATCCTCACTCTTGACCTTGTATTGTCAAGCAGCAGCATCACAAGCTGAATCATTTTCTCAGGGGCTAATTATCTTCTCAAGGCCCACCTGATAGCTTTCCTTTTTCAAGCTCGATAAACACACGATAAAGCTTCCCTTTTCCCAAATACTTTTCTCACAGTTGTGCTACTATAAAAATGGCTTCTTTCTGTTGACTCTTCAACTTGAAAACCAAACTGGTTGTTTCGTATTTTTGCGATTGTGTGCCACCTAGCATCCAAGACCTTCTAAGATATCTTCATTCCATGTTCCAATAGTCAGAGACCTCAATGTTTTTCACAAACCAATGCATCTCCTTTGCCTTTATAAAGAGCTATTGTTGTACTTTCTTTCCAACTTGCAACTATATTTAAGTTTTTCACTATCTTCCTGAAGGCACCAGTAACTTCATGGACTCCCCAGCCCCATGCACTTTAAACATCTCAGATGTAACCCCTGATGGTTCTGTGGATTTCCAGTCCTTCATCTTGACAGTAGCATTTTTCACCTATACTTCTTTGATGTCTTCAATTAGGTCTTCTACTAAATTACACTCTTCACTTTGGTTTTCATATTCTTCATTTAGGAGTTTTGAAAATATTTCTTCCACCTCTCTGCCACTGAATCTTTTTCAACAGGGGTGTTCCCATTTTCATCTTTCATGAAGCCTTTAAGTCAACGAATGCTCAGGGCTACCCAAAAATACAATTACATGTTGGGATACATACTGAATTCAAAAAATAGTCGCCATTTTATTGTCAACCCCTTGTTTTGCAATATGATGTCTAACTTCCCAAGTGTTATTTTCTCATGAACCCCCAATTTCATTAAATTTATGAGAGTACACAGGCACCCCTTGTCATTGATCCCCCTACAATTAGGCAAAGAACAGTAGGTATGTTTGAGAGGGTAGATTTGCCAGTGCCAAACGCATATTACCAGCACGTCTTAGGTGGGATATAACAAGCATTTCAAAACCGCAGTGCCAACTTGGCCATCAAGTTCCCTATGGGCAGTTTGTTATGATAACCCTACCTCCATACTTCTAACTATTAGATTTGCTTTTGAGAGAAACCTTTGTAAGAACTACAGCACAGTCATAATTCTCCGCCGCTTTTGCTTAACAATGCTTGAACACCTCGGGAAATGTTCACTATTGATTTGAGGTCGAGTCAACTCAACCATGCTCCTGTTTTCTCAAGGCTGTCAAGCAATTCATTTACAGTCGACGATATCCGAACACCAAAACTTAGCTATATTATCGATAAGAATAAGAATAATAGAAAGAAAATCAATCCAGCGCCACCTATAACAGTTCAAACAAACTGTGAGTGAGCACAAGCACCGATCATTCAATGCTCTGTCTTGTCAGTTAAAATTGAACAGACGGTGGAGTTTAAGGCCAACTTCTATCTTAGGGGTCCTTCAAGAAGACGGCTAGCTCCGCACGCTTAAAGATGCCGCATCCCTCCTTTCTCTCAGGCTTTGTAGGATACTACTTACTGTGGATTTCCTACTGTGGTGATACACGCTAATTACCGTGCAGAAACGACACATATCATCCATACAATACACAGGCAATTTCTCAAAAGTACCATACTGCATATTTATGGTATTTGCTCGCGCACTGTTCTTACCGTTTCACTTTCCTGTTGTGGAAGTTCTGGATAAACCACGTCTGCACTTCGGCAGTCTGTTACTTCCATAGCATGTGCAAATGTAGGAATACTACAGTCACAAATGTAAGGACCTCATAAAGGTAGTCTACGCCAGTGTAAAACCAAGGAAAAGCGTGCTGTAGCCATCGCAAATGTTTACAATTTCGATGTGTCCCTTTCTATGTGACCATTCACTGTAATGCCCCGTTCCAGATGACAAAAACTACTACTTCTGTTTATCAGGAATTACATAACGTTGGGTCAACGCTTATAACATAAGTAAATCGTGTTGTAAACATTGTATCACATGGATATGAATGCTGACACAACAGATTCGATCGAAGGGAATGTTCCATCAACAGCCTAAAGAAAGAAACGTTAAAATTTGCGGATTTGGCGCGTCTAGAGCCCAGAATTTCAGATATCGGACCGTGTTACCGGATCAGTCTATTGTCCGCTCCTTTTAAAACACATCGGTGATCAAAAGCGAGAAGAAAATTTAAAAGCCTGAAATATATTGACAAGACACTTTTATCCGTATGATGCCTACGCTATCCGTTTAGTAGAAATTTAGTAAAGTTTTTGGATATATTTTCATGATTGATGTAGTAGAATCGTTAGTTGGATAAAGGTGGTGCTCATAGCAAGACACAAAACGAGACACACGAGATATTGACTGCGTTTTTAATACTCTAAGTTTATCATATATCATATAAAATTGGCATTGAACTTATAGATCTCAACACACATTACGTTGGCTACAGGAAGTACTGGTCTACAAACTGCGAATGTGAAAAAATATGTACAGAAGAAGGATGCTGTAAAAAGAATGGCTTTTTCCATCCATGATGAATACTAAAAATCGTGAAGTACTCAGTCGACATAAGTATCCTCTTCCAGACGAAGTGGACACATTATTTGACAAAAGCTAGATAAGTAGGACTTTGTTCTTTTGTTCCTGGTTCTGAGAGCGCTTTTATATGATAGACACAACGAGTTTTATTTAGTAGAACGATGGAGCATTAGCTGAAAAGTTATGGCCGCCTAAGAATATTCAAAACTATATATCATCACAATTGGTCCCTACAAGTACCAGTGTAGAAGATGAGATACAGGCAGAGACCAAAGGTGTTCGACACCTTCCCTTTACACCTTCCTACTTTTTCTGCCTACTTCAGTCTCTTTTAGTAATTACTTTATGGTTCAAATGTTGGTGTAAATTTTATCATTACCTGACTGCTTGTTGGCAGCATAAACTAATGAAACACAACATTGACGTAAAGACCACGGCACGACGAGTTCTAGGACTTACCGTAAACTCACCGGGAATAATCTTCAATGAGGGAAAATGTTTGATGCCAGGCTATGGTGTATAATACTGAAGTGGATAAAATGTTTATAATGAGGTAACTAAACTCTTGAAATTATCATCTTTAATCAAGAGAGAGATACGATGGATCCAATGCGAAAGGTAAAGGCATGAAGATAGAAGACGATAAATATGCTTTCTTTGTCTTACAGACTGCAGTTCCTTTCTTCTCGGTCTTGATAATGCCTCTGCTTTACTCCTTTCATGAATTACGGTGGAGAAAATTCCTTCTTCAGGACTCTATTTTTTTTGCTACTGTGCTTTGATATTTTCGGTTTAAACATTGAGTTTTAGTTTGTCTTAATGGTACCCCTTGCTAAACTAGGCTGCATCCCGAGATACATGGGTAATTCTGGAAACTAACGTTCTAAGTGAAAACAAACTCTCAAACATTTTTACACGAATTTAACAAAGTGAACAATAGGTTGTTTTACTTTACTTTGTAATCACTCTTATTTCCTGCCAAAATTATTTCGAAAATTCATCATTTCAATAATAAAAAATTACTGGACGCACAGTAGGAAACTCTTCTCGGGAATTCCGATCAACTAGGGGCAGTCACTGCAGCATGCTCAAAAGCTGTTGTACCTAAATCAAAGTAATAAAGTGGTAACTCTATACAAATAAAGATGCAAGTTCTGAAGAAGCCTGATATAGAGGCGTTCAATTGTAGGAACCACAGCAAATGTTTCTATTTTGTATATGTACATGCTCATCTGTTGCAAAAAAGTGCAATAGTGCTCTGGTTCTCACATTATCGTGAAAGCTTAAAGTATGGAGCGATCAGGTAAATGAAGGAAAGCTGAAACTATACTTAGGCTTTATGATTAAAGTTACTAAAGGAAATAAGGACAAATACTATAGAGTACCTAATCTTGCACGCAAAATACTGTAAGTAAACACTCGTTTACAGTAAAAAACCCCAACAACTCCAATCTTTATCCACAGGAACCTGAGCCAACGTCGCTCGTTTGATAAACCAGGTTCTAAACAGAGATGTCTGTGCAGAGCCAAGCTGCTGTTTCATTGTGAAGTCGTAGAATGCAATATACGCGTTGCAGATAAAAAATGTTCATTATATGGATGTTGCGCTTAGTAAAGGACTCGTATCGCTAATAACATAACTTATCGAGTTACACTCTTTTCTAAAGTTGATAGATGATAACGATCAAAACAAACCCTTACCTTTCTTTGATGTTCTAGTTGGAAAAAAGGTCTTGGTTAGGCACTAATATTTGTAAAAACGCTCCTTTAAGAAAATACACATATTTCTTTTTGCCCTGAAACACGGAAACAAATTTCATGGCAACTCTAATGCATCAAAAGTATCCTGCGTGTAGTTCATTTCACGAAAAATCTGCTACCCTTAGCCGAAGGGACGTAGTGTCTGTCACACGTAAAAGTCTATTTTTTTTACAAATTTATAGAGATTTACTGACAATTACCGAGAGGGCGTGTTTAGGGTATTGGCAAAAGTGAGCTCTCCTTCATCATTCTGAAAATTGCATTTATCAAAGCAAAGAAACCGCCACTGTGTTGACGAAAAGATTTTTAACTCGAAAGAATGTTAACGCGTTTATCAATAGCAGAAGCAACAGAAAACATGTCACAAATACTTATTAATTTCAAAAGTTGTGTCCTACCCCCGTCCTTTAATTTTTCTGCCAAAAACTTTATAACTTTATTCCATACGTTTGCGAGGAAAAGTATCTGGCACAGAATGTTATCAATTTGAATCCATTACTCAACAGAATATTTCAACTCCAAGTCCGTAGCACAAACTAACTTTTCAACTTAATTGTTCTTAATCGGTCTATAGGCAAGCTTTCATTTCGCTGTTCCATGAGATGCTTGTTATAATGAAATTTTGTGACATCCTACCTTTTTCTTTTTCTATGTCGTAATTTGAAAGAGGGATGTCCTTCAGCGAGGCTGAGTTTCCAAGGGCTCTTCATATGTCTAACAAATTAGGCTACAATCACAAAAAGTAAATAATCAGAAATTGTTACTTCCCAGAAGAATCTAAGTAAACAATCATAAAACATAGTGACGGTGACAACAGACCAGAAATCAGATTAAAAAGAGTCAGGATTACTAAAAAGGGAAATAATTATGTTGAAAAAATTAGACAAAGTAAAACGATATATAGAATGCAAAGAAATCTGTTATCACTACCTTAAGAAAAACGTTTCATTTCATCAGCAGCTCTTCCACAATTTTACATTTCTAACTCTAAAGATTTTTTAGCTAGTCTTTTTCATAGACAATCTTAAGTCTGTTGACGTGTTGAGGAAGTGACGAGGATGCATTGAAAATTTATTTCGATCAAATTCACTAGATATTTAGAATTAAGGTCATTGAAGTATTAATAACGGTGACCTTAGTTTCTCTGCTTATAAGTTATCCAGAAACTTCCGCTATGAGTTTTGCACTTGAGAAGTTATAACTGCTTTTCGTAACTATAATTTGTGTGGCCCTGTTTTTAATATTTTGTATGGCAGAAAATTCAGGCAAGGTGCAGCAGCCCAAAACCAACCAATACTAAGGAAACCCTGATACTTATGTTTAATATGTTTCAGAAATCTTGCGTTAGGTGTCTTTTTGCATAACTTAGGAAGCATGCGCAAAGGACACCAAAGAGGTTTGAATGATAAGAAACGGAGACTCCTCATCAAAGACTGTATGTATGTATGTATGTATGTAGACGCAATGTATTTCAATTGTATCAAAATTTAGAGTGCTCGATACATGATGTAAGCCAATGTCGCACACACTGTGCAGCAAATGTTACAATGAAGCAGCAAATGTCGCATTAAATATCCCTCTCTCTCTCTCTCTCTCTCTCTCTCTATGTAGAAGTTTTGGCACTTTCGCAACCGTTGCCTCCAATAACTAATACAACTAAATTTATCGCGTGGAACAACCTAGATTGCGAATGGATTCTTAACACATGTTATTAAAATGCATATTGTAAAATATTTTTACGTATCTACTTATTCATATTAGCGTCATTTACCAAACTTTACAAAGAGAGTTTAGAATGTGCCACATCGGATGGAATTTTTTCCTGACGGGCAAAATTGGTAAAATTTTGGCTATTCTTCACAAATATCATTCCATTATCAGTCAGGGCATTTCACTTGCCTTCCACACTCAACTTTAAGGAGGCTTTTTTGGAATTTTTCAGTGCTGGGTAAAACTATAGGTAATGTATGCCTTTTTGCTAAACCTGAACTCTTGTTCAAAATTCGCCTTGTACAGATATTGTGTATTCTTGCATAAATGCATTTATCTCAATGAAAGCAGCGTAGAATTTGCTCATATTTTAACATAGCATACAATAATACATGTTTCATCATCACTGTAAATTTGGTTGAAATCAATTAAGTTTAAGTGTCCTTTTTTAGCGTTTTTTTGCAAAAGTGTGCGAATTGAGGTAGCGTTGCAAAAGTGCCATTCTTGCCATGTAGAGGAGGGTGGTTCTATATCTTATCTTTGATATATGTCTTGAACTATTTCAGATATTGCAACATTAAAGTAATGGATGCTTAGATAGTGTTATGCGACAGACAGAGGATCATTTTTAGTTGATTTAACCATACCCTTCAAGTTTTACGGGTCCCTCTATTTCTACGTCAAAGACCATGGAACTTTCACAACCGACAAAAAGTCAGTTTCTGTTCATACCTTCTCGTAATTGAGTAAATATGCCAACGAAACATTCAGATTAGAAAACTTAATGAAGATGTATCGAAAGCCAAAGAACTACGGAAACTTTGGGCAGAGCACCGGGAATTTTTCTGGTTTATACTTGAAGATACGCAAAGAAGTTTTTAATTGGACGGCACTGCTAAAACATTTTTTCCGAATAAATATAAATTTTCCGTAATAAAAACAAAATAGAATTTAATCAAACTTTGACACAACACAAAACATCATGTGTTATATTAGCACTGCAAATTTGGTTTAGATCAATCAAGTTTATGTGCCCCTTTTAAAGGTTTTTGCATTGGTATGCAAAGTAGGGTGACGTTGTAAAAGTGCCAATTCTGCCATGTAGAGGAGAGTGGTGCTAGATTTTATCTTTGATTTATGACTTCAACTATTTTAGATATTGCAAGATGAAAGTAATGGATGCTTAGATAGTGTTATGCGACAGACAGGGGATCATTTTTAGTTAATTTAAGCAAACTTTTAAGTTCTACGAGTCTCTCCATTTATACGTTAAAGACCATGGAACTTTCACAACCGACAGTCATTTTCTGTCCACATCTTCTCGCTATTATCTAAATATGCCGACGAAACAGCCAAATTTGGCGACTTAATGAAGATGTATCGAATGCCAAAGCATTAAGGTAAATTTTGGGCAAAGCACCGGGAATTTTCTGGTGTATACCTGGAGATACGCAAAGACGTTTTTAATTGAACGGCACTGCTAATACATTGTTTTCGAATGAATACACATTTTCCGTAATGAAAGGAAAGTAGAATTTAATCAAACTTTGACACAACATAAAACATCACGTGCTTTATTAGTACTGCAAATTTGGTTGAAATCAATCAGTTTATGTGCCCTTTTAAAAGTTTTTTGCATTGGTATGCAAATTAGGGCAGCGTTGTGAAAGTGCCATTCTTGCCATGTAGAGGAGAGTGGTGCTTTTTCTTATCACGGGGCCAAATGTAGAGATTCTTATATCTTATCTTTGATTTATGACTTGAACTGTTTTAGTTATTGCAAGATTAAAGTAATGGATGCTTAGATAGTGTTATGCGACCGACAAGAGATGATTTTGGATGATGTAAGCAAACCTTTTAAGTTCTGGTAATCGCTCTTCATTTGTACGTCATAGTCCATGGAATTTTCAAAACCAACAGTCATTTTCTGTCCATACCCTCCCGCAGTCAACTTAACATGTCGACGAAACAGTCAAATTTGAGGATTTTATGAAGATCTATCGAATGCCAAAAAATCAAAGAAGTCTCGAGCAGAACACAGAAAAAAAATTGCAGGGTTTGGTGCGAGTTAACAATAATAAATCTTAAATAAGTGATCAGTAAAATTCAAAATGCTTTGGGTTGAACGAAGTCCTTTTCGTGTTTGGACATTATTGCATGATCTGATCCAGATTTGTTTTGTAAATGGGGTTGAATGAACAACAATTTTACTTTAATGAGAAGTTCTATTTCTATGACCGGATTCATGTATCGACCTTTTCGCTTTTGGATTGCCTATTGGTATGCGCCCTAAGATAACGTTTTTGTCCATCTATTCTACTTTAAAGTAATGCATCCTATAGGCTACAGTGAAAACACTGCTATGCAGAGATGTTGCGTTGAACTACGCTCGTACCTCATATAACAGGGGGATTAGAATAGAAAGGTATGGCAAGAAATTGCCACAAAAGCTGATAAGATTGCTCTTGGATTACGTGGAAATGTGGAAGGAGTACCGAGAAAGATAAAAGTAACGAAATATTAACGCAAGGAGTTGGTTTAGAGATAACATTTTGTATAGATGATTCTACTAAATTAACTGTTGCGGTAAACTATGTGAAGGACTTTTAGGGTTACTTTTTCACAATTGAAGACTTCTTTCGTGCTTTTGTCAGCCACTTTCATTAAAAATTGAGCACACACGCTTTTGAATTATGTTAAAGCTTATCATAAAAACGTCGCTACTCTCATGTGTGATGCCAATTGCAAGACGAAAGGAAGAGAAGTAAGTTTCCGTTTAACTGACGACAAATTATACTCCGAAAACGAAGAGTCCCACATTAAAACCACGCTGGTTCTTCTATTTTTCCTGAAGTATCGCGTCTGCGTAATTTAAAAATATGTCATTAAGACTATTAAAAGTACATACACTTGTAAAACGTCTAAATGACGGAAAACGGCTTACAGTAACACAAGAGAGAAGTGAGCTCCGGCCTTTGATATTTATTTCAATTTAGGTAGAACGAATCAGACTCATCAAAGCTGGCTGCACGAATTGGACTTTACAAGGCCACTTACAGAACGTGATTGCCCAACAACCTACGAACTTTAATTGTCTACAGCTGATTATTTCGATCATCGACACTGGAAAACTCGGAGAATCGAAGGCGTGCAGAGTCGATAGCATTTCTGCTGGGGCTTGTAGAACTGGAGCTTGCCTCCCTTTAAGACTGCTCCACATTAGCAACAAGGAGTCCACTAGTGAATGTCGGAACACGAGGACCCAGCCAGTGTTTAAAACATGCTGCCCAAGAGGGCATCTGAATAACTGACAGAGTTATGGAGGAACCAATCTGATATTATTTGCAGCTAAGATCTACTATCACATGATATTCAATAGGAAGAGTTCATACCAAGATGCTGCAAATAAACCAGCGCAATTTTGGCCAAGTTCAGTAAGCCAAGCTGCGGAGCTTAAAATCACACGCTTCTGGCGGTGTTAACCAACCTTAATGGATGTTTCGATATTAAACCATTAATATAAGATATAACTCCAGTTTAGCAGACAGTGCAGAACCGTAGTGCCAAGTCGAGCAGCGCCTTGCATATTTCAATGTTGTAAGCACTTCAATATTAAAGCTCTTGTTCCATGCTTTCTGTTTAACTTTTATCTGCACCAGCGGATTAAAATATATTCTGATAGCATCCCTGCGCTAGTTAGATCCCTGGATTTTAGGGATGAGAGTCCACTGCTCGCTCAATAGTAAATAAAGTACAAATTAAGTATTGACAATTCATAAGCATTTTCTCAATCTAATGTAACTTTAATATCATTCCGTTCGGGCCCAGTTTCTTAAAACCATGACGAAGATCTTTCAAGGAAGTCCTCTAACTATGAGTTTTCAGCAACTTAATTACCTCGGTTTCCTTTGTTGTGAATATCTAGTGGTACAACTCTATTAGTAACATTAACACATACAGAAATAGGACTTATGTTCTGAACAAACGTTAGCATTAACCTGTAAATACCACTTTCATTCACACCGAAGGTTACTTGGACATTTGACGTATGGTAAGAAAATCAGCTAGTGTATTATTAGTGATGGTCTCGCCTTGTGACAGAAGCGCATGCGCTGCGCAGGATTAGGTCGGCAGTGCTGGGCAGCTGAGAAGACAACGATACGTAAAGCCAAGAAATTAAACCATGCATTTTATATTAGAACACCGATAGATAAAGCTCTTTAAAAATGGGGTAATGATAGTATATTAAAGAAATCTAGAACCAACATTACAACAAATACTACATCAACGCTCAAATAAAGCTAAGAATAGTGTGTGAGCACGAGATTTTAAGAAAATGGCGCGGCACCCTTAAAAAATATTTTTCATGCCAAAACATTTAAAGTAAAGGAATAAATGTCAGTAAGTTCATGGCTGCTACCATACGAAATATTGGATTGTCAGATACAATATGGAATCAATAGGAAAAGTCAGCCAACACTCAATTTGACTTTGGGAATGTAAAAGCGGAAACGTTTTACTCAGACGAAGGAGAGTAGTTAACATGTTTACATTAAAAACTATAGTAAAACAACATTTCTACGTGCAAGTATCGAGTAGGCTGAATTTTCGTCTCACCACCACACATAGTGCGTAGCATATAAACTGTACTGCCTAACACATTCTTTAAAATCTGCAATGAGCGACAATGAAAACATCCCTATCCACAGATCTACGTCTGGGGCTTACTTTAAACAGGCTTTTTTGTCCAATACTTAATAATAAATAACTAAGGAATAATAAACTATTATATCCTTACACTAGGTTGGGAGTCATTGCTGTCCGGCAAGTTTCTACCTGATATTTAGGCCGCTACTGCCAAATAGGTTTTTGCGCATCTGAAACTTAAGTAACTGATAATTTTTAGCAAAAATTATAGTTATCTTTATCCAATGATATTCTATTTGGCAAAAGTTATTTAAAAATCCACTGAGGTCGGAATGGCCAATTCTATTGCCAGTTAAGGTAAAGTCTGTACTATCAAAGAGATGCTTCAGATCCACCATTCTTACATAAGCTACTATCACTCCCTAAACAATTTTTAAAAGGTATTGATGTATTTTTGTGACGTGACGAAAGTCATAAACGACCGTTCTTTTTCTGCTTCCTTCACCACAAACCTCACTTTTTATAGCTACGTCGCCTACAGTGAAAGATAACGAAGAGTAGGAAGCGGTACAGTTTATACTTGCATAACTAGAAAAATTGCTGGAAACTACCAATCGATTGATACACCCTTATAAGTTTTAAAGAAAAGACTTGTCCTACCCAATAATTACTATTACCAGCTGCCATGTAGCCTCGTTGTAAACGTCCTAATACTTCTGGGTGGTGAGGGTACCTTTGATGTTGCTAGTACCGAAAAATGCTCTTAACTTCCCATTGACGTGGTTTGTTCCTAGAGATTAGGGGCAAGTTGTACGGTTAACGTAACAAATGAAGCATTCACATATTATGTAAACTCTTTTTCCCTATTGTAATTAAGTGTAATCATTTGAACATCAATTAAGTAACTAGTCATGGATTATCAACTGCAACATCTTTGATGATAGAGGCAGTTATTATTTATATTGGTTAACATTTTAAGTGACCTTTATAAGAACATCCAGACCTATATTGCTTCGTCATAGTGGCTGAAACGGTCAGAAAAGGTGCAAAAAGATAATCTAGCCTAAACAACCCAGTATTGTTTTCATTTGCCTACATACCATCCCAGTCCATGCAATAAGTCCTAATCATTCCTAAGAGAGTCTTATTTTCTCCTTGATTATGCAAATTTGTGAACGCTCCCTTGTCACATGGGCCGTAAAACCAATCTTACAGAATTATTAATATAACGTTAATATAAAAATACAAATCTAGCAATTGTAAGATTTAAAACCAACAAGTAGAAAGTCATTTTTGGATAGCCACAGGTTTTCTGTTGGTGTCGGTCGAACAGCTTTATGAGGGTCTGCAGTTGTGCTTTGCTACATCTGTAAAAGGAATAGAAACGCAAGAGGTAAGATCCTTCGTTTAGACATTAAGACGGCATGAAAATTCCTTCACTAATTTTTAATATAATTATTTGTAATAAAACCTGACTTCCTAGACGTAATATCAACTATTCTCAAGTGTTCAATGCCAAATGAATTTGATAATGATGATGATGATGATGATGATGATGATAATGATGATGATGATGATGATGATGATGTTTGCTTCTCTTCTGGATGATACTTTGTGACTTTAAATGGGCCTTGGATAGATAGAGGGACTACATGTTAGTCCTTCCTTGGTCAACTCACATGGGGCCGAGAGGCCGGTCTCCTGGCTGTAGGGACCTGGATGCCGATGTCAACCGGTGGATGACTGAGAGCTAATGTGGACACTAGGGAAATTTAGTATGTTAACATCGGAAGGTCACCTAGCTCAGTTGGAAGAGCACACGACGCGATAACGATGGTCATGGGTTCCACCCCCGGTGGTGACCTGTTTCCTATTTCTGTAGTGTTTTTTTAATTGTGAAAATAGAAACAACATGAAGCGATGAATGAAAGCGAGGTTCGTGTCGAAAACACATATCTCCATCATTTGGAGGTCAAGGCCCCTTAGCCACCCGTTTCTTGTGGCCTTGCGTCATTACTACGCTTAAGAAATACAAACACTGATGATAATCGTACACATAACAGCTTATCTAAGGCAGCAAGAAATTGCAAATCTACCAAATAAACAAACCGTGATAACAAATTTTCTTTTAAGAATCATCGCTCTCGAATAATTACCCCACGCGAGACGTGAAAATTTAACAAGCGCAGAAATGTTTATTCCAACATTTACGGTGATCCTATGAGGTGCAATGTGAACCGGAGGTTTTTGATTACACATTGCCTACCTTATTTACAAGCGAAGTTAATGATTTATATAGCAAATTAGGGTGAGAGAGGTTCTTAAAATTTAAACCACCCGTAGGTTTTACTCAGGGCAGACAATATTTGTTTTCATGTGAACAGGAGTACGGTTTGTCCTAACCCTCAATGGTTATCAATTGCATCAGTGATTCCTTCTTCATATTATTATAAAATTTTAATTAAGCAATACTTTTATAAAGAGTTACAAGATATAGTCTGCTTTACGAGCGGCAAATCAATCGGAAAAATCCGGTACGGTTGACAAAAACTAGCACGGAAAATCACAAGAATCACAAAAGTTACAGGAAAATCACAAAAATATCGGGAAAATCAGAAAAATTGACAAGAAAATTTTAATGATCAAAACAATCAAAGGGGAGAAAAAAATTCTAAAATCACAACTTCGGAAGTGATTTGCCCTTCGATGCATTTTATTGTTTAAATACATTTCTTATGCAAACTGTAATAAACGTGTTAAAACATAGTGTAATGCTTCAAGCTACAATTGATATTTCATCCAGCATTCGATCATTTTCCTGTAATATTACCAGGTAATACAACGACCGATGTAACCTTTCCTTATCTACCCTCATAGAAAATTCCATCAACATTTGTAACAAACGGCAGTCATTATCTCACAAAGAAGAATACGGCTACTTTCATTTTCTTCACACAAAATACCAAGATATCCATTATTCATGCTTTCCAACAACAAAATAGACAGAACAATTTTTTGTGAAGTCGACAGGAAAGATACAGATCGAAACTTTTGGACCCAAATATGCTCAAATATTTGAAAAATAGCATAATTTGACCAGTAAGCCTCTGCCTTATAAGAACCTGTATAAATATACTCGACGTTTACTAAAGAAATTCTCAGATAAAAAGTAATTTTAAATCAAGTTATTTTGAACAATGATGTTTCTAAGAAATTTCTTTTTATCCAAGGGTTTCATAACTTCAGAAATAAAGTGGAATTTTACAAAATTTATAAAGATTCACGAGATTGAAATATAAAGAAAGAGATCGTTAATCAAGAAGCAAATAAAATTAGTGTTTGTGTAAGAATGATGTTCCAATAGACAAATACACACTAATATATTGACATAAATTTGGAGGAAATAGGAAGTGTTGTAGGGCTACGATAATCCCTAAACGAAACATGAATTACGCTGGAAACGGAAGATGTTACAAGTGCACAAAATCAATAATCCAATATCTCATAATACCATAGCAGAAATTTTTAAAACATAATATTATGATATTTTGGTAGGCTCATACGCAACTATTTATGGATCAAAGTTCGCGACAAAGTCGAGTATGTTTTGAATGAAGTCTTCAAACTTTCATATGGGAAAAGTAAATTGAAGTACGTGCAACTCGCAAGACTTCACATATGAGATACGATATCTTGTGTTAATGAAGCGGGCTACAACGATTGATGTCAGTAGCTGTTTGTGTGTTATTTACACTGTCGTAAATTTTAAATGTTGAGAAGCCCTTTTGGGCTGAAAAAAACTCTAAAAACGTATCGCCATCTATCGCAGCAATACACGGAGCCAAACTATGTAACTCTACATGGACTGCAATTTATTTTTGTCGGGGTCGTAGTTCTTTTGACTGAGATTGTAAGTGGCTAATGACAACAAAAATGTTACCCTGTACCAGTTAGCAGTCCTTTTATGTCTGGTATTTGGATTGTTAAAGCAGGAAACAATTGACTGGTGGTAGTTGTTAATACCTCACAATTCAATACCTGAATTTCCTTTCAACTTTAACTTGGTAGGATTATGTAGTAGTAATAAACGGCAATCGATGGAATACCATTCATACCTTACGCTTAAGTGCATGACAAACATGTTGCAGGTGATTTTCTTTCGGGAGAAATATCACAGAGGACAAGAACCTGTGCAATTGCTTTTGCTCAAGATCTCAACCTGCTACTTGTGATCAAAGAGACAGGAGATGCGCAATCTCAGAATATTGATCCCTCAATGTAGCTGAGATCTACGCAACAAAGTCTTTAAAATATTTTCTCAAACATACACAAATATACAAAGAACCTGCTGTGGTCTGTAATAGAACGCTGATGGCGAAAATTCGAATTGGAAAGAAGTCTGCAGTAAAACCTGAATTAACGTTCTATCCCCTCCATTCTATTTTGAGTCAACTTCATGAAGCGTTATCTCCGTTACCTATTTTCTTAATTGTATTTTATCCTTCCTGTGACATTTATTACTATGTACACTAATGCATTATATATATATACAATATAAAGAAATAACGTACAATGAAGGCAAGAAAACAACAGGCAATTAGAGTCAACAAGGAACGCAATGTGTATATACTCACCTCCTCACCCTTTAAGCGACATCCTGGATTGCAGTCCTGTTACTCAAAATAACCTTCTTAGAACAAGTAATCGCGATGAAAAAGAGCAGTGATCAATAACGGGTTGGAAGTTGACAAGCAAGGTCTTAAAGAGCGAAGGCTTCCCAGAGATAAAGAATAATCCGTTCAAATCAGTCTGTTTGCCTCACTGCTTTGTGACTTCAGTACACTTCTATTCTGAAAATGAGTCAAACGTACTGACGATCAGCCATACATATTCAGTGAGCCTATTGTTGACTGAAGTACCTATTTACAGATTCTCGTTAGTCCACCCTGCTTTGTTTAGAGTCACCACAAGATGTAAAGAACACAATAGTCTGGCTGCCTACCAATAGAGGAAACATTACGTAGCATTCACTGCCTTATAGGACTGAAAGCAGAAGACTCTCCTGATTGTCTTTGTTAAGTAATTTTAAAATGAAATGTTGGACGGGGGAAATGAAAGAATTAATAAGCGATTTCAAGGGAATTTGACCACATGACAGAAAGACGTGAGCTCTCTGCCAGCTAACCGCAAATTTCTGATGTCTGCCTGAACGGAATGTGGCTGATCAACCTCAAAGGGTCACTATGTACGATTTTACATCTATACCGAAGGTAAAGGACCATATGAAGCGATGTCTACTGTTTTCAAGGGAAAAGTAAAGATGCAACCTCCATAATCCTAACGGCATTACCATATCGTAAACTATACTGTTTTAGATGCCCGGTGTCACATTCCCATCTTACTATTTCTCCCTCCTTCGTGGTGGTCAAAAATAAACTTTCCTCATTTTTGTTTTTGATCTTAAGAAATTGTTTCTCCTGACCTTTTATTTCACAGTGATCGAGTATATAAAATTTCCGTCCACGAAGGAAGTCTTACCGGAGATTAACTTCAACAAATATGTAAGTTTAAATGGCAATAGACATTGCTCTTCCTGAGTGTATTTGATTTCCCAAACAATATCTACTTTAGAAGAGTCCTTATCATTAAGTTACAGACTACATGATTACCATGCTATAAAAAGCCAGGGTGTCTGACATGGAGGTCGATGGCTTCAATGCCTTTGCCACCAAAAACCTGCTAACTGCCCAAGTAACAGCAAAATAGGTATGCAGTTTCAACATAGGTGCAACGGACGAAAAATATTGTGGGGCTGTGGATTATTTTCCTGAAAAAAAATACTCCTTTGCCCGAAAATTATTGGGACATGAATCAACTAAAAGCACTTCAGTTCGGCAGGAATGCCGACGCTAATTCAAAGGGCTGGTAAGACTTAAAATTATTTCATTTTTATTTCTTATTAAGGAATTATAAAAGGACACGAAAAAAATGTTTTGCCCGAAAAAATATAACATTTTAACAAACTGGGGGGTGCAGCCCCACTCAGCCCCTTTGTCCGTGCGCCCATGAGTTTTAACCATGGAAGGATGAGGCTGGAAATATAAGCATTGGTTACTATTATGTGGTGGCTTAGGATATCGATTTTGTGTTATATCATAATCTATATACTCTGTGGGATGGTCAGGTAATAGATTCGTGTAAGCAAGGCCGTGGGAAATGAAAACATACCGGGGCATCGCGCCAGTGTAACGAAATACAATAGAATCAGAGTTTAGAAGAATTCCTATCTATGAAAGCCATCGCAACACTCACTTTTCTATGGAGATTTAAAGCTGTGAGCAAACGGTAGGTTCTTTACTTAAAAATAAAGGTACAAGACAAAATTACGGAGTAACACGGCCGTGGAAGAACAGCGATCCAGCAACATTGGTCATTTGCAGATTTAGAGCAGTGTTTCACAAAGGGTCAGGGCAGACACCCCCTTACCGAATTTTAGGGTTTTAAAGGGAGTAAAATCGAGACAAGGGGTACTTGGGGGTTAGAAATACAGCTAGGGGTCCATCAATTTACAAAAGCCTGGTTTGGAATCACCTGTTTGGCATCGCATGAACTGAGCTAGGTTGACCTGGTTCTACACAGCAATAACTGAGATCTTAAATTCCCATCTTGATGGTAATATCCTTAATTTATCTTAAAAGCTTTAAAAATTCGAGACTATAGACCTTGAAAATATATTAATAAAACGATCTCAGGCGGATTTTCATGACCCTTTTAAAAGTTAAGTATGATTTTAAGTTTCCATTATGGTTCACCTGAACTTTAACTATTAACTTAACTATTTGAATCCCATTTTAGTCGGAGAAAGAAGTTTCGTACATGTGTTACCATAAAGTTAGCAGGATTGTACCAATTCTACGATCTTATATCGTCGCCAAAGTATTATCCTTTTCGTTCATTCTTTTACTTTTCAATGGGTTACAGAGAAATTTTGCTGTTGAAAATTGATCTGGACCAGGGTGCGTTACAAGCCATTTAAATCTGGTGTAAAAAGTTGTTAACAAACCACACCCTTTTTTACATTTCTTAAAATTCTGACCGATTATGATTTGGTATAATTGCTAACTCCTTAATGTGCTGCTGTACCTGTTTGTCAAACAGAGAGCTGACAAGTATAACAAGATTTCACAAGTATTTGCTAAAGCGAATATTCTCACGAGTTGTTCCAGTTGGATGATGCCAGCAATGATGTCAGCAATGATGTCAGCAATGATGTCAGCAATGTCCCTTTCACTACTAGTCTCAACAAGAGCTTCGTCTCCAAGAATTTAATGACGTATTCACATGAATTGTGAGGCTGATCTTTCTGAGAAATGGAAGGAACATATCTCCCCACCCAACCCCTGTTGGTCATGCAACTGCTGTATGCAGACGGTAAGCTCTAATTTAGATATCAATTCTTTATTTTCAGTGCTCCGATTTTCCCCTCAATACTGCATTATTGTAACATGTATGAGTTGTTTCATTGGAGACCGAAGGTAATTTACCAAGACAACGTCTGCTTTTATATGTCCACGGAGACACTCTACCTGGCATTCTTATCAAGGGTATGCTAAGGGCCAATACGCAAAGTGAGTTATCAGCAAAAGAGCAACCTCTTGAGTACCCCATGGAAAGTGCAAAGTTTAGATAGATGTCTCCCCATTTGATTAACAACCATACAGCCTATTAAAATTACCACTTTATTATGCATCTATTGTTTATGCATGGATATGTGGCGGGGCAGAGGGCAAGAGGCCGACCCAAACACCATTGGCATGGGAATGGGAACAACACATCACAGCAGCATTGTTTCTGTAAATAAAGAGAAATCGAACCCCCTTACATTTCAGGAGCTCTCAGGAATGACTAATCAGCTCTTTTTTACTCCGCCATAAGTGACCAGCTTCTCATGTGCATCACTCTCTTATAGTTTTGGAGGCTAGTAACTACCTCAATCGAGAGTATTGGATGCAGTTTGTACTCGGAAGCTTCTTTTAGAAGAAGCTACAAAATCATCTTTCCATTGATACTGGTCATCTTAGTCGGAGAAATGAAAATACCTAAACACAGCAAATCACTGAAATCTCAGGCAATTGCCACCAAGCCTTGTACGAACGCTATCGTTAGGTAAACGTATGGCAAAGGTGTTACTGATAGTATGTAAGAAGCTATGTACGAAGCGTCCGAGTAACGTAGGTAAACGTGTGGCAGAGGTGTTACTGATAGTATGTAAGAAGCTATGTACGAAGCGTCCGAGTAAGGCAGGTAAACGTGTGGCAGAGGTGTTACTGATAGTATGTAAGAAGCTATGTACGAAGCGTCCGAGTAACGTAGGTAAACGTATGGCAGAGGTGTTACTGATAGTATGTAAGAAGCTATGTACGAAGCTTCCGAGTAACGTAGGTAAACGTATGGCGGAGGTTTTACTGCCAGTATGTACGAAGCTATGAAATCTCAGCCAATTGCCAACAGGCCTTGTACAAAAGTTATCGTCACGGCATGTGCATGGCTGTAGCGAAGCAAATTTGATATAGAGCAGGCTGAGACTATCCGATATGAAAGGCACAATGTAACTAGGCCCTGAAACTTTGCATCAATTTGAAACCATGAAACGTAAAAGAAGCAGGTCTTACTGTAAAGGTATGGACTTTGAATATTGAAAGGCACAACTTTAAGGTTATTGCTTGGAAGTGGAATTCAATACTAAGGTTTGATTATTTTTTTCGCTAATGTATGTCTACCTTTATTTTATTAGACTTAATACTACGTAAATGCATAGTGTCATGAAATTTGAAGGGTGTAAGCAAACAGAACTGGACCAGTTAACTATTCGCTCTTGCTCAACAGTTTTACCTTCTCTGGACCGGTACTCTGTTAACTGTGTCAGTCTCTTGGATCACAATTTGCGCCTCGTTTATAATGCTGTGGGTGACGAACTGTTGCCCAGCCTCGATTCAGTATCTTGTTGTTGTAGTAATGCTGCTTCTCTAGCACTTGCCTTTTCATGTTTGAATGGCTAGTGCTCAACTGTTCTTCAAGGGTTGTCTTCTAACTCGATTTGACAACATTTTCATCAACACAATAAAACTCAGCCTGCCTCATGCTAGAAACCGTTTAGTAAAACATTCTTCTCTCGTACTTATAAGCTTTAGAATTCACGTTCTTGATTAATGTGACCCTTAAAGCCAATGTATACCACCATCTTCCATCTTTGTTTTGCTTAAGTTTATTTCGTACTCTATAGCTTGCTATATTTTAGTAGTTATTTTGGCATTATTTTGAGCCATGAGTTACAACATCAACAGTAACAAGAAGAACAAAAGCCTAAACTTGAATGATGTTTGTTTTGAAAGAGTTAGAAAATGTCAAATCAACTTATGTAGTCAGTGATACGGTTGAGTCTTGTGACATGTATTTTCTTTATCGTGACTAACTGATTTATAAGCAACTACTGCTGAGTAGTAACGTTTTCATAACTTTTACGACTCTCTTTATCACGTAAGCAATATAGCACGTAAGCCATTTATTTCTTTAAAATTTATAAACACAGAAATATACTTTCACATTTCAATTTTTAAAGGAACCTGGTCAAATGTTATAGACAACCTTATGGCTAATGTAATAGCTTGCGGTAATGCTTGAATCTGTATCCCCCGAATTTTGTTAGAACGTCAGTAGTAATTCTTTACGTAGAGTAGGAGTAAGTTTTGATCGAGGCCGAGATTAAGTTACGCACGCATGTTTTCTGAACACATAAGCACAATCAGACTGTTACAAGTAATACAATCGATACGTTTTGGACGACCACCTTTGTTTGTACCGGTCGTGAATGAAACCTGACATATAAACGTAATAATTTAGGGAGTCTGAACTGATCCACTGTAAAAGGGGTTTTATACGCCGGCAAGAAAACGTAGTTTTGTAAGAAGGATGAGGCATTTTTGTAAAAAAGGCAAACCAAAAGCAACTTTGTTTTCGATTGCGACAAATAATATACTTTTCTAATCACGTAGACACAGTGATGGCAAGGAATTGGTAGAATGACCATGAAGCTGATAGCAGGTAAGCAAACATCTATACTGAGGCCAGGAAAACCCGAAACGTACCCCGATTGTACGGACGAGCCAAACTATCTTATAGCCAACTGAAAAACGTTTGAGGCTAGAGTATAATTCAAGTTCTGTTCTTACTTAGAATATTGAATAAATTTCTGATAAGCACAACATTATCCAAATTTGACTCGAATTTTAATCTTAGGCTACTCATCTGGATCTTGCTAGGTGTTTAGTAAAGGTTGAAGGAAACTAAATACCACCTTCTTCATAAGAGCTTTCAATGGTTTACTTATTATAGTTGCAATTGATACTCTGGGTTCGTATTCGAATAAGAAATACAAAAACCCAGGAAATGACGCGTAATCTGGGAGACATATCGGCATATATTATTCTTAGCTTTCGGTGCTAACCTGCATCATCTACGGTGAAATTACAAAACAAAGAAGGAAAAAATAGTGAGAGTGCGAGGTAATTAAGTAGAAGGTGACAATTAAGTGCATTAAAACAGTAGAAGAGGCATTGAAGAGACTTTACAGTTTAGAAATAAGGAGACTTTCATGAATGGAAAGTTCCAAATTAGAACTACATTGGGACAAGATATCGAAATCGTACGAAGAAACATCATGTTCACTTATTATCTCGCTCAATGTCGCAGTGTTGCCGGCGTGCAGAGATATTTCGAGGTTGATACTTGTCACAAGCAGCCAGAGTTACATCTTTGATTAGATGCCATTTATGTTATCAGCACTTGCAAGAAGGTTTTCATTTTGATTTAGGGGGTTGGATTATGGGTTACGTCTAGTGCTACTGTTAAGACACGAGTCCAATATTTTTGCGCCTGTGACGTGAGTTGCCTATCGTTTGGTATACATGAATAAGATGCTGAGTGGGCCGAAAAAGGGAATTTATCAATGAAACCAGCTGTTAACGCCTACAACGTTGTGAAATGACGCAGGATTATCAAGTTAAAATTGCTTAGAGGTTCACACTGTTTCGCTATCTAGTATTATATTCTGTGTGAAGGTTATAAGCATCGTCTTTGAATAGTCACTAATCGTCCTGTTCTGGAAGACATTACTTAAATATCGTAACTATTTTTATGACATTTTATCATTTAATGTAAATAAATACACTACAATCAGCCCTGCAAGGTAGGTGTCAAAATATAGTTAGTTAGTGAGCGTTTGTGCAAAAGCTCACGTCGTCCGTTTGGCCTGTGCGCTGTCTCTGTAATTGCTGGTCGCCTGCTTCCACCCATCCACTTAGAAAAGTATTTTTGCTCACCCAGTTACAGCGCAGACGCCCGCAAATGTAAAACCAGTTATGTGAATCATCGAGAAGAGAGGATTTGAAATGTTAGTTAGAAAAGAACACTAGAGAAATAGAAAAGCATGTCACCACCGAGGATCGAACCCGTGACCCACGCTTTCGCGGCGTGCGCTCTACTAACTGAGCTAGGTGACCTCCACTGTTAACATGCTTTTCTATTTCACTAGTCGCCACATTGGCTCCCAATCATCCACCGGTGGACATCGACATCCAGCTCAACGCAATTGGAGACCAGCCTCTCAGCGCCATGTGACTTGACCAAGGAAGAAGTGCCGTCCTGCCCGTCATCAATCCAAAACCCATTAAAGTTAGAAATTGATGGCGGGCCGGGCGGCACTTCTTCCTTCTTCCGTGCATGATAAAGAGAACAGTGATTTGATACTGTGTTCTTAGTAATCCAAAGAGTGGAAAGAGGAACTCTTCAGGTAATGCCTTGTCGTTCAGTGGGCCACGTGAAATACTTTTTGCTCTCTTTGAAGTCATATGTACACGGACGATTGCTTCCGTATCAAAGGAAAGGCCAGGTCTGGAGTCAGTCCACATAAAAGCAAGAAAACCTTTGCTATGCAGACAAAAATAAGTCGTTTTCTCATCACTTTTCCATTAGCCAAGTTTTGGTGGACACCGATTGGTCCAAAACACAAGTAGTCCAATTTCTGATCGGCTCTTTCAAAAATTCAGTTGGGTATACTCTTTTCACGCGTTTCATTTCGATCATTCTGACGATTGTACTCTGAGGAGTGTCACATGACAAAAAGCTTTTAAGTACGTAATGCTTTCGCTATTTCTTGCAATATTCTTGTTTTGTACCATAAACAAACTATTTGATCAAGTCATTGTACTGCCACTTTACTCTTTTTACCTCCTATGATATTCCGTTTCAAAGAAGAAATCTTTTTACAACCAGGATTTCCCACACATCTTCATTTCGAAATAAAGTGTTCAAACAATCTTGGTTCGCAGCACTATACTAATCTCGCTCTAGGAACCCTGTATCACAGACATCATTGAGATCAGCAAAAGCAAATATTGAGATAAAATACTTTCGTTGTATATTCACATGCAGCTTTAAAAATTGTTTTAGTAAACAGTTGCTCATTATGATTGTAAACTAGTTTAGAAAAGCTGGTAATTTGAGCAGAAAAGGTGTCGTTTTCTTGTATATTTTATGAGGGCGAGGGACGCGCTTTTAAAGAATACCAGCATTGCAACAAGGTTAAAAAAACCTTCGCTTTAATCTAACAATAGAGAAAATTGTACGATCAAAATAGCGTTAAAGTGGAAACTGATGCCATTCTGGGCGGGGAGGGGGAGATTATACCTAACCAATAGAACAGAAGGTCGTGTCGATAGTTTGCACTATATCGAAGTTGATGACATGTCCGCCAGAATAGTTCTTTTGCTGATTGTTGGGTAGAAAATTTTGTTTAGAAGGAAAACGTGAGAGAAATGGTAGTTATTCCGTGTAGCTGATCAACAAACTAACGTCCACTTAGATATCAATGATATGGCCATGCTGAGAATATTCAGTTATGTTACTGGCTGAAGTGTACGGCTTGCTACTTCTCAGGTCATAGTAACTTTATAAGCAGATTGACAAAATCAGACAAAATCATATCTCACAGGATGCGTTACTAAACCAAGAATCAATGGCATACAGATGTATCTATTCTACATATGTCAGATACCTTCTTGGGCCATAGAATTTCAATAGCCTAGGGTTGGAAACGTTAGTAGTCTGTTTTCTCTTACAGTGTAAATTGTATGCTCAGTTGCTATGACCATGTATCTAGTACTGGGAAACAACGCCAAACATCCAACTTTCTAATGTCTACACCATATCTAATGAACAGGTAAGGCAAGTTATGTTTGCATGGTGATAATAATAGACAACAAGTAGGTTCGGAGCTTGTGGAGGGTCTGGGTGGTCCGTACCTCCCCAGTATGGTATACCTTTCTATAATGTCCCATTGCAACCCCTTCAGATGTCAAAATTAAGCGGTTTGGAGTGCTTCGAAATACAGTTTTTTAACTAAAGAACTTGCTTACAGCGACTCTGCTTGCAACGACTCCGAGACTCCGGATGTCTCCAGCTACTGTTACAGGTTCTAAACTTTGGGATCATTCCTCGTAGAGGTGCAGTGCACAGGTACCCTCAAACTTTGGAAAAACGAGGACCGGAGAAGAGATCCAAAGTTTATCTGAAGAAGATGTTCGCATCGTTGATATGGTAGTAGCTGATTAAGATAAAGACCTTTTGGGTTTTTTTCAGAAATTTCATTGAGTCCATTGTTATTATTAGCAACTGTGAGTGTGGGCAGGGTGAAGAAAAAGGAATCCCTCCAGTTTAGTCAGATGGTATTACAGAAAGCAATCCCTACAAATTCAGGGATATTTTGTAGTGTCGGACCACTGAACAAAGAGGTAATCTGCCTAGCATGACCCTATTAAGTGCATATGTCACAAGAAGGTTACCCTACCAAGCGGGAGCCGCCTCAAGCGCTCCTAGTAACCCCTTCCCGGTGTTCTTAAAGTATAATTCCATGAAAAGACAACTCCATAAACAACTTCAGTTATCACGATTATTCACTAAAAAAATTATACCAAAAAAAATTATTAAACATAAACAATACAACAAGAGTTCAAAGGCTCGTTCTCACCAGCATTCTTTAATACTCTTGGTGTGTTTGCTGTTTTCTTGTTTAGGAGTTCTGCCAGGCTTTTGAAGATAGACTTTGGTGTGTACTGTTGTGGTCCTCCACCACGAACACTAATCTTCCCTTGGCTCTTTCAAGGGAACTCTGCCTCTTCGGATCGGACGGTTGCCATTTATCTTACTTTAATGTGTATATTGTACGCAGAAAGCAATAGCAATATTCCTTGTTTAGAACTAGTTTGTAGGGAGGACTGGTCCTGCCTTTCTTTTTGTCATTAAGGGGTTCAAAAGAGAGATATGATAATACCATGCTAATTTTTATAACTTTCCATGGCAATTTATGACACGGGAGTATAGATGACTGACTTCTGGTCTCACGTATCGTGCCTACGAATGACGTTAATGGGATTGGGCTTTTTATCATTTTTGTGAACTGGACGTGTTGGAATTTGTTGATTACCCTGTTATCAAACATTTTCTTTTGGTACCCTCTACACGAGTACAGTGCGAGCTCCTTCAACGATTCAAAGTTGCTGTAAAACGCAAAAACGGTTTATATTTGGAAAGTATTAAAACGCGATGCTACCTCAATGACTGTACCCGCGCTTGTAGATACCCTTTTTCTTTTTGGAAATTGAACTCCCCAAGCAATGCCTTTACTACATATTGGTAGCTGCATTAAGCGATAACGAAAAGTTTGTGTAAACTTCATAGAGTAGCCAGATATATCACCCCTTAGCTACGGCCTTGAAAGACGTTGAAAGAGTAATAACCTGGCGAGTTTAAGGTGCAAGACAGGGATACATTTTTGGATAGCTATTTGTTAGCCGACAGAAGAACAAACTTAGAGAGTAAAATATTCTAGGTATAGTTATGCTTCTTTGTAATACAGGTTGAAATAATAAAGAACTCCTTACGTCTTAAATCATTACTTTCTTCTAATAACATGCATCATTAAAAGGTTCTTCAGGCACGTTAGGACACCAGTCTTGTACCTACATTCGTTGCTCTCACTTTTGGAGGTTTAATCCTCAGCGAATTATCCCACAAAATTACAAAAATAATCTTGTCTGGTATTCCTTAGATATATACTCTATAGATAACTTTTTAATTTAAATCAAAGGGATAAACACTTACTACAACGAGCGTGCCAAATTTGAGACAGTAATATGCCTAACGAATTTTTTCTTAAACGATACACTAACCGGCGTAAGTATCCGAGATTCCTTGAGAGTAGATTTTTCTATTACCTTTTGTATTAAAACATAATTTGATAAAAGACATGCACTATGATTATTAAATTAAAAGTTATCGGACGGGGTTTATTTCTAAAAGTGAAAGAAGAAACCTGCAAGGCACCTAGGCCTATCCTCAACCACCTTAATTGGGACATGTCTATGAATACCCTTCCTTTTAGCCCTCAGCCAGGAATGGTTTCAGACAGTCAAAATAACCACCGTACAAGGTCTTTTCAAATTGCTTGTATATATAGCAGATAAGTCATATAAGTCACTTTACAGTTCAAGCATTCCAGCCATAATATCTTGAGGTGCAAGATTTGGG
>JAAAKM020006971.1:124995493-125007472 GCA_010016025.2 Alatinidae sp. Z8VKAUB7J3 | reverse complement strand
ATATAGCAGATAAGTCATATAAGTCACTTTACAGTTCAAGCATTCCAGCCATAATATCTTGAGGTGCAAGATTTGGGTGTGGCTCGAGAGCTGCGAGTTGCCTGGACATGTTCTATGTCTAGGCCTGCCGTACTTAAAATAAGGCTACGCATAAAAGAAAACCAGAACCAAAACCAGGATGCTCGTTTGGACGTTTTAAGGAGAATCAAACCTACTCGTCCAGTAGGAAGTGCTCCCGTGCTCCCTAGCTTCTTATGATTGTTCAGTTATCAGTTTAAAGGAATCTATGTAAATGATATTGTCGCCAATATCCAGTCCAGCTTAAACAAACGTTACTAGCCAAAGGAAAGCAAAAGTTTTCCCCTTGAAAAACGAAAAAGAACTTTTCGAACATTCGGCGGTAAATATCTTCAAGGTATTTATCTGGTCTATTAGAAGATCCTCGAGAATTAGTTCATACTCAGGAAACAGTAGAAACTACGTATCTCTGGAACAACTCATTTAAATTCTATAATCAATGAATATCAGTCTGAAAGGTACTAGGCTATTAACTATAAGGGAGACTCAAAAATTGGGTTGGGAGGCAAATTATAATTCAAAATGGGAACCCACTCATCCTAACCTTAAAACAAATTGGCACGTAATTTTCGACTAAGGCCTTTACTGTAAACAAGAGAATCCAAAACCGTTATAGTAAGTTCATGCATGTAATTGCATCATTATCCCCATCAATAAGAGATAAGGTTCACGTACACAAATTAGCAGTAGATGGTATTTTTTGGGCTTTAAGCAAAGAATACGAGGCTATTAATCATCCCACACACTAGTGTCAATCTTCAAACGTTAGATATAAGGCAATACTGGACTAATAATCATAAAAGGAGATGCTAACGACGTTTAATTATCGTGATCAAGCAAAGCTGCATAGAAATACCGCTCTGTTGACAGTCGAAACCTGTGTGCGGCCCTTTGAACGTCATCTCCCTTTCAATAAAGTTGTATTACGTCGAAAAAATAAATTCTCAGCAGTTCAGAAATAGTCGGGTTGAGTTTGTCTGTCCGGGAGACCAAACCATATTTCCAAAGGGGGATACCTTTGTTTGTATAAGGTGATGTCCAGGATAAGGCACTGTTTGGAATTCAAGATTCAGTGATGTTCGCGTATGAGTTTTGATTTTTAGGATGAATTGTAAATGGGTTTCTTGTTTTATCTGCTCAGGCACTCAAGAAAACACCAGTGGAAAGGAAGTCAAGAAATGCCACAGTTGTTCTTTCACAGTTTGAATCTACCTAAATAAGGCAGTAAACGCCGAGAGGGTATAGTTTATTGTATTATCCATGCTGTAACAAACTAGAGCTGCCATTTCTTGTGGGCCTAAGTACTAATTAATCTGCTTCCTTTCTACGTTTCGTAACATTGTGACTCGAAATGATCGTGGAAGTATGTTATGCCAAGTGCCAAGCATTTAGGGTCCCTCCTGACATTATTGTTTTTCTTTGAAAAGGAGGAAAAAACAGAATGCAAGGGAATAAAAGGCAAGCTCTAACATGTGAGATGAAATCTGACTTAGATAATAGACAGCGTTTGATGACTAAACGTTTACACAAACAAATATACCGAAGAATGTCGATGTCCCGTTAGTCGACACTCCCATCCGATCAAACTGCTGTGAGTCAACCAGAATACCGAAAACATCTATTGTAATATTCGGCTTGTTTGTTTGTTGATGCAGACCTATTTCTATGCCGACATTGTAAGGACAGCCGCAGAAAGAATTGTCCTCGGTTCCAATGCCGGTATTAGCGGTACACTGTGTGACGATGTCATGTGATATCCATACATCAACAGACTCTGTTCATCACGTAATATGTCTTACGTGGAAAAGAAAAACCAAGAAAAAGTTTTTCTATTCAACTGTACTCATACATTGTCGAAACTGAATTACTAAGAAGCGGCACAGTACTTCCGACGACTTTGATTACAATTAGATTTACGCTAAAAATATTGGATGTCAATCATGAAAGTGGAAAAGTATGTATCCGCCCAAAGAGGCCTCGTCATGATTACATAGAGTCAAGGACAAATTAATGATTCTTGGGGCCTTAACGAACACATTTACCCCGCTGTTCCTTAGACAAATGCTTATATGCACATTTTAAATTATGAGCTTGGCGTTGTCTTGTAAAAAATGGCGAACCTTGATCAGGGGCGGTTATCGGACGTGTGGGGCCCTTTTCCAACGCGGGGCCCTATTAAGGAGATGTATATTTGTCAATATCTCACCCAATTTAGCTCACATAATACGGGGCTTTCACAGTGCCTGTCGTGTGTAATAATTCTTATATGCATTGCATCGTGTGTATACATTAAAGTATAGGAAACCCTCTTGAGCGCATGGCCCTGGGCTACCGCCCTTTCCGCCATACCCTAAAACCGCCCCTGACCTTGATATTCATTAAATTATGACTTCACACTCAAGTACTCTCGTAGTGGCATGATCACAGACCTACTCACAGGAGAAAACATGGTAGGCAATTAACCGCAATCATTGGCAGGGTGACCACTGTCATGATACCAAAGAGGAATGTGAGGCACCAAAAGCTTTAAGCTTCTTATGGAAAGTTAAATTTATAGAAAATTCCAATAAAAGAATATAGGGTCATTAATTATATACAAATCAGTTAGAACAATTATTTGCTAAAGTTTACAGTTTAAACTGGACACACATTGAAAGAATTCTGGATCTGTTTTGAAGAATGTCAGGTACTTGTCCTTCTAGTTTTATAACGTCCCAAGAATATCTTATTGGTCAGGTTCAGTCTGGGAACGAGTTGAAAACATGTTCACACCCTAGTTCGGCTACATTATCTTAATTCAGTGTCGTAGAAACGAAGACGGTTGTTACCCGTCCATACCTTGCAACGGATGCTGAACAGAGATTTCAAAGAGGAAAGTGGCGCTTGTGACAGGTCAAGACCACTCTGTACTTAGGGTCTATGTATTAACGCATTACAGGCCCGTTGCCAAGGGGTAGGAGGGATTTGGGAGCCATGCCCCCCTGATCAAACCCCCATGTTAAGATATTACGAAAGAACTGTTCCCTTTTAACTTTTGTTATCATTCGATGCCTTAATCATCTCGATTATAAAAACAAACCTTTTAACATCATCATTCACTTACATTCTCATACATGGTGCATAAATAATTACCCCATTTCCCCTAATAGCTCATTGGCCCCGCAGGACGAGTGTGTCTGATTACAGGCCTACAAAACAAAACTTGTCTGTCCTATTTTCTTACGATACGCATGCACAATTGGTTAGGTAAATGCTATCAGTAAAAGGTATTGTTTAGAAATAGAAAATGTAACCTCTGCTGAAGATCCTTCTCCATCTTTTACACATACGCTCGTGAATTTAAATAGCTTAACCCCTACCTCTACCCACGTACGAATTTTCAAGCGCAACGTAATGTTGTTGCCGAAACAAAATTGTTTCTAAAATACGATAACCACAAAAACAAACATATCAGATTTGTACTGATAGTTTATCGTATTTAGTGTCAAATTCAGAGCTGAAACTGAAACCACATATTAAGTATACCCCAAGATTTTGTGCTACAGTATTATTTGTAGTTAGCAAACGAATGTTCATTTCTAGAATCTATTTACAGTAGATGATTAATACCCTTAAAAGTGGGCGTACTTTGAATATGATAGTAACCCTAAGGCTTATTTTGCACCTAATACTAGTTTTAATAGTTTACGTAATTATGATACTTTCTTACTTGAATGGGCTTTGGGTTGATGATGGGCCGGAGGGCAGTTCTTCCTTGGTCAAGTCACATGGCGCAGAGAGGCTGGTCTCCAATTGCGTTGAGTTGGATGTCGATGTCCACCGGTGGATGATTGGGGACTAATGTGGCGACTAGAGAAATAGAGTATGGTAACATCGGAGGTCACCTAGTTCAGTTGTTAGAGCACACGCCGCGAAACGGAAGGTCACGGGTTCGATCCCCGGTGGTGACATATGTCCTATTTCTATAGTGTTCTTTTCAAAACTTACATTGCAAATCCTCTCTTCTCGATGATGGTTTACGTAATGGTCTGAAAAATACATGCCTGAGAGAGCTAGTAAGACTATGAGAGGCAAAACGGCAGCGAATGAAGGCAGCGGAGTTCTGTTATTTTCGTTATCCATGGAAATGGCATGTATGAGGAAAACTACCTGTATGTAGCAGCTTCTGTGCACAAAGACGATTGTCATGAAGCTGGGGATGGGGGCGAAGTCGAGTAATTTTGTTATCAATGTTACTTTATCGACAAGGAAACACTTTGGACCAATTTTTAAAGTAATTTAAAATGATGCGTAACACAAGGTGCTACGAAACTTTGAAATATCTTTAGGTTTCCAGTAGAAAATCATAAGCTATCGACAAAAAGGATTTGTTTATAATTTACGCCTTTTCAATAATGCGAGTGGCAGAAAAGGAGTCCCTCTTGTAACTGTTATTTTCTATGACGTGTTTAGGTGTTTTCGTTTTCTATTAATTCATCGCAAAAGGCGTTCTTAGTTCACTCTATACGATAGCTGTGATCAGTGTAAGGTGAAAACGTTTAGCAAAACGGAATCCGCTATACAACGCAATATTCAATAGCATATGCATCCGACGACGCTAATAATCATTCCGGTGATATCAAGAGATAGAACAATACGCAACTTTATCTATTTGTACGATGAAGAGACACGTGACAAGATATTTCTATATTTAACATAAAATTGCATTAAGGAAGGCTGCATGTTTATACGTAGCCAATTCCTGTGAGTGAATTGTTACAGATTAACACAAAGATTAGAAGACAAAGAGTAATACAACACATAAGAATGGCCATAAACAGTTGTTATGTTATATTGCACACATTGTGCACCATGGAATATATGTATTGCAAGCATGTAATTGTAAGTCAGTACGCCTTGTTAGGTTATTTTGTACACATTGTGCACCATGAAATGTAAGCATTCCAAACATGCAATTGTAAATAAAAGCGTCTTCTTAGGCCATTTTGAACACATTGTCCAATATAGAATGTACGCATTCCAAGCAAGCAATTGTCACTTAAAACGTTTTGTTAGGTTCTTTAGAACACATTGTGCACCATGGAATGTCCGCATTTCAAGCATGCATTTGTCTCTCAAAACGACATGGCAGGTTATTTAGAACACATTGTACACCATGGAATGTAGGATTCCAAACATGCAATTGTAACGCCTTGCTAAGTTAAGTTAAGTAAAAACGCCTTCCTCAGTTATTCAGAACACATTGTGCACCATGGAATATATGCATTCCAAGCATGCAACTGTAAGTCAATAAGACTTGTTAGGTTATTTAGAACACATTGTACACCGTCGAATGTGGGATTCCAAACATACAATTGTAACTAAAGGCGTCTTCTTAGCCTATTTTGAACACATTATCCAAAGTCGAATTTACGCATTCTAAGCATGCAATTGTGACAAAAAACGTCTTGCTACGGTTTTATGAACACATTTTGCACCATGGAATGTCCGCATTCCAAGCATACAATTGTCATTAAAAACGCCTTGTTAGGTTATTATGCACACATTGTGTACGACGGAATGTACGCATTCCAAGCATGCAATAGCCTCTTAAAACACCTTGCTAAGTCATTTTGAACAGATTGTGCACCATCGAATGTACGCATCCTAAGTATGCATTGTCACTGAAAACGTTTTGTTCGGTTATTTTGAACACAGTGTACACCATGTATTATACGCAATCCAAGCATACAATTGTCACTTAAAACGACTTGTTATGTTATTTTCCAACGATTGTGCACCATGGAATGTATTAATTCCAAGTATGCAATTGTAAGTCAATACGCCTTGTTAGGTTGTTTAGAACACATAGTACAAAAGGCATGGTACGCATTCCAAATATGCAGTTTGAACTAAAAGCGTCTGCATAAGATATTTTGAACACTTTGTCCAACATAGAATGTACGCATTCTAAGCATACAATTGTCACTAAAAACGCCTTGGTAGGTTATTTTGCACACATTGTGCACGTTGGAATGTAAATATTCCAGGCATGCAATTGTCACTCAAAACACCTCATTAGGTTATTTTGAACAGATTGTGCACTATGGCATGTACGCATTCCAAGAACGCAATTGTTACTCGAAACGCCTTGTTAGGTCATTTTCAACAGATTGTGCATCATGGAATGTACGCATTCCAAGCATGCAATTGTCACTAAAAACGTCTTGTTAGGTTATTTAGAACAGATTGTGGGACATCGCATGTAAACATTCCAAGCATGCATTGTCACTCAAATCACTTTGTTGGGTCATTTTGAACAGATTGTGCACCATGGAATGTACCCATTCCCAATATGCAATTGTAACAAAAAGCGTCTTCTTAGGCTATTTTGAACAGATTGTCGAACATGGAATATACGCATTCTAAGTGTGCAATTGTTGCTAAAAACGCCTTGTTAGGTTATTATGAACACATTGTTCACCATGGAATGTACGCATTCCAAGCATCCAATGGACCTTTATCGCAATTGCGCAATCCTGTCTCAAAACGAGGTTGAGCTCGCATGAATCAACCAAAACAAACTAAATACAGAAGGATTTTTGCTGGCAGCGGCGAGGGTAACGTTGAGTTCTGCTTCTGATTTCATGTAAATGGAGGCAGATTATAAGTCCCAATTACTTCTACATTACACACTGTGTCTATCATGCAAGGTACGACAAAGAAAGAAACTGTTGATTCACATTTTTGTGAAAGGATGGCGAGTGAAAGCAGTAGATTCAGCGTATTCAAGATAACACGAGATCAGAGTCACAACTCAAATTAAGTTGGAGCTTTCCCTCTTGCTCTCTTCACAAATTTGTGATATTTGCATTTACAAGGAACTTTATTACTTCAGAGTTGGTAAAGAAATGTTTTACTTTAAGGCTGAAATCATACCAAATTCATCAGTTGACATTTAAAGACGAAGTTCACTCGACCATTTTTACAAGAAATCGAAAGAGAACGCTGTTATCGCATTCGTTTGAGTAGAATATGTTGATCGAACGGTATTCGAAGAATCCTCCACCGCATAGCTTCTGCCGTGAAAGCCAATTTTTTATATTTAAATTTTGCTTTTATAACCAATACCTGTGTATTTACAAAACCAAGAACCAAATGTGATAAAATGTAAAGGATAACTTTGCTCACCACGAACATGCATCAGACTCATCACAATTCACATAATTAACAACAGTTTGTTCCGTAGTTGACTTTATTAATGGGTCTTACATGCTTTATTTTCTCTTAGTACCTTAGTACCCGGGAAGTTGGTGCAACCATTGCAGTGGGTGGGCAAAGTTCTACATAACTAAAATAGTTCTGTAATTTCAAGGAACTGGAGATTATTGGCTTTCATCAAAGGTTGAATTTCTCTGAAGGAGCGCAATTAAAGAGGATAAATAAAAACGCTCAGAGTTAGTCTGACGGGGGGAAGGGGGCTTCATATTAAAGGCCTATTTAGGGAAAGGGATAGCAATTAAAAGTCGTGTTTGAATTAAAATATCAGTCCAGCTGCGTTACTTAAGACATGCTGGAATCCATTCCCAGTAGGTCTAGGAGCGATACTGGCTTATGTGGGACAGCAAGTATGAGCATATACAATTTTTAGGCAGTTTAAGGAAATATCGACCTATCGAGTAATTAAAAGGGTGTGGGGCGAGTATGTTTCAGGAGAAGCATTGCTTCTATGTTCCTCCAAACTAGAGGCCTGTTCAACTGTCAGGAAATCAAACTAAAACCAACATATACCACAAATATTAGAAGGATTGTACCCTGAAGTTCATCTGTACTGATATACGTTAAAAGGAGGTAGTGCTTTTCTTAGTAAACATTTGAACCATTAGAAAAGTACGCACATTCTCAATTTTCTAATGTTTACCAAATAATGAGTTTGATATAACATCAATTGTACGCTCGTTTACAAATACCTTTTCCCCTATCCTCTCTCGATAGTTACAGTCGAACAAACAAGGAAAATCAAATTGCCAGCCAATTCTTCTTAATGATCATTAAATATTTTCCACCGTGTGATCCTGGCTGATGTGACAATTCTAAATTTTCCCATGGCACGTATGTTTCCTTTTGCCTGTATACGCTCCAACCTGGCACGTAGCCAGAGTAAGAGATTTTGAGTGCATATTCTGAACTTTGAAGGACTGTTCTGAGTTTTTTAGGGGGCTGACATTGCGAAAACGTAATGATAGCTCATGGTTGTTTGAAACTTGACAGAAACCTTTCGTGACTAACGGTATACTTAATGGGGCGTAGACCCCTGTACCCCCGTGGCTTTAGGGTTGGCTTCAACCGACTGAATTAGTTTTGTATATTAATAAATATTTTTGGTATTCTACATGTAAAACTCTCTCCGCACCAGTAAATCGACCGATGAAGTGGGTCTATTGTTGCTAAACTGTCAATTCTACGCAAACACTACTAGATGTTCAAAAGTTTGTAAATCTTTCGTTCCTTAAAGGATGTCCCCGAAAGGTTGAAGATATTTTGTACAACTAAGAAATATTCACCCTTTTCAATAATATTCTTTGTAAACATATATAATGCCCTCCTTTTTATACCTTAATTTTAAAGTAAACCTACGGCCTGGCAAGCTCTTTGCGGGTCCGGCCTCGTTTTGGATTTTTGTGTGATAAAGGTCCATTGTCCCTCAAAACGCTTCCTTAGGATATTCAAAACAGATTGTGCACCATGGAATGTACACATTCCAAGCATGCACTGTCACTTAAAACGATTTGTTAGGTAATTATGAACATACCCCTTTAGCACTCAAATGAAATTGAAGGAATTTCAGGATATAGGACCTCTTCTACATCTGATAGGAATTAAACATGTTCTTGACCACTCATATGCCCGTATATATACATTTTGTGAAAGCCAAGAAAAATGTCTACAAGATGAGTAGTAAGTAAAGAAAATAAATATGTTATGGTGTACGTCAAGGGGGGCTGAACATTGCTGGGTAATGAAAGTTTTTTGCAAGTTTTAACATTTTTGTGGTTAATTACATAGTTTATCCGAGGGAGAATCCTGAGAGATCACAAAAATCATCCTAAATTTACCATATGGGTATCCTTTGAGAGAATGCATGGTTTGTTTACTTGAAAACAGTACATTTAGGGAAGAAGGGGAGTTCTATAAAGCCTTCAAAATTACGGGGGTTTTGATTTCCACTGTAATGATCCCTACCAAACTATAACTTTCATTCTTAGAGTGTTTATCCTATCTAACATCATTTTCCCATAATAAAAACATTTGTTACTATTTTGGGTTAGCATTTGCATGCAAGAGTTGTTTAAATCTGACACTCTGGGTGGGAGGGGTCAGGTAACATAACGATACAAAGATTCGTTGCCTGCCTATGCAAACTTTCAGGGAACACCAATATGTGAAGTTACTCTCTATCACAATCACAAAACAGATAGTTCAGTTCTCAGTATAGTCGAATTGTTAATATCAATGGAAATTATCACAAATTTGATTTGGTACTAAAATCTTTGAAGCAACGCTTACATATGAAAGCTTCACATTTTGGACAATTATTGCACGTTTGTGTCCAAGTCTCTTCATAGTTTGCTTATCAACCTTGCAAACACAGGCTGTGCACTTCTTTTGAGTTGGATACTTGGAAACAGGATAGTGCTTCCCTTTCAACCTTGCACCATCCTTCAGCATTCTCTTTGTAGAAGCTGCTCTAGCAAATGGTTTGTCCATGATGTCACCCTTGCACCCATGTCTAGGAGGTTTTTGACCAACTCATGATAAGTAGAACTTTGAAATTTTTATGTGCCTGTCTTTTCTTTGCAGATTCATGATTCAAACTAAAGTACAAACACATTACATTTACAACACAGAGCTCAACCATCCTGAAAAATCTTTCTTCCACCACTTTCAGTATTTTCGGCCAATAATGTAATATAAAAGGAACTGGCCATATATGTCCACACACCCCATATTCTTATTGTAATCACAGATAATAATTGGTTTATTTCGTCACATCCATATCTAATAATAACATTCTCCAAGTTTCCATAGAATGAGGAGATGAGGAAAAGATCTCTCTTGTCCTTCAAATGCACAGCCGCAGCATTGGCATTTTGAATATACTATGACTTTCCTTAGTCCAGTTTTTTTGTTTTGAATTGTTCTTGAAACTCTCCCCTATCTGCTCTTACAGTTCCACACGAGAAAGTCTTTGTCTTCAATAAATCCTTTACCAGCTTAAAGTTGGTATAAAAGTTTTCAAAGTAAGCATGGAATCCCTTATCAACATAAAAATCCATTAGATCAAACACAACCCTGTGTGTAAGTCCATTCTCAGTAGTCCCACTTGTTTTACCAGTACAATGTTGGAATTGTAAACAATATATACCCAGTGCAAGCCTCACACAAATGCTCACAGTTTGATTCCAAATTTTGGGGCTTTTTAGGCATATATTGAATAAAGGAAATCCTCGATATGGTTCCTATCATCTGTTCATCTATTGATAAGTTGAATGGATGAGTCATCAGAGTCACTACTAGAACTCCTCTCAGCAGCCATACCACCGGCACCTCCTTCCTAAGTGGAAGATAAAAAGCGAATAGGAAACGTAAGTGGATGCAAAATACTTGTAGTGCAAAGTGATGGCAACCAATCTAGAAACCATAATGTACTATTGCAATACTCCATAAAATCTCAATTTCACTAGTGTACGTTTCTTGTAAATATTGAAATCTCAACTCACCGAAACTTTTGCAAAATAAAACGTGATGCAAAAACCTTATCGACATTTCTGCTAACACAGAAAAACGTTGTCTGAGTTCTCTTCAACTTACCACTTCAACTTGGATAGAAATGTTCACAGCAGTTATGGATATGAAGGTAAAGTCTGACCCGATCTATAAATTCTGTTATAACAAGCTAACGAAGTAGTACAGTATAAAGACTAAAGTAGGTAAACAAACTACCCTTTTGCGCCGATACGATGTCACAAATGATATATCTCATGTATATGTCACGAGTTACGGTTAGGGACTATCAAGAACCCCTAGCGAGATGATAAACAGGGGTATACAACTGTAACTTATCTACTACAGAACCGAGAAAACAAAAGTCAGCTGATTTCGAAAATGTAAACAAAGAAGCAGGGCAGTGAGCAAGTACTTGTCTCTCATTTTAAATATATGTCGGGCGTAACTTCTACCTAACTGGTTGACTAATAAGTGCACCCAGAGGGGTTTGACTGGGAGGTGGACACTCTGCATGTCTTCTTCGTATCTCGTCCTGCGTTACATATTTCCAAACATTTATGACCTACAATAGTGAGTTCCTGCGTAAACACCAGAGAAGCGTTACGTTGCACTCTCTAGTCTGCTCGTGCCGAGATCGATTCGAAAGTCAGATCAAAGCTTCTGATAGCAACTTAGTAACAAGAGAAATGATTGAAGCAAAAACAATCCAAAAACGATGACAGATTGGGTAAAAATACGCCAATCAAAATCCCACGACGATAGAACTAAAGGAATGCCACGGAAATTTTAATACCTCTTGTAAACATGGCAAGGTATCTCTCCTGTAATTAGGAAACATTTGTTTCTTTTGCCTTTTAACGTTAACTTTTTAACACACCTAACCTTAGCAACATTAGTTGCAGTTCGTTCACGTTCACCTAACCCTTTTTTCTCAATCACAAAGCTTCTGTAGCACAGTGAGGAACAATCATTTAGCTAAATAAAACTTATCATTCGTACATGAAGCACTGAAATCATATACAGATTTTGCAAAATGTACATGAAGCATGTAAGCATGAAATTTTTACAAACTGTAAAACAGTTCTAAAAGCTATTTGGGGGGGGGGGGGGGGGAAAAAACCAAACGAAGGGAAG
>JAAAKM020006971.1:124934637-124990982 GCA_010016025.2 Alatinidae sp. Z8VKAUB7J3 | reverse complement strand
GGATTGAAAATCAAGCCTGCATGAAGAGCTCCTGCAACTTGTTTCACCAATTCCTTTCGTATGCCATCCTCTAAAAGTTGCTTAGGGTCAATCTGAAAACAAAACCATAAGTAACTGTCAAAAATCTAGTAGGAAACTATTCCTCTATTAGATCACAACTAACATTAATTACAAAACATTTGGGACACAAATTTAGGACTTGAAATTTTCGGACACAAAAATATCAGGCCTACAGGTTTCCGACACCAACTTTTCACACCTACAAATTTAGGATACAATATTTGGGACATACACTTTTTGGACACAAAATTACCGGCCTACAATTGTCGGACACAAATATTTAGGAGCTATAATTTTTAGACAAAATAATTTGGAACCTACAGTTTTCGGACACAAAGATTTCGGGCCTACAAGTTTCGGATACAAAAATATTCGGACAAATTACGTCACTGATAACGGTGTACCGGGGCTCATTTCACTCCAGCAACAGTTATAATAATCTAAGTATTGATCTCTATTGCAATATGGCAGTAGAATGCAGATTTAACTGCAAATTACTATATTTTCTGGATAGGTACGTTTAAAATTTCCTTATTGCAACCATAATAACCGTTAATATATTTCTAAGGTTTCTGTTAACCGAGAAATAAAATAACAGATATTGCTCAAGTGGATCTGAAAATGAGATTGAAAGGTTTGCTGAGTGCTGTGGCGATGAGTGAATAAAAATATATGTTATAGTACCAGAAACAACGAAGTAAGAAAACGAGGTTGAGATTGTTTGACAGTTTCATCCTTAAATCTCAGACAAACTCGACAGCAAACCCACGCCGTAGGCCTGAACAGAAACGGTGGGCGAAATGTCCGTCGGTGCATCGCCACATGACATGAATAAACGTTGGAAAGACGAGAAAGCAGAGAGAACAACAGCAACAGCAAAGGCGAAGCAGGACAGGGAACTGGAAGAAGTAGGTATTCCCATAACCTCACCTGGCGTTTTCTTTGCTAAATTATGGGCGGGTAAGGGCACTGAACTGCTTCAATTTCTTACCTTTATAATTCCTACAAGAGTAGTTTTCATCAACAGAATTCCCTCCGTAAAAATTGATATAGAATGAGTGAGCTTGGCAACCTACGATAGCAAGAGAGGAGTTAAAATGTTTTGTTTTCATATATAAATCGTGGGCAAACATATTTGACCTTTACGTATTAAGATCATTTGGTTTTTTATACCAAATGCAAAAATACAAACCTACTTTTCACTTCATATTTTGTTAAAATATCACTAAAAAACAGCCTGGATCTCGCAAATCATTAGGATCTTACTATGCTGGTCCCATACCCTCTGGTTAGCCTACGGATATTTTTATTAAATTATCATTTTTATCCTCACATACACAAAGTTCCTTAATTCTATTTTAATAACTGCATGAACAACAGAGTCCTTAGAACATTTGAGGTTCAATTAGGACTTACAAATAAAGCTTAAGGATAAATGCACACTATGATGTCTTTTTATTTTATCGTTCATTACTCTCATCAAACCCTAGTATTTCCTATTGAGTATAGGCACCTTCATATGTACTATTTGCAAGTTTTTTAGCACCTTACCCAAGCTCGCTTAAAATCCTCTAATACTTTTGTACAAAACTGCTAATTTTAATGTTTGTAGTGGCCTGAGCAATGCAGCTCCCCACACAACTTAAAGTTTTCATCTATTCATCAATTCATCAAAACCAAAATTAACTAATTTTGCTCTGTCTTGAACGTTGGTCTTATCAATGCTACAAGAAACATTGAAAGCTATCCCTAGTTTTTTAAAAAACATTATACGACGTATTATTATTTATCATAATCATAATCATAATCATACACCTTCTACTTTTGTTTGGAAATATTTTGTTTTATTTTGCATTGACTTCACTTGCAATAGTCCTCAGGTGTAAACTCGAGCCGCATATGGCCCATGGGTTGTAGCTTACCCACCCCTGACCTACCCCTTTTTCAGGACCCCTCTTATGTGTTACGGAATGTTTCTGATACACATATAATTACCAGATTTGTTCTGTTAAAGATTAATGTTAGGATAAATTTCAAAAAGATTCATGTTTCAACTATTCTTTGGTTTTTGATGACGCAAGACACTTTAAGATTAGAAATTGGCTTCTTGCATATTTTCTTCTCTAAGAGTCAACAGTATCCGATGTCAGATGATGGAGTCTGCGTAGGTAGTACCAAAATTCTTGCCTACTTTGCATGCGTATAACCTCGTTATTTTCTATCAATAAATGGCAATGTACCTGCACGAAGTTTTCACATTAAAGTCTGAAAAGAAACTTCTTGATTGTTGAAGGCTGTATATTTGTGTTTGTGTACCCTGCAATCAAACCGTTTTCATGATATCTACGAATACATACGCTCTAGAACCAACGATAAAATTGTGAGCGTACAGTTAACTTGACATCACACCAAAGATGCCAGCTACGCGCTGCGTATGTACACCGCCTAGAAATTCTTCGGGACCTCCAAAGAACGTTATGTAGTCAATGCAAATGGCGATTTAGAGATTTTTGAGCAGCAGCACACAAATGTGCACGATATAGGATATCGGACAAGCTGAAAAAGGCAATAGATTGCGGTAGCAATGCATTCTGACCTGGCATCACCTAGAAACAAAAAAGGAAGAAGAAAAATACGAAGAATACAAAGAAAATGAAAAAGGAACAAGAGACTTTTGGACTTTGTGTTTGTTTGCATTTTTTTAGCCAATCGTGTTTCAAGTCTCGCAAATATTTATTTTCTGAAATGTTCTTTAGAATTATAGATTAGATTCTGATGCCAGATTTTAATAAAAGTCATATGCAATTAGCAATTCTATGTGAATTCAATGGTTTTGCTTAAATAATTCAGCAGCGTGGTACTCAGGAGCCGCTGGGTTTATTGCTCACAACTTTAAGACCCCCCCCACCCCAATCAAGCATTTTGTTATTTATGCCAGTTTCTTGTTGATTGATATTGTTTCGATGCATATTAAATTTTGGGTACTCCTTCCTTGAGTTATTTGTTTTGTATTATAGAATAAATACATTTTTAAGGCTGGGATGTATTTTATTCAGGAGGGAATGCTGCAAAACTTTAATCATAGCAAGACAGGCACGTTCTTCGTAAGGACAAGACGAGCTCCATGTTTTGATTGACTGTTTAACAGATAACAGATGAGTACAATGTTTCCTGTTCGCTGTTTCAATCATTCTGAGGTTTTTACAATCTTAAAAGGTTTTGTGATTGAAGTTAGGGAGCAATTTGCTTCTTGTCATTCCACTCTATGTAAGATATAATGAAATAAAGAAAATTTTAAAAGTCTTTTCTTAAGAAATTCCGGACTGAAAACGATTGCTAGTTGCAGTTGGAAGGCACGAATGAACGCAATATTTTGCTTGAGGGAGTTTGATGCTTGCATTAGCACGGCGACATGCAAGAAATGGATTGGCTTAAGGAAGAGATATCTGCGTTGTCGCTACTTTTGTGCTACATTAAATTATACAATTTGGATTTCTCCAGCAGGGAAGGTATAATACCAAATTCCTTTCCATAGAATAAATTCAATTATGATGTAGATAGATTGTTTCTGCAATTCAAACTCTTCATGAAAAGGAGGCTAAATGTAGTAATCATCTACTATCAAAATACAATAACAAGTTTTACACAAGGTGATAACTTAATATTAAGTAAGAAACGAAACACAGAAACACATTCGAAGTATATATCATTAAATTATTTTAATAACTACATGCATTGGTTGGAGACACGAATTCCTACGTCCTTTGACTTTTGCCTTATGACTTTTGACCTTTGATTCTCATCAGTTTAGTTTGCGCAAATTGAAATACAATAAAAACAAGCCCATACAAAACATTTTTCTTGCAATTTTGGAAACCGAAGTATGAAATACATTTTCATTTACTACCCAGAGATATGCAAAACCAGTATTTTTATGACGTGAAACTAGAAGGAAAGTAATATAAGTGCTTTCTTCCATACAACGAGGCATTGTACTTCTTTGGCCGAATCGGGAGCATCACTCAGTGGCCTCTAAAACATTTACAAAACAACTCATTGCCTTCAGATGAAACAGAGCCAGACCTTATCCGAAGCAATCCTATAGTTATTTTGATAAGTAAGGTGAATAATAATACAGCAAATTGCTGTTTTGAATAATAATGCAATCATATTTTCCCGACGTTTCGGTGTCATCTTCGACGCCATTCTCAAGGTGAAGAATGAATCACTATATAACGATAATTACTTTTGTATACAATGTACAAATCTAAACAAAAACTTTGGCTCGTATAATTGCTTTTTTATCTCCCAATTTTGGGTTTATGTTCAAATTCTCGTTAGAAATGCTCACGAGGAAGGAGAGTGACACAATATGGATAGGAAATATGCGAGTGAGAATGTATTGCTGTTAACTAAGAAATGAAATATTCATATTAAGTAAATAAGTAATTTTCCCACTACTAGTACTTTCTTTTGTTTTCTTATAAGGAAACTACATTTGAACAATTACGGGGAACTAAATATATCTGGGTATGAATCAAATATTATTCGACTTAATATTTTAGCCAACTAGCAATTAATTCGATTCTTCCTGCTACATATTTCTGCTGCATCAAGTAAATTTGTAAATTCAAGTGTCTTAACATACTATACGTATGTTGTCCCTTTCTATCTCATACTCTTATGCAGTTATTCATATGCTCTTTATACCCTATCCCTTTGATAATATTTCATGTCCTCCACCCCTTACGCCTAAGGTTATACTTTAAGCCAGAAAATGGATGAAAATAACTAAAGCACATATGTGTAATCAAATATTACTAATATATAAACAAAGGAAAACACAATTAACTGTAAAAGATTGCAAATAAGTGCTTAAACTTTATAAAACAGTTATAATTTCTTTCATATATGAATTGTTTTAAAAATAATTATAAACCAATTAAATTGTGTTGTTCCTGTTTGGAGATTAAGAGTTGCTGATAGCAATCTGCATGTTTGCCTCAGAACTCCAGATATTTTGAAATTTTTTCTTGATTGAAACACTATACTTAATCTAGAGCCGAAGAGCCTTCTCGAACCCCTGAAATACTGTCACCCACCCCAAAGGACAGAGAGCACCCCTGTTTGTAAAACCCTTCTCCAATGGAGTAGGCAACAGTAATGGTAGAGAGAGGGTGAAGAAAGGTTTCTTTGTGAAGGATTAGTTTTTTAAAGAGCAAGATGAGAACGGAATGAAATGTTTCTGCCAGGGACAAAAGGATTGATTAACGGAGATATAATAAAGAAAACTGTTTGTCCAAAAATGTCTATTGGAGGAGGCAAATCATATTGTATGATTACCAATTCAAGACAATCATTCAGTAGCTAGGAGAACTAGAGAAAGCAAAAAGAAAAGGAGGAAGAAAGGAAAGCAACTTTCTATTTAACAATAAAGGAAATACATTAAGAAATAATGTTGCAAATATTGACGCCTAAGGTATCGCCTTTCCTTAAAAAGGACGTTACAAATTATTAAAGATAACATCATATACAAACTATTATAGAAGATTATTATTATAATTATCATTGCATGTGATTTCACTAAAAATATTTATTACATCTTGAAGTCTGATTGTTTTACAGAGCCCATTGTTACATCCCACGTGCAATTGTCTGCTAAAATATTAAGCAATCAAGAACTTTAGACCCTGTCCAAGACCTCAGGGATGTATAGTATCAGTGTTTATGCACCTTGATCGATATGAAGTATATGACATTAAATGCAAGGAATGCAAGTGGGAATGTAACTCGGGAAACTTTATCCAGAATATGATAGTCTTCCATTTTTCTCAGATGGATCTCATACAAAAGTTTCCACAAGCTTCTACTTTTGCATTTAGTGTCCTGCGGTTGTATTTTTTCAATATCCATTCCAGAATCAACACGCCATTGGGATGTTGCATCGATGTCTGTGTTGTTATCTACATCGCTTTCAAGATCGTCTTCTGTTTTTGATTCAGTGATCTCTATGTCACTCACTGTGTACCTACGTGTCATGCAGATCTCAGAATCAGTCTGTGAATCGTCACCATCTGATTCATACACGTTTAAGGCCTCGGGCACTGCCAGCTTGACCTATATTGAAAGCAAACAATTTGTAAGTAATAATAATAATGTTCATAGAGAAAGCAGACATAGTTGTTCAGGCTTTTTCAAACATGATTCTGCTCGTGAGGGATAGTAGGCTTTTATAGCCCCAACCCCCTATGTACCACCTTTGCAACTGTAAGTCCCTAGTCGCTGCTGTTCAACACACTTTAAACACTATCCTCAAGAGCTCTAAATATGAAGGAAGTTTGTTTCTGCATACTACTGTACATTTTATGAGATTTAGACCTATTATACCAAGGTCACAGGTTAAAATGTCTTTTTAGTGAAAACTTTGGGAAATTTGATATTTTTTCTTAATATTTGAGGTAGAATATTTAAATGTACGTTTTTATGCAAAGTATTTGATAAACAAGAAAAATTGTTGTGTTACCTATTCATAAATTTATAAACCTTTCTTAAAAGCACTCCACTTCACAACGTGAGCAGAATAGGGTTAAAGGCACTTGTCTAATGTATTTTAGACTCAATACCTAAGAATCGTTTTAATAGCTTGGTAGGGTTTTTTTCTGCAAAGTAATAGACACGAGTCCTTACACAAGAGATCACCTCAACTGGGATCATCAAGAGTCCCATTGTTAGTTGTAGTTGCTGTGGTAGTAGAAGTAGTAGTTGCAATAATGGTAGTAGTAGTAGTTGTTGTATTGGTAGTAATAGTAGTAGCAGCAATAATGGTAGTAGTAGTAGTTGTTGTAGTGGCAGCAGTCTAACTTGCTCCAAATTAAGTTAGCGGCAAATTAAGTGGAGAGTAAACTTATTGATTATAGAAGGAGATGGAGGAGGAAAGGAATTATTTAAGATAAAACTTAATTGAAGGAATAAAGGAAGTGACAGAAAATATCTCAAAAGATATAGTTTGTTAACTTTACCCCTTTCTTTGTTTTCTTTTCACTGCTGATTGCATATCTCAGCCTCAGATCAATTGTCTACTCTACCAACGTAGCAAAGACAAATACAAAGCAAACCACCATGTACATGTCGATGTAACGGGCAGAGGTTCCTTGGGGTGGTGGCAGCTTTTTACCAATGGCAACAATGGTAGTAACCATGGAGAGAATTGCAGATGCACTGACAGCTGTTCTTGCTGGAGTTGAGCGATAGTCAATCCAAAACGATGTCCAGCTGACAACCACCATCAGGTTGAGTGGAAGATAAATAGTCAAAACGAAGGTGGTGATCATTCTTTCTAGATGAAAATCTACCTCTATTCTGCTGAAGACCCCTGAAACAAGAAGATAAAAATTCATTCAAAACGTAGAGAGAGAATAACAGGGAAAATAGAATTTATCTATAGAATGTAACTCGGGAAACTTTATCTGGTGATGATGATGATGATGATGATGATGATGATGATGGTGATGGTGATGATGATGATGATGATGATGATGATGATGGTGATGGTGATGGTAGTGATGATGATGATGATGATGATGATGATGGTGATGGTGATGATGATGATGATGATTCTGATGCTGATAATGACGACGACGACGATGATGATGATGTTGATGATTGTGATGATGATGATGATGATGATGATTACGATATTTATGGTGATAGTGACGGTGATGATTATGATGATGATAATAATAATGATATGATGATTAGGACAGTTATGATACATATGGTGTTACGATGATAAAGATTTGTTGTAAAGATTACTTATGGACATGAGATACTGAGGGCGACGATTGTTATTCGTATGAAAATTATGATCTTTATGATGATGATATTGGTGGTGTTGATAACAATGAAGTCGATCATGATGATCTTTGGGTGAGCATTTGGTGATCTGTGGAAAAGGCGTGAAGTGGTGTTATCGCAGTTTAGAGCAGCAAAATCAAAACGTTTACAGCAAACAAACTGAAACCCCAAACTACCATTTTGTTCAAAATATAATGTATGAAAAAGGTTATCTGGAACAGTTTACTAACTTCATAATACGTTAATGTCTGAATATCCCTTATACTTGTTAATCATATTAGCATCAGCTCTAAGAACCTACGTTATACTAAACCATGTTATAATTACAGCTGAGAGTAGAAAATCAAAGGCCATTTCGTTCTAAAAGGCTAGATGTACGTTAGCACTGGGTCTTCAACAGTTATCAGGGCTTCTCATGCAGTCTTTGATGTAGTTCTTTCGATTTTGATCGTAGAGCGTCGATGTAGGAAACCGAAAACGAAAACGGCATGCAAAACCTTCCGCAACGGCGACTAAGAAATCTCGTTCGAAAACATCACACGGACGTACAATGGGAAAGCCTCAAGAAGAGTAAGTTCAGGATTGAAGAATGTTACGGTACAAAACACTTTATATTATGTAACAAACTGTTGGCATGCCTGTCTAGCTATTAATCTGTCTATTGCTTCCGTTTTTACAATTCCATGTCGATGTATATGTAAGCGTATGTATAGACGTATTTGCATAGCGCTTATCTTTATGTGTATCTATTACTTGTGTATGTATTTATTAATCCATCTATTACACCTACATCAGTGTTCATCTTTATATTAAAATATCTTTATGTTTTAGTATATCTTTCAATACTATTATTTGTATCAGTATCTTTGTTTATTATGGACATTAGGTCTTTCAGTTCTGTATTTATGTAGGCGTATATCTCTTAGTATGATACTTTAAGCTCTTATCATCATAATTATCAGTAAACAATAATGCGTATTTTGCTTCTTTGCATTCAGGGTGGCAGACAACGAAGAAACTAGTGGTGAGTATGCTTCGTCATGTAGCTGAACGACATTTGTACTGAACTTGATATTGATAGTCTTTTATGCGATATTTATTGGTTGATTCTTAGTGGTTTCCCTGCCTCCAAACGTTGTTGTACATCATGCTTAAAAATTTAGTAGGATGCGTTAGATACGTAGCTACACATACACGTAGCTAGGTTAATTACTCTGAATAATACAACTATGTTCAAAAGCTTAACCATAAATCTATGTGAAGAGCTAACTGAGCTACAATTGTCGACAGAATTCATTGAGAACTTTGGGTCTCTCCAGCAGTACCCCTCCGATCATTATCAAAATGGTCGTTTCAGAGAGCTATACTCCAGAGCCGCATAACGACCCAAAGAAAGGGGCAGGCGCAGCCAAATTACAGCAGTGAAAATGCCCGTTCCGTGGCAACCGTTGTGATGTATTTTCTATTTTACTCCAATTTCACTAAGTATTCTCAACGGTTTTGGCCAACGCTGTAGTTGTATGATGTAGTATGATGTATGAGACGTGTGGGCAAATTCAAAGGTTTTGTTGCATTGGCAAATGGGCGCATTTTGGTCAAGGAAGCAGATTGGCACCCGTCTAAGAAGTTTTTTCACAGAGTCGAAGATGCCCTATTTAAAGTCAAGAGAGTTAAGTGTATTTGTATTGTAAGGAGCAAAGTCACTGAGCTCAAAAAAAAAACCTTATTGATTACGATGAACTCAAAGTGTAATGGCGCGAAAATCGTTGCCCGCCACATTACTATGACCCGAGTCACGAAAGCTCAGTACTGTCTATTTCTAAACAGAATAATAAATGCCACGTTTTTGGTTGTGATAAGGCAAAGAAAAAGAAACATGGTATAAATCATAGAGAGGATAAGTAAGAATGAGAAATACAAGGGCACTTCCCTAGGGCGCTTCCTTCGTTAGCAGTCATATTGTTTGAGAAGTCGTGCAATCGAAAATTATAACCATAAAACCTTGTTATCAATTTCTGCAATCATCAATTTACGACAGGAAGAATTAAAGAGATATCCTAATTACAATAAGGCCTAATCTGCGCTAATATGTAAACTTTATTTCTATGTACTATATTGTTGGAGAGCTGAATGATAAGGGGTGGGTGTGAATTGATTTTGTAAATATCTTAAAGGGCGGTCGTAATAAAACGACCCTTGGAGAATTGTGTGGTTTTACCTTAAAAGTTGGAGTAATAATAAATTTTTAATTATAGGCACTATTTGTTTTATTAATTTTCTCGTACCAAGTATTTACTGTATGGGATGATACAGTTGTGAATATAACCTTGGTTAAGCTTAAAACTTTTTGAAGAGAACATCATCCGGGGCATGGTAGTTAAATGTGGTTCATGGCATTTCCATATCTTTTAAAGTAAAATTATACGGAAGATGATGATTTTTTGTAATAAGCAGTTAGGCCCCCTTCCCTTACCCTGGCGCTCAGCACTCAGGGATGGCACAAAAAGAAATGTCCTTTTATAATAACTATAATATTATTCTTATTAAATCGCTATGATTTACAAATCTACATGGTATACAATTGAGTGGGCATCTATTTACATGATACGAGTAGCCTACTGACAGGCCAAGTAAGTGACAAAGGTGCTCAATGCATACCCCGGGCCTCATAAAAGCTGCAAACAAAATTAGCAGTCCGTAGTTATGTTATTAATGAAACATTCTCATGGGATGTCTCTGTTCCATACTATGAAATTTACTACTTTTGAAATCCCTGGGATGAGGAACATGGCTGTTCAACATCATTCACTTCATTGCAGGTCCTAAATGAAAACTTCAGTTCCTTATCCTCTGCACCGATGAAAGTAAATCCAATTACTTCATGATGTCTGCCCGTACTAATATTTATAAATATAATGGTGAAATAGTTTCCTTACCGATCCATATGGTGGTAAAATCTTTTGGCAGTACTAAGGAGGCATTGTGTAATGGTAACAAAATGCAGAAGGTACATCCAAAGTGGTACCAGGACAAAATGAAGGTTAACGTTGTAGCCTAGACGTCCAGTAGAAGTATTGTAGATTCACTTAAATATTTCTATGAATATTGGAAGCTGTCTCAAATGTCCGGGAGCCAAGCAAAAGCAGAACTTAAACTGAAATCCTTCATGTCCTTTGTAACTGGTGTGAAAGAAAAGACAAAACAGTATCAATTACAAATGCGGCAACCTTCATCTGTGCAAATAGAAAATAACAACAACTATCTCTCAACCTTAATCTGGATGATCAGTTTAAATCAACACTAAATGCGATCTCAACTTACTAGAAAACAAATATATTTTTTCAGAGGATTCTGGCCGGAAAGGGTACTTGTTTTACAAACTGTATGGGTAAGGCGTATGCCAAGTTTAATACGAACTGCAGTTTAAAACAATTTACCGTTAACAAGATTATTGCCGAGTTGAATGGTCATGCCCCTGACTGTACTTGATCATAATTATGTCTACCGAGCTCAGCTGCTACTGCCATGAGCAGTTTCAAAGTTTGGAGAAGAAAACAATAGCGGAGCAAAGCGAAATCTACAATCGTGGACAAAAGTAATGTAAAATTTTACTAAATCTCGATGAAAATGACCGAAATCATGGAAGATACTTAGTAAAGAAAAAGGGGTTCCCATTTGTGGTATTACAACACCATCTATCCCTCACCTCCTTTGAACGAGGAGGTGTGACATGCGAGTCACCGAAATGAAGATTTTTAAAATCAATCGTCAGTCGGAACGGGGGTTAGGCCAGTTTACATTAATTTATGTCCGAGATTATCTCTAAAGCTCCATGACAGAAGTTGCGTGAAAAAATTAAAGTTAAGCTCTTTTGCAAAATTGCTACCTTTTCCGAATGGTGCGCAGTGCATTATTATTCGTTGACAATTCAGGTCCTCGACATTTCAGATCTGATTCTTCAAACGTTGTTGTACGAGAAAAATGGAGCACTAGTTTGGGCAGTCTTTTTCGTAGATGATCAGGGGTTCGAGTGCAGAAAATGGTATTTAGAAACTGATGAACCGGATAAACAATCTGTTGGAAGATCATGGCATGAAAATCGATTTCAAGAACACGAGGGCCATAACAACTGCAAAGAATAAGAGCCACCACTTTGACTAATAAGCAAAATCTATAACGCCTTTATAGATTGAAGTACCTAGTTAACATCCTGACTGAAGGTGGGTTCTGCGAGGTCTACGTAAGATAAAATAAGTAGTGACGAATACTGCATCTATAGGTCTTAAAGGTGTAAAAATGTGGTTCTGGAGGAGGATGGAAAGTGAAGCAGGACAGAACTTAAGAGCAACGACCAGCTGCTGAAGCTCGCGAGTAAGAAAAGATCGCGATTGCATGTCATCCATAGGATGCAGAGAAACTGGATCTGTAACGTGCTGAGGCACGAAAGCCTCTCGAGAGACTTGATTATATGTAGGATGAAAGGTCATGGTCTAAGGGGACGTAGGAGGATGGCATTGCTGGAACAACATATAGGACATGGGCTATTATGGAAATACGAAGCAGAAAGGCCCATGTAAAAGACCGGCTGAACGCCATAATTTAGGACCTGTTGGCTGTGCGAAAAAGTCGAGGAGAAGAGTGCAGATTGCTTTGGTGCTCCTTGTGTATTTGGTACAACCTTTTATGAAGAGTTTTTATATGTACGTGGCGGGGGTTGTCAATTACAAGAAGGAAAGAAAAGCAGGAGGAGGATAAAGATTAGGAAGAAATAAAAGTAGCTAACGGAGATAGCGGACCCCAGTCAGGGAATGACAAATGGTCATCTTGCATAACTAATTACCAAATTATAGGCGTGCGTTACATCTTTATCCTTGGTATTAATTGACAACATTCGTTGCAGGTACTTAGCCCATCGACGTCATAAGCGCGGAAGACCAAGTGGACATTGGGCCCTCTATGTCGAACGAAGCTCCAGTGTATCGCTTGGTGTTACAAGTAGGGTACCGTTGAACTATCGCTTCCCCAGGCCATAGGGTACTTGAATGTAAAGAAATGGCGTATTTTAACCAATTTTTTCCACCGCTTATTCGGAGCCTGAAAACAGAGCAACAGAATTAATTTTAAATAGCGTTCTTTCAGTTATCGATTGTATGTTTAAATTTTTTACAAAGTCTTTCAAGTGCTAATTCGATTATAAATGTGCATATTGAATCGATTAAATTAGACCAAAGATTAATTCTCTTATTTATTTATGTCTGTCAATAAATAAAGCACTCATGTAAATATGTGCTTCTTTTCCCTAGGTTCCACAACCACAGATTCGAGAGAGGTAAGCGAAGTCATTTCATTTTATTTTTCTCTGTTTGGTAAGATGTGTAACGGAAGTGATGTTATCCAGAGCCGTAAAACCCTTGCACAATGATTACTTGAAACAAGTCAAATTCAAGAAAAGCCCTTTGTATTATATATGTATTAATATATACTCTATTATAATACATATGTATTAAAAAATGTTGGTTCATTGACATAACAAGATTTAATCTTATATTACCCGGGAGGTGAATCATATGTCAGGAATAACGGCTCTCCCTTACCCATCTTCGTCCCCTTGTTAACTTCTGACAAACCTCTATATTCCAACACTATCATTTTTCTCGTTTAGCAGTCTTACATCTTTTCCATTTCTAATATCAAGCCCTTTTTGAGAATTTCTAATCTTAAGCTGAAAGTCGAGTCCATGTGTTTCTTTGTTTAATTGTACCCTATGAATTCTTAAGGAAGATCTTGTTATTTATGTGCATGAAAATTTGCATGTCACATTTGGAAAAGTTTTTAGAAAAGGCAAGTATAATTGGAGTTATGTGCCTATGTTGGATAAAACGACTGTGTCTGAGTGAAAGGTAATAAAGTTTTGACATTGGGTGGTGCGTTTTCATTTTGGTAATCATTTGCTTTAGAAATTTTCTTAATGATGGAAAACCGGTAGCTGTTGAAATTATTAAGGAAAGACGTATTTTTAAAAAATATCTTTGATTCGCTGGTGGGACAAGATGTAACGAGGAAACTGTTTAAATCACATGCGGTGCTGTCGGACCAAGCAGATGGTGTTGGCGGACTCTCAATGGGACCGATCCGGAAGGCCTCCTTCGTCTATCAACCAAGGGATCGACGGCGTACAAGTATAATTTAAATTTTTGTTATCTCTCTTTGTCTTTTTGAGCTACCAAACGAAATAGGTGCAACGGAGGATATCTGATAGCGTTACTCACAGTCGATAGGCAGCTCTTTTCTCGCCATAAAAGTTTCTAGAGAAAAATCTAGGAACTTAATTTGCTAAACAGATTCAGTTGTGGTAAAGGTTTTCGCCAGGAAGTTGTCACAGCAACCATCTGGAGTGAGAAAGGAAAACATTGCGCAAAGGGTTTATTGGGAAGGGGTGAGAATAGAAGTCCGTAGTTGCAAATAGACACATATGTTGGTGATGTATCAGTCGTTTATATTAGTTATTTCTGTCAAATAGCACAGATATATCTTATATATACTTGTTATATGCCACAACGTATTTTAGCCCTTTCCTATCAAAGCAAAATGTTTTCTCCTTTTACACAAGACGATTGTTGTGATCAGTTTCTGGCGGAAATGTTTAGCAACAGGAAATCCGTTAGTCAACACAATTGGCAAATTTAATTCCAATTGATTTCAGAATCTGAAATTGTTTGATTCTATTTATTAGTTTAAAAACACAAAATATTTCAATTAATCAGGGTCCGTATATTCACTTACAAGTGAGTAATTTGGACAATTTCTGTTTATTTTTCAAATAGGCGTGTTCTTGGTTTTTCGTGAGTGGGCATGCGTTGCATTGAAAGTAGAAACTGCTTATTCTAAAGGTGCCTAAGCTTTTTCACAAAAAAGTACCAGTTAGAGCGTGTTGGTTTCCCACGTTTTTGACCAGAGCGCAAGTTGTTTGCCTGGTTCAGTAGCAAAGCAGCCCAATATCAAAATCGCTTTAGGGTGACAGTTATTTTCACAAAATCGCAAATGCACTTTTAAAATCGGTTTACTACAAGGGCGTGCTGCCCGAAGATGATTGTCTGTGGGTTGGCGAACTTGGTATAGCCATTATTTGTGCCACCAGGCAATTTTGTAGACAGTTTATGACCATCTCTGTTTGTGTGCACCTAGTAGTCATAAGACGATGATACTCAAAGCATAAAAGGACCCTGGGAATGTTAGTACTCGCTTACAATTTTGAATAATTTACGGATTTGTTAACCTTGAGGGATCCTAAACTCTACCCAAAAACTGCATGTATTTAAGGAAATTGGGATAATTCTTGACGTGGTCGTACGTTTGAAATTGATTCGGTTTCTAAGCTAACGCTTTTCAAAATGTTTGCCATGTATACAGTGATAAACATGGGACTTAATAAAGAAACTACAGAACATTCTTAGCAATAGGATTATCAGTTAGGGATTTTGAAGGAATCCTATGTTATATACAAAGGCAGAAAAAAGTGGCCAAAAGTAAACATATGGCTACAATATAGTAAATATAAAAGAATTTTATTTAAGACAATGAAAATTGTTTTATTAGGAATGTTAAAATGTGTATCTATTGTATCCATACCTTTGAGTAAAAATAGAATTACAAATATCAGAACAAATATTCAACGTGTGTTTATCTGTGTTCACACGCACAGACACACAAACACAAATGCATACATTCACAAAACGTACATTGCCATTGTCATGATTTTGTCATACACAAATATATTTCGTTCAATTACATGGCGTAGTTAAGTTTTCAGCTGTGACAGATGGCGTATTTGCTGAATGTTTTTTGTATTTTTTTTTTGCTATCGTTTGAGTTAAAAGAATATGGCTTTTTAAGGAAGTATAAATCACTGCAAGGGGTGAGATCTCTTCGATAATTGAATGCGTAGCTGTTTGATAACATTCGTGCGAAAGGATAAAACTTTCCTTTAACCCTTTTTCATTTTTGGGCGTAAGATGAACATTACGTAAGGCATCATGCAGTCGGCTGTTTCTGTACGGCGTAAATTTTTATAAATGTTTCGTAAACGTACCTTTGTAAGGGTCTTCTTTCTCAAGATTTGCAGTTGCAAAAATACTTAATTACACAATTATTAAATGTTAAAAAATTGGTAAACTTCTTCAGTGTTTTACTGCTTTACGTTGATGATATCAAACGTTAGCATGTAATCCCTGACTTTAAGCTGAAGAAATACGGTTGTCAAGATCTTCGCTAGACATCCCACAGTATATCATTCCTTTGGGAGATACCCTTTATCCTTTGGTGACTTATCTCATGTTGAGACTTTAACTGTTTACCTTTAAAACGTTTATGAACGACAGAGAACACAGATACTCCACGGAATAGCGGAAACATTGTGTATTTAAAAGCTTTTTTGATACTACTCAGAGAACAATCGTCAGGAGGGATTGAAATGAAATGAACGAAACAGACAGAGCCAATCAGAAATTGGACAGCCTGACAAGGTTTTGTATTTGAACCTATCAACGTCCGCTAAGACTGGGGGCCTATAGATTAACTGAATATGCACAATGAGAGAACGAATTTCTTTTGTTTGCAAAGCAGAGGTTTTTTTACTTTATGTGGACCGACACCAAAGCGGCCAAATGAAATGCAGACGTAGGCTGGTCTTGGATACGGAAGTAATCGTCCGTGCTCTGAGGAGTGCCTGATCAAAAAGCCTTTTAGTACACAAGGTTTCGGCTATTTCTTGCAGTTTTTACATGCATTCCATTTTTGTTATGCTGTCATGGATTAGTTCAGTGCTCTTACCTTGATGACATCGAAAGGTGCTCTCTTGCATTCACCAGATGGCTATTATTTCATCATTTGCAAGACAATCCATCATAAAATGTACCCTTTGTGAAGACGTCTTACCTGTGCTGCTCTAATTCTATGACATTACAAGTCGATATGTTTTTGAGTGTGATGTCGTATCTTCAAGATTTTATCGTCAAAGGTTCTGTCCGTTGAAGGACACTTCACTTTTCGGCTTTCCTATTAACATATCCAGTTTTAAGACAGTCTGTTTCTAACATAGGCTTTGTGAATTGTGATGTTTCAATTGAAAGTATGTCACTAGGAAATAATAACTAGGGCAGGCATTTCATGCCGAGATTTTATACTGTATAGTTATGGTACCCACCCCTTTCATCTACAACAGAATGTCGAGGGGAATAGTAGTAGTACTTTCGTTTGGTGTCACACCTCCACACCTCCACACCACTCCTTCTCAGCCAGCTCTTGAAGTACTCTGAGCACTCCAGTACGACTTCAAATGGAGGGGAATAAATTTGTATAGGGGGTGTGTCAAATTGAAAGTATACTTGTCGACGAAATACAAATACACGAAGTTTATTACATGATAAGGTAGCAGCTGGTTTAAATTACAAGCACATCAATTTTTACTGAGGCGAATCCTCTACCTCACCAAACAGCATAATAACAATTGATAAGGCAACCTTGGTGCCAAGTGGAAAAGTAATCCACTTTCAAAAAGTACAGCCAGAGGAAATATCTTTAACGAAACATACATATTTTCACATCTTACCTTTCGTCAAATGTTAGTGACAGCCAATAAATATAAAACGAATTTCCGTCATCAACTTAGAAACCGAAATGTTCGACTTGATTAAGATCCCTAAAAGAGCCCCTTTGAAGCTCAAAAGTCTTCATTTTCCACGCTAGGATGTACAATATCTGACCATACAGCCCCTGTAGTCGTCCCACACGGCTGTTGTATGCCATTGCTAACCTATCCCTCTGATTATGATGTACAGCATTGTCTTCCATTGCGTAGGAAAATGCTCTTGTGAGTCAATGAGCTTATAACGAAGCCGTTTCTTTCTATAAGTAAATGCGGCTATTACATGATGGCATCCTTACATCAGGGCTATGCTGTTAACAACTCAGTTGGGCCGGATTGGGAAATGAGACCCTAAGCTTGGCTAGATATTTTAGGCAGTCACGGAGGAGAAGGCTACTTCAAACTACAAACCAACGCAAGTAAATGTAGCATAAGAGGCATGAATGAGAAAATCCATTAGAAACGGTGCCTTGATTCACCATAACAAAGGAATGACAAAACAAAGCAATTTTGAATGCAATTTCGCGAAATTAGTTTTCTCTTTCTTTGGCTGAAACAAGAGCTTGTGGCACGCATCTGGCCCACAGGCCGCCAATTGAATGCCTTCTCTGGACTCTTTTTAGACACGCAGTTGAAGTTCTTCTAATGAAAACCTGCACAATTTCCCTCACCAATCCTTCTATGAGCTTCCTTCTTTAAGTATGACGATGTATTATGTATTTAGCAACATCTTACTATTGGGCATGAGTATACCCCGTTGTGCTGACTACTACTATTGCCCAAAATAAGATGTGGTATTACAACATACCCAAGATATTCCTATAAATGAATGACTCGTTCGCAAAGTCATTTTGGCCCGCCATAATTTGAGCCTTCACCATGTAGTACCATTTCTGAGATTCTTCTTGCGATGTCTTTCCTTTTAGCGCGGACATTCGATGCGTCAGATTCAAATACTTATGCATTTGGTAACAGCAACAGTTAACATTTCTCGTCGTTATAAACCAACTTTATCAGCCATCTGAAAGTAAAAATGTTATTTTGTCAGAAAAGCAGGTGATAAAATATTTCAAAGATCAGATGAGTGGCCTGTGAGATGCAAGAAAAGATCGAGATCCAGTTTCAAAATGCGTTATTGTATTCTTTGAGGGTTTTGCGGTAGCTATTTTGTCAACGCCCTGTGAGGCTATGAGTTTACATTTACGATGTCGTATAACTGGCTGATTTCATCTGGAATGCCCGTATTTCTTGAGCATTTCGCATCTGGGACAATTTCTGACTGGGACACAATTTCATTTTCTCGATGCGTAACACTTATTAGGATTGAGCTGGATAGGAAAGGAGTAGCAAACCATTACTGTTTCTTAATTTATTTGCCAAACACGTTTTCTTCATAAAAAGCAGTTATACTTTGCTCTAACCATTACCAAAACCTTGCTCTTACTGCACAAATCGTACGGGGGAAACATTGACGTCATCCCCTTGAAAGCTTTCATTGTGTAAGAATCTTTTCGCAAAAGATTTTAATGAAAATCATTCCGTTGGTAGGCATGCTACAGTTTACACTTCCCGCTACAAAGAGGTTCGTCGATAGACTGTCTGTCTACGGAGATGGTTTGAATTTATGGTGTGATGGATCATCGGCAATTTACAATGGCAAGAGCGTAGTGAAAGAGATTTTATGAGATCTTGCAAGTTTTTGATAGCTTGTGTGCCTGAGGCGCAGCGGCAGGCGTTCTCGAAATTGACGTTGAGTTGGTGTAGTAGACTTAGTAGTAGTTCACGCGGAGCGTCGGTGCTTGCCCGATTTACCCCCACCCCCCTCTCTATAACCACCACTGGGTTCATACCATTATACCACGGTGAGAAGTTCCATATGTATGTCTGATTTTGAATTTTGTGCATGTAAGGCAAGTCTTCATTCTTGGTTTTGCCTACTACTGAACGTCTCGAATTTAATTCTGACATCGTCATAGAGAAACTAAACATGTCATTGTCGACAAATCCATGACTAGCTACCAAGTTCCTTATTTATAGTTTTGATGGCAATACAACTCGGCCTCTTGACTAAACACGGGAATGTAGCAAGCAAGTGGGGACAATATAGCTTATACAGTGTTCTCCCTGGAGCGTTTTTGCGTGGGGCCCGCTACGCTGCTGTCATATACCGCTACGCTTCCACCCCTACCACTGCGTCCCACAAACACACTGCTACGCAAACAGAACTAAGTTTTGAATGGCATCATCGAGAGCTGCATGACAAACATCAAATGGCACCGTTTGCGAGCGACAATGAACCATTCTGAGATGAATGAAAACGCCCAATTCATATCAATTGGCATCTTTTTAGAAAGTCATTCCAAGGCATTTTCAGGTCAAAAATAGCGCGAGCTCATCACCCCCTGGACCCCAGTTCGATTTTGTTCCAGCCGCTACTTACAGATTTTTTCCCAGGGAGAACACTGTTATATGGATATATAGCGCACCCTAATGGCATTAAATTGTTACGAAAAGTGGCAGGACGTCTTTGGAAGAACTGTCAACCATTTTACACCTTGTGTGATGCCACATTGACATTTGGTAAGTGGCATCTTTTTAAGAATTGAAAATACTGTTTTTATTTTGATAGCCTGATAGCAGTATCATCAATGTAGATCACCCCTAATCCATTTGTCTTCTTTCTAATTGGAAAATATATCAGCACAAACTGGCAGATGAAATGCCTAGATTCTCACGATTTCTAAATATTTCCCAGCATCTTTCACACAACTCGCCTGTTTTTGAGGTAATGAAAAGCTCCCCAGCCCCCAAAACATGATACACATGTATGTGGTTTGAGCCACAAAATTGGTTCCCTAATTACCGTGACTACACCACTATGTTTCTGCTATTTTATAACACTGCTGTACAACATAGGCTAATGTTGTTTACAACTTTGAAAAATGCAATATTTGATGCATAGAAGTCTTAAGACAATTGAACAAAAGAGAGAAAATAAAAAGGCAGTCGATTTGAAAAACAAAAAATTACTTACTTTACCTTGTTTACTTTAAGCTCTGTTGGCTAGATCCATTTGACCTCCTTCCTTTGTTTCAAGGCCTCTCTGTGGCCTGCTTATGACAAGGCTTGACCTATTTGCTTCTGTGAGCAGTCCTTGATATCATCAATCCAGTGTCTCCTGGGTCTGCCATTCGCCGAGTTCCAGCTGTCATTCCCAGGGTTGCCACTTTCACCAACCTGTAGCCATTTACTCGGCATATTTCAATATGTCAATTTTCGTTCTCTGCTTTTCGAAATGTCATTGCCTTAGTATTCCTAACCTTACTACTACCTTCAATTTCTTCTGCTGGGTTGGCCAGCATTCCTCCATAAGAACAAAAACGTCGACAAACGGCAGGTTGCTAATGCAAACTCTATGAACAATTTGGCCACTTAAAGTTCCCCGTACTGGCTGTAGCACCACCAAGTAAATTATTAGAATCAAGGCTGATAAAGGATCTCCTTGCCTGCTGCTTACCCCCAGTTGGAACCGATCTCCAAGCTCAAAGCTTACTCCCACAGCTTCTTAGACGGTATTATAAATTGCTCTTAACAATCTTGTTATACTAACCAACACATCCCTAATTAGATACCATAGGAGCTCAGAGTAACTCTTATTGCTGGATACTTGGTAGAATCAAGTCGCTTCTTGAAATCTATTACATAATCGTTTGCAAGTGTACCCTGTCTTACCAATGTATTTTCAGCAGTTACCCACAGTTTGAAAATTTGCTACACAAGGCTCGTTTCACAACGGAATCCAGCTTGTTATTTTGATACGTATAGATCTATACCTACTGTTAACCTTATAAGTAAAACCACCAGCAGTACCTTAAACCGATGATTCACCAGAGAGAGTATCCTGGTTTGCTATAGATCATTGGATCACCTTGCTTGGTTAGTGTAACAAGTGACAAATAGCAATAGTAAATTACGACGACTTGATGGCCTGATTTGATAGTGGTCTTGCAGTGGCTCGTCACACTATCCAGCGCTGCCTACAACGACAATAAACGCAAAGAACAGAATATCTGGGGACTAACTCCAATAATGAAAAGTATTGAATGCACAAGGGAAGATAATTACAAAGACATCCATTGACTCAAGGTCTCGCTAAAGGTTACAATTGACGCTTCTAGATAGAATCCGTCTGGTCATTGATGAACTTCTTCCTCCGAAGTGAAATATTTCCGTCAAAAGAGATCTGCCAAGTACCATTATATTTGCCTTGTTTGCTTGTGGATTGTAGTGAGGCTGCGATGAGAATACCAGATACCACAAGTGTTTAGTCGCTGTTAAGTGTGGTTCCTGTGACAGATTGTGGGGATTCCATTGGCAGACGACGTGACCATTGAATAGATATTCAAAAATGGCTGGAAGGGAAAAAGCGTTTTATCTTGGAGGTAAGAACCGGGTAGGCGAGGTTCGCGGAGCCTGCCCTTACAAAATAGCTTGGAAGGACTGGCTGTGAAGAACGAAGGAAAGAGTCTCAGAAGAAGGAGACGGATACTCTGGATGTCCATTTTATACACATGAATTGAAGACGTGGGTCGGAAAACAAAGACGTGGCACTTTTTTGAGATTTCTAAAGACAGAGAGCCATAGCATACCAGGGTTGCCTGCACCGTTGGATATTGCATCCAGAAGAAGAAGTAAAAGCATCAGTAATGTGAGGCATACCTGCTAAGGATATTTGAACTCTCGTACTTACTGTCAAAGAATAAAGGTATAACTTTGTATCCAAACCGGCGTTCTTCAAGGGTGCTTACTTGCCCCATTTCTGTTCTTCACCATCAGCTTGGAGTATGCCTTCCGCTCCACATAAGCAGATTAACACGCTCTAGCACAAAATACACAATAAGCAACATGGTCTCTCCACAACATTATATACCTAGCAATGCACACGCAATAACCCGAATGAAAAGATCAGGTTTCCCTCTTATGGCGATAAATGTATCACCGATTTTTCTGAAAATGGAGATTGCTCATAAAGAGTAATACAGTAATACTAGACATGGGGCAAACTGTTGTTGTAAGTAGGCAAAACACATTCTTTTTGTGATGTCACTTCCTGAGTCACACAGAGGGTAAGATGGAAGTGTTTTTTTAGGTTTTGAAGGTTAGGAAACAACTAAAATTTATGTTTAAAATAACTTGAAAAATTGAGGTTAGCGCAAAAGAAAATTAAGTTATATAGTACTATAATTGTACTGGTTTTGTTCTAACATAAAGAAATACCAACATTGGCTTTGACAAGACTATGATCAGCAAAATATCGTTCAAGTAAGGGACTTTTTTCTAAAAGGTACATTTGAAGGTGTCTCGCAAATTGATAAGCGGGGGCTGGGGGTGGAAAAGGCATGGCGTAGGCAAAGTTTTCAAAGTAAGTGGCGGGGGGTGGGGAGGCCAAATCGAAAGTCGAGATTACTCAATTATAGTGGTTATCTAGAACAATTCCTTTACAGGAGTTTACCACAGCGAAGGTTGTCTTAATGTTGACACCATAAAATGTTGACCTACATCGCGCAGCATGTTGAGGAGTAAGTATTTAAGTGATTGCAAACTATTCAATTCCTAGAAGTATCAAATAAAGTAGATATTTGAACAGTTTGCGTGATCGTTCATAAAATTCGAACTTGCCAGCTTACCCGAAAGATAATTCAAAGTATTTTGTTCCTTCATTTAAGAGATCCTTTCAGCATGGTTTTGCATGGTTTGGACTTTTTGGGTGTTCCTTCCGTCTTACGTTTACCTTGTCAGAACCTTCTTGTGTAGTTAATAATTCAAATGCTTTTCGGTGTCAAACATTTATGAGTACTTCGAAGATGCCGAACATGTACTTTAAGATCTCCTTTACCTACCACCTTATCTTTGTAGATGGTGCAAACATTGCGCTCGTAAATAGTTTTAAGTACATGGTGGTGCATATGGTATATACATTCAGTTTGCAACGATTGGGGTGCCGTCAAGTGCCAGCAAAAGGCATTAAAAGCCCCGGTAAAAAAGAAAATGATCATCAGGTCATCAGGTCATCAGTCGAAGCCATTTTGTTTCAAAGCTTAGAATCCCGATCTGTAAAACCTGTCTCTCCCAAACAAACTCAATAGAATTTACAGCAACGTGTTACTGGCAGTTATTTATATTTCGTGACTCAATTTATCCATCAACTAGTCGTTATATGATCCGTTGTCGCCTATATTCACGATAAACATCTTTGGAACATGTTGGTGAAGCATTGATTCAACTGGAAGTCTTTGTTCTGCCCCAAGATGCGAGATGGTGGATCGATAGACACCATATCAATATCGGACTGCGTGTTCTGGCAGGACTGAGAAAAACGAATCATGGATGTATCACCGAAGTTACTCAATAAAAATTCTTTGACAGACTGTGGCGTCACATTGGAAATGCTTTACCCATAAGATGATAATGACAAAAGGCCAGCTTCAAGAAGGTAGCAAATTGGAATCCGTTACATCTGTCCTTTTAACAAGCATTGTAACTTACGATCAGTGTGCTTTAATTTGGCAAAATAGAGGCACACTTTTATCATTACCAATCAATTAGTGTGCAAGCCATTATTTGAGGAAAGAGCTTGGTGCCAAGTTAGTGCCAAGTTTTTTTGCGTGCAAAGTACGTTTATATGGGACTGCACCTAAGCGAATATTTAGGGTTTACAATTTGAGGAAAAAGTAACAACAAACTCTCATTACAATAAAATATGTCCGCCAGCGAGCAAAGGAGGTGAGGATACTTTTCTCAGGCAACAAAACCCAAGGTTGGTAGATTTATTTCTAGAGGTTGGTAAAACGTTGACAAAACTTACATGGTTGTTTCGACACTAGTAGTTTCAATGACTGAGACGGAAAGGTAATTTCCAAGTGGAATATTGTAAAACAGAGTATCGGAATATTGCAAAACACAATATCGTAATATTGTAAAACACAACGTCGGAATATTGAAAAACAGAATATCGGAATATTCAAAAACACAATATTGGAATATTGTAAAACACAATATCGGAATATTGTAAAACATAATATCGGAATATTGAAAAACAGAATATCGGAATATTGTAAAACACAATATCGGAATATTGTAAAACACAATATCGGAATATTGTAAAACACAATATCGGTATATTGTAAAACACAATATCGGAATATTGTAAAACACAATATCGGAATATTGAAAAACACAATATCGGAATATTGTAAAACAGAATATCGGAATATTGAAAAACACAATATCGGAATATTGTAAAACACAATATCGGAATATTGAAAAACCGAATATCGGAATATTGTAAATCACAATATAGGAATATTGAAAAACCGAATATCGGAATATTGTAAAACACAACATCGGAATATTGAAAAACACGATATAGGAATATTGAAAAACCGAATATCGGAATATTGAAAAACACAATATCAGAAAATTGTAAAACACAATATCGGAATATTAAAAAACATAATATCGGAATATTGTAAAACACAATATCGGAATATTGAAAAACACAATATCGGAATACTGGGAGCAGAATGTCGGATTACTGAGAAGCAGAATGTCGGAATATTATACAACACTTCTGTGAAATGTATCCAACAACAGATTCCGGACGGATTAAATACTGAAAATGTAAATGAGCTTTGTTAGAACTTTTCCGAAGAACAAGCTCAGACATTCTACATCTTTAGTGTGAGCATCTATTTCCCAGTAGTGTTTATTGATTGTGCGACCTTTTTGTTACAATTTTTCAAACATTTATTGTTTTTCCTTTGTTTTTGGCAGTGCGTTTTTTTATTTTACTTTCCAGATGATGCAGTCAGAGCTTGATTCCTTAAGATCAAAGCTTCATAAGGATTCTTCAGATTCAGTGGAAGCGCATAACGAACTGTTAACGGAAAAGGAAGGACTATTCAAGCAGAAGAAGGAATTGGAATTAGAGAAACAGGGATTGCAGGAAAAGCAACTAAAGCTTGATCTTTATGTTAAACAGGTAGAAGAGAAGACAAAAGATATGCAAACAGTGACAGAGGTACTTGATTTATATACCTAAGATGCCATCGTTACAAAGACTGTATTATTAAATTTGTGTTTAAGCTGGTGTGTCTGTCTGTGTTCGTGAGTGTGTATGTCTTTTCTGTGTGTCTGTATATCAACCTCTGTGCATGAGTATGTTTGTGTGTCTTTGTGCGTGCTTGTGTGCACGTGTGTGTAGATGAGTTTGTCTGTATCTGTTTGTGTGTCTTTCTGTGTGTTTTTGTATTTTTTATCTATGTGCATTTCTTTGTTTGTGTGTGTGAATCAATGCGGGTCAGGATGTGTCTTAGCGTGCATGTGTGTTACAGTCTGCACGAATGTGTTTATGTGTAATTGTGTAGTTGTTAGACTATTCTAGATACATTTATAACTTCTTGTAGTACTTTGAAACTCTAGGAGCTCTGATAGGTTTCGAGAAGACATTACTAAATGGGAGAGTTTTCAATCGTCGTTGTTTGACCTGTAGGGAATGACGTCACTAAAGCCGAAGCCGATTTTTCTTGGCATTTGTACATCAGGGCACAGTTACTGTCTACGTGTAGACATGACAATTCGAAACTTTGACTGTCCGATATCAACGACTTGGAGCCTCATTTAACCCCCTAAACCACTTTTCAATCCCAAAGTTAAATAATTACTGTTATTATGACAAACTGCATTTTATTAACTTTTAGCAGACATCAATCTACTAGATGCTGATACTGGTTATGACACTAGGAATGTTCTTCAAGACAGCTCCAAACCATAAACTCATGTTAAGTTTAAAAAGTTACTTAAAGCATATCACCATCTGATACCACTTTTCTAAACTCTGAAGCGTATATATGTATGTATATGTATATATATATATATACACATATATAGAATATATATATATATCTATATATCTCTATATATATATATATATACATATATATATACATATATAGAATATGTATATGTCTGGCACTGATGAAGGCTCAAAGCCGAAACACAATAAATATTAATTAATGAATTTCCCCGTAGTGGCTGTGGTATTCATAACCACTTTTACTATGGTGCAGCGAGAAGACCTCTCATTTGGGTGAAAGTTGGGGTCTGATATGTTGTAATCAGCCGGAGAGACCATCATATAACTATAGGTTGGAAGAGGTGCCCGTTACCAGAAGAGGCCGCATGTTGCTGTGACTATCCTGAAAGCATTTCTGGCATAGGTTTAATTTCTTCATAAACACATGTATTGTTTTTATGTAGCAGATTCTATAAATGACATCAGTACATCAGTAACAGCAACAGCAGTAACATCAGTAACAGCAGTAGCAGCAACATCAGTAACATCAGTAACAGCAGTAACAGCAGTAACAGCATTAACAGCAACAGCAGTAATAGCAACATCAGTAACATCAGTAACGTCAGTAACATCAGTAACAGCAACAGCAGTAACAGCATTAACAGCAACAGCAGTAATAGCAACATCAGTAACATAAGTAACAGCATTAACAGCAACAGCAGTAATAGCAACATTAGTAACATCAGTAACAGCAGTAACAGCATTAACAGCAACAGCAGTAATAGCAACATCAGTAACAGCAACAGCAGTAATAGCAACATCAGTAACGTCAGTAACATTAATAACAGTATCTTGCCGTAACCTCTCTGTAAGATTTTTGTGTGTGTCATCTTTAGGTCAGAGTTCCCGAGTTGGTCAAGTTACACCGGCATTTATTTCTGCCAAGACAGCCTTTGTTTTCATCGCCCGGAGAGACAACTCTTGATAGAAAGGAAGACAGCTGGCAAATTGTAAAGTTTCTCAAATCTTTATCGAATGAGCTGCAAACAAACTTTGATAAGATACAAAGAGCCTCGGTTTCAGTGCTTTATGTTGATTATGACTGGAGTCTCAACTTGCCGTCAAAAGGAGAGGCGCCAATTTCAGTACGAGGCTACAATGATGCGGGTTATAACGACTCTTCTGGTGGCACTTCAGTGCCGCAGAAAGTGACTAATTTATCTGAGCCAGTAAGCGTGTATCTCCAAGAGGTATTTCCATTGGCTGGTAGTATTATTTCCGTCTGTATCAATCATCATAAACTGCTGGCAGTGACAGATGAGCTAGTAAACAATCAAACTTACGCTGAAGGCTTCCGTAGTGACGAGGTTTCCTCATTGGTTAATTTTGTTAAACAAGGTCTTTCGAACTTACATGAAGTTTCTAGTCAGTACCAAGTATTACAGAATCAATTAAAGGAGAACTGCTCATTTTTCCTTCGTCTTATGAAACATTTAAAGAATTTGACTGCGTTTGAGCCGGGGGCAGGGAGACTGGTACTTAATGTAGTTAAGACATGTCTTCAAGATATCTGTTATACGCGCCCGGACGTTAATCACTTTAACAAAATTTTGTGTGGATTGATGGAATACTTTTCACACTTTGGCCAAAGCGAAGTATTACTGGATATGATCGGTGGGAAAATAAATCTTCTGCCTGGTAGACTGAGAGACCAATTTCTTTTTGATGCTGTTCGCCAACTTGCTAAGAAGATTCACGTCTTGCAAGGTAACTCCAAAGGAAATTCAGATCTCTATGTAAAACTGAGATCAACCGTCCTAGAGATTTCCGATATTAATTGCCTCCAGCAGCTTGTCTTGGACAGCATAGTGCTCTTCCCAGCATATGAAGCATTGGAAACATTGGCTCTGGTCATTGAAAAGTGTGAGCACAATGCAACTGTGCTGGATGAGTTGAGGAAAAAGGAATCTGAAGTTTTATGGTGCCATGAGGTAATCTAGAACTATATTTCATCTTCTTGTTTTGCTTTTGGACCTCTTCGCAGTTGACTCTTTGTCTGAATTAGTGTATGTGTAACTTTGATGTAGCCACTAACTGACACCATATAGTAGGAAGGCACCGTTTCTTCATCACTATACCTTTTGCCACTGACGACAACATCTCTTGCTAATAGAACTGCCTTTTTCTCTTTTTTATGTAAACCGCTATTTCATAGATAAAAACAAAATGAATGCACAGGATATTTTTAGAATGTGGCAGCAATTCAACGTTGTTACTTTAGTGTTTTTTTGTTCCATCTTCCTTACTGATGAGGTGTAAATGAAATGACATGATTTTTAAACCACTACAAGTAGTGCATTAGGTTGTTTAGGAAGCGAAGTTACCTAGTTGTACATACAGCGCTGCTATGCTCTGCGACTGGACTGTTTCTTATATTTTTCATCAACGGTACTTTTGTATCATATTGGCTGATAACTTTGTTGCAATCTCTTATCTATACGCCAGTCGTTACATTTTTATGGTGCTTAGTATATACACATATGTGCCATAAAAAGCTACTGTCACGGAAAATGATTTTTTTTACCCTGATATTCTGAGTTACAGCAACCTATGTGCAATTCTGATGGATATTTTAGGCCCAGGCCCTTGACCAGTTCACCATGAAGCAATAGACGATAACCTAGCATAGAGGGTTATCATACATCTTTTGTCAATGGAGAAATAGTGGGGCTGCCCTTTTTGATTTAAGTAGTTTTTATATACTGTGCAGAAACATTCGAGGAAGTAAGTGCCATTCTGCAAAGCAGATACAATATTAACTTGAAGGGTCTAATGCTGGAAGCTTTAAGTGGCTGCGGGAGAAATAAGGGTATGTTTACATCGTGGTTTATCCTATCTCAATTAGTAGATCGCATACCACAAATAAGAGTGTCCCGTTTTCAAATGTCGATGGCGATATCGATTCTCTACTTTTCTGATATCTTTCAGAAGAGGTTTGATAATCGTAACAAGCCTTTATGCAACCGATAATGATCATTCTAATTGCACTTGGTTCCTTTAACAGCCACTACTTAAAAGTTTATTAAACAATGCTTTGGCTTTTGGCACTTTGAACGACGATTTTCGTTATAAAAACAAAGATGAACACTTTTCCTAGGTTTCAAAGCTCATGGATCGCGATAGCCTTGCTAATCAAAAGAAAGACGAGGATAGCACATGCTGGCAACAAATACATGAACTTGTTAGAGCAAACCCTGAGGAAATTGCTAACTGTCTCATGACAGAAAGCCGATTTGATCTGCTAGCTGCATGGTCAGAGCATTTCAACATGTCCATCGCACTGGAACAGGTACGTATTGGTTGTACTGTTTGTGTCAAAGAGTACATAGAGTAGTGTGGTTTATTTTCGTAATCAATGCTGAAAAATTGCTGAACCCTTTTACCAACAATTCGCAAGAAACAAATACCCAGCAAGACAGCAGAAATGAAATCTATCCATGCATCCATGCATATAGGCATACAGCCCCACACGAACTCTTTATCGATCACTCCATCTATCCGTAAGTCCACCTTTCTCTTGCTCCGTCTGCTCTTCTTTCAAAATCAATTATTCCCAACCATGGTCAACCACCACCTTTCCCGACAATCGGTACGCTTATGTTTATGAAAAAAGCATGATCCATCTCTCTTAACATAAATAAATAACAGTAGCTATAAGTCTCTCCGAAGGTGAGCTTGCTCAGACAAAAGGAAAATAGTTCGCGTCAAGGTTTGGTCATCAGTCAGAAAAGTCCTACTGAAAACTTGACACCTTGCTTCTGTTAGGGAAGGATAGAGACGGGGAGGAAATGAACTGGCGAGCCTACCTCGCCATGCCATAGCTAAGGACAGGTGATTCTGTACCACGTTGCAGCCCCGGGGCTCAATATGATGGTAAGAGACCATCTTTACCTTTGGTTGTGTATGCATGTTCAAGTAAATCTATTTGGTGCCAGTTCCGCAAGGGCGTTTATGTAGTAGGCAAGTAAGTGGAGGAAAGTAGACAAAGAATCTGTAGAATCTGTAAGTAACATTAAGTAGCGCAATATGACCGTGAAATAGCATGAAATAGCTCTGGCAGAGTAACATGAAGTGCTTTAATAACAATGTTTTGTTCCATCTCCTCGATCTCAAAGGTATTGTTTTGCCAATGAAGCCTCAGTTATCTTGTTATCACCCTTCAAATTTACAACCCTAATTACACATCCCACCGTATTGGGAACAACCTTACATCAATAGACACATGGTAAATTGGCAAAAGTAACGTCCTTTTAAATCTTTTTTGTTGACAGGAATGTTACCAAGCTAAGCTTCTATCTGTCATCAGTGAGTCACCACTGGACATCATAAAAGCCCACCGTGTCCTTGAGCGGAGCGATAGTCAGAATTTAGCTCTAGCTACAATCCAGACGCTACTAGACAGGGCAATTTTAAGTCTTCAGCAATCTTTATTTCTGACAGACTACATCTTAAACAATTTGATAGACAACTTAGGCCAGGATGAGACGAAGCAGCTAATCTTATTAAAGATAGGGACAATGTCTCTGCAGTGCTTGCGACCGCACATGAGGAAAAGCTATCAAACTTTAGTAGCGAGACCCCTATTAATTTTGGAACAGTTGCTCATGAATATGAAAGTGGAATTGGCTGAAAAAGTAACGAAGATCATACGGAAGGAGGTTGGAAACGAGAAACACAATGAACTTCTGAGCAACTTAAGCGCAGATTGTGATGACTTATTTGCTAAGTACGCAGCCAAGTCTTTGGAGCTTCCTGCTTTGAATGCCGATATAACTGGCGAAGGAGGTAATTTTAGAGGCTGCATTCATTGGTTTTGATTATGTGTGATTTCCCACTATTTATAACAAGGGCATTCGTAACATTCCCAATGACTAATAGTGCCAAACATAACATCGCTGTATAACCATGTTATGAGACAACCCATTTAGGAAATCAGTTTAGCTACCATTGCGAGTCCATACCATCCCAAACTCTTGCTATGAATGAAGCCCCCTTGTCTTTCAAAGACGTTTATGAGTGTTACGTCAACAGTGGATCGGATTTATGCCTCAGTATTTTGAAATCTAATCTTACGGTGCTGATGTGTAAATATGTCTGCCTAAGAATAGGCCCTCAGCCGCTGTAGTTGATATCTTCAGACCAACTTGTTCTGTATCCACCATTTTTGAAAGGTGTCATTAGAGACGAATGCGACGCATGATGAAACGTGAGTTTCTCTTTGATGGTTTCAGTACCTCTGGGATAAATGAAATACTACTGTGTAGGAAGAATGTGTTTCCATGTAGGAAGAGAAATTGCCTTTTGCGGATTTTATTCTTGTAAGTTTGCCTTCATTCTTAGAAAATGTGGAATTTATTTATGCAAGTTGAGCTTCCTCTCTAGGACATTCTGAATATCTTTTTGCGAATCGTATGAAATCAAAGGGGAAAATCCCAATAAAAGTACTCTTTAACATCCATTTTTTCTCGCCATCCACAAGCACGGTAAACTTCATAATTTCGACCTCTCTAGCCTTCTTCGCTTCCAGTAAATGACAACATCTCACGTGATGCTAATCCAAAGTTGATTAAATGTCAGAGTGACTAAATTGACAGGAGGTTCCTTTACCGTTCTATGTAGTAACGCTTTAAAGTTTTAAAAATATTTTGAAAATAAGGGCATATATTTTTGCGATTCTTCTTATAAAGTCTATAATTTGGGATTAATTTTTTTCTAATCAGGCTTGCGTGTTGTAAATTTGCCGAATCAGGTATTTTTGCGAATTTAAATCAATTTTGCAGAAATTATTGTCACAGTGTGGGCTTTTTACAAGAGATTTATCTTCACAAATCTCTTCCAATGTGTGTAAGAGGAAATTTATTTGGTCATACTAACGTGTCTTTAGGGGCATTTCAAATATTATTGATAAAAGACGACTCACTTTAACATATTTTGATTTTCCGGGGTTCTTATATGAGTTAAATTACTACACGCTTCACTGAATTCCCGCATCTTTACTTGTAGGAATAAAGCAGAATGGACAAGATACCTCTCCGAAAAAGTTAGAAAGAAAGCACTCACGGCAGCCAAGCTCGACATCGAAAATCAATGTAAAAGATTTAAAGAATGACGAAAAAGTGACTGAGACAGGTATTCAAAGTAAGACCGTAGTAACGAAAGACCGCCTGAGCACCCAGCTACCTGTGAAACCGCTGAACAGGCAGGAGTGGATGAAAGATGACGCAGTTTCCTCCTGCATAATATGTAGACTGGGATATTTTAGCATGGTAAGCTCGTGCACGCAATAAAGGTTATTTACACAGAATTGTCTGTGAATGGTACATATTACTTGACGTAAATTTTAAATAACGTAGACCTCTTGCGCGTGTATAATGGATCTAGTCTGCACTTTTCCCTTTATCTGCGGTACTGAGCGCACGCGAAAATGTTATATTTCCATGTAAATGCAGCAAATGTACTGAATTATATAAAAAGATATTCGTTTCTGCCCAAGCATATATATTTTATGTCGTAAACTTGTTTATAGATGGAGTAAATTCATCTTGCAGCCACTTTTATGCTGTTCACTTGGCGTAAATTTTGTTTCTTTAACTCTGTGTTACAGACCTTCCAACTCTTATGGCATAGCCGGGAGGTCTCCAGGTTTTGACTTGTTTCTCGAGGTCTCCTGCTTAGCAAAGAAAATTTCCCGGTTTCGATGGTTCCTTAGCTATCTCCCAGTTTTTTTCAAAAATCTCATGTTTTTTAACTCTTTCGACTTCTGGCACATAACAAATGGTGAAAATGATGTAATCGCCATTAGTAAAACCCTTGTTTAAGAGTAGTGAGGTGTTGCTACAAGAAGCTAGAAGCTGTTGAGATGTGGTTCTTAAGGAGGATGCAGAGAATTTCTTGGACGGATCGGGTAATAAACAAGGAAGTACTAAGACAAGGAAGCAGCAGCTGGAATTTTTAGGGCATGCCCTGAGAAAGGAAAGTCTAGAGAATCTGATCCTGACTGGACGAATAGAGGGGGTGAGAGACAGAGGCCGACAGAGGCCGACTTTCTTGGGAAGTCTGAGGGAGCTGGTGAGGAAGAGCTGGAGAAGAGACATCAAGACGAGTGACCTCATGCACCTATCCAGGGACCGGAGAAAATGCACCATCATGGTCACCAACGTCATAGGACAAGGCACTTAAAGAAGAAGAAGAGGTGCCTTTACATTGTCCTAGGAACAATTTGGTCTCGGGATATATAGACCATGAAATTTGTTTTCTCTCCACTAGCTGATAGTTAAGTGATGGCAAAGAATTTTTGTTTTCTCCCGGATTTCTCATGGGCTAATCTCCCAGTTTTTTAGCCATTTTTATCTAGATCTCCCATTTTCAAAAATTTTAGGTTGTAACGTCTGGTGTTGTCACACACAACACTTCTATTCTACTATCAACTTCAACTAAATATATTGCTTTTTTTTGATAATTTTAGTCTGCCTTTTATTTCAAATACAACTTAAGTCAGTTTTGTTAAGTTAAAGCAAATTTAAGGGATTTGAGGGATTTCCTCCAACTGAGATGGAGAAGAAGTCCATATGGGGGGACCAGGTGACAAATGAGGAAACTGATCCTGGAGGTTGCCATGCCACTTGAGAAAGTGATCAGACCATTTTACTGGTTGATTAGAAAGTATTTGGTGTGAAAAGTGACACATTCCAGCAGATAATACCAACCAACTACACTATATATGCCATAAATACTACAATATAAATATAATTGGATTGTTTACTCCCACATAAATGGGTTTTTGCTTTTTGTCTAATTTAAATGCATTATACCCCTAAGATAAGGTTGCTCCTTCCTTTAGGCCTGATACAACAAGAAGACCTTGTAGCAAAAAAATACTGGTACAAATAACATCATGGCATACATATCTTTTCATGCTTTTAGAATGATATTTGGCAATATAAGTATCATATTCATATTATAACGTGCCAAATTTGTTTATATGGGTCATTAATCTACTTCAAACAGAATCTGGCTAAATGGTAAGAAAACTTGTCATAAGTCTGATACAGTTTCAGGGTAATTATGGATAGGATTGAAATAGTAACATGTGTGGTACAACAAGAAGAATTGTGTCCAGTCTAGTCTCTGTGAACACTCATGCATTCATACACAGTAAGATGGCAACTTCAAAAGAGGGGACCATGAAGGTTTCAGTTAGGGTGATGATGCCCTAAAAGGAAGGTAGGTAGATAGGTAGGTAGGTAGGTAGGTAGGTAGGTAGGTAGGTAGGTAGGTAGATAGATAGATAGATATGTATAAAATATATGGCAACAAAGTTTTTGTACTATATATAGTTGTGTTCTTTGCTAAATATTTTTCAATACTGGGTCTGGTACAATTTTTGAAAATAACATGCAGCAAAAGTTTGGCATATTGTTTCGGTATTGATTAGACAGTCTTTTACCAACCACATTGTGCAACATACCAACCAATAGTGTTTAATGGAAAATTATCTTCATAAACTTTTATCAACTATATACATTGGATTATTTACTGGCTATCACTGATAGAATCAGACCACCAGAAAGAATGTTCTTGAGTGGAATGTGTGATATGTGTTGCATACTTTGTGAAAATAAAACAGTTTTTCGTAACTACAGATTTCTAACTTACTGATGTGGGGATATGTGTCAAATGCTACATCATGATTATAAAATTGGATTTCCAAAACTCAACGTTAAGGGTCTCAAACGGTTGAACAACCACAGCTGATGCCACATGTGGTCAGAAAATTACCAACAAACTTTTTTGAAGAGAATAAATAATAAAATAGAGAAAATAATAAAGGCACTGGGTATTAACAAAGAGCAAAGGAAACATTAAAGAAATGTAGTGTCATTGAAATCCTTAGAAAATATAACCTCCATCGTATCTCCCAAGATCAAATAAAGTTTCTATTTCATGAGATATTCTTTTTGGCATCGAGAAGAAAGCAAAGAAAAGATGTTGATCGCAGGAAAATTTAAAGGGAACTTTTAGAAACATTGACTATGTAGAATCCCCAATCTTCTTTACATAGTCTACATTCTTTCAAACGTTGTCAGTATATAAATAAGTGATATCAATTAGTAATAGCCTTTAACTTAATCTGATTTGTTTTGCAACTTAAAATTGTTGACGATTCGCCTTTGCATTTGGAGAACTTAATTGAACTATCATTAAAGCTCTTAACCAACTCGACGGGATCACAAATTCTGTCTTTCTAGTCTCGATCTGACAAGAATTATCTGAATATATAACTAATGTTACATTGATAAATTTCGTAGACGTTCATGACAACCTTTCAACAAATGACATGCCTTTCATTCAAGGATTATCACCAGTTTTCAAATTCTCGAATGTTATCTCTTGGCCTATGTAGTGGATTTTTATATAGGCCTACAGAATTTCTACTTCGCGTTTATGAATTTTCACAACTTTTCACTTGAGATCAATTAAGCTAACTGGCTTTTCGTTTAATGGAACATGTATTGCAAAATAATGTAAAGGGCAAATTGTCATTCAAGGAAAGGAAAATGTGTCAAGATTTTTAGTTTTTACGTGTAGGCTAACCTACTTTATGCGAGTTTAGTTTCGCCAAATGTTTAGTTGTAAAAAGGAAATGTGTCCCAACCAATTTTCTAACTGCTTCTACTACTGTATTATGTCTTGTTCTAGTAGAGGAAATAAAAGATTACGGCAACAGCAGCCACGTTTTTCTACTGGGACGTGAGCTTCATTGATTCTTCAGACTATTTATGTTTGTAACCGGCCAGTAAGTCAGATTCACATTCTGATATTTTCGAAGATCGACCTGTTTTAAGATCACATTCGCAGCAGGCTACAACAATATATAATTTAGAACAGAGATCCTCAACTCTTGCCTCGTGAAGTAACAAGAACCAAGAACAAGTTCCTGACGATTAACGTATAGATTGGAATGTAAGCAAAGCTTGATATCAGTTAGAACTGGACTCACCAAAATGCAGGAAGGGCCCAGCAGCAGATGAATCCGTTGTGGTGTTCATACACAAGACAATTTATCTTATCCCCTGTAGACTCCTCCCTGTATTATCTTTTCCTTATTCCGTCCAAAATTAATGATCTTGACTTCCAACCAAGTCTAGACAAACTGGATCATTTCCATGCTAAACAGTCATCTCTTTTCATTGAAAACAACAGGAAAGCGAACCACATGCATGGCAGCACATACAACTCTTTCTCTTTACTCTACTCCGTAAATGAGCATCGGTATTATGATGTCCAACAAATTTTGAGAGTTACCAAGAGAGATTATCAATTAAACGTGATTAAATACTTGATCTGACGCAAACCTGTTCCAGCCAAACGTCTGAGTCAAACCGGTCCCGTAGCAAGAAAGTAGATCACTACGAAGACAAAGATGGCGGTCTTCGTTTTACTACGGTCGATTTGTTTACAAAAATTAAATTGTGGATAAGAGTGAATTCTGCTGTCGTCGCTGTTTGTGAAAATTAGTTCCTGTATTCTAGACGCTTCTTTCAGTAAATCTTTACTTACACAACTGCGAAGTGTGCTCACTACAACAACGAGACGTCGAAAGGCACCAACTGGTGAATGTTTGTTTCCACGGGGAATGTCAACACGGCTCCTCGCAGAGACAAAGAGGGGAGGCAGTCAAAGTGGAGTTTAATTACGCGGGTTGAAAGAAGGGCTCGTGCACGACGGGACTTCTGGTAAAAAGCTATTTTAAAACGCCCTGACAAATTTAATGTTCTCAGGTAAACTTTTTCTCTCCATTATTGGAAAATATCAAAAAGAAATATGTCTGGTGGGACTAGACCTACCTAAGCTAAGAGGTTATGCGATGTACAGTTTATACACTTTTTCTAATCAGCATACATAATTTTAGCTCAGCTTTAGTATACTTATCACTGCTTTTAGCTAAGTGTGAAATTATGCTTAAGGTATGCTTAGGTAAATCTAGTAATATGTTACCACCCCGGTATTTGTGGCTTTAAGGTTGATGAAGGAGTAGGATGAAGTGAAAAAAAGTAGAAAGTGACCTTTGTTGTTTTAAAAACTTTTGACATGGTTATCAGCTAGTCATAGCCATTCTCTAGTTCCTCGTCCTCTTCTCCTTCCCCTTCTCCGTTTTTCTACCCCTTCTTCTGTTCATGCTTCTGATTCTTCTTCTGTATCCAGGTTTGGCAATCCTTGGACTTTATCTGACCTCAACGCCCACATTTTGCATTCCCTCTCTCTCATCCCAATTATTTTTCTGGATGCTTACTCCTTGGACTTTACTTTTTGGAACACATGATGTTGTTCATGCTGTCTACGTGTCCTGCCTTCTCTTATCTCATGCACTTCGCTTTCTCAACTAAATCTATCAATTTTGGTTGGGCAGGGAAACACCCAGCAGAATTTGTTTAATTCATTCTTATCTTTAGGCCGAGTATAGTCTTAAGCTTATGTTAAATCTAAGCCTTAATATAGATATAGGCAACTAAAAGTGTCTGGGAATTGTAGGCATCCGAATCTGATTTGAATATGTCCGAGATTCGAATTCGAATCCATTCGGACCCTACCAATTCTTGCTAATGACAAGGCCTGCCGCTATATAAACCTGAAAGAGGCAGTTTTAAAAAATGACGATTATTGGAATGCAGGGGTCGAAATAACCGTCCGGCTCCTGCTAAAGCTGTCTCAAATTGTCGTTTAGCCGGTTTGACAAGGTATTAAATTTAAAAAAAAAGCCGGCTCGAAATTACATTGGGTATAAAAAGTAATCAATTTTTTTGTGTTAATGGATAGAACTTTTCATGAGGGATTTCCAAGCATCATGGATGAAAGTTAAATACATTTCTCTCCATAATGCATTGGTTAAGAGGCAATGAAATCGTTAAAAATGGTCCGGCAAATAGGCATTTGGGCTAAATAATCCACCAAAATCGAAATTTTTAGAAGCTTCGCCCCGGCCCCGCGGGGGGTTTACAGTGCCCATCAGATCCCCAGCTGAATGTACTCGCTCGCTTCACTCGCATCAAAACAACCGGTTCGATTAACTTTCCATATTCAACCCCTGGGAATGTGTTTATATATGCACCATCGGAAATCTTCTTCCTCCTTGGGTAGGTTGGATATCCCCTCTTTTCTGTTTCCATAGTTGCCTGTTCTTAGCAACTTGGTTACTAAGCTCTGGTTATTTCCTCACCCCCTCCATCCACGATGGCTAAAGCTCTGGTTCCCATGGGCGGTTTCCTTCAATATTGAATGTCCGTGTCGGATGTTCAGGATCTTGGTCACTTATGTGGATTTGATGAACATAGCAGATGAGTCGGGCTTGTTGTACCCTTTGCAACAGACATTCAACCTTTTGCTCTCTACGGATGTCGTTAAATCTGTTCACATACGTACTTGTATGGGATAAATTTTCTGTAATCAATTGGTATACTAGTCTTTCACTGCATTATGACCAGTTGAAAGTTTTTGATTGTATGTTTTTGAAGCTAGTAAAGAGGTTATGTATGGTCATTAGTGGGACTGCCTTGTAACTAAAGTTCAAGGCATTCTTACCAGGAGGCAGTGAGATTAGTAACTGTAGAGCCAATACGCCAATAACAGTTTTGATGATACTGCCATAATGATTGCCGAGTGAGTAAGAGCCACAGTCTTGGCCCCTGATTGCGAAGGAGTGTCTGGAACAATCGGTGAGGACATTAAGGCTCCATTAAATTACTAAAATCCTTCGTATTAAGGCCTCCTTCTGTTAAAAGCTCCTGCTATTTCGACCTAAACCTAAATAAATGTTCCTCTATTAAACGCTTTTGGAGGCGATTTAGCAATCTCTCAATCAAAGACCCCTGATGAGCAGTGGGCCCGACATTGAAACTACCCTGAATAAACAGAAAAACCACCAAATTTTCTTCGAACGGCAAAATGAATCCCTCACTCAGTGATGCTTTTTCGTGTGATCCGTAGCAAAATACTTGATATATATGTTTCATTACATTGTGAAACTGTAAATAAATTGTAAAAGAAAAATATTACCATTTGAAATTATTGGAAACAAAGCTCCTGGTAGAACTTGACAACCCCAAAGAAATCTCCTGGCAAAGCTCAAGATACCCAACCTTCTTCAGTATTTCCATCTCTGAGCCAGTAAGCACGTGAACATGATTTTTTTACAACATAGAAAAAGATTGGTGCATTGGGAGAGGTACTTTTGCTCCCTCTCTAGCACTAATAATAAAGGTATAAGCTAAAAATAGTCCAAGGAATCAACAGCAATTAGATGTCATTTTCCTAATCTTGGCCCTCCCTCCTCTTCCCCAAAACACATTCTTTATTTATTGGAAGGCTCAATTAGGGTTAGGATATTTGAGACACTCAATCAACTTGTTTAAATCATGCACTAAGATAAATATCCATATTAACCATTTATTTTGTTGGACTACATGACTTTTCAGGATCAAATTTGTCACCATGTGACATTATTTCCTCTGTAATTGGAAAGCTCAATATACAGTTTGTAGATACTTTTATATCAATGCACTATCTCAGAATTTTCAATCAATAGTAAAATAGTCCTTTTTGGGGAAAATTGTAGTTTGATGTGACAAAATGGCCAAGAATGCCACTTTCCTGTGGCACAATCTTTTTGCTCACATCAAAAGGCAGTATAATTTTTCATTACCATTTGAATGAGCTTTCTTCCAATCTTCTATGACAATTAGTTTGAAATGATCACCCATGGGAAAAAAATAAACACTTCTTTGATCTTTCTTTTGGGAAAAAAATGTATTAGGCCTATTCCACAGTTTTATTGATAGGAGCTTGATACTTCTAGAGTTTGGTTGTGTGATATGCTGAAGTTAAATGGTGGGCTTTTCATCAAGATTGCTTGCCTTCATAGGGGTGTTTTTCCCTTAAAAAATTAGACAAATTTCCTGAGGCATGTAGCTTTAAACACACGCTATTAAACTTAATGATTTTCATGTACTTGGGATCAGCATACAAAGCTAATTCTTTTGAGGGATTTAATGTTGTCAAAATTCTTACATTTAGAGTTTTGGTTGCTATTGTTTTGAGGGGCTCCTTAATTTCAGTTTGCTACCACAAACTGTTTGATATTAGGCTATCCATCAAATTTGTTGAAAGCACTGAGACAGAGTGGTTTTCACAGACTGAGAATGCAGCAAACCCATTTTATCAAAGGACACATGGTACACCATGAGATGATAAAATGAAGAGATATATTATTTGGGATGATCATGCCGCATCACAAACAGCCATTCTGTATAAAATTAAATAAAAAACAAACTTTTTCAACTGGAAGTAAGGAGTAATATGAAAACTTAAAACACACAGAAATTATTAAGTATATGAGGAGGATTGCCCCTCCTCAACAGCTCTGTCTTTACACTGAAGTTTTTCAGCACTTTAAAACAGTTACTTATTGTTCTAATTAAACAACCTTTGTGTTTCATGAGTCATTCTTATAGAATTAGGACAAAACTTAAACTTTAGCATAAAAAGTAAGGTGTTGAGGAGGGGTAACCCCCTCATATACTTAATAATTTCTGTTTGTTTTAAGTTTTAATGTTACTCCTTACTTTCAGCTGACAAAACCTTTCTTTTTATTTAATTTCTGATCGTTTTTTTAAATGACGCTAGGAAATATAGCTCCACTTTCATGGGAAAATCTCCCTCCCAACGGAAATATTCTCTAAACAACTCAATCCTGGTGAAAATTTACCCCAGACAATTATCCTGAACATCTCAATGTGTAAAATTGAGTTAGTGAAGAGAAAGCCAAACATACAAATTTTGTAAATGAATTCTGGCATATTCTTCCACTATAGAATTTCCCCTGAAATGTTCACCCCCTGGAAACTTCCCTTTTCATTCTTCCCTTGCAAAATCTCCCAACAGAAAACTTGTCCTCCCTTCCCCAGCCAAAAAATGTAGGCATACTTCCCAATAACAAACACTATATGTAAATAATGGGTGAATTTATAACTTAAAGACCTTTCCCCAGAAGCTTTGGGGGTCATGTTATCTCCAGAGACATAGTTATTGGGCTTTTCAACAATGCTGAACAAAATAGCTATATCAAAATTTTGATTAGACGATTTTGGGAAAAAGGGGGATGGGATGGGGCCTAGCTGTCCTCTAATTTTTACAGTAACTTAAAAGGGCACTAGAACTTCTAATTTCAGTTAGAAAGAGCCCTCTCTCATCGTTTTGGACCCAATGGGTCGATACAATCACCCCTGAGAAAATCAAACAAATAAATATGCATCCAGGATTGTTTTTCTGGCAAAAAATACGAAATTCCACATTTTGTAGATAGGAGAATGTAACCTCTACAATAGAGTTCTCTGATACGCCGAATCTGATGGTGTAATTTTCATTAGGATTATATGACTTTAAGGGAGTTTCCATCTTTTGCTTTATGTCTCTCTCTCTCCATACCTGTATCTTTGTGTGTTTTCGTGTCTGACTTTGTGTGTTTGAGTAGGTATTTTGTCTTTCTCTTCATGCCAATGTGTCTGACTGTACAAAGTAAACATTAAAAACTAAATAATATAAAATTTTATTACATACACACAAAAAAGTATCCTTTTCAAACAAAATAAACTGCTGTGTTATTTTGTCAAATTTGGTCAATTAATATTTATTTGATCGAGAAATTTGTCAAAGGTTATATTAATCGTAGGTTATACAAAAACTGAAAGTTCTGGTAGTGGTATAAAAACAAAGATAAAAATCACCCGGGATGTGACGAAAGAAGACCAGCCAATAAAATCCTTTACAGGGTGTGATATAAAGCGACACGTAATCTACAATGTATGAACTAATTTTCCCTTTCACCCCTCATTGAATTTTAGCCAAACTGGCGTCCAAAAATACGTTTTTAACAGGGATGAGTCACCCTTTTAGCTGCGCAGCTAATTTGATCGCCTGCAAGAGAAAGAGGAAACCATTTTTATTACTTAAAATAGAGAACCAAAAGAAACCAAACAAGTAAAAGGATAGATGAAGTTAAGTTTACAAAAAGGGCATTTACCTGGTAAAAAGGGACTGGAAAAAGTTCAAGACTCGAATCCAAACCAACGCAACCTCAAAAACCCAATGACACGCAATGAAAATTAGTACTAATTGAGCAGCGACGCAACTTCGAAAAAATGCAAAACGAAACGCCGCAAAGCAAGGTATTTGTGTGTTGCTTATATGCCCTTTTAAAACTTTCAAGCATATAGTTTTTTCGTTTAATTGAAACTCCCCCTAAACGTTTCAACTTAATTTCCTAAGCGTCGTTAGTTACAGTAATTGTCGAAGTAGTATCAAAAATATACACATAGTGTCCTGCCTTGTTGAAAATCTGTCACAACTTATCCTAAAGGTCTAACTTAATAATGGAAGCCCTTATTGTGATATTGCTTTGTTATCCTATTGACAATCTAAATAATCATAGTTCGTTTTGATTTAGTTCAGCATCCGCCTATATTTTCCTTGAAAGCTTTACCTTAATACCCTTAGCTTGCGTAGTAGCAATAGCTGCAGTAGCAGTAATAGCAGTCTAACGAGAGCTTTATGCAGTTTTATGAATATTGTTGCCTCTCGGCTGCCGATGGTCTGTTTTAATACGCCCAGGATGGAATTTGCTCGTGAAATAACAGGATGGACGTGGCGGTGGAAACTCAACTTGTAGGCAAACACACCAAGGTCCCTTTCTTCTTCTCTATTCTTTACATGCTTCCTTTATTTTAGTGATGGGGTTGAAAATTGAGTAGGTAGCCATTGGGTAGCTGGGTCCAAGGTGCAAAATACAGTATTTGGTTGTATTGAATTGGAGAAGCCAGTCTTGAGTTCAATCCTGTTACCTGTCTATTTTGTGTTGGATACTCTGTGGGTTTGCAACACCAAAAAGTTTGGTATCATCAGTGAACAGGTGGATATTATTATCCACATGATTGAAGATGTCATTGATGTACATCAGGAAAAGGGTTTGGCCTAGTACAGGTCCTTGTGGTACCTTACTTTTACTATGGCCTCATCAGAGTAGATTGGCTACAAACAAGAGGTAGTTTTATGTTTCTAAATGAAACTAGTTTCTCTTGTTGTTTTTAAGCTAAGGGAATCAAATTTCCATCCAAATTCTACAATATTCAAACAAAGAGTGCATATCAGCTCTTCAATTCCAGATAATATGCCAACCAACGGGAGAAGCTTTACGAAAAGATACTTCATATAAAATCAAAAGTACGTTGTTTTAATGCACCTCAGTAACGCTGATATCGCTGGCAAATGAATAAAATAGTACAAATGGCTTAGAAGTATCTCCATGCGTAGGCTACTGGTTGCTGTAGCTGTAAGTGCTTTAGGTTTTTCCAGATGCTTTTTTCTATACAGGAGATTTCTATGGTTTGCCTGGTGTTTTTTTCTAAGACTTGAGATGCCCTGCTTGTATAATACCTTTGGTAATACAGATGAACACAATCCAGTATTTTAATGGAAGGTTAAGATTTTATTTTTTAAGGGAGGAAAGGGAATGATTCATGAAAGATTTTTAAGTGTATCTGGGTAGCTAGCAACCTAGTAAGAGATGATCACGTCCAATACTAAGAAATACAATAGCCCATGACTCCAAAAACTAGGGTCAGATCAAAGCACTAACTATCCTACCAGAATTGTCTTGTTCGAAACCCCTATGTAAGAAACTTCCAGTGCCTTGGCTTGAATAACGAGGAAAATCCATTGGCCTGAAAAACAAGATAAGTAGATTAAACTATTATATTCTGCATTGACGGCATTTTTTTTTTCGTTTATTCTCTTTAGCTAGCAGGGCACTGGAAAATCACAGAGAGCGGTTTAATGGCTCATTTGAAAGGAAATTGATGTATTCAAAACCTCTCTGTATTTAACAAAAATAATTTTAAAAATAACATCAATTTTTTACGAAAAACTGCATTTTTCTATAACACTGTAGTAGTATATTAATACTGCACCGCTGCACCATTGAAGACTTCTGGGATTTAAATTTCACATAAGACAAGAAAATTAATTCGTTGATACAGTGAATATTTTAGCAAAATAAAAACACTATAGTTAAAGCTAGCCCATAGTAATTAAAAATATAAAAATAAATATGCAAAGGGAATCAACGTAATTCAGTATAAATGGGGATTATGTAAACTTCATTGGATATGGCTGGAACCCAGTAAAGAACAAACCATGGCACATATTGGACTTAGTAAGCTGCCTGATTCCCTGAAGTTCGTTTCTTACTATTCCAAATAAGAAAACCCATAGACCTTTTCCCGTTTGTGACTTTGTTATTAATCCAGGTTGCAGCAGTATTATTAGCCAAGACAGTGGTCTACTAAGCTTCGAACTTTTGGTTTTCTTTTTTAAGGTTTTTGAATTTTTGTAATTACCAGTTTTTTGGTCCATTCGGAATTTAATGTCTTTTCATACTGGTGTCGTTTCAAATTACATCAAAGAACGAACTATAGTCGATAGTACTTAAAGAAATTAAATAAATACTATATACTTGTTTTTCCACTTTAGTCTTTTAGCAGTATCACGGCTGCAGCTGCAGCTGGAATCATTTTATATAAAGAATTGGTATAGTTGAATGTAAATTTATACTAAAGATCATCACTCTCAAACTCCAATTTCTTATGTCTGCTGTTATGTAATATATCTGTTTGTCAAAGAAGACAATGCATTTTTTAACACAAATCATTTGAATTCATTTAATATTTGTTCCCTCTTTTACAGCCACCACAAAAGAACAACTTTTACACAAGTTTGGGAATTTGGCCTTGGATTTCAGCCATGATTGCTGGAAGCACACAACAACGAATTCAAGCTACAAGGGACTGAAGATCCTACAAGTTTCGGTATGTTTGTTCAAGTGCTTGAAAATAGGCACATTGAAAACAATTGAAAAATAGCAACAATTGTTTTTCAAGCTAATTATAAAATTTCATGTTTGGGCATAACACATTTAAGCTACTTTCCTCTTTACTAAGTTAACGCTAGTGCTTTGACTTTGACGATTCCTTTTTCATGCTCTGTTACTGAAACTTATTGAAATTGAATTGTTGTTGAATTATTATTTGTATTGAAATTTTCGAATGGTAAAAACTTCAAAGGAATTGTAATTGAAAAGCTTTAGTCAAAGCTGTCTTGTTCCAGATTTACTAGGAGTTTCAGAAACTCATATCCCAAGGGTAGGAAGCATGAAATTAGGTGACATAGAATTTGTTTATTCAGGCAGGGGAATGATTTTACAATTTCTGTTGATTTGGAGAAAACCAGTGTTGGGAAAATAATTGAGCTGTTGGTGTTCTTGTACCATCAAATTTGCTTTGAGAAAGAGATGGAATTCTTAAAGAAGCGGTTCCAGCCGGAACATTTTGCCTCCGGGAGAATCATCTCAAGATCATCAGCTTTTCTTAGCTATGCTAAAGCTTATAGAATCGTCCGCACTTGCTTCGACGCATATATAGCCCATCGGATAGGGGTTAAGATGGCAAAAGAGGAAAGTGCTGTTTTATCCACAGAGAGAGTGCTTGGTAGAAACACCACTGTGATGTCCACAGAGATAATCCCCCAAGGTTATGGCATTGAGGTAAGCTATTGAACATTCTACAATTTATAATGAATCGGGTATAGAATCTTGTATGCGTACAATGTGTCACCTTTACTTGTGATCGACGTTTAACAGATTAGAACGAACTTAGGTCATTTACCGTTGACATTACTAATGCGACATGACAACTAACTATTTCAGATCTTTTTGGTGTCCAGCTGCAGTCTTTCAAATTTTAACCCTATTAGGCTTAGATCCTTTCGAAAATTTTGTTTATGTAAGTCCCTAGGTACTGAATTTGAGCGCAGCCGTACCCCTTTCAAAGTCATTGTAATAGCAAAGAAATTTGCTTTTTAATATTATCGTTATCAAGGTACGGAAGCTTTTTTATGCTAGGGTAAATGGTCTAGATTACTCTTTCGTAAAATTTGATGAAATTTCAATCGATTCAATTTGCTTTTAAAACAAGGAAATTACACTGCTTTTTTGGTTTATTGTTGAATATCGTAACCTTAAACTGGTAAAGCAGGCCTGAAATTTTAATTCGAAGTTGCAATATGACCTATTTTTAGAGTTATCTCACAATGATCTTTCAGCCAAATACCGTTTTAGAAATAAGATAATGTTTATCATCACAACACAACCATCAGGCAGCGGATATAATAAGATATATAGGTCGAACAACTTATGTTATAAAATTCTAGAAAGAAATACCGAAGGAAAAGTTCCCTAGAAGGGCTCCAAAATCTTACCAAACACCATTATCAGGTTCAGCTCCCATATCGATCTTCACCATCTCTGTGTTGGATTAAATATTTCTCTCGTATTAACATCATTTTTTTAAAATTCTACAGTCTGATAGGAGCTACCACAGCTGGAAAAGGAGGTACCCCTGTGACTACCCTCTTGTTCTTGGAAAGATGTTGATGTAACACGCCCACCATTTCTTTACTTTGTTTTCTTTATTCCAGGACCGATTCTTGAAAGATTTAGTTATCCTACTATTCTCATTTTAGACTCTTCCAGGAAAACGAGCTGAAAATGATAATCTCTTCCTGTTGTATAGTGAAGCTTAATCTTGTAAGGAAGATTGATTCTGTAAACACACATTAATATCGATTGTACTGACTGGAAGTCCTATCTTATCTTTCCATATAAGAGATAACTCCGCTTCTCCCAAAATCACTGCTTCTACATCTGATAATCAGTGACGTGTAAGAGATTTTATAATACACAATTGAATTATTGAAACAAGAGAAGAAACAGAAAGTAGCAAAAATATGAACAGAACAGATTATTCTATATTATCTTATAAAATTCTAAAGGAAATACTGAGGGAAAAAGTAATCATGAAGGGCTCAAAAATCTTTTGACGAGCCATTACCGGGCTAAATGCCTACGTTAAACTTTAAATTTCTTTGTTTGCTTAGATAACTCTTCTGTTTTAGCATCTTTGTTTTTTAATTCGACATTCTAATGAAACAAGCAGTCCAGGAAGTGGAGGTACCCCTGCGATTACCCTATTGTTGTTAGAAAGATGTTGATGTGACACGCCCAACAATTATTTTCTTTGTACTTCCTATTCCAGAACCGCTTCCTGAAAGATTTAGTTATCCTACCATCCTCATTTTAGACTCTTCCAGGAAAACAAGCTAAAAATGATAATCTCTACTTGGTATAGAGTAATGGCTATAAACTTAATAGAAGAATAAATACTATAAATCCATATTAAAGTAAATTGGACTTACTGGAAGACCTATCTTATCTCTCTATATAAGAGATAACCCCACTTCGAACAAAATCACAGCTTCTACATCTGATAATCAGTGGCATGTAAGAGTACACAATTGGAATACACAATTGAATTACAGAAACAAGAGAAGAAAGAGGAAATATGACTTGCCATTTAAACCATAATAGTTGTTTTGAAAGGAACACTAGAGAAATAGAAAATACGTCACCACCAGGGAACGACCCGTGCCCAACGCTAAGTGAATATATCCAATAATTAATTAATTTTTATTGCTGTAGATGAAATAGCTTGTATCATATATATAAACCTGCTTGCAGACCATGCACTTTCAGTGTGTTGGAATAAGCCGTTTATAAAATGTGACGACAAATCTATAGATATTGTTCCTCCTCTGTTATCAAAAGTGTCGACAACTTGACGTTTTCTTGGTCTCTTTCGATAGGATTGTGACTTGCTTACAGAAGAGGTGACCCATTGCGTTGATTCGTTTTCCAAAATTCAGCTGGTAAATCGCATGGAATATACTCAGATGTGTGCAATGGCTATGACTTTGTCTCGAATAACATTGCAAGTTCGATCGTATTCACGTAAGTTATTTAAGCAAATATTCCGTTTCTTAAGAACGCTATCAATGACTACAGTGCCATATTAATGAAGTGCTACATTAAGGCCTTTTTTCCCAGTTCCCATTTGTACTTCTTTTGTGCACCATTAAATCACTATCACCCTTCTTTTCACAAACGTGAGATGCGACTTTGGTCAATGGCAATTGATCAGTTCAATTGCTCTTTGTCTGCTGTTAGGTTTTGCTTAAACCTTGAATAACTGTTGAACCTTAATCTACTCTTGTATTGTAGCATCGATACAACTAGGTTTTTTTCTTTATCCCTTAGTTAATACAATTGACGACAATAGCAAATAGCATGGTGTTATAGTTTGCTTTATACTAGTGGTCTATAGATCGTTTATATGGCTTGATCAATATTTCGGTTTATTTGAAGTAGCCCCTATTCAAGGCTCTTCATAAAATCAGTAGATTGTATGGTTAGTTTATGCCATTTGTTATTTTGTGCAATAGACTGAAGAGCTTGACAGTTCGAAGAGAGCTCATGATCTGTGACAGCTATGCAACTGCACAATACTAGATGCTCAGGATACCAAATCAGTTTTTTTAATAAGGAGGGGATCATCTAAACGCAAATGCTAATACTGCAGGGTGCAAAGAAATTTTTTGTTAGCAAGTTATGTGCTTTATCATCTAGAATACCAACTTTTCTTACTAGTGAGAAGAATAAGTTTCAAATTCGTAGGCCTGACTGTAATCTGTTGAATAACATTGCAAACTATCCTTTTTTTGAAAATTTACGCAATGTATCAATTGGAGATGTGTAATAGAGATAGATTCATTCAATGATTTGTTCTGTTCTCGGTATTTTTATACGTCCATCTGCAAATATTCAATATGTCCTTATATTTGGCATTTTGCAAAAAATTCAAGAAATGTAAATCCATGTTTCGAATTATATTTATATTAACTCCTGACAACTCTTGAAAACATAGTTGAACTTAATTCGGATATTATCAGTTATTTCTGAGAGGGAATTTTGCATACCATTTGTTCTGATGTTTAGTTAACAAACGATATTTAGTGCTTACGTCCTGTGACTACAATGGAAACAGCCAAAAGGATTTTTGTGGGACCTTTTGCAGACGATTTGACAACTTAATAACCTCGAAATTTTGACAAAGGACCTCAAAATTTTAAATAAGCTTTGGGATTCGTTTGTCAAAGTAGATGTATTGCCAGCTCCGCTAAATTCTGCTCCTTATCAGACTTGAAAGAGCATTATCAGCAGGCGGTTTAAAAACGGCATGCCTGGTTTTGAGGCCTCCCCCACCCCCATGGCTTTTCCAATAACCTGCCACGATTGCATGATATTGATTGTAACCTTTGCAAGATGATACCTTAAAATTGATTGTTAGTTTTGTTATTATTCTGAAACAATATCTTCAGCTTTATTTGATAGCCCTGTTGCCCAAAACAATCATTTAATTAACCCTAGATGACATGCTGTACATCTGTTCCGTGTTTTTTTAGGTAAGGGAAACAACGTACAAGTCGTTTTTCATGACACACAAAGAGGGGCCACGGGAAATAAGCTCGTCATCACCTTTGAGGCTCCTTTCACACGGAATCAGTTTAGAATCGTTGTTGATCTGGAAGCGAGAAGTTGCTGTGAAACATTTGAACTGTTGATGTTCATTTACCAGAAACTAAACCTCGAAAAAGAGACGATGTCTTTCAAGACGCATTGTCATCAAGGATATTTTGCCTTCGGAGAAATCAACTCTAGCTTAACAACTTTGAAAAGACATGCCTATCCGACAGTCAACAAAGTTGACAGCAATCTTTGGACTATCCTCGTTACATATGTTACCTGTCAAACTAAGGTTTTATCTTTCAAAGGAACATTTGATGACAACTTTACAGGAATGGCAACAGAGACAATCAAAGACAGAGAGAGACCTCAGGATGTTAGTGATGAGGTAAGCTCTCTGTCTGTCTGATGAGATTATTGCATTCCATTATCTTATGATCTTTTTTTTCTTAATTACAGTTCTAAGAGGACGAGTTGTGTTATAAGTAGGTATAAACTTGCAAGGATACACTTTCCTTTGCAGACTTTCTGATTTAATCCATTTGTACACTGCATGTAAGCATCAACTTTGGTCTGTTTGAGAATTTTCTTTCTCTCTCTCGCTCCCTGTTATCAATAGTATCACAAATATTAGGATCTTCATTTTTCTTATGCTGGAAATATGAAAAACTTATAGGACCTTAGTCAAAATACTACCTGTTATCAAACATTGTACTGTAAGGAGTATTGGTCCAACTTCAACGGAATCCCCAATAAAGTCTTGAATTTTTATCTATTTTTCTCTGCAGTACAATGGCACGATGAAAATGCCCTACTCAAATCTACTCTCTGAGGCAACTCGATTAAATTACAAGATCAAAAGCTCTCTGCTCCCTGATTATCCCCAGTTACAAGATCGCAACCGGCATCAGTATCAAAGCAAAGAGACACTTCTGGATCTTGATATTTTCGAAGATAACTTAAAAGATGAAAGTTGCCCTACATATGGTCCTCCATATGCCGCAACCATGAACAAGAAGGAATTAACACCTGATAATGCTTTCATGAACAGCTTTAAGCAACAGGAGGAGAGAAAACTTGTTCTATACGATGCAATGGGTACTTTGAAAGGGGTCAACCAAGGAGCCAGCACTGCTGCATCACTGCAACATAGGGGAAGATTCAAAATTGTAGACAAGGTAACAAACGACGAAGATAAATCTGACAAGGAGAGCGTTGTCACCTACCATAAAAAAGGGAAAGGCATTGTTTTGAAGGCTTTGAGTGCAATGCCGTTTACCTGTGCGACAGGGAAGGTCCTACAGTCAGAGTGCATTGGAGGAGGATCGGACACCGCAGATTTTTATGGAAGCACGTGTGATGCTGAACGAGAATGGCTAGATGACAATATGTCTGACAATGGTGTCGAGTTTCCTTTTGAACAGAACCAAATTGGTTTAGAAGCTATTTATTCCAACTGTGGAGAGGGAGTAGCAATAGAAACGGTGGACTTGTTGTCAAACGATGTCAGTGATGCATCAAAGTTTGAGGAGTATGATGAGGAGGAGATATTTGAGTACGAGACGGAAAATATTTTGCAAAAGGCGGCAAGTTGCAGCAAGATGACAGCATCTTTGTCTGCAATAGTGGATGCAAGACGCAAGGAAACACAAAGGGTCGCTGAATTGCTACGTCAAAGCTACCCGGTGGAGGCAGAGATGCTGCACGGAAGGTTCGTAGCCAATAATCCTGTGTTTACATCTCCTCCAAACGAAAGGCAAGAAGCAAAGATGAAAAGAGTCTATTCAAACCCGGTACACAGACCTGCTAGTGCTGCTCAATGGCAACTAAACCCATTGGCTGAGGAGTTTACATGTGCTCCTAGGAAAACAGAGTACGGTTACGGGGGAAGAGGTCCATTTCACTTAAGTGGAAAATATGATGATGGTTATAAACATAACTATGGTCCAGGAAAAGCAACTCTGAAACTAAAGGAAGAAGGAGTAAAAAAAGCTTTCTTTTCTACTTCACCAAACGACTCTTCCACGGAGAAAACTGGAGAACTTAACCAACCGTCTAAAAGGCGTAACTATGTCTCAAGTGGCTCATACCTTGTCGATCACGGACAACCTTGTGAGCAACGAATTAATCTGACCGAGGGCCTAGCTAAGGTCATAGTTCCCACAGAGTTCTATCCTTCCCCACAGAATTCAGGGATACGAGGCTAAATCCAGTCCTTAGATATTTTTCACGCAAGGGTAGGATAATTCAATAAAAACCGAGCCATGGCCACTACAATGTTGGGCGACCTTTTATGACGTTCATTGACTAAGTCTACAGTGATGCTGGTATACCAACTCAGCTACAGTGCTTCTTTTTCCCGTTGATTTACCCACAAGACATATTCGATAGACTCCGTGGTTGAGTGTTCGCTGTATACATACTCGCAACATAGACTTGGTTATTTGATTCTGATGCATCTATAGTTTAAATCCCTTCGATTTGATGCCTGATTGATGAAAGACAAGACTACTGGATGCCAGTAAAATTTTAATACACGATATAATCGCTGATGACCGTGCAGATAAGACCAAACACGCCTCTTGTTTGATGCGTATTTAGAGCAGCTACGTGTTACGTTTTATCATCACAATAGAAATTACATGGTAGTGGACATAAACAAAAGTAAACTTCCAGAAATTTCAGCTCTTAAAATTTCAAGAGCAAGAAACTGTGTTCAGAATCCTACTTGCGTAGCGGCTTTAATTATTTTGATAGCTCGAGCATAATTTCAAGCAGAAGCGGCGATAAATACTACCGTGCAAAGAGCAATGATGTGAACATGTTTACTTGGGGCTACGCAAGAATAACTGGAGCCAAAATGAGACAATTATTAAATGTTCTCTTACTTTCGCATAATTCAGCTCTTTCTTGGTGTTTTACGTAGACTTAAAAGCACATAGGTCCAGTATTAGTATCCTGATTTTGTGATGACCACATGTCTCGATTACATAACACTGATGTTTGACCGTTTGTATCATTCCAATATAATCATTTTCGCATACGACGTACCGGCAAAGCATTTTATCTGACCACAATATTCAATTCGTGGGATCAAAGTCTATCACGATTCACAAATATATTTGTCACAGTGATGGTTAACATCAAGACATTATCACAGAACGAATACAGGTTACGTATTTTTAGGCTAGTACTTATCTAATAGCACAAATTTATAGATTTCAGCGTTCACGAGCCACGTGGCATTATCCGGCAAGTGATCACACGTGACAACACACTTTTCATTGACGTTTTTGCAAAGTTAAAGTTGAGACGATATACTCACTTGCATACGTTATTTTAATTAGTAACGTATAACCCAAAATGCAATTGTTGTGGAGAGCCAGGCGAAAATTTACGGAATCAAAATTCGTATCGGTGATGATGATGATGATGATGATGATGATGATGATTGTGGTGCTAATGGTGCTGCTGCTGATGATGATTGATGATGATGACGATGATTGATGATGATGATGATAATGATGATGATGATGATGAAATTAGAATACAGACGCAAGGAGCAGTTACCCTATCAAGGCAATACCGGCTACGCGGGGTCCAAAAAGGATGCCCTTGTGTGGCCAGGTAGCGTAGATTCCCCTCTGGTATTCCCGTTTGTCATAAAAAAGTCACTGCAATCAGATTACAAAATTAGAAAAAAAGCATTTTGCGTTCATATATTCAAAGGCGGTATATAGTCTATTACACGAGTTCAATCGATCACAAGGTTCGATCAAAGCCCATGACGTTGCATCCCTAAGGACTTTGCAATCTTTATGCATTGGATAAAAACAGTAAACAAAGAAATACTCCAAAACAATATTACTCAAGAATTGTACAAACTAGGCACATCACCAACATATGTAGTAAATTTATCTCATTCAAACGTTATGCTTGTACATACAATGCTATCAAAATATCGGCACATCTACCCTGTTTGTTCGATTAAGCACACGGCGCGTTTGTTCCTTCCATTATGTTGTTACCTTTAGGCAAGGATCGGCCCTTGCCAAACGGCAGCAACACAGCAAAATGAACTGTTCCAATCGGGCAGCGTTTGCTCGATTTTTCTTTCTTATGGAGTACTAAAGTGATGACGTCACGAAAAACCTTTTTTGAGAAGTCGCAATTATAACCATATCACAGTGTTTACCCTGACACCAAATGCCCGCATGCAAATATCAGTTTAAATCTCATATCAACTTTGAGAAATGGCTGTCTTAATTTGGAGAAGGCCTTAAGGAAACACTGTTAATTTTGCTCGGTTTATAAAATTATGAAATGGGTTCATTTAACAAGGTTTTGATAGGCATGATTTAAAGTTTGAAAGGGCGTATCTCATCGATTGCTGAAGATGTCGTTCTCAATTTTGGACAGGTTGCCTATGTCAACAAGAAAAAAGTAATGAGTCCAAAAATTTATCGAATTTCTGATATTCATTAAATCGTGACGCCACAATACGGGTGCAGGACCGCCTCTGGTATGAGTGTTTGGATTGTGACTTTGATATAGTTAGAAATTTGATTCCTTGGAAAACGTATTTGTGACACCATCACTTTCGTGCTGTTTTAAACGAATTTAAAATTACGCTAGATTTGGACTTGCCATAAACAGTTCCATTTTTTGTTTGGACTTCAGCAGAGTCTTGAATGACTCCCTCAAGGCAATTGCATTCACAAGTTGCAGAATTGTCGTAAGATCTGGATTGCAGTGAGTTGGGCAAACAACGTAAAAACACCTAATCAAGTTTGCTTAAGTAAGGAGTTACGTAGCGGAGTTTGAATAACCATTCCATCGCAGTCAACAACACAAGCCTCGTTTGCAAAGTGTATTTTCCCGCACGCGCAAAGAAATTTTGTTGAGAAGGAAATCGTCGAGCGGCCCTTCTACCCTTTTCCCTATTTTGTAGATAATCACTGCCAAACACCAAGCGTTAAGAAATTTAATAGAGGTCACGAACCCCAATTACAACAACAATTTACCAAAGTGTCATTAACTTGGAGGCATATTACATCCACTCTAGTTATGACGGTTTGACACCCGACACTGTGTGCTTATCAAAAAAGTCGTATTTCGAAGTGTGCAGGTTTTAACCACAGACCTGTTCCACACCGCTAAGGCTAGTGCACTTGTACCAACCTAGCTTCTTGATCTGAGAATCGTCACGATAAAATATCTTCCGACTGAGGAGGTCTAAAAATAAAGGTGTTGTTGTTTCTACTCCCGTTGTGCATTCGTATCATCTTATAAATCACGTAAACATCGCGAGCCGCGCATATGTGGACACAACTACTCCTGGCATTGTGCTTAACCGAAAAATCACGGTAGTCCCTAGACACATCTGAACATTAATAAGATAAGGGTACATTACAACGATTTAATTTCTAGTTAACGCTGTCCTTCTATACAGCTAGAACGCGATACCTCTCCCCTTCCTACCATCTCATGTACTCAGTACGTTGAAACCTTATACATGTGATGCGAACTAATTTCAACGCAACCCCAGATGGTGGGATTGCAGTCTTACTACGAAATGAGGTACGTTAACTCCACTGACGGACGTCACCGACTTTGGATGAATAATTCATTGCGAAAATGCTTTGGTGAACTACCAAGAACAGCAGGAGTTTGTTTTCTTCGCCTGCAATATAAACGGAAATATAAAATTAAAAGCTGTCCTTAGGAAAAGCTTATTTGCAAGTTTTCGTGATAAGTGACTGGCAGTCTCTCAATCAACGACCCCTGATGAGCAGTGGATCCGACATTAAAACAAACGTAAATAAACAGAAAAACCACCAAACAGGCTAACTAATAACTAAAGGGCAGCTGGGGCGTCCAAGGGCAACGCCCCTCAACTTTGGCTACCAGGCAGAGAAAAAAGTGATGAGGCAGACTCAACCGCCTAGTAGGGCCGCCTCTCGTGGATTATGAAAAGCATCTGTCATAATTGAGAACAGATACTACATCCATTCCTTGCCAAAAGGCCGAGAAGTGATCAGTGACTCGCGCGGTTTTCACTAAAGAAAATACTTTTTAACAATTTAAGAGCCATGAGCTTGTACCTCAACAGGTCTCAATAACAAATTATTACACGAATAAGTAATATACAAAACCAGGAAATAACACGTCATTTGGGATATACCTTGGTTACATGTTTATCTTGGCTTTCGATGCTATTTTTCCTCGTCTACACAGGAGGTTAAGCAATCATATAAAAGCCGTGAGAACACAGAAATTACACAGTGACATGGCTTGACCTAGCAAGGTTCCCGGCACAGTTCAAAAATGATAATGTAAACAAAGTATAAGAT
>JAAAKM020006971.1:124905128-124922329 GCA_010016025.2 Alatinidae sp. Z8VKAUB7J3 | reverse complement strand
ATGCAAAGCTGGTATGCAAAAATGCTATAATCGACTTTCAAGACAGGTTTCTGGTTATAAAAATATCCTAGATTGTAAGGCGCGGTTTAAAGAACTACCAGTTAAAGCCTCTATAGCAGCATTCATGTACTTGTGAGCATTTTACAAGCATAGAAGCACGTGGATATTTATACATTGTAATGTTGCACAATGCAGTACGGACAGTTTAGTAACAACATGCCAAGGAATACTTGGTTTGTGAGAAAAGGTTACAACAGAGTTGCGAAAATTGTAGGTGCGACGTGCTAAGGTAACGAAACAGCAGCTACAGTGCTAGTCTTGGTTGATATGGGTATATTTGTAAGACTAATCCAATAAATCACCTTCAGCTGCTTCAACTCAAAAAATTGCTTTTTTATGATACCAGTTATATGTTTTTCATCTTTTCGTCATCGTCAAGGATATCGCAACAATACAAAAAGTTCTCAGAAATACTACTAGTACGTTTGCCTTCAATTACCTTACTAACTGCCCAGGCATTGACACTCTTGCTGAATCCACGTTCTTAACTTGCCCACTTCGTACACTAACGGGCAGAAAGAAAGCATCAAATAGAAGAAGAATAGCAATACGGTCATGTTAATAAAATATTTATTACACAATAACGTATTTGCCAGCATTTCCATACACCGTTACCTCGACGACCTGAAGTATTCAAATTCTACGCTAAAATGTTAACTCTATCATCAGAAAATCTGCTATTGGAAATAAATGTGAATTATAATTTTGTTTTAACTGCCACTACTTACAACCATCCCAGTCGTTAAGATTTCCTTATTCCAAGCAAGACTAGACGTCTTGGGCTACTCACAACTGCATACAAAGCATATAAGATTAAAATAAGAAAAAGTAATTGAATTACAACAACAAAATAAAAGAATTGCTACAAATTCTCATCTTAATACGTTCCTTAACAATAAACTTCATATCCAGCGTAATTCATATTGACCTTTAACGGATCGAAGTGAACACAAAAATAGACTCAAAGTACTCCTTGTAGATATCTGAATTATGCTACGTTTCTATCTTAGCAGGCGAATTCTGGCTCTTTGATGAGCTCTACGTACACTGAGCGCGCATTTAAGCCCCTTTCTTCATTTAGTATTATAAAGCCATGTAGAAGAGATGGCTGCTGTTTTGAGTTCTTTTCATTATCATTTTGAATCATTATTCGCCAAACCACCTTTATTACAAAATTGTCACAAACGAGGGTCTATTGCTACTTGCACACCAACATTACAATTAAATGATTTTTCTTTCCCGTATCCTCACCCAACGTAATACTTGAACTACGTACTTGTCAATGAGGCACAAACAGAAAGGTGCCCTTTGTCTTTCTATTAAAAGCCAGTACTTCAAGACCTTTTGCATCCCCATAAAGGGCTTATATTCGGGATTTCACGGTATTTCTGTTTTGAATCTTTGCATGGCTACTCTATCCATTAGTTTCAACGCCTATGGTGCACTTACCTCCATTCTATAGCATTCTCTAACGTTTTAAACACCTGTGGCCTCCCTCTGAGAAATGATTGCATCGATGACAGTGCATCAAGGGCCGTTCCTACAAGAAATTTATTTCATACGTTTTATTAAGAATCTCAGAGGGAGAAACAGTAAAAACAAATTTGTATAATTCAAATACAATGACGACAAAACTTGTAGAACACGAGACAGAAGTTGCAACAGGGCCACTTAGATGTTGCCCTCCCATGGTTCCTCGGTTCGGTGTCGTTAAACTACTAGGGTCTTACAAATTGAGCTCAACGCCACCAAATTGTAATTTCTAATCAAATTGACAAGTTTTTTCTGACCCAAAATATGAACCGATGAAGTGCCTAGGTTATTTGCGACTGCCGTGAATAGGAAACGTTTTCTTACGTTTTGAGAAAAGGATAACAACAGCCGTGACCAAACGTTTTCCGACGGTGTAAATGTAGGTGTTGCTTATTCCGCCTAAAAGCTACTGCTTGCAGCCCCAAGAGACCTACTACCTATAATACATAAGACAAATTCACGCACAGCTCTGCAACCGACTATTTGCATAGAATGATGCAACACGTACCGGCCCTTATATAAAAGTAATATAAAAGCATTAAAGTTTCGGAGAATTTAACGAGTCGTCTGAACAAAACAAAGTAAGAGATACCAAAACAGACTCGGTAAACGGGAAGTATTAAAAACTCAAAATGTGCTGACACCTATAAAAAACTCTTTTATGGTATTAGCTAAATCACGATCTCCGTTTCATCTTGCTTCTTTAAAAGCCTCAGTCATCAGAACAAAGAAACCAGTGCTCTATTGCCCAAAAGAATTTGTTTACAACTTGCATTATTCAATCCCACGAGAGAGAGAAAACGTATCGCTTAGGTGCATGTTATTTCTACGGCTTGATGTAGACTTCTCGTCTCGTTTAAATTTTTCGCTAAAAGCTTTCTTACTTCACTCCAGAGGATTGCTATATGCAGTGTCTGCCGAAAACCTTTCGCAAAATGAATCGGATACTCAATGGAATATTCAAATTTTGTACCCCTGACCAGTTTTTTTAATTTATGGCTACATAATATAAATACAAGCACTCCAAATCAACTTAGTTTCCCCTTAGCCCCTGAATCATTGATGTCAGAAAAGCTATTGCATTCTCGATATGTCGGATAAATGCCCGAAGTGTCCTAAGAAGTTGTCGGAAGCACTTTGCGAGATATGAATTTTCGTTATTTGCGATTTAAAATCAACAAAAGAAAGCAAAGCCCGCGAAAAATTCGCCAATTACATCTATGTAATTTTTCTGTACTTAATGTTATTACATATGTACTAGTAAAATTTCTAGGGATTCATAATAAGCTTCTAACCAACTACAAAGCAATTCAATATTTGGAGGAAAGATTTGTGGCTCCTCTAAAAAACCGGTTGCATGCTTGTATTTATCAGATAAGTCCTTATGTACTAACTTCTCAATAATTCAGATATCTTGGATTAGCTTGTGTACTCCCTTTTAAAAGCACTGATTATGAACCACACCGCCTTAAGTCATTCCTCTCATTAGAGACTAGCTACAAGACGATTTTCCAGTTAAGTTCCAAAGTCTCTCTCATCCAGCGTATTAACAGGAGATGCATTTATACAAAGATACAAAAAGCATGGTGTTTGAAGCTTTTTAAACGACTTATTTTGTTAGGTAAGATTTCACAGAAATTGCTTGATTGTTGTCATTGGTTCCACTTAAAACCGAGTGCACTATGTAAGCAGTGTTTGTTTCGTAACAGAAACAAGAAAAGAACAGAAAAATTAACTTAAAAATAAGCAAAAATCTAAACGAGGTTGTATGTTGCCTTTAAAAAGCAATGATCATGCAACACACTGCTTCGAGTTTGTCCTCTAATTAGAAGTCAATCAGAAGACGATTTTCCAGTTGAGTTTCATTTTCTCTCTCTTGCGGCATGAGAGAAAAAGGTGCATTCATGTGAAGTTAAAAAGTCAGCATAGCGTTTGAAACCTTCTAAAGAGTTTTGCAACCAAGTTGAACTTGGTTAGGTTAGGTTTCACGGGAACTGCTTGACTGTTGTCATTGGTTCTGCTTGAAACCGAGTGCACTATGTAAGCAGTGTTTGTTTCATAACAGAAATAAGGAGAGAACATAAAAATTAACTTGAACACAAGCAAAAATCTAAACGAGGTTGTGTGCTGCCTTTAAAAAGCAATGATACACCACGCTGCTTTGAGTCTGTTCTCTCATTAGAAGTCAATTACCAGACTATTTTCCAGTTGAGTTTCAAAGTCTTGCAGCATGGGAGAAAAAGGTGCATTCATGTAAAGTTAAGAAGTCAGCATAGCGTTTGAAACCTTCTAAAGGATTTTGGTATCATGTTAAATGTTGTTAGGTAATAATTCACTAAAGTTGATTTGCTTGTTGTAATGTGCCCCGCTGTAAATCGAGTACACACAATTTGTAGTGTTTGTACCCTCATAGAAATAAAGAGAAAAAAGATTGACGTCTGCTTGTTCTTGAACATAATGACAATTTCTATCTAAAGCAACCCACGATCGCCTAGATCCTGAACAAGATAAAATGACGTCAATATTCCTTTAAAAACTTGTAGCTGGCCTTAATATAATTTTGAAGGTTTTGATTTCTAAGTGATTCAAGCAGAGGTCTCTTTTGTTTAATTCTGAGGTCTTTTGAATGCACATGCGTTAGACCTACATTAGCACTGTTCCATTTATTGAATAGGTTTGTTGTGGATTTAGTGATAACGAAGCACAGCCCAATACCTCCAATTGAATAATTACGTTTCCATCACAGCGGATTTCAAGTGTAGTTGCAGCGTAAGAGATTATACAAAGCCAGATAAGATGACAAAGAAACAGTGAAAATAATTCTGACATTTTAAATACATCACGAATGACCATGGCTATTTTAAATATTGTAATACATATCGTAAAGTATTGTTATTGATAAGAAATGGCTACTGCTAAGATATTTATGCTAATCAAACGCTTGCATTATTTCATACCGGTCTGGTATCATTAGCCATCTATACAAACTTGCGTAAGAGAAGCGGGACTCCAATTGTTGAGTTCCCACAAGCGATACCCCAAAATAGCATCTCTGTAGTTCTGATAGATTATTGACTACGCTACCTCAATTAGACCGGACTCCGTTCGGGAAAGGTTTAGCTGAGGCCGGACTAAGGTTTAGCAACTCACGTATTACCCTGACCATTTTTGTGTTAAGAAATAAATGTGAGCTGTTTTCTACAACAAGAACAGAAAAGGATTTACGAACACTAGGAGACCTGCGGCAAATGAGGTCAGTTAATGACATGTTGTCTGTTGTAATTTCTAAAGTGGCATGGCTTCTTTAGCATGATATTCGGTTATGGTATTGTTTTGCAGTATTAATCGTAGCTTTGTAGTGTAGCTAACATCTTCATGTTTCCAAATTTTGACGTGTCTACCATAACACCTCAAAATCCAAATGCAATATTAATAGCTGGAAATTTTGTTTTGATTTAATTACTTTTAAGTGTTTTCGACAGCCATCGGCGGTAAATAGGCTATGACATTCGGTACATCGGCCTGTTGCTCTCTTTTAACACCTTTGCTATTAGCCTGCTGCACACAGCTTGCTCTGATAAATATTTATAACAGTCTATTGGAGAGAGGTCTTTTAATTTAACTGAGCTAGCATAGGCATTTAATTTAGCAAGGATCACCAAGCATACCAGACATTTGGTACATCGGCCAATTTCTCTCTTTTAACGCCTTTGCCATTTGCCAGCTCCACGCAGCTTGCTCTGATAATTGGAGTTTATTGGAGAGAGGCCGTGTGCTAGCATAGGCATTTCATTATGTAAGGATTACCAAGCATACCAGACGATGCTAGAGTTGTACAGTTTCACATTAGAACTTAGTCTAAATGCCAAAGATATCTAAGGCTAGCGTTTGCTGTAGTTACTTGTTTTCTGATTGTCAACGATTCTTGGGACCTCCGGGTTTATGCCGTTGAAGAGATAGCATGAAATGACGTCTTTTCACGATTCCAGACGTATGTACACGTTGCTTTTTGATGTAATCCTAAATAGAATAAACTTGCAGCTTGGACGTCACTACGTTCTTTCCTTTAGCTCCTGAATCAGATTAAGGGCATGTTCAAGAATTTACGGCTTGAAAGATAAAACTATTTTCCTTTACAAAAATATGATAAAAAATAGAACTAATGTTTACCCTTTGTACCTTTAGGCTTTAATTTCAGAATCTAAATGTAAACTCGAAATAAATTCTACAAACGGAAGCTATGAACCCTCTACTTTGGTGGTGCGTTAAGTCGTATCCGCTTAAGGGGAGTACTCTTTTTCCTTGGGCAGCGTGATGACCTACATAGTGTTGAACTATCATCTTTACTGAATGTTTGGAGTATCTTAAATTGTTACCCAAGGGGTAATTCGTTCTTTCTTTATTTAAAAGGAACTTAGAAAGGTACATTGTTGTACATAATTTGAATACGAATATGTTTAAATAGGATAATAACTAAACACTGGCCATAATAATTGTCCGAAGTGAATTAAGTGTTTCTATGGAAAGGCTTTTCTTACGTTATTTCAGACGATTGCTGTTACCAGTGACTGGCAAGAAAGCTTAGCAAACGATTTCATTTCACCTTTTTCAAACTTTAAACAATAGAAGTCTACGCTCCGAACATTAAACCTCATTGTACGTTAAAATTGGGCTATGTAAAGGAAGTTCTTTCGTTCAAGAAAAAATTGAGCTGCTTTTAAGAGCAAACTTTTAGTCAAAATTATTCTAATGGCATTCAAAAACTGTACTGCAATTCAATCAAGCAAACTGAACAACTGGAGAATTTAAATTTTCCAACGTGTTATTAGCTTTGTAAAATCCTGCTGTAACTTGCAAATCAATTATTATGTAAAACCCTCTCAATCATTTTCCGTCTATCTCTAAGGTTACATATGTTTAAGGATACAATTTACATTGAAAACGTCTTGAGGAGCATTTCAAGTGCGAAATCCAAGTACCCCAGTACGAGGCTGAAAATCGAATCTGAGACTTTAATTTTGTTCATTCATTTAAGAAGGGAACCAACACCAGTAATAGTGCCCAGAGGACCTGATCAAGGAAACTCCGTTTAAGTGGATCAATTACCGAGTGAAAACTTTTCTTAACCCTCCCAGAAAGTTTTATTTTTCCATCCCTAACGGCCCCAAAGCGTTTAGTCACCAGTAGAACATGCAAACAAAAATTAGGAAGCAAGCTTGTTCTTGTTAAGCTAAAGCTCTTCTCTTCATTTCATGTGATCAAAAATGCAACATGCCACATGCCATAAGTCAAATGCCGTATCCCACTGTTTTATTTTCAAAATGAAGTATTTGTATTTGTAAACTCTGTCTCATCCCAGGGAAGATTAGGAATAAATTTGCGGTGTCTATCGTTATTGAAATTCCTTTGCAGCTGTTAATAAGGCTACAGTACATATTTCTAATTACTAATCACTAGATAAAGCAGGGGAAAATCATTTAAACAACGTCAGTATCCATTATCGTTGCCAGGAGACTGTTTAAGTTGTCGTTATGGCTTAGTAGATCACAGTTGACTTTGTAAGGAACAAAATATTGAGTTGTGACAACTGGCAAATTAATCGTACACTTTATTGTAAATAATGCTCTTCTCATCGGCTTGAACTTCGTTGTTTCTTCTTCTTTAAGCAAAGATGGTTAAAACAGAGTGATTTTGTTTATGATTATTGCTAAGGGACATTCAGTCGTAAAACCTAATTAGAACTTAGCAAATGTTATCATCTCAATATATTAGTGAATTGATAAATAAACATTTCGCTTTCGTAAGCTTGATTGCTGTTCGTTCAAGCTCTCTGAACGTTAAGTGTCCGTTGAAGAGTCATATCGTGTGCAAATTTATAATTTTATACAACGAAATGGATGTCTTTTACTGTGTTGAGAAAACTCTTCAACGCACACTTAACGTTCAGAGAACTTGAACGAATAGCAATCAACCTTACCAAAGCGAAATGTGATATTGAATTTAATGTCTTTGGCGAAAGAAACGAGGTGCTTCCCAATTATACATGAAAAGTAAACATGAACATTTCATATTTCAAAAAATTCACGTAGTGCTCCTATATACTGTACTTGTTTGCTTTACCAGTAACACAAGTTCTATCGTTGGCTTGAAACGGGACTTCAGTGCCCCCAAGCTCTATGCCAAACATATATACTGTTTTTAATGCGTAAAAATATATAGGACAAATATAAAGTAGATGATACTAACAAATAAATAAACAGATTGATATTAGCTTTTCCTTAAACTTTACATCAGAAATACCATTTTGTGTCCTTTACATGTGAAATACAAATTATGCCACATACAACGAGCTTGGCAAGAACAAGCTTCGTTTTCCAAATTCCAATGTAAAAATTATCTTATCCTAGCAGTGATCAGTCTCATATATTATCTAGCACTAGTTTTATCCAAGTTTGCATTTTTAAAGCAACTTTTTAAGCAACAAAGCCAAAGGTATGGGCATTTCTAAGCAACTTTAGAACGTTGGATTTTGACCAGTAGATGACTTTTTCTTCTTCTTTCTTTGGGTCATCCATTGTCGTTAAACGATGGTGACTTAAAACTTTCATTGTTGTGCGCGATATAGGAGGTATTTAGAAATTAAATGACTGGGTCCACTTTAAATACTCAAAGTTGACTCTTTATTAAGTCGATTTCGCAAACAACAAAGAAAGTAGTCTTTTTACGCCTCAACAGAGTCCTTAAGTGTGATGTCACAATTTTATGAATTTTTTATAAGTTTAATACTTTCTTACACTTGTTGCAGTTTTCTTGTTGATATAGATAACCTTGTTAAATTTGAGAACGATAATTTGAGCAATGGTTGAGAAAACCCGTTTCAAGAAGTCAATCAGGCTAATAAAAAACCCTTGTTCTTTGAACCCAGTTCATGATTTTATAAACTGAACATAACTAATAGTGTTACCTGAATGACTTTTGCAACTTCAAACAACCGTTTCTCACAGCTAATATAATATTTGAACGCGATACTTTGTGTAACGGCATTTGGTGGCAGGGTTAACACTGTGATATAGTTATAATTAGGATTCCTCCAAAATCACTTTTTTGTGACGTCATAACTTGATTACTCAAATGTCCTCACATTGATCATCATTTTATTATTAAAACAACACACATTTTCAAATGATAAACATCCAATTAAAAAAAAATAAAATACTATTTTTATCATGAAAATTAAAAATTAAGATCTGATTTAATACTTAATTTTCTTAACAGGCAGTGCGACATTTAGGGCCTCCAACGTCAAAAAAGCCAAGGGGCCATGGCACCTATCCACAATTACATAATGTTCTGATATCATATATTATACTATCGGAACGCATAAATTTTAGTGTCACTAAAAACAGCTTTCAGTGCTATTCTAATCGCATTGTGCACCATAGAATGTACGCATTCCACCGACCCGCGACGAGGGCGTGCGGTCGTTCTTCTGGACCCTCGCCGAGTTCTGCCACGACGGCCTGCTGCCGTTCCTGTTCGCCGACGCCGAGGACGACCGCCGGCAGTACACCATCGTCATCCACAACGTCGCGGCGCGATTGCGCGAGACCGTGCCGCTGCCGGAGGGCGGCGTGCGGATCGACGGCGAGTCGATCGTCGAGCTCGACGATCTCGTGCGCACCGTCGCCGAGCGCGTCCAGGACGAGCTCAGCCGCGACGCGTGGGCGGGTCGGGCGATCGGCCAGGGCACGGTCAACGCGTTCCTGCGTCGACTCTACTCGGCCGTGCCGCACGTGCGTCACCTGATCCGCGGGGACGTGCCCGGCGCCGCCGAGCACACCCCCCGACGCGAGCGTCAGGTCACCGTGGTCGACATCCACAACCTCAACGACCGCGCCCAGCGCTTCGTGGTCGGCGTGACGCTGCGGCGCGCGTTCGAGGACAAGGAGCGTAGCGGCCAGGCCCGCCCGTTGTTGTTCGTCGTGCTCGACGAGCTCAACAAGTACGCGCCGCGCGACGGCTCGAGCCCGATCAAGGAGATCCTGCTCGATGTCGCCGAGCGCGGCCGCTCGCTCGGCATCGTGCTGATCGGGGCCCAGCAGACCGCCAGCGAGGTGGAGCGGCGGATCATCGCCAACTCGGCGCTGCGGGTGGTCGGACGGCTCGACTCCGCCGAGGCGATGCGCGACGAGTACGGCTTCCTGCCGGGGGCGTTCCGCCAGCGCGCCACCATCAGCAAGCCCGGCACCATGATCCTGTCGCAGCCGGAGCTGCCGGTGCCGCTGGTGGTGAACTTCCCCTTCCCGTCGTGGGCGACGCGACCGAGCGAGGCGCGCTCGACGGTGACCGTGGGCGAGGAGGTCGACGACCCGTTCGACGGCCTCACCGACGACGCCCGGTAGGCGGCGGTGCGCCTGCTCCACACCTCCGACTGGCACGTCGGCAAGACCATCCGGGGCCGCAGCCGCGCCGACGAGCACCGCGCCGTGCTGGCGGAGATCGTCGGTCTGGCGGTCGAGCACTCGGTCGACCTGGTGCTGGTCGGCGGCGATCTGTTCGACACCGCGGCGCCGACCGCCGAGGCGGAGTCGATCGTCTACCGGGCGCTGCTCGCCCTCGCCGACACTGGCGCCTCGGTGGTGGTGATTGCGGGCAACCACGACAACCCGCGCCGCCTCGCGGCGGTCCGACCGCTGCTCGAGCTGGCCGGCGTCCGGCTGGTCCCGAGCCCGCTCCGCCCGGCCGAGGGCGGCGTGATCGAGCTCGCGAGCCGCGACGGCGAGGCGGTCCGGATCGCCGTGCTGCCATTCCTCTCCCAGCGCAACGTCGTGCGCGCCGACCAGCTCATGGCCGAGAACGAGGACCAGCACCTGCAGAGCTACGCGGCGCGCATGCGCCGCATCGTCGAGCGGCTGTGCGCGGGTGATGACCGGGGCGCGGTGTCGTTGCTGCTCGCCCACGCGATGGTGCTCGGCGCCCACCCCGGAGGTGGCGAGCGGGCGGCGCACACGGCGCTCGATTACGCCGTACGGGCCACCGCCTTCCCCGACTCGCTGCACTACGTGGCGCTCGGTCACCTGCACCGCCGTCAGCGGATCGAGGGCCCGTGCCCCATCTGGTACTGCGGCTCGCCCCTGCAGCTCGACTTCGGTGAGACCGACAACCGCCCGAGCGTCAACCTGGTCACCGCGGTGGCCGGCCGACCGGCCGAGGTCGACTCGTTGGCGCTCACCGCCGGCCGCCGTCTGGTCCGTCTGCGCGGCTCGCTCCAGCACGTCGAATCGGTCGCCGCCTCGGGCGCTCTCGACGACGCCTACGTCCGGGTGGAGCTCGACGAGCCGCCGCGCATCGGGCTGGGCGACGAGATCCGGGAGCGGATCCCGAACGCGGTCGACGTCCGGCTGGTCGGTCGTACCGACGCCGAGGTCGACGTACCGCCGCCGCGTCGCATCGGCCGCAGCCCGCTGGAGCTGATGACCGACTACCTCGACCAGCACGACCAGCGGGACGACGCCGTGACGGCGCTGTTCACCGAGCTGCTGGAGGAGGTCGACACGGCGCGCGAGTGATCTACCGCCGACGCTGGCGGGCGATCTCGGCGTCGGCCGGAGCGCGCAGGCGGAACACCCGGCTGGTGGTCGGCGCGACGTCGTCGTCGATCCGCAGACGTCCGCCCTGGAGCACGACCGGCCGCTCGGTCCCCTCGATCTGCTCGCGGACCGAGGCGATCGCGGTGAAGCCGAAGGCGCGGGCGTCGACCTCGAGCGCGTAGTCGACCGCGACGTCGCTGCCGTTGTGGACCACGACGAACGCCTCGGGGGCGGCGCCGAAGCGCTCGACCCGCAGCTCCGGGTCGTCGGTGTCGGCGTGGGTCAGCGGCTCCCAGCCGGCGGTCTGCAGCTCCAGCAGCGTCGGCACCAGGGCGAGGTACAGGTCGCGCGCCGGCCGGACGTCGACGCCGGCGTAGATCGCCTGCGACAGCGCGCTGGGGTGGATTCCGTAGAGCATCATCGCGTGCCACTCCGGTCGCAGGTAGCCGGCTTCGAACTCCTCGTAGGAGCTCCACCCCTGGGCCGCGATCTGGGGCTGGTAGATCTCGGTGAGCGGACGGTAGCGGGCCAGGAAGCGGTGCTGGATCCGGGTCGCGTGCATGGCGTCCGGGCCCGACAGCGCCGGGTCGGCCTCGTAGACGTGGAAGTCGATGAACGGCGCCACGTGAGTCGCCACCGACAGGTCGTTCAAGTTGCCGATCGTATACAGATCGGGCTCGCGCAGATCGAGCCGCGCGTTGGCCCAGCGCAGGAACTCGACGTCGCGCTGGACCAGGTGCCCGGCCGGCGTCCGGGTCGACGAGGAGTAGGTGAGCGAGCCGTCGGCGAGCTCGATGCGCGAGGCCGAGCTGTCGAGCAGGCGGGCGCTGGTCGCGACCCCGTCCATGAACCACGCCATCTCCTGGTCCGGGTAGACCTCGCGCACGCCGTCGAGCCCGGTGCCGAGGTCGAGGTCGACGACCAGGTTGGCGGTGTTGCCCTCGCCCGGCAGCTCCGGGTCGAGGTTGAGAGGGAGCCGTGCGGTCCAGGCGTCGCGCTCGTGGACCGGCGCCTCGTCGAGCCGCTGGATCTGGATGTCGCCGTTGGTGTCGACGGCGAGCGACTCGAGCCCGGCGGCGGCGAGCTGCGCGTCGACGTCCTCCCCCTCCGCCAGCCGGTACACCTCGTCGAGGATGGAGGCGTAATCGGGCGGCGGCCCGGTCAGCGGCCAGGGGCTGACGTTCAGGTCCCAGGGCCGGGTGTAATGGGCCAGGGTCAGCCCCTCGTCGTGGATCCACTGGAGCGAGCCGGGGAAGTTCTGATCGTGGCGCGACAGCACGTAGCGGATGTTGAAGTCGGCCGGATCGGTCAGCGTCTGGCCGGCGTGAAGCCCCTCGCCCGAGGTCCGCAGGGACACCCCCCGGATCACCGGCGGCTCGAACGCCGGCGGATCGATGGCGTAGTAGTCGTCGAAGGCGGCGCGCAGACCCCACTCGAGCTCGGTCGGCGCGAAGACGACCAGATCGAACGACGCCTGCGAGGGGAACCGCGCCGTGGCGTCCGACACGCCGAGGGCGAACACGATCGACATCAGCTCCTGGTCGGCGTCGAGCTGAACGCGCGCCACGTAGGGCAGGGCGAACGGCCAGCCGAGCGCGACGCTGCGCTCGCCGTCCTCGGCCAGGCCGAGCGGGTAGAGCGACACCGGCAGCTCGGCCGCCTCGTCCAGGTTCGCGGTGGCGGCGTAAATGCGCGCCTGATCGGCGGTGCGCGCGGTGTGAGGATCGTCCCACCAGCGCCAGTCACCGCGCGGCACGGGAATCGAGAAGGAGAGATCGAGCGCCCGCTCGGCGAGCTCGCCGCGATTGACCACCCGGCCGTCGATCTCGAAGTGCCGATCGCCGGCGGTGACGATCATCTCGACCCGGTAGCCGAGGTCGCGATCCTCCAGTCGCAGCGACAGCCGACCCTCGCCCGGCTCGCTGACCGAGCCGACCGGCCAGGCGCTGCGGACCGGGTCGGTGCCGAGTCGGATCTCGCGGATCCAGGTGGTCGCCGAGTCGGTGCGCGGCACCGCACCGTCGAGCGACAGCACCACGGCGGCGTCGGTCGCTCCTTCGGCCGGGGCGACCGTGGTGCCGAAGGCACGCCAGCTCGAGGTCGGCCCCTGGATCCGCAGCGGCGTCGACTCCCCCAACAGCTCTCCGGACGGTCCGAGCCACCGGATCGACACCTCGGCCCGCAGCTCGCCGTCCCAGTCCTTGCCGGTGCCGTAGAAGCCGTTCGCGGTGCGCGCCTCGAACTCCAGGCGCTGGTCGTCCTCGGTGATCGCGATCAGCTCCGACACCAGTGCGATCTCCCCGCTGGCGGCGAGGGTGCGCAGCCTCAGGCTGCCGTCGTCCTCCACCACCGCCCGGGCGTCGACCTGGGAGTCGAGCGACCAGACGTCGGTGCCGAGACGCGCCAGACCGTCGGCGGGCACCAGGTCGGTGATCGACACGCCACCGCGTCGACCGGCCGGGACCAGGTTGCCGTCGCGGCCGAAGTGGGCGAGCCGGCCGTCGGCGTCGAAGCCGAGGCGCAGTCCGTCCCCGGTCGCGATCGCGAACAGCGGCCCCACCTCGACGGTGACGTCGATCGAGCTGCTCAGGGCGTCCGGGCGAGCGTCGGTCGCCGTCACGGTCCAGGTGTAGCTCCCGGCCTGATCCAGCGACGGCGTCCAGCTCACCCGCCCGGTCTCGGGGTCGAACGTCGCCCCCTCGGGCAGCGGCGCCACCGACAGCTCGACCGTGTCGCCGTCGGGGTCGACCGCCTCGAGGTCGAGCTCCAGCAGGTCGAGCTCCAGCAACGACGGCGCCCCCGGATCGGACAGCACCGGGGCCCGGTTGACGTCGGTCGCGCTCAGCCGGACCTCGACCCGGTCGTCGAGCTCACCGTCGCTCGCGATCAGGGTCGTCGGCGGGTAGCTGCCGGCCTGGTCGAAGGTCGGGGTCCAGCGCAGCACCGCTCCGTTCAGCGTCGCCCCCGGCGGCAGGTCGACGGCCGACGGAACGAGCGCGTCGCCATCGGGGTCGCTCGCCTCCAGCAACAGCTCCAACGTCTCGCCCTCGGCGACCTCGAACGGCAGCGGATCGTCGCCCGGCACGACGCCGCCGACCGCGGTCAGCTCCGGCGGCGCGTTCACCACGACCACCGGCGCCGACACCGAAGGCTCGCTCCACAGCTCGCCGTCGGACACCTTGACGCGGACCTCGACCTGCGCGCCGCGCGCGGTCCATTCCGCATCCAGCGTCGGGTCGTGGACGTCGGCGAGCGTCTCGCCGTCGAGCCGCCATTCGTAGCGCACGTCGACGATCGAATCGCCGTCGGGATCGCTCGCCTCGTACCGTGCCTCGATCGTGTCGGTGGTGATCGGACGCTGCGGTACCAGGACGACACGCTCCACGACCGGGCTGCGGTTCACCGGCTCGAACGCGATCTCGATCGCGCCGCCAGTGCTGGCGACGAGCAGCAGCGCCGCGCAGATCGACAGCGCGCGCCGAGTGTCGAGCCACGGCTTCGGAAACATGGACGCCCCCCGGACATCGACCCACCGGCCCTCGCTCGGGCCGGGAGCTCCGCACATAAACGTACGGTCTTTTTCTTATTTTTCAGATAGTTGCGACGTTCGCAACATCACGACAGCGAGGAACTTATTTCCGTCGTGATAATCCCTGCCAGAGGTTTTCGGGATCGAAAATGACTTACCGTCCATCGTCGGGCCCGACCCGCCACCGACGCACCGGGAATGCGGCGACGGTCAACGCGCCGTTGCCGATGCGATCGCGGATCGGGCTCGAAGCGACGGACGGAGCCGACACCGGCTCGTCGCGACCGAGGAGCTCCAGACGCCAGCGCTCCAGATCGTGTCGGGCGGTCGTGCCGTCCTGGGTGAACAGCACGACCAGCAGACAGGCGTGCTCGACGCCGTCGGCGCGCGCCAGCTTGCGCACGTCGCGCGCGACCTCGCCGAGCAGACTGGAGACGTAGCTTCGGTTCGCTCCCCCGGGCACGAACTGGCGCACCCCCTTGACCTCAACCCAGAGCGCCTCGGAAGGTTGCACGGTGGCGGTCGGTCCGAACAACGACGGCTGCACCCCGGGCTCGGCCAGAGCGTGCCCGGCGGGCGTGACCACCAGGTCGCAGCGCAGCCCGGCGCTGCGCCGTCGCCGTCCCCAGTCGGCCGGGTAGCGCTGTATGTTAGGTATGCCTGGGCAAAAAATATTCTGCGAAGAAGCAACCCCATTGAGGGTTGTAGTAAGCATTCACGTTTTTTGGTACACTGCTGGTAGCAGCTCCGACGCGCCTTACACTTTGGAAGTGTTAATGACTTTTCAGGGAGTTTATGATGTTTATACTTTGCGAGTTGGTACTGAAGCTTTTGCATGATATCAGTATAAGCATGGCACTAATAACAGAATAAATTTTACTCAAACATAGTTCTGATACTCGGACCAGTTGTACGCGAGCCTCTGTAACGAGTAGTTTATACACCAAAGAGTGAGGATTAGAAAAACAAGAGTGCTCATTCTCACGAACATGCTCGATGGAATAACCTTTGGTACTCTGTTCGAACTATAATAAGGAAAGTTGGAAAGGAATTCACGAAACACTGTCTGTTTCATTAAGAAGTTGACGATACCATATCTACTCGGATCAGAAAGGTGGTATGTTAAAACCACCATTTGTGCCATGGTGAGTTCAAAGGAGATGGATAGCGAAATCTCTCATCTTAACTTACCTTTTGTATTTTACCCACCTTCAAAATCAACCCTTCACCCACAAACCTCTCCAAAACTTGCATTTATTCTGATTACCAGTTTTTTTACATGAAGCAGCCTCTAACAGGACGCAGTTAACTGTCCGTCACTTCAATCTTAATTCCACCGCCTCCACTAGTTGTATACTATAAAATATGTACTAACTCTTTTTGCATAATATAAAGATCAGTGCCCAGTACAAGGCGCGAAGATGAAACATAGTTACTGAACATTATTTGATGAGCTTTTGGTGTATTCTATCACCATCGTCAAATTATAATTTTTTTCTGTTTTTGTCTAACAAAGTTTTCATTGCAACTTTGAAGAATGTATGGTTGAAAACTTTGAAACAATTCCTATATTTGGAAGACGTTGTCTGAAGTATTTTAACGTTACTTAAACTATAAAGCACTACTCACAATCAATGCCAATCGAGAAATAAGACGAGGCATGAAGAAGGTTGACCAACGTTGATGAATGTTGTATATGTAGTTAGAGGGAGAGAGAGAGAGGCAAGAAGAAGCTGGAAAATACAGGAAAGGAAACATGCTGTTACACTAATTACATTGTACTAATCATTCCGATGAACTCGTTGAGGATTGCACGACCTACCACGTCAACTGTTGCTGTTAAAAGCGCTTTAAGCATTCTAAATGTCACTTTCAGTCCTTCGCAATAATGCAATACATTGTTATGATCGTTTCAATTGTGTTGTACTCCTCCAGTAATCAGACAGGAGCCTTTTTGGTTGAAAATGCACAAGATATTACCATAACATCAAGTGTTTAACGTAATCAGAGTTTTGCAAAATAATTCATGATTTTAATGCTTCTATTGTCCGTCTTGTATTCTTTCGCAATGTTGTTCTGTCATCGTTGTAAGTTCTGAGCCTACGTTTCAGCAGCACGCAACAGTACACTTATTTTTTCAAGAATTGGGTATCGAATTTATTCTATTAAGACGATAGCTCGTCATGACAGTTTTTGAGATTCGTTAATTTTGGATGATAGCTAAATGGTCGAAACAATCACAAAAGTTGGCAATATCCGCGAGTACCATTTTTGTTTCTACTGCTAAACGTAAATCTGTGTTTAAATCGGTTTAAATATTGTCTTGTAACAGCTCTGTCAGTTGAGGCCTGGTTCAGACTTCAAACGTTTCCTCGGACATATTCTCAAAATAGGAAACGTACCATAGAAAGTACCATTAAGTACAACTCTATTGAGAGGATAGTTATTCTTGATATATTAAAATTGCAAACATGAACATTTTGTAGCGC
>JAAAKM020006971.1:124871216-124892872 GCA_010016025.2 Alatinidae sp. Z8VKAUB7J3 | reverse complement strand
AAAGAAACTACAGAAAAAAAGAATAGGAATAAAAGAAAATTTTGTTACCATCGGGAACCGAACCCTGGCTTATGCATTGGCTTCTCGTGCTCCACCAACTGAGCTAGATGAACCCAGATGTTAACATATTTGATTTGCTTAGTCGCAAAGCCGAGTTTGTTGTCAGCCTCAAATATGGCGATAGTAAAATGGCGTCCTTACTTCATAAAATTACTTCTAATTTCCGTGAAAACATTTTTCCCGAATATTATCATGCGTACCTTACCGGTAATATCCACTTATAGAAGCTTAGAAAAAGAAAAAGAAACCTAATTTCCAGGAGACTATAATTTCCAGGAGACGCCATGGGCAAAAAAAAGTTTAACCATTTAATACCACCCAAGCTCCTGAAAATCTTTGAAAGCATTAGGAACAAGCAAAATTTTTAAAAGCCATCACCTTACCAAAAAGCTAGTTTAACAGATTCTTGTATGGTCTCTTATAACCTGTTGGAAAGAACTCTATTCAATCAACCTTAGTTCAAAAGAGACGTGTCTAGTTGCTGGGCATTGTGCACGTGCTACAGATGAACTTTTTTCATTATGGAGACACCCATCACCTCACAATCGGTCTCGTAAGCTAACCTTTCCAGAGAGGATACATAGAGATACACCTATCGCCAAGGAAGACCATTTAAGAGCTATGACAGATAGTGAATACTGGAAGGATGTATTAAGTTCTATCTCAGCCAGGGTCGCAAGATGATGACGATGATTCAATCCGACCCTTTGCCAATCACTGATGGGATGCATCAAGGAGCAATTCTTTTTCCGTCATTTTTCTGCAAACCATATGAATCACCTACCGATCTCAAAACGAAATTGTAGTTTTAAGTTATATGTTGATGATTTAAAGGTCTAATTCCCATTTGTTTCGAACAGAAGGAGCAGCCGTAAAAAACCATATGCAAACTATTACAGAGTAGCAACTGCGTAGCGTTGCTTACTTTAAGCTCCCTCAAGACGAAATTACTTCCATCTGACACAAAACATACTTTTAGAAAGCTAGCAAAATGCTTATTTAGTTTCCACGAAAATCCCTTGAACCATGTGTAACAACCAAAGACCGGGGTATACCATTAATTCCAATATTCAAAGGCAACAACATCTGAAACTATTCCTCAAGTCTTAAATGGCGGTAAATGTTAAAATTTAAACTACATCATTAACAATTACTGTATCTAATACAATAATTAGTTTGCGTTTCAAAATGATCTTTAAGCTTTGCCATTTACCTTTTCAATCACAAATTTGATGACGAAGAACGTGTTAATGGAAAGGCCCTGTGGGAATCTCTTCCTTTCAAAGCAAGAGGACAATAAAATTTAACAATTGCGGAATATACTGTAAGAGCATATTTTCTCTACGTTCCAATGCTTTCCTGCTAAGGTTCCTTGCCTGTCGAGACTTAAATCCAAGGAAACTTGTATAATCCTTTCTCTTCATATCTTTCATTTGGTAACAAACTACTAGAACTCACTATTAGAAATAAATGGTACCGTAAATATAACACTTAGCGTTTCTATATATGCAAAATGCACATATCCCTAACACCTAATTGCTTCAGTTCTGATTCATTATGTGAAGTTATAATATAAGTGGTAATAGCAAGATTCTGACACAGTGAATTCAATGGAAATAGTGCCCTTACTATCAAGACTAACAAAGGGATTATTCGAATATGGGTTCATTAAAACAGTTTGTTTGGATTTTTAGAGATAAGTATTAGAGAAACAGTAGATAAATATGCAGTAGACTGTCGATTGTCTCAAAATATTAAACGAAGATCCGTTCTCCCTCGCTCATCTTAACTTAAGTCTCTGCAAAACGTTATTAATAGAGTGTTGAGGGGAAAATATGCTAACATTAATTCCGTACAAATAGTGAAAGTAAAGGTGTAGGAGGAGAGATCAGGTAGAGGAGATATGCGGCAGTAAGTGGCTACAAGGGGTCTAGGATCGCCAAGCACGGATATCGCCAAGCATGGAGGAAGATCTTGAGAGCATCTGAGAGCAGTGGCATAAGAGCAGTGGCATAACGTGGTAAGAAGAATATATAACATCAACCAAGAGGATAAAGAAGTATGAATATGGAAATAATTTCACGGGTTCGTTCCCAGGTGGTGCCACATTTTCTGTTTCTTTAGACGTCTTTTCGACCTGACATTTCAAATCCTCTCTTCTCAATGATACTTTCTAACATCCAATAGGCTTTGGACAGCATCACAAGCCGGATGGCAGTTCTTCCTTGGTCAAGTGACATGGCACAGAGAGGCTGGTCTCCAATTGCGTTGAGCTGGATTTCGATATCCACCGGTGGATGATTGTGAGCTAATGTGACGCTAGAGTAAGTCAACATTGAGGTCACCTAGCTCAGTCTGTAGAACGCATCCCACGAAAGCATGGGTCACGGGTTCGTTCCCCGGTGGTGACATATTTTCTATTTCTTTGGTGTTCTTTTCTAATAATTTCTATATCTTCTACATTTATGCGTTTTTACTCTACTTTCCTTGATTTTCCCTTTTTACTTTGCGTACTGCATACGCTGTATGATTCCTTACTTTCAAATGAGGAAGCATTTTTTGCTACAACATATTAAGTGTTAAGGCAAAGTAAGTCTATAGCATAAATAGATAGTGTCAGTTAACAGGTGTTTGAGGTGCAAATTCATCTTTTTTACAATAGAAAGAAGAGTCAGATTGTCAATTTTTTTTTACTCATCCCAAAGCTCTGTTGCTTAAAAACAATAAAGTAAACTACATTGCTTTGTTTTGAAAAGGTTTGACAGGGAAAAGATTACTCTTTTCATGCCATGCCAGAGATTTGTTCCTACATCTACTAAAAAAGAAAATAGACTTCTAAATACTGGCACTTGGATAATATCATTTTTAAGTCCATGTTAGAAAATTCAGTAAGAAACTAATTTAATACATCAGGGTTCCTCTTGCCTCAAAACTCTACGTAGGTTATTATTATGCTCTGACTAAGGTAAGATACTACACGAGTAGAAAAATATTCATGCAACTTAAATCTTAGCCAATTTTCTTTCCACGTTCAATCCAGGTTAGTCAAGTATGGTCCATATTCCATGCCGTGAAGTTACTTTCAGGAAAGAGGACACATCGTACCAAAATTCTTGTTGGATTGTGCACGGTAAACTGGTCCTCTTCTTTCCCTTCTGCTTTGGTGTTCTACAATGTGGCTGATCCTATCTCATGCAGTTCCAGCGATCCCTGTCTAGAGCTTGTTTCTTCAATTCTTCATAAGAGCCTCTATTCTTTAGGCTGTCCAGCAATGCCATCCTTTTGCGCTGCCTTGGCTTGCAACGATCCACCGTACCTTAAATCACATCCCTCAGTAGCCCGTCATGCCTCATAACATGGTCAATCCAGTTCTTCTGCCTTTGCTGGATTATATCCAGCAGTTATTTTTCCTCTCCTACAATGTGTAGCATCCTTCAGTGCTCTTACGTTCTGTCTACTTCATCCTTTCCATCCTTCTCAAGAAACACTCCTCACAACTTTCCAGACGCTTGATATCTACTGTTCTAAGGGCCCAGGTTTCTGGCGGTAAAACAACAAAATGCTCCAGAACAAGCATTTAACTATCCGCCTGGCAGTAACCATCATCAGTCAGAATACTTTCCAGGTAGGCCTACTTGAATCTGGGAGCCTGCTCTAGGCCTCGCCAATGGAGCGAGATGTTCACCTCACTTTACTTCTTTCCAATTTTTATCCACTTAGTTTTCTTACCATTGATCTTCATGCCATAATATTCCACTACATTCTTTAGCCAATTCATCATGTTCTAAAGATCATTTTTATTGCTTGAAACCATAGCCTGATCGTCTGTGAAACGGATTGCCCTAACCTGTTGGCCTCAAACTCTGACACCACCATTCATATCTTGTACAACTTCTCTAATCATGCTTCGGAATAAAAATTGAACACCAAGCGAGAGAGTGGGCACCCCCTAAACTTGCTTTAAGTAGTGCCAACTACATGAATATAATCATCGGATTTATTTTTGTCTTTCAGTTAAATTTAAAAACTGTAATGAAATAAAGAATTCTTCTAAAGGATGTCGCAAGATAGTACTATTAGGAGGAAAGTCAAGGAGAATAAACTTTGGGAAAGATATCCGATTTCATTAATGTCTGTTTCACAAATCTTATGATTGTTTAAGGGTTTGATAAAATTCCCTTGCATGCAAATCCCTGTATTTCAGGTTTACTTACACACCCTTGCATATATGGGCGGGCGTTGATACTTCGTTTATTCCTATGGTTGTTTATCCTCGTAAGAACAAAGCCTTTTGTCTTTCCTTTGCATTGCAATTTGCGGCTTCTACTTTCTTGAAGCTCTAATCCCTGAGGAAAAAGTGTCATCGCTTTCGTAATGATATTTGAGATGCAAAAAACCATTTTAAATCAACTAGATTGAATAGCTTCATTGTTGATTGTCAGCATGTTTGTTTCTAACTTCTACAAAGAGGCATTCTGTATATAAATATTGACCACACGGTTGGAATATCTAATTAACCGTAGCCGACGCTAACTTCCTATACAAACGAAGAGCAAGTCACTAATTTTGGATATTAAAGAATTTTTGAACTTTGGGATATGTGCAGTCAAAACAAACTCAATATAAAAAGACGCGTGTCTATAAACAATAATCACGTAGATTAATGATTCATGATAATCAGGACCAAAATGCATTGCTGTCACAGCCTTCCTTAAGGAAATAATTGATCTTCAGAATTACCTTTGTAATTTTTGTATGAACTAAAAAGGTCTGGAAAGATATTACATGGTTTCACTAAATATTTACCGAAAGCCTCTTCTTTTCTCCTTTACTTTCTATCCTTTCCTTGAATTTGCTACTATTGATTTTAGCTATTTTTTATTTCAAGACCCCTCTTTTTACGGGATCGGATCCACTTCAATCGACAATCCTTCGAGTGTTTTGAATTAACCAAAGCAACGGTTCCATCTGGCAACACTTTAAATTTATTAACTATGTATTAGGTACTGTAATGCTGCGAATTACCTCCTCTTTGTTTAAAACCCCACTTAAAATGAACACACTCCCCTACTATTTTGGCTACGATCGCTGCTCAACTAGGCTTAGTAGTTAATGGTTGAAGTTTGATAGTACGCCATTTGATTATTAAATAACAGAATGGTTACATTGTTTGGTTGCTTATAATTATTTTCAGCGAATGGAATTTTAAGGACGATTTGTATACGAGAGGAACTGTTTTTCATCAAATTATTGACAGCAAATATGGAAAATGAAATTATCTTTAAAAATGCCTTGCTCAAATAAATTTCTTCCCTCTGATAGACAACTTCTTCGAGTAGTTGCCGAAAATTTAACAATGGCCCGATGAGTGCTCCCAAAGCATGACGGTAACCGTGTCCTTAGCGACACTCTTGTCTAGTTGGGTATCGCCCTTGTTTCTACGAGGTCTTTCAGTCTCAATGTGGACTACATTGATTGGAAACCCGACGCCTTAGTCATAGAACTAATAATCCTTTCTATTTCAGATAATTTTATCGATTTGCCTTTGAGAACTCGTGATACTTGGTTTACCAGTTTAAATATGTTCAGCTCTAGGCTAATAATTTTCAATTAGCGAAACCATAATATCCAAATTAGAGCTTTAGGGTCAATCTTAATTTCTGAAGCAATAGTTAAGAGGTCTTTGTTGTTTTTTAAATAGAATAGTATGGACAATTTTCTTGATAGTGTTAAGTAGGCAGGAAGTTTATACGCCTTGAGTATTTGTTATCAGTCAAGCGCGATTTTGAACATGCTAATTAAATCTCGTTGGTAACTATCTGCTAGAGAACACTTGTCACTGACCATTTCTTTCGAGGGTTGCACTTGTAGTTGCTGATACTTAAGAAAAAGTTCAATGCTTCATGGAGGAACAAAAACGATGTATTTTGCGAAGTTTTATCGATTACGGTTTGCTTGCTTTCTTTTGGAGACTGTGCAACAGATGGGACTCTGGATGCTCCCTTGTGCGAGAAGTTCGTGTAAAACAATATTTTGTTCGACACGAAACTAATTCCATGACTTTCTATAATTTACTTAAATTGTTTCTATTGATATACATGTGTGAAACCCACAACTATCCACCAATAGGTTATCCGTTTTATTTACATATAATGAAAGAGTAAGTTTTTAGCGTAAATCTAACTGTTTGACTTTCTAAAACTTCTGCTAAAACTTCTGGTAGTTTCTTCTGTTAATGGCAGCCAACGCGGCCCCACAGTCCTTCGCCCTTGGATACTTTGACTTGCCTTTTACTCGTAGAGAACAGTTGTGTGCATATGGATGAGATATAAAGACATATCCCTGTATTTTGTTTTGTGGTTTGTATTCAATTTGAATGTTTTGATTTAGTTTTCATTCGTTGTTGCTTAAACTTGAAAATCTGTAAGACCTTAATTGTTTTAGCACCGTACCCCTATCGCCTGTTTTTAATTCCCTTTCCCGGTAATCCCCATAGTTGACCATGGAATGTTCTTACAAACTGTCACATTTTTTCTTGCAGTGCCTCCTTCCTTAGCAATTTGGACTTCGTTGGCCATTGTTGAACCAATATTACGAATGTAGTTGCCGTCCCCATAGCCAAATAGGTCTACAACAGTGATCATGGCTCTGTGGTAGAGCAACAGCCCTGATAGCTAACTAGCTTACTGCGCGGTGTCAGGCTGGAAACACTCTTTTCCCCCCATGCATATGCAGGACTGCTTCTACATGAAAAGACCGCTTCTCTATTTTTTAAAAAATAAAAGTTTCCCATTTTCCACCTTCTTCATCATGATGCTCCACAGTCACTCGTTCATCGGTTACAATAAAATTCATGGGAGGCGGATTTTTGTTGCACCTAATGAATCGTGTATGTTAACACGGTTACCGATTGGTGATAGTAATTCACAATCCCCATGATATAAACCTCTTGCGAATTTACTTGTCAGGCAACATTTCTTCCCGTCTGGCATATCAAGTTCAGTTTGTTGTTGACAGAAATCATGTGGCCATAGCTCTGAAACTACGTAATGATTATTTTTAGTGTAGTTTATTTTTGGAATGCCCATTTCTCTCTGCCGAAAATTTAACACAACTGTCACGGCTGGATTTTAAATGCTTAGCTGTCTTTTCTCGCGATGTGAAATCTAGGCTTAAATTACTTCTTTTAGGCCTGATGTCTCTCAGGTAGCAAAAATATTGTACATTTATAAAACTATATTTTACTGACAAGACAACATGATCGTGAATTTGATTGTATCAATTTTTCTTCAACAATTTCAAAATATTGATGTGCCTGATAAATTCTTTAACAGCTTTTTAAAAACTTTTTTTTATTGTTAAAAAAAGTTAAAAACCTTTATTTCTACTTTTTAAGTTTTTTTAACAGTTTTAAACTTTTGTCGTCAGTGCTTTTGTACATGAGTCTATCATTATCATCACTGGCATTAACAGAAATTCGCTACAGCGGTACCACTTGTGATGCTGGTATTACTGATACTGTTATTAATACCTGCATCACAAATGATACAAATATCAATGCAGGTAAATTGCCTACCTATACTAAGAGAAATACAATTGCTGGTATTAAAAGTGATTGCCATACATGACACAGATGCAATTGCCTGTACCCATACCGATTCTGTTACAAACAAAGATACCATTTCTTCCTCTCTGAGCACGTTGTGGTAGTTCAATCCGTCTCTTATTAGTTGATGATAAGTAAACTCATTAACAATGTAGTTCACTATTGGTCAAGTACATGCGTTTTGTCTATTAATTGGCTTTACGTTAGCCTACATACTCGGTTTCCTCCTTGGTTATCTTCTTCGTCGATAACGACACGTGCCGTGACACAAATATCTTTATCTAGACCACTATTCATATTTTGACCAGCATTGATGCGGGTACTCGTGTTGCCAAGCGGTAATAATAGGTACAAAATACTACATCATTACTCGTACAAATGCCGTTGTAAATAATAGTACCGACACCAATATTAATGCTGATACCAATACTGATTCTAAATGCAACTACTAATACCTGGTTTAAGTCCTAATCTGAGACGCTCTCGAGGGACCTACAGTCAAGAGTAACTCATTTCATACGTGGAGGAGGCTGCAAACAAGATTTCTAGATAACTTCGCTTAGCGTATGTTCCAGGAAATGTATGCGATAAGGTCTTAAGCACTTCCGGAATCGCGGAGAATATGCGACTACCCTAAGGTCTCATTAAAAGTGCCCTTTCCTGTCAATGAATTAATGTCCTCGTCCTCTTAACTTCGAGGTATTAGGAAAGAAAGTGGTTGAAAGTAGCCGTTCCTACGTTGGAACTTTTAAGATTTTCCATCGGAAAAGGCATGATTCCACATGTTATGAAGTTATATTTAAGGTTTGGGACAAAAATTATTTCGACGATTAATAATCGACTTTTGTTGGCAACCGTTATTGATTATCTACACACCAATAACAATCTTGCTAGTCCATTCCGAGACACCGCTACTTACTGGCACTTATCTTAACAACCTGCGACATCAGTACTTAGTTTTCTCATTAATGGCACTTAGTTTTTTGCGGTTTGATGGGCCCCGCGTAATTAGCACGATCTATGACCTCTGAAGGAGGTCTTGCTCGCCGTCATTGCCACTTAATGGAGATGAACACTTGATCATGTCTTTAAGACAAAGTTGCTTGGTTTTGTTGCGAGTTAAGTTCTTTTAGAACGATGCACGTGGGATTCACCTGTTGAACTTTCACGCCGAGAATTCGAATCACGCAAAGGTGAATAACCTATGACCAGCCAAAGCATTTGGACTTTTAATTAATTGACTTAGTTTGTTTGCGGAATGCACTTGTGCCATGGTCTGTTATTTACTTGTTGTGAATGACTTTTGCCGTCGAGTATTGCAACTGGAATGAAAACACCAACCTTGTTTATAGTTCTATTGAACTCGACTCTTGTGTTCTTATTTGTGTTACTTCAACCGACCGTTGTGTTTTCGTGGTGTTTTCATGCATACTTCCCTCGGGGTCACTGATGCGTTGCTACAACTGGTCGCTTGATACCAGCAGATCCTTAGAGTACAATAACGTTTTAGTAGAACCTGTTCTCGCCATGGGAGTTCATTATTTTGGCACGAAGTACTTCAATTGGCATTCTCACCTACCTCGCTTTCAAGGTGAGATTTTGTTTCTGAGTTTTTAAACAACCTTCTTACTGGTAACAGAAAAGAGCTAGGCCATGTGTTCACTAGACACTAAATTGCAAAACTTTCCAATCGCCCTGACTTTTCTTTTGCAATTCGAATGTCAAACTATTAAATACATGATTATATGCTTGATTTGTCTCTCGAGGTGTTAAACGTTCGAAAACTCCACTGCAGCTTCATTCGTTAGGTTTTCTAAAGTAGTTTTTTTCATGTTCACAGATAAATGTAAGTTATCTAAAATTAATTCCTTTTAGAGTTAGATGTTTAGTTTTTTATCATCTCTCGCTCCTATAAAAGAAGTTAAGACTTGATCACTTTCTGATTTCTAGGTTTCCTTACATATTTTGTTTGTGAAATCATTTGATAAAGAATGCTTTAACTTCTCAGAGATTTTTACTTTATCTGGCTCTTAAACTTATATAAGTACCGAGGGTAGAACCCCTTTCCTAGTAATGATTATAATAATGTAATAGTTTATAAGCGTCATCATCATCGTTATCAGAATCATTCTGACAATAAAATAATAATAATAATAATAACAATAATAATAATAACTTCGTGAATCAAGTCATTGAACATAATAATAATATGATGATGATGATGATGATTATGTACAACTAGATGTAAGAGAAAGAAAAGGTAGTTTCTCGTACCGAGGTTAACACTCTGTGCCATAAAATGCTTATCCCTGAACTACAACGCTTTTTTTGTGGATGGAAACTAGGCGCAAGGCTCTCAGAGTTACCGAAAAATATTAATTGCCGTGGATCTCATTCATGGTCTGGCAATTTGTAAAAGGGTAATACATTCTCTTGTACAAAAGTTTCAATGGCTACACTGCGTTTAATGTAGATAGAAACTAAGGGAAAGTTCATCAGAGTAAATTCAAAAAGTCATTGGTCAAGGATCTCGCACTCGCTTTGGAAATTTATCAAAGGTTCATTTGTTTCTTGATTAGTCACAAGATTTTTAAAGATGGCATTTTTAAAGAAAGGAAACAGAATTTGTATAGTGAATCCGTCAAACTTGGCCTTTGTTTATGTAGGCATTAACAATAGTGGCATCTTTTTGACCAAAAATTGTGTTTGTTATTTGTATTTATTATCGTACGGCTATGTATTACAGTGTATTCCGTCAATGACCGCAGAAATTGGAAATCGATTAATTAAGTCGAGAAGAATCACACATGACAAATGACACGTGACAGATGACACTTAACAGTTTGCTACTTATCCTATGAAAGCATAGTTGACTTTGAGGTGCTTCTACTATTAGTTTATACAGCCAAGGCGGTTTTTAATAAGAATTGAATACAAATTCGACCAGAGTGTATGCTTGGCAGGGCTTAACTACACTATTGCTATGGTCTATAACAGATTCTAGCCACCTCGAAGAATGAACTAAGTAATTACCTGGTCTCTTACAGCAACCCGTTGACGATATGTTGGCAGCTTTACCCACTGTATTTGAGAACCAGAATGATGATAAAAGGTTCTGATTTTATATCTCTATACACTTGGTAGAGACCCTTAAGATAAAGTGACGTACAAAATATCCACACTAATTTGTACTGTGTTTGGATTGAAAAAGGTGCACGCCAGAACACGATGTTCTCGGAATGTTATGGGACACTATTTCTTGGTATGTGGGAAGTGTCTAGATGTAGATGTTTGCTGCCAGTATGAGAGATAAACAATGATAAAAATTGTCCTTATCTTTGTCTCATGACGTTGTTGTGGAACAACATTAGGGAAATGTACCTCAAGTTCATTAAAGTGTAAATTGTTACGTGTCTCATACATTTGGATTTTAACAAATAAAAGGACTGCAGTTGACGTAGGTTTCTCCATAGATATCCTACCGAAAACTCAAGAAAACTGGGACCAAAAGCGACAAATTGTATGAACTCTTTTATGCGATGCATACTAAGGTTAAAGTGCCAAATTAGTATCTTTTTTGCTAGTTTATCATGCGGACATCACATCTTCACTTTCACAAATATTCGAAGGGCTCCAGCCAACGCCCCCAGCCTCCCCATTAACGGTGCCATTAGTGTCCCCATTAACACTTTTAGCTCATATGAAGAAGGTTTCGGAGATAAAGCAGTTTCTTCAATCATATTGGCGAGATTTCAAATTCTCGGGGATCTTTTGTCGTGAATCGACATATAAAAGCAATCCGCCTTCCACTCGCGGTAAGGTTTTTTTTGGGGGGGGGGGGCAAAGATGGCCAATTTTTAGCTGTTGGACGGGCACAGTCCGCCCTTAGCTGCGTGCCTGGATGGAACACGGACATTTGTGAACAATTATATTACAGCAAGCTTTTAAATCCGAGGATTCTTGTACATGATGTAAAACTGTTTGAGAGCACCTAGTGCTGTCATCTGGTTACCTGTTATGTATGGTCAATTATAGTGGGGATTGCTGGATCAAAAATGTGCAGTTTGAATTAAAAATGGAGATATTAAGGATTTTGAAACAGTTGAGAAATATGACAGTGCAGTTAGAGAAGTTGGTAAACAGTGTAAGAAAATAGATAGAAATAATAAAGAAGGGAAAAGAATCAGTCAAAGACCTGCATGGATATTAAAATGAAGTGAAATATTTCAGTCTGAACGTAAATGGTGATAAGGATTATAGAAAAAAAGAAAAAAGAACTGAAGAAAGGAATAAAAGACTCTGCGAACGGATGCGTCTTATTACATAAAATCAGAACGAAACCACTGTGTTTCCTATACGTACTGTGACGTAGACGTTCAAATCTAGACGACCATAGTGGCACAATCTACTTTCCCCCTGTATGTGGCCAATGATTGGTTATAGCTGAAGGCAATCGAAAAGACCGGAGAGAGGAATTTTGTAATTTTGAACAAACACTAATTTTAGAAATAGAATTTTCTCGAATCTGTTTTTGTGCAGTTGAGCTCATTATGCATTCTTGGGATTGTCTATTTTGCTGAATCTTCTCAAATACGTGAAATTAACTTAAAGGCATTTAAAGCAATTCATGGCCTTACGTAAGGTGACTATTTAAACCTTAGTGAAATCTGATACTGAAGACTACTCTTGCATGGAATTGAGGCATCAATGTAAGAGATTTGATTGATTTGTTAAATTTAGAATTTGTTAACACCGCACAATGTATCATTGCATAATAACAAATTATCATTGTAATTGGGAAATACTTTGACATTGGCCATGGTGTCATATTACTAATGACGTACGGGGCAGCAGCCTACGGAGTAATACCATGTAATAACTGATTACCATCGGACTATCTTACAACGAGTAATGTGTCTGCTGAGAACATATATACCTCTGGCACTAATGAAGGCTCCAAGCCGAAACAAAACACATATTCATCAATTAACTTGACCGTACCCACTGAGTGTACAACAAACAGCAAAATATTTCTTTTTAAAATCCTCACCTTAGCTGTTGCACCAGATGGTCCAATGATTGACATTGATTGACCCAAGCGTGGGTCACGGGTTCGATCCCCGGTGGTGACATACTTTTCTATTTCTCTAGTGTTATATTTCTTTTTATTTTTATAAACTACCATTTCAAATCCTCTCTTCTCGATGATACTTCCTGACTTAATGGGCTTTAGATTGATGACGGGCCGGATGACAGTTCTTCCTTGGTTAAGTCACATGGCGCAGAGAGGCTGGTGTCCAATTGCGTAGAGCTGGATGTTGATGTCCAGCGGTGGATGATTGCAAGCTAATGTGGCGACTAGAGAAATAAAAAGTGTGTTAACATTGGAGGTCAACTAGCTCAGTTGATAGAGCGCACGCCGCGAAAGCGAGGGTCACGGGTTCGATCCCCTGTGGTGACGTACTTTTACAACTAATTCAAAACTATTATATATATATATATATATATATATATATATATACACATATATATATATTTATATATAGATTTTTTAAATCTTCATGTAGCTACTTACATTTTAATCTTGCATTACCTTTAATGAAAACCTGGCAAAGTCTTGACATACGACAAAACTTCGTCAATATATTAGTTCCCTTGTTGACGTTTCACCTATATAAACACTATTGGTCGAGATAAAGTTCATAAGTAGGTACCTTGGGGTAAGATTACATAAAGAAAATGTATTCAGTTTATCATCTCTTCTAACTTGTTACGCAACCCCTGTCCACTTTGGAAACCACTGACCTAGAGATAGTAAATCTTGACCACACTGTCATCTATGCTCTGATGAGTCATCTCTTGCAAACTATATTTGTTGATTGCATGATTGCGCATAGCGGACGTATAGAGGAATATAACATCAAAATCAGAAAATTTCCTGCTTGCTTTTTAAGTTCTTAGTCTACTCCCTTTTTCTCTGCCCTCCTGTCATCTGAGAATTTCTGTGTAAATATCTGGATAGGGAAAAAATCTGTAATAAACATACATGCCTTCTCTAAACCGATTAATGAATTTGTAAGCTGTATATGACATGTTATAATTGTCATAGGAATCCGACCAATTGATGAAAGAAGATTACCACTGTGTATGCTGCATATTGTTGACGTTCTTTAGAACCTTTGCTAGAGTGATATTCCTTTCTTTAACTCGCACGTTTAACTTAAAGAAGCAATCTATAATTTGAACCGTTTCTTTGCCTTCTTGTCTTTTCGGTGATACAATGTGTCTATAATTCTATAATTAGTCTATCGGTCTTCTAATAACCTCGGTATACAGCATTGTTTATATGCATACGATAAATAATTGCATGCCATATTCAATAAATCCTATTATAGATTCTATTTAACTGTATACAAAGCTATTTGCCGTCTCATGCTTTTCACGCCGCTAGTAATATCCCTTGAGTGTTTAGAATCAGTTTCGAGTGCAAAACAAGACATGCCTATTTTGGTCCTGTTACCTATTCACAGCAAAATGCAAAATTTTAAACTAAACTAGTGTGGTAGTTGACAATATACCTAGCCCCATTAAGCATGCGCAACGCTAAGCATTAATCGGAGTACTTTCTCTTGGTTGGACAGAGTTTTAAACTGTCTTCTATTCTCCGCAACCCCTATCTCATCGATGAAATCTTGATAGCCTTTCTCTACCCTGTCGCTACTTTTACTTTAAGTGTCCTGCCGAGCTTGAAGCCCTAGTGCCCTCTCGAGAATGTACGACAAGAACCCCGCTTGCTACCTCCACTGTAAAGAATATCCCATCGTCCTCCATATCCCTAACAATAATATGACCTTTCATGAGGAGACTTTTTCTTTCCAAGAATCTCCTATCCGTGGTGTACATGGAAGTAATATCGCTTCTCTGATGACTGTAATATTAACATATTGAAATATAATGTTAGTCAACATTCTTTAAATCTATCATGACAATGCAACACAAATTTCTCATTATGTTCTTGCCTCATTACTTCCATAGTATTTATTGTCATTCACCCCTCAACCTATTCATCTTACTAACCCTCGTCCTTGAACGGCTTTCAGTCTTATAAATTGTAACTCTCCGGTACATATAATGGCCGTATCTAAGCCACAAATGTTCTTATCCGTTAGAACCTAACGTTTTCCTTAGATACACTGATACAAAAACAAAGAATCAAATCAAACCGAAATACACTTGACTCTTAATCATGTATGAGTAAACGATGAGTTTCAAAATGTTTATTATGATACTATTATTATTTGCTCTTGATTTAACACCCTGATGATCCTCACAAAAGAGATCCTTACCTATAAACGAGTAGCGCGTTCATTCCCTCCATATTACATCTTACTACAGTCTAAAACCCACCTTACGTTGGCTTGTAATAACACAGACGTTCCCAGGTATTGGAAACCCTAACACATTTTAAATAAATGTTTTTCAACTAATTGCTTTTGCTGAATAACAAGGGAAAACCACCTTATCTCTTAAAACAACAACTGCTTTCATATTTCACACTGTGTTTTGACCCTAACCATTTCCACTGTGCCAAACAGAACTGAAATGCCTCTACTTTCTGCCACAAGGTGGTTTTTCTATTGTTGGAAAGCGAAAGCGATTTGTCGGAAAAACATTTCTTTAGAACATTAACGATACTACAACGTCAGGTACGTTTTTCAATAAGTTTAATAAATCCTGCAAGGAAGTCAACCGTTTCTTAGTAAATTGACATTGTCAGTGGTATTGTGTACTCTCCCCATCTAGTTGTAGGGGGGTAAGTGTACGTTTGTTGGAGAGAACGCTTCGCTTTCAAATAAATACTGCCCGGACAACAACTGAAAATTCAAAACCTTTTTTAGAAATTGACACCCAGAAAAATATGAGTATAAAGGGAAAGAATTATGGGAAAACTCTACAATTTAATTCAAGAATACTTAAATGATTCTTCTTTAGCAATACAGTGTGTTAGCAATCTTAATCAAGTCTCATTCTTTTCTACTTTCCCAAAGTGCTTGTGTTTCTCCATGAAATTTCACTCTCTTTATATAATTTACTATATGTGTGTCGGTATCTGCGTAAGTGTGTATGTATTTCCAATATGTGAGTATATATGTGTGTGAGTGCGTGTGTGTGTGCGTGTGATGATGCCCTGTATGTACGGCCACATTGTCGGTATAGCTACATTGTCTGTCCAAAGTAAATGAAGGTCTAAAGTGATTCTCTTTTTTAATTTAGTAAGTACGACTGTTTTGAAAAGAACACTAGAGAAATATAAAATATTTCACCATCGGGGATCGATGATAAGTACCGCTGCAGTGAAAAATTATTTAGTGTTGCTCCTAAATAGAGGCAAGGGAAATTTCTAGATGGTTCTAAAAAGACCTAGGAATAAATAATCATATGAACGAGGCGGGATGTGAAACCTGAGATAAATGAGGTCAATTGCTTTTCTCTTATCATCATTGTTTATCAAGATGAATTGGCATCTTTATTAATAGTACTTGTTAATATATACATGTACATATATATTCGTTTATCTATCTATTCATTTATTCATTTTAAACATTATTTTTACGAATGAAAAGGTTCATGATATGGAAATAAGGAAGCAGGCATAGGAGTGCCTTTCCGTATGAAGACGAACGGTTACTGCTTCATTACAGTGATTACGAACGAGCGCTTTTCTCCCTGTAGTCGGCCCTCTCCCACAATTTCAGCTTTGAAAAAAATACGACGGGGTTTGAGAAAGGGTCAATTACTTTGCCAAGGAGATAAACCAACGATTGCAACTTTAAAAGCTTTTTTGCTTTCTAAATCTTTGAACAAAAGTGTCTTGAAATTCCGCATTTTCTAGATTGGATTTGGTACAGTACCTCAAAGAAAGACCTTGCCTTCTCGAATGAAAAATTGTACTACTGACAAAGAGGAGGAGGAAGAAAAGAGACAAGGATTCGAGAATTTTAGAGGGAGATCCTAGAAAAAGAAGACAAAGAAAGAGGGGAAGCGAAGTAGCTTATTGCGCGAAGATTGGTAATAATTCGTACCTCTGAACCAACATTGGGTCATTAACCATGGGTCACATTAAATCCTTTTTAAAATCAAACACTTCAAACCATAGGCATGTTGACCCAAGAGAACTCAGTTCAGTAGATGGCTGACCTAAAATGCTATTTAAAACTTAACCTAATGTGCCTGACTTGTGTTAAGTGAAGATATAGTAAGTTATGTAGCCTGCGCACAGACAGAAACTACTGACGTAGTAATACCCACTTCATCTGGGATAGTCTGCACGCAGGCTATAAGTTATGCAGTCAGGTCAACTATTTCATGTCTCCAGATTTACGGAGGAAGCAGAGTTTAAACTGGATGCGCAACGTACCATGCCTGGACAAACACAAGATTCTACAGTTGCTCCTCACTATCGAGAAAAGAATGTCCCTCTTTCCACAAACCTTTAGCTTTTTACGGCTCCCATTTATTAAAATGCTTTCAGTCTCCACCATTTCAAAGGTGAAAGACCTTATTCTCTTTCACGTTTTACACAATCTTTCTGTAGCAAATACGCTTAAAATGCAAATTCGAAGGAAGCCACCGTCCTTCAGATAATCTAACTCAACATTAAAGTAAGCTAACCAACCGCATTTGTCTTTAGATCGAAGTAGTTTTTGAAGTGCTCACATTGCCCTTGGTCACAACCAATGACATTTTATTTGCAAATAGAAGTCAATTGGTAATAACTCAAAACTGAGGGCTAGACGTAATCGAGATGATAATGGCTGTATGTACGGAATATTTGCTCCAGAAAGTAACACAAAAGCAACAGTTTCTTGATGGATTGATTGACGGTTCAAACCACCGTATATCAACTCAAATAAAGAAACAAATTTTCCTTTGTTCTAATACATTATCACGATAATTAAGCTTCAATAACATATTATATCAACTACTTGTTAATATTCTATGTCTTATAAATACCTTTGTTCTGAAAACTGAAAACTCTCTAAATACAGTGGACTCTCTCTATCTCGAACTCGCAAGGGATCAAAAGATTTGTTCGAGATAGAGAAAGTTTCTCCATTTTTGAGACTAGGGGGAGGGAAGTCACCCCCAATTTTGTGATACTGCTACAGCTGTGTGATGTGTGCTTATCTTGATATAGGGTGGGCGGGGATAGTCTTGTGGAAAGCTCATTTGCCCTCTTTGTCAGAATGTTTGAGTTACATTCCCTTAATTACTCTAAGTGACAAAGAAGCGCAGCTAGTCGTAAAGAGCTCCATGCTTCAGTGATTTCTCCATGCGACAAGCGCATCAGGATTTCTCAAGCAAGTAAGAGGGTTTTGCTTGCATTTTATGCTGATATTGGTAGGCTGGACAAATAAATTTGGCTGCACACCATACATGAAAAAAATTGACTTAACATTTGGTTGCACATGTCTAAAACCAGTTTCTTACATTAAATATTAGATTGAATCATCTAGTCCCTATTACATGAATTTTAGCTTACAGTGAAATTCCTACTTCCGAGCTGTGAAATTGTTAGTGTACAAATTTCATACTGTTCAGGAATTCCACAGATCCTAGTATTGTCACTTAAATGTTTGGGCTTTCTCATTATAGTTGTAAGACAGACCTGTTTTAATGTCATATTGTTTTTGTTACTATTTAACAACTTGCAGGTGGTATGCTTATCAATGTCATTTATTATATAGATGCACCTAATGTCAATTGTCTTCCAATTAAGTCAATTTCGAGTATCAACATTCCCTTGGGCCTGCAGTAAAAACAGATATGTAGTATTGTTATCGAATGCCTGTTGTGCCCTTTCATTATGTTGATATATAAGTACACGAAATAGATCCTGCTTCGAATAGGATTTGTTCTGAGTCAGTTTTGTTCACTTTAAAGGGGACCAGTCCATTGTCTTTAGATTGCTATCATTGATTTTGTTGCAGGTATAGGGAGTGGCATGAAGTCAGATGCTTGAAAGTTGTCATCAGTATATATGACCGATGCCCCATTAAGATTGTCAAATCCAAACAGATGGAAAATTGTCTGACAATAATAGTTCCCAAATGAAGTACATTTGTTTCATTCTGGATTTACTCTCTCACCATGCGTTTGTGCCAATGTCAGCTCTGTGCAAACCAAAGCTAGGTTGAGTTGATGCTAAAAGGTACAAGATTGGGGAATATGTAATGGCAACATGCATTTCTCCATTTGGAGATCAAACAAGCATATGTCATCTTCATAACCATGATCATCATGGTCATGATCATCATCATTATCATAATTGTTACCATCATTATCATTATCATCATCATGATTGCTGTCAGCATGATTGCCATCATCAGGATTGCCATCATCATGATCATCATCATTATTGTCATAATTATCATTCAGATTGGTTTAATGCCCCCTTTTCATGTAAGCAGAGGTTGGGTGGGATACATTTATGGTGCCTTCCAATCTCATCTTGACTGTGTTAGGTCTAAATCTAAATTCCTCTGCAGCTATATATCTGTCTAAATTTATAACCTGGATATTTTAGCCTCATAAAATCCTGTAAGGCTGTGACTTCATAAACATAAATACATGATGATAGGTTATAAAACAGATTTGCGGTAAAGGAATTTAAGTTTAGACCTAACACAGTCTAGATCAGGTTGGAAGTAAACCATTAATATAGCCCTATCCAATCCATGCATGCATGGAAAATGGATGTTCATTTGAAAATTGATGGTGATGATGATTGTGATTATGATAATGGCAATCAGAAGGGATCCTGCACATAATAGATTAAAAGCCACAGAGCTCACTGTGCATGTCAATATGTATTGGACAAAATGTTTGGCTTCAGAAGATACATATAACTTTTTTAAAAATCTGTTTTAATGCGTTGCATTCCCCTTGTTATGGGCCAGGGCGGTCCAAATTTCTTTGGATGCCCTTCCTGTCCTCACCAATGGCCCTTCGGGGAATTGAACACATACCCTCTAGCATAGAGAGCAAGTGAACTATTCACTGGACCCCAGTGGCTCTGATATGCTGAAGTAAAAGTAGACTTTGGTATTAGATAAGATATATCTAAATTAGAGTTTTATACATATATATATATATATTTCTTTACAATCATAAGATATGATTCGTTAGTAAATGAAAAATCTAAGTTATATAAAGTCTTTGTATTATCAAGTCATTTGCCATAGTAGCAGTACACAGTACACTTAGATGCTTATTTAAAATTTCAAAGTAAAGGTGGTTCTTATTAGAGTGGAGCATTTATAAGGACTTTTGTTTAAAAGTTGGCAAATTTCTATTTTCATATATATAAAAGTTATCATTGCATCAGACATTTTTTGTACCTCACTTATCCATTGGTTTTGATTGCACCAGAGGATGAAATAAGTAAAGGCATTGGAAATTTGTGACATAAAATAGGAATGTTTATCAAAATATTTGGGATTTAGGGGGCAATTATTAGAAGGGGTGCTTATTAGAAGGAGGGTATATACTTGTAAGTGGAAAGACTTTACCAAGAGCCTGACACGACTTACATAATTTTCTCAGCCAATCCTTTTTTACTTTGGTAGTTAAATTAAATCATCATATCAATCATCGGCTACACAGATCTGGTAGTTATCTTTTACTGAACCCTTTTGTATCTAATATTAGCCTTCACTTGTTAATATTCATTTGTTACCAGCCCATGCTCTTATGACCCCCCCCCTCCATCAATTATATTTAGAATTTATTTGTTTCTTCCTGCACATTGTACAAGGCTAATTTCTAAACTATTTTCTTAATTATTGAGAAATTACAGATGAAGTTGTTCATTATTCATAAAACACAAATTTTATATACTTCACTGTTTTTAGAATGGATTTTAGAAACACAAGAATCCTCTTGGTTGTAATATTTGCTGTGGTGCTTAGAGCAAAAGCCCAGGCTGGTGATGGTAAGTGTAAAATTTTATTCTCATATATACCCGTAACTGGTAATGCGGTACGGTATTTTAGGATAATTCTCCCCAGGAATTGTCGTTTTGCTTTTTGCACTTATCCTCTCCCTCCTCATTCTCCTCGCATGATTTTGGCATGTCTCTCTTCACAAAAGAATTATACACACTGCCACATATTCTGAGAGATACTGCTTTGTAAGTTAACAAAAGTAGCAGGTCATGAAACTTTGCCATGTTCTCATAACAGTGGCAAGCTCAGATCCACTCCAGGACAGATTCCATCACCTAGATGCTTGAATATGTCTAGGACTTCCAGTTTGCTTTCACAAAAAAAAACCTGCTTCAGAGTCAGGCCTGACATCTATTGGTCTAGCAATTCTGGGTCTTCAGAAAGCCTTCCGTTAATGCCAGAACATTGTTTATGAGTCCAGTAAGTACATCCTTGGCAGAACTTAGAGTTTCAACCAACACCTTTCTTCCAGATGTTACATGTTTATTTTCTTGAGTTCACCAAGGTGTTAAAACCTCTTGCGGAAATCATGACCTTGGTCTTATCCATATTCACTTTCAAGCCTTCCAGGTGATATTTTCATTGCACTAGTTTCTGTAGCCATTCTTCAAGAGTCTTAGCAATGATAATCTGAATGTCATCTCAGTAAAGCGGTTATCAAGGGCAGCCAACACAAAACTCCCTTGACAATGCCTCCATCACAATGAGAAACAACACTGTACTCAAAACTGAACCCTGGTATACTCCTGCCCTAACTTCAAATGCACCACTAAGGGTGTTGCTGACCTTAACCCAACTCTTAACATCAAAATACATAGATTGACCGCCAACACTCAGGCACTCCAAACATACACATTGCCCACCAAAGTACTCTCCTTGGGATCCTATCAAATGCTTTCTCCAAGTCTAAGTACAGGTGCTAGTTTTTCTCTAGGTATTTCTGCAGCATCTGACATAAGATGGAAATTTCTTCAGTAGTGCCT
>JAAAKM020006971.1:124860792-124871116 GCA_010016025.2 Alatinidae sp. Z8VKAUB7J3 | reverse complement strand
CTAAGTACAGGTGCTAGTTTTTCTCTAGGTATTTCTGCAGCATCTGACATAAGATGGAAATTTCTTCAGTAGTGCCTCTGTCAGGGCAGAAACCAAACGGCATTTCATCAAGATTAATGGATGCTCTAATGAACTTCTCGATCACTATTTTCAGTAGCTTAAGAATATCATCCATCAATTTGAACCACTGTAATTCAACCTTTTCAGTGCAGCTGGGAAGCTACTCAAAATGCTGGATATGTGGCTAAAGTAGATGGGCAAGTTGAGGCCCAAGAACCCCAAACCCTTTGTAACTATAATAGATGTGCAAAAGCTCCTACCAAAGGAGGCCAGAAATAGTTGCTTTCTAAATTATAGTATGGTCTCACACGTTGAGATAGTACCTAAGCTGGTGTAGAAGGCCCAGAACCCTCCTTTCCTGTGAAGCTGCCAAAACTGCTGAAGGTATAACTAAACTATATATATAGATGGCAAATTGAAGCTCCAAAAGCCAAAGCCTTTGCAACTACAATTGATGCATGAAAGCTCCTACCATACGAGGCCAGATATAGTTGCTTTCAAAATTATTGTAAGGTCTTGCTTATTGAGGCAGTACCTATGCTGGGGTATTAACCCCCAAAGCCCTTCATCTCTGTGAAGCTGTTGAAGGTGTTGCTCAAGGAGATGGCAAATTGAGGCCCGAGAAGCCTAGACCCTCAGCACTATAAATATATAGCTTATGCAGTTTTAATGAAGTGTGTGTCACAAGGGGTTTTAGGAATAGCTTTATATTGAGTAGTTTGATGTTTGGCATATTTTTTATTTTTGTTAAGCATCATTTGGTCGATGAGAAAATAGAAATTTGACTTTTTATTATTTGTACTTGTTTCAGATAAATTAAAGTTTGTTGCAAAGCCATGGAAAGGGATTGTAGGAAACATTAGATTTGTACATACTGAAGATGTCATTGAAATGGATTGCTTAACAAATCAACCAAAGGCATCTGTGCAACTGAAAGTTCGTGAACTAAGTGACTTGGAAGATGCTAAGAATTTATTTGGCAAAAGATTAACACAGGATGGTCAAAAGTTTATAGCAAGGGTAAAAGTATCAGACAGGTTGGAATATGTCTGTGTAGCAAAATATGAAAAGGAAGAAGAGCAACTTGTTTTAGGAAGACTTATGGTCAGTCCAAGTAAGTTGAATATTTTATGATATTTTGTTTAAGCTCTTACATAGATACTACAAAGTGGTGATAAAACACTGCAAAACGTTAAAACCTGGCTGCGCACATAATGTGTGATATTCCATGCAATATTCTTGTTTTGTACCACAAACAAACTATTAGATAGTTGATACCACTTTTGGTTGCCAGCCTGTTATTCAGAAGTTGTGTATTTTCAATTATGAGCCTTTCTTTGTTTCCTCATTATTATCATTATTGTTTTTTCTTTAATAGCTTCTTGGTACTATGAGTGTACAAATTAGTTAATGTGTTAGTAATTGATATTTTGATATATGACATCATCAAAAATGACAATTACCTAATAGTGCTTATTAGCTCTTCATTAGCATTAATGAGTTTGAAATGTATCAAGAACTTGATTTTAGATCATTCTGCAAAATATTTGTCAAAGTCATGAAAAGCCTCTTGAGTTATAGACCTTTGAAAGTTTTCACCACATATAGTCAATTTCTTTGGGGCATATGAGCAGACCACAAGCTGTGACAGCTAATTTTTTCTAACAAAAAGTTTGCTAGATAAAAGTTAGGTATTTTTTAGGGATTTGATTTGTTTCTTTCTTGTATTTTCAGTTCCAAGGGAAGTGAAACCAACTCTATTTCCAACCCAAAACCCTTTTAAAGTCCAAATGAAAGGTGAAAGGAATCTCACCTGTCAGACAGAAGGATTTGTTACACCAGGAAGTACTATGTTGGCATGGTACAAGAAAGAAGGCAATACAAAAACTGCGGTAATTTGAAAGCTTCATTTGCAATTGTCTCTATGTAGTGAGTGGATATTTTAATACTTTAACAGAACGGAAGATGTTTTTACATAATGGTCTTTTACAGGCCTATTTAAGGAAGCACATTGATGCACGCAATATTTGCATTGTGGAGTCTGTATTTGGATGGGCCTAGAACAATGACCACATACTCATGTATTTGATTGCTTATTCATGAATCATTGATGTAAGTAGTGTATTGATTTTATCAGATTTACATTATATACAGATGTAGGCAGTGCTGTGGAGTGTTATAACCATTAATGCTAGTAAAATTAAGGCACTCCACTGGATGAAGGTCAGCAACTAAAGCATATAAGCAAACAGTAAAGAATGTTTAAGAGTAGAAGCTCCATAACAATGTCATTAGTTGTGACAGCAGGAACATCAAGGATGTCCAATGGAAGGCTAGCTGGTAGAGAGCTGGTAGAGGGCTGGTAGAGAGCTGGAAGAGAGCTGGAAGAGAGGTGGAAGAGAGATGGACGAGAAGTGGAAGAGAGCTGGAAGAGAAGTGGAAGAGAAGTGGAAGAGAGGTGGAAGAGAGGTGGAAGAGAGGTGGAAGAGAGGTGGATGGGACGTGGAAGAGAAGTGGAAGAGAAGTGGAAGAGAAGTGGAAGAGAGCTGGAAGGGAGCTGGAAGAAAAGTGGAAGAGAGTTGGAAGAGAAGTGGAAGAGAGCTGGAAGAGAGCTGGAAGAGAGCTGGAAGAGAGCTGGAAGAGAACTGGAAGAGAACTGGAAGAGAACTGCCATAGTTGTGAAAGAACGTAATGCGTCCTATGTTTCAATGAAGATGTAATTCGGAAAATCATAGGTACCAGCTGGCAAATATTAAGTAATAAATGAGAAGCCTTACAACCAAGGAAGGCCTGTACCGCTAATGCGACATGTGCTACGAATGGAATAGGGCATCATGGCTAAAATAGCAAAGACTTAGTGACCAGCCGGTTGAAACAAGACCAAAAGGCAAGCCAAAGGTAAACTGAGGATCCACCTTAAACGAGGATGTGTTTGACTGAAAGTGGATGACACAGTGTCCATAAATATATAATTCAATAGTGCATACAGTTACTGAAACCTTTGTTTATGCTGTTTTTTGATTGAGGTGGAGGGGATATGTAGAAGTAAGTGTAGCAACGAAGAATCGGTAGGCCGAATGGTATTACCTGAGGTTTCCTTTTTCTTGGGATCCTGTCCGGTTTAGAAACCACTTCAGGGTTGTTAGTAACAGCAATTGATTGTTCTACATGAAGCAAATTTATAAACGCATCAATACAGGTGTAGTCGTACATTTTAAACATATAGAAAGTTAACAAAATACCAACATGGCCGTATATCTGAAAATCTTGAATACACAAGATCACAAAGCCGAGGGCACTGCCAAATAATACACGAGTTACTGCCTATATCATGGTCAACTGCATATGAGATTCTGTGACATATACCTATTTGGGGCTATTCAATAACTACGTAGCGCTAAATATCAAATTTTTTCAACCCCACCTACTCATCTGTAACGCACCGTAACGGAGGGCATAACCCCACCCATCACCGTTACAGTCTGAAAACCAAACCCCATATTTCAAAGAGGTGGTCGGACCTGAAACGTTATCATGAGCATTATCATAAACCCTTGCCCCTACCATAAATCAGGTACATGGAAGATGTGCTTGCGGAGTTTTTTCATTACAATAAACATAAACGTAACATGCGCTGATATTCGATGGAGTACATTCGAAAATTGAATAGGATAAATGTTAACATTCGATTTGTATGAACGCAATTTAATTTATCTCTCAGAGGATCTTAGATATTAGACTGATAATAATTGAGACACGGAGATATTGAGATATAATTTTGTCCAGGACGTTACGTAATTTGTTGCTTCAGAACCCACCCACCTTGCCTTTTGAAGCCTCTTTGCGTAACTGCATAACCTTAATTCCCCAAACGCTGACATTTGGGACACTATCCTTTAATACTTAAGTGCATCATTTTAAATCAAATCGCAATTATATCACGACAGCCGTAATAAAAGTGAAAGTCTGAAGGTTTGGGCTCCTAAAAGTTCAAGGGAGAAAAACGGGCAGCAAAGTTCCTGCTACGGGGTCCCCCCCCCCAGCAGAATAGGGTTAAAGAAGCAGCTTCATTCCAATCTACGTGAACTTGGTTGCCAATATCTACTGTAATATTTGCACTGAATGGCAAAGAGGACATGCTTCTAACTCTAAATCTGCTGTCTTGAGAGAAGCTTAACACCAATTATTACGGATATGGGCTTGTCCTTGAAATGAAAGGCTGGTTTCAGAACGCGGATTTCCGCTATGTATTCCGTCTAGGAATTGATATATAAATATCGCTGATTAAAGGATAATTTCCGATGTAGTTAAGAAGAGCATCGTTTCCTCCAAAACCGGATGAAAGATTATCTGTGGAATAGGTGGATAACAGACAACTTCCGACATGGTACAAAAGTTCATTATTTCTCATTCAGACGAAGCACCAGCACTTAAGAGCTATCCTTTGCAATATACGTAAAATTCTTTCAAGCATCGAAAACGTAACATTTCAATCCCGTACTTGAAGATCTGTATTTTATGAAAACTTGATTTTACCGCCATGTTAATTTTAAGTACGTATTTGCAATTTGGTGAGGATTGCGTAGTTTGAGTGCAATTGCTTAACACCCCCCTACGCGTGTCCAAGCAGATTTGTCACAAATTAAAACTGTCGATGAAGCTGATCCGACACGCATGCGCAAAACGAAAAGTAATTATAATATCGAAAAAGTTTCATTTTGCTTAAGTATGTTACTTGGACACGTCAATACGTTCAAATCCTTGTGTTGTGAATTTGAAAGTGGGGATGATGAGTTCAGAGAATTGTAATTTAATTCTCTTCTTCATGATAGGTGTCATGCTACTGAAATGGGCACAGGGACTACCTACTAGAAATAAACGAAGAGCGGTTTCCATGTGCTTGTTTGCGAGATGTAGGCCCCTATATGACGAGAATGAGCACTAACTTATGAAAATTTCTGCGGCTTAAAGCAACTGCCTGTTTCTTAAAAATAATTTACCAGAGATCGAAAGTTGGTGAACAGCCAACAGAACTTCACACGAGGTTGCAAGTAATCATAATCCTCTCCCAAAAACTGCATTGGTTTGGCCCCATGGGCACTATAAGCATGGCACTTCGCTTTCACCCTCCCCCACCCCTGCCTTATATAATTATCTCACAGTTAAATTTGGTACTAACCTTCATTCCTTGACACTTTGACGGCAACCTTTTCCCTCAAAACGTGGCCACATTGACATGATCTGGTCTTTTTCGGAACCTGTTACAATGCCAGACAAAGATCACGCATAAATGAAGGTAAGCGGGTACACTGGAAAGTTCGAACAAAAGATCCTTAACAGCGCTTTGAGCCTTATCACGAGATGATACGGAACACTCCCGAAAGCTGGAGTCCGAAGTCAAGATTGGTCACCATTTATATAGCTCGCAAAACGGGTGTGGAAAATCATGCACGAAAGCTGGAATCCCATCAGCTTGTTTTCGATCGACGACATAAGCATTACACCCCCCTCCACCCCCCAAAAGTATGCTGTCTGCTAACATTATCTTTGAACAATTAGTAGAGAAGAGGAACAATGTAAAATCCAGTGTGGCACGGTAGTTTAACACGCATCCCCCGGCCGGGGGTGGGGGGGTTATGCCTAATATAACTCTCACCAGGAGCAAACCGGGGGAAAAACAATTAGCAAAACTCAAGAGATTATCGCTTAATGAGGAGCTGCAAAAAATGTATTGTAGTTTCATATAGGTAGCTTTTGCACAGGACTAGAACGTCAAATGGAAAAACAATAGTGTCTAAGTTTTTAAAATACAAAATAGCTACAAGTTTTTTATATATAAGCAACTCAGTTGCGTAGGTTTGAGGCCTCGATTTGGTCCAAAATCTAAGCCACAAGCTAAGCAACTTGAGGTCTCAAATTCTGGAGGGGCAATTTTCAAAACGCCAGAAAAACAAATCAAGAAACGTTTTTCATTAAGAATTGATTACAAACTGTAATATCACACTATTGATAATGTGTCAAGTAAGGAGATGAAAGATCCAACCATCATTTAGTATTTCATAGGTAGTGATACCTAAGCAACTACTTAAGCAACTCTAGGCCTGATTTTGGAAAATTACTAAGCAACTCGAGGCCTGATCGCAAAAATGGAGTTGCTTATAAAAAACGTGTACATGAAATACATGAATAACAACCTAATTGCATACACTTAACTAAAATATTGGTCCATTATTTTAAATCAATATTCAAGTATCTTCGCCTGTTTCTTCTTTAACGTTCGATATAATCAATCCTATAATCATCCAAATGATAAGCAAAAGAGACAAACATATAGTGGAGTGACTTTAAACACAACATCTTCCTAAAATTTATAGAACTTGTTGTATCATTGGGCATCATACTGGGCACTGGTCGGGTTAGGAAGTGTGGTTGCACAGAGGACATCATAAAGATATGAAAACAATCTGTTGCACGACAAAGACAACTGTGTAAAAGAATGCGTACCCTTAAAGAAAGATCGCATCAGACTCATTCATTATAATTCAAAAGACTGCATGACTGCTTTTGGTTATTTGGGCCAAAAGCACCTGCATAAAGTAACAAACATTTCCCATCCAAATCTCAAGTATTCGGTACGTGCCTTATCTGCACTAAAGAATAAGGTTGTCAGCATGTTTTTAGAAGTGCCCGCGTTCACACACAGCCACCTCTCTTTCCGCGTCTGCGCAATGATGTCAAAAAGGGGCAAGCCGTGTAAAAAGGGCAGTGCTTTCTAGAAAGAATCTATTTCTTTTTACTTAAAGTAAAGACTTTAACGGCGATCGAACATGCTAAATGTTCACAGACAAGAGTGAAACTGGCTATACCCAGGGCTGCTAAGGTTATTTTTGATTGGATGGAGCCCTTTCAATTGTCTGTGTACAAAAATCAATTGACAAGGTTCCTACAACAGAACTGATTGCCCAGTATACAGCGACTTAGCATTCGTCATACACAACCTAAACGTGCAACGCGGAAAGTCCCTATCTGGTTCGCAAGAACGAGATGCTAAACGTTTCCCACTTAAATATTACAGCAACATTAGCAGCTTTGGCAAATACAATTATAGAGTACTAAAGTGTGACGTCACGATTTTATGAATATCAGAAATTTGACAATTTATTGGACTCATTGCTTTCTTCCTGTTGACATAAATAACCTGTCCAAATTTGAAAGTGATACCTTGAGCATTCAATGAGATACGTCCTTTCAAACTTTAAATCGTGCCTATCAGACCTTGTTAAATGAACCCAGTTCATAACGTTATGAACTGAGCAAAAATAACAGTGTTTCTTTAAGGCATTTTCCTAATTCAAAGAGCCGTTTCTCGCAGCTGGTACGAGACCTGAGCGCAATATTTGGTATACGGGTATTTGGTGGTAGGGTTAACACTGTGATATAGTTTTAATTGCGATTCCCCGAAAAAGTTTTTTATGACGTCATCACTTTAGTACTCTATTGAATCAAACCTATTCTTGACTCCCCCCCTTTCCCTTTATCTTTTACGCTTATCTTTGCCTTTGTCTGCTGGGCCTATTCCTGTTACTTAAACAACGGGAGATCTTTTAGGATTCGTTGGAGATTAAGCGGATCATAGTTTAATGTTCAGAGAATGAAAACAAGGTTCGTGTTACCACTAGCCCAACGAGGGTGGACAGTAAATCGGGGTGCGAAAAGACTGGCATAACTAGTCATCAGTGAAGAAGACACCTTGGGACTGTAATCCTGTTGATCTGAGAGAACTGAAAATGAGAAAATAATTTCAATTGATGTGCCACACGGCAACAGACAAAGAGTACACGAGCGGATAACGTTCATGAATTATTCACCTCTCCCGATCGTGTTCTTTTTGTGTTGCCTACTTTAAAGAGCCTATTCCCTGCACGTGATTAGCGACAGGTCGACCGTTCTCTTTTAAACATGTGCCTTTCCACACTTCAGTTGCACGGTTACAATAAGACGAACAGGGGCACAACGATTCGCCCCCCCACACCCTAGAAAACGTACTATGCAGATCTAAGTGTTAGCTGGTCCTACTAAACACAGATGGGGAAGCGTTGTGTACGGCATTTCAAGTTTGATGAAAGCAAAGTTCTCGTGGACGATTGCTGGTATCTCAGACAACTAGTTTCCGGAACATAAATATTGAATTGTCTCTTGCAAATTGGCCTTGTGTAGGAATAAGTGATTGAACTTATAAAAATCAAAAGATAAAATTTATCTTTTGTTTCTTAAGGCCATGTACTCGAAAGCGGGCGACAAAGGAGCTTCATTTCTTTAAACCAACGTAACAGTACAATGCAATACCCATTAAGCCTTGTAACACGTCTTGAACACACCAAACAGTGCTTCACCATCTAGCCACTTATCCGACTGATGATTACGACTTCGAATTGGTTGACTATCATACAACACATTTACTAAATCAGTTTCACCATAACTATATTTGATTTTAAGCAAGGAGAACCTTAATAATAGTGATCCTGATTTGAAAGTACATCTTGTACGTTTCAAATTGTATCGAAACATAAAAATTGGAAGCAGAACATCAATTTGTTAGGCTCTTAAAGACGATTACATAAAGAATAGACCAGGTATGCATGTGATCTTAAAAAATAAAATGCCTTTCCCCATAATACGATCATTGGCCCTGACCCATGATGTTCTCTGACTAAAGAATAAAGACTTGAATATGCTGGTCGTAGTGCCCAGGCTTTGTGAAACGGAGAGAAAACAAATGACTCGAGGACTGTGACAGAGGCTACGCCTTTAGCGACATTACCATAGCTTCGGTTATCTTGTATTGACTTACTCATCCTTGTAAATTGCAGTATAATTTTATCAGTATTAAGGCAAGTATTAACTATAAATTTAACAATACCAAGTAGAGGTTGTAAGAGGACTCAAAATTTTAAATTAAAGACTTTCTTTGTGGGAAAATTCTCTTGAAGTGTCTTTTACATAGAAGAAAGGACTTGCAGCAAAGCAAGCATTATAGAGTCAGGAGTAAACCGCACCTCCATATCCGTTATAGTATTCTGACTTTCCAAAATATTTTCTTGGATGTAATCCATCTGAGCCATCAGTCCTTCCACTTGTTCGTTGAAATCTTGAATCACTGATTCATCCTAGAAAATCAAACCACGAAAAAAACTACAAAACTGGAGTTTTGCCACTAATACAAGAGTACCCCAGCATTTGCCATCCCATAACGCACATTGTGATAGTACAGGAGCTTAAAACTTCACGAAACCAATAAAGCTTAAACTGCAGGATGTTGAAGCTTCTCGTTCTGGTAAAGTCCATCAATAGTAAACCGAAACACGGTGTTTCATACAACATAAATCATAGTATAAATGCCACTAAGTATACACTAAAAATAAGCAATAAAAATTCCATCGCAATATATAGAGAGAGGGTATCGAGGGATAAAACTCCCTAGCTCAGAGGCGGCAGAGCAGTGGAGCTGGGGTCACATGCCCACCCAGCATAACTTACCAACGAACGTGTTTCAATTGACAACAACGAAATACAGAAATGATCGAAAAGGGAAAAAATAAGAAACAGAAAATAACAAACATATGATGGAAGACGCTCCGGTGTCAACTGGAGCTTAAATCATGGGACACATCGCCCAGTGATCCCCCTTGCAGAGTTTAAATGCAACTCATTCATTTTCTGTCGTCACTGCCCTACCTGCTCTATATTGTCAATCTCTCAATCAAAGACCCCTAATGAGCAGTGGGCTAAATTTGGAAACTACCCTAAATAAACAGTAAAACCACCAAACAGCATAACTAATAAATAAAGGGCAGCTGCGGCGTCCAAGAGCAACGCCCCTCAACTTCGGCTACTTGGCAGAGAAGCAAGCCATGAGGCAGTCTCAACCGCCCAGATCTAAGTTACTGTCGCCCGTGTTTAAATATATAGTTAAGAAGTAACTGGTCTTACCCTTCCTGCCTTGATCGCCTCTTCTCTTCTTTGCTTCGAATGTTCAAGCTGCTTACTGAGCCTGTCTCGATCCTGTAGCCATCGCTCCATGTCGTGTTCCATATTTGCTACAGTTTTCATCCTTAGCATGAGATCATTCATCTATAACATAGAAGCTCGCATTATACAAGGCAATGGCATTCTTAAAGCTTTATACCGCTCAACTCCGAACTTTATGGATGGCTACAATTTCAGTGTGGTACATTCAATGATTTCAAGAATACATGAAGAATCC
>JAAAKM020006971.1:124826503-124860692 GCA_010016025.2 Alatinidae sp. Z8VKAUB7J3 | reverse complement strand
GCTCAACTCCGAACTTTATGGATGGCTACAATTTCAGTGTGGTACATTCAATGATTTCAAGAATACATGAAGAATCCCAGACAATAGCTATTTCGAAACGTTTTTTCAGTCTCTAGGGAAATCCATATCGAGTGTAAGGCCATGAAAACTAAGCGCATTTAAGAAATGTGATAGATGGCAATATAAAGGTAGAACGCCAAGCAGGAAACTACAATTGTGACAACGTTTCGTCTTTTCTTAAGACTTCGTCAGGCCTCTGTACACGTTTTTCGCCTGCCCAGCATCCGCCTCATTTGAACTAGTTGTGCCCGCAGATACTTTCGTCGTACTTGCCTCCTTTCAATTTCCTCGCCGTAGCATTCCATCGTGGTTATTTCCTACAATGGTTCTCGCGATTAGTGACAGACATTTTTTCAAGTTTTGTGCCAGAGTTCATTAGCGTTGTAACCCCTGGTGTACAAGGACCTTACGAAGTCTGAAAGAAAAGACGAAATGTTTTCACAATTGTAGTTTCCTTCTTGGCGTTCTACCTATAGTTTGTCGGTGTCGTTGTCACCGTTATATTTATAGATGGCAATATTCAAGTGCACTGGGTTTAAGAGCCCATTCAGATGTAGATTTCAATGCCAATACCCGAGATTAACCCAACAGCTACTTGGTACAGGGTCTGTAACCTACCAAATCTAGATGAACACTACCAGTATTTACAGAACGTAATATTCGACCCCCATCCCATCTCCCACCCCCTTCAAAATAAATTCAGATGTACCGATATTAAAATATCTTATTACTAGTCAACTGTATAATTTTAGGCCAATATACTAAGACTAGTGCAACAGCTGTTTCAGAATTAAGGAACCCAGTTGACTTAACCTCCTTTCATCCTCCCCCCGCTGGAAAACATAGATTATAATCTCTATCAAAATCTACTAATTTATTATTTGTCCTGAATTGTTGAAGGGGCCGTATGACTTTGCACTTTATTGAAAATTTTACCCTCGGTATCACCGTACAATGAGCCCCTCCCTTGTCATAGGTTCTGAGGAAAAATAGAAATACGGGGGTAAACCCTCCTCTATTTAACACCAATCCCTAATTAAAGCCCCCTCTCTCGCTACCAAAACATAATTCCCACCAAAACAGAACTACCTCCCAAAACGTAATTAACCCCAAATTTAATCACCTCTCAACATTATTTCCCCTCCCCATAAAGGCATTGATTGAAAGCATTACCGTTGCGCAGCCGAAAACTACGTTAACACTCAAACAAACTAAAACCTATTCACATACCTTCCGTTCAAGCATTTCCCATTTCTTCTTGGCATTTCTTGACACTGCTGGTGACTGAGGTGACTTTCTAATTTGCGTGGAAGAAGATCTCCTACCACGAGGTTCATCTACTGGACCATTGCTCATGTGATCCGCTCGGTGTTCCATTTCTAATTTTTGACGTGCACCAACGGCCCCAGAGGCAGGCTTTATCTGCTTTCTAAGTGCAGTAATCTAGAGGAAGGAAAACGTTTGCACGTTTGTCAATTAATTACAATGCAGAAAACAAATAAGTGAGCCTCAGAGGAGAAAAGAGAACAGTGATCAAGGCGTGTAGCCTTGCATGATGTGATGAATATCTCGAAAGTTTGGTCAACTTCATATCAACTTCATATCTGTTAAGCGTTTGATATTTTCCCAATATTCTGCAGATGCGCATTCTTTGCTGGGCGTTACTGTTTATTACAAAGTTGGAAAATTTCTTGGTCCTCTGCAAAATGAGTTTCCTAAAAGGTACGTTATCCAATACCGACGGACATTCGTCGGTTTGTCTGGTATAACTTTTCAATTAATTTCTATAATAACAAAGTTCTATTCTGCAGAGCGTTTGCAGTAAATATCACTGTCTTTCCCCTTTAAGAATTCGAATATATTCGACTGCACGAAACAGTAACGAGTCCTCGACTTTGGAGGCTATGAAAAAGCACCAGAGAAAGGGAAACAATCTGATCAACCAGACTGGCCATTTCGAAGTCTACGGGACTTCAAAAACCCAACATACTACAGTACTCCACATCAGAAACTCTGGTATCACCTCCTGAGCGTGTACGAACTTAATCAACAGAAGAGCCGATAGCCTGCTCCTAAACTCATAAGGTGATAAAGACGTCCTTACCTCTTCCTGCTTTCGCTTTAAGATAAGGTCCTTCTGTTTTTGCTCTTCTTTCAATCTCTTGATATCTACATCCCGTTTCCTGTTTTCCTTAATCATTCCTTCAAGTTGACGATTAAATTTACTTTCACGTTGTTTGGCCTTGTTGACGTCATCACGCATTTGTTTCATTAACCTCACTTTGGTTTTCTTCATGTCTCCTAACTCGTTTCGAAGGATCTTCAGCTGCTGTTCGTTGTGCTCCTGAAAATGAACAGAAAAAACAGTGAATATTGCTACTAAAAGATGGTAGAGTTTATCATATCTTGAGTTTCTGTCTTCTTACGAACGAGTACACCTAGCTGCTAATGATACAGGTAGTTTAAAATACCCTACTTCTACTTGGCGTTAGGGGGCGCCGGGAAACTAGTCGAAAAGTGACAATCTGGTGCGTTAGAAACAAAGCACAGGATGCCTCTGATATCTTCCTTAATGAATTGAAAGAGATCCTATTACAAAATAATAAAATACCTGAAGCAATACAATGGGGAGCGGGGTCATAACCCTATACCCCACTCTCACCAGTAGAGTCAAAATCACTCAAATATCCCCACAAGCGGGAAGGCTTCCTACTGCCGCTCTCAGGTACAAGAAGCAGTAAAATAAATATTACTCTACACGTTTTGGAATAATTTACTTCTTGGGATATTTTAGGACCCAGTTGTTACGCTACATTGCGATCAATGTAAGCCAGAAAGCCTGATTTTGCCCTCTAGGTGATTACGTTGTTTCCAACTGAGGTTAATCGTAACTTGTATCGAGCTTTTTGAACTGTTTATCTTCGTGGAATCTTCGTGGCAAAATCGGATACACGTTTGAAAGACCGTTTAGCTTTCGGCAAATACTGTCACGTGTACAGAATGCTTATAATGAAAAGACATTTAAAGAAAATAATTAAATGGCTTCTCTCTTCGTCTATATAAGCTAACAACTCGTGTGACCTCTCAAAATTTGAGGAAATTGGGTAGGTGTTTCTACAAAAGCGAAATGGTCCAACGGAGACATTCAAATCTCGTTTGCATTCTTATGGTTCGTGAAGGAAACCACGAATCTGGATGATCCAAGAAGCCAAACAGTCCTCAACACAAGTGACAGTCTCGCTTTCAAACAATATTATCAGTAAGAGGTTAAAGGTCAGACTTCTAACTTACACTGTTAATAAACAATAGAACATGACGGCAGCGACAAAGACAATAACAGGAAATTCCTGGAGGGCAATACAGAGAATAAAGTTCACTAGCAAAAGGGCGATGTCGTTTGTCATGGCAACCAATCTAAAAGCTTTGAACTTGTTTGTTGCTGAACATTATAGCTATCGATGAGAAGGAGCTTCATATTTTAAAAAGAAGCCTTTAATTAATTGTACTTAAGTGAATTTCGGTCATAATTAGTCCAAGGAGTAACTCCGTTCAGACCACAAACAAGAAACTTAGGGAAATACAAAACGACGTTTGCATATGAGGAACAGTGGGTCTACAACGAATAAAGCTAGGTATTGCGACATACAGTTTCGTGTCTTCGAGAGAATATATAGTTGTATAAAGTGATTCACAACTAGGGCACATCAGGGAGTGGGGGGTAATAGCATCTCAAGCACATTGGTAGAAATATCTACAGCAAAGGAAGAAGCCATGTCGACTCGAGTTTACAAACTGCAAAAGAGAAAACAGGAGAAAATAAAGTTGATAGAAATACCGAAAATATGTGTTCGGGCATGATGTCCAATGAGAAATCGAGAAGGTAAAACGGGCAGATTATAGGCAACTTGCACTAAATTTCTTGATCTGTAAATAACCGTCATGGAGCTGGCGTATCTTCTAATTTCTGATGTACTATGGGAAATGGCAGGCGATTACCGTTTAATCAATATGGGCACCTGGAGAGACGTTGCCCCAAACAACTTTGATCGGCAGAAAGAAAAACTTCTCATGTCTAATGTTAAGAACTCAAATAGCTAGATCAAGTGACTTAAAAGAAGACAAAGTAAACTAAAATAAAGGGAAACCAGATTAAAGTACGTTAGGAAAGAAAACAATAATATATGAAAGGACGGGAAAGGAAAAAAAAGGAAAAAAGGAAAGAAAGGAAAAGAATGAAAACTCAAGTGGTCAAAGGGAAGGAAAGAACGGCGACGAGGAAGAAAGAGATGAAGCAAATAAAGTAACTTAGAGAAAGCAAATTAACAAACATTAAATCGAGGTAAAGAACAACAATAAAATGTACAGTAAACAAAAAAGAAAAAGAGAGGATAGGTATTCAAAGGAATGGTTAACTCACGTGATCTAAAGTTAAATATGGCAAAATAACACAATGTATATCAAAGCAGGTATGTTAATGGAGTAACTGACATTTTAAAGAGAGCAAAAAAGTTGAAATGGAAATGGGCTGGACACGTCGCAAGAATGAATGACATTGATGGGCAAAGAAGACAACAGAGTGGACACCTTGAGAAAGAACAAGAAAGAGAGGAAGACCAGAAAGGAGATGGAGGGATGATATCGAAAACAAAGCTAAGATAATATGGCAGAATGTCGCAGCTCAAACAGGATACCCAACGATCCAAGGATAACAATTTCAGTATCGCGCTGTCTTCGACGGTACTGGCCCTGCTGGTGTGTTTCATCATCATACGTGTGATTACCCAGTCGTTTCGCGAGGTTGTCGCGGCCATGAGCGAACTGGCGAGAGGCAATGTGGATGGTGCGATTCCAGCCGAGACGGATAATGAAATGGGCGCCATGGTCAAAGCGCTGAAAGTGTTTAAGGAAAACAAAATTAAGGCGGACCGATTAACATCGGAGATTGAAAAACAGCACCGCATTGAAAGCGCGCTCAACGAATTGTCCGAAAAACTGCATGGACAGCAGAATATGGCGGTACTTGCGCAACTGATTGTGCATCAGCTTGCCCGTCATCTGGGTATTCAGTTCGTGGCACTGTTTGTGTTGCGCAAAAAAGATTGCTATAACCGGGAAGCGACATACGGTTATCCCAAGCAGGGCGGTGTAACGACATTTGAACGCGGCGACGGCCTGTTGGGTCAGGCGGTAAACGACGCGCAACCAATCACGGTTACCGATATCCCGGAACATGCGCGGCTCTCGTTGGGACTCGGCAACGCCGCTGCGGACTGCCTGCTGATTTATCCGCTAATCCACAGCGACCGGGTGGTAGCTGTGCTTGAACTGGCCGGGTTCAATTTGCACACCGACGATAAACGCGAATGGCTCGAAAAAGCCAGCGAGGGACTTGCCGTTACCATTCGGCCGGTGCTCGATCTGGAACAGCGCAACCGTGTCTCGAAAGAACTGGCTAAGGCCAAAGAAGCGGCGGAAGCCGCCAACAAAGCGAAATCGGGTTTTCTGGCCAATATGAGCCATGAATTGCGTACACCGATGAATGCGATTCTGGGTTACAGCGAAATGCTGATGGAAGAAGCCGAAGAAGCTGGTCAGGACGATTTTATTCCCGATTTGAAAAAAATACATCAATCGGGATCACATTTGCTTGCGCTTATCAACGAGGTACTGGATTTATCCAAAATCGAATCCGGCAAAATGGAGGTGTTTGCCGAAACATTCAACGCCGACAAGCTGATCGACCAGATCGTGGGAACCGCGCAACCGTTGATGGCGAAAAATAACAATCAATTTGCCGTGGTTCGGGGTACAAGAAACGATGAACCCCTCGGTGAAGCGTATCTGGATATCACTAAATTACGTCAGTCGCTGCTTAATTTACTGTCCAATGCCGCCAAATTCACTAAAGACGGTGACGTGAAGCTGACGATCCAGCGTATTGCCGAGACGGACGGCGACTGGCTGGTATTCGCGGTCAGCGACACCGGCATCGGTATTGCGGAAGAAAAGCTGGAATATGTTTTTGAAGAATTCAGTCAGGCGGATAATTCGACCACCCGTAATTACGGTGGCACAGGGCTCGGTCTGGCCATATCCAGACGGTTTTGCCGCATGATGGGCGGCGATCTGTGGGTAACCAGCCGGCTGGGCGAAGGCTCGACGTTCACTATTAAAATACCGGCCCGCTACACCAATGCAGATGGCAAAACTCATGCCAGAGATGATGGCCAAACGACCGATAGCACGGCTTCACAGCCCACTCAGGAGACGTTCACATTACCAGAGATCCCGTCCAAACCGGGCAGCACGGTACTGGTGATCGATGACGACCCGGTGGCGCGCGAGATTATCCAGCGTTTGCTTGAAAAAGAGGGTTTTAATGTCGTGACCGCGCCCAACGGCGAACAGGGATTGCGTTTGGCGCATCGCGTACGGCCGACTGTGATTACGCTCGATGTGATGATGCCGGATATGGACGGCTGGTCGGTATTGCGTGCGTTAAAAGCCAATCCCGAACTGGAATCGATCCCGGTGGTCATGTTGACCATGGTTGAAGACAAAAGTACCGGCTTTTCGTTGGGTGCAACTGACTATCTGACCAAACCGATTAACCGCGAGCAACTGCACAAGGTGTTGTCGAAATATTATGTGCCCGACATGGCGTGCACCGTTTTGCTGGTCGAAGACGATGTGTCGATACGTGAAATGATGGTGCATGCGCTGAAAAAAACCGACTGGCGCGTGATGGAAGCCAGTGACGGTCGGGCGGCGCTGGCGCAGCTTGAGAACAATAAACCGCAGCTCATTATTCTGGATTTGATGATGCCGATCATGGACGGCTTTGAATTTCTGATAGAATTACGCGCGCATGCGCAATGGCAGGATATTCCGGTTATCGTGCTGACCGCGAAAGACTTGACCGAGGAAGATCGCCGTATATTAAGCGGGCGGGTCGAGCAGATTTTTGAAAAAAATGCCGCGTCGCACGAGCAACTGATGCAGGTCATTCACCAGGTAATGGTGCGCACGACAAATAACCATTAATCATTTGGTTTCAATAGCGTAGGAAAAATGATGAGCAAGATATTGATGGTCGAAGACAATGAAATGAATCGCGATATGCTGTCGCGCCGTCTGGAGCGCAAAGGTTTCGAGGTCGTGATTGCCAGTGACGGCCAGACAGGCATCGCAATGGCGCTATCGGAACAACCGGACCTGATTCTCATGGATATGAGTCTGCCCGTCATCGACGGCTGGGAGGCGACGCGCAAAATCAAGGCCGACCCCGGTACGCAGAACATTCCGGTGATTGCGCTAACCGCGCATGCAATGGCGGGTGACGAACAAAAAGCACTGGAAGCCGGTTGCGACGATTACGACACCAAACCGGTTAATTTCAATCGCCTTTTGGAAAAAATGGCCAAATACCTCGGGCCGCTGTAATCCGTACGCTTCAATAAAGCTGTTGCGCCAATACGATAATCTGATCGCGTTCCGTCAGACGCCAGCATTGGTCGCGCGGCGGGTTCAAGACAATTGTGTCGCTCATATCGTTGGGGTTGCGTCCATTTTGCAAACCATCTGCGGAGTCAATATTGTTGCCTTCACCTAGTTCACCTTGACAACCCGCAAACCGTAAGCCGAGTGCCACTTCAAGCTTTTGATGCGCGGCGGCGGTCAGGTCGTCAAAACGGCAGTCTTCATGCAACGCCACATACTCACTTGCCGGACGCAGGCTGATTTCGACACCGCCGGCACTTAACAATTCATGATAAACTGGTCCCAGTATGGCTTGTCTTGCGATTTGCGCGAGCAGTTCACTGATAATGTCCGGGCTGATAACTACATCGTCCACGCCGAGCCCGGCGAATAACGCGCGATTGGATTCATCGAGCAATTCCACTACAGTATGCGCTTTGACTAGATCGGATTGGCGCTGCTCGGATAAGCGCAGCAGTATGCGCAATGTATGGGTATCGGCGTCGTGCTGGTGTCCATTGTTATCCGCCAGCACAACGATGCATTGGTACGTGCTCAGCTTGATATGCGCGTAGCTTTCCGCTTTGGTGGCGTCCGCGACCTGAAACGCAAGCTCCAGGTTTGACAACACTGCCGCCTGTTTTTGTGCGATGGCCTGATACGCCGCTACGGCATGTTCGCTGAACAGCAATGTAACACGCGTGCCTTGCCGTGCGTGTGCGTTCAGTTCGATCAGTGTATCTTCCGCCATGTCGGTCCAGCCGATGATAAGGATGTTGCGCGGAATGTGAATGTGATTGATTGATGCGTGATAATCCGTCAGTGGCGGATATGCGTTGTCAATCTCCTGATACGCTACGGGCACGTCGTGCGCGATCAGTATCAGTTGTTCGTCTTCCAATACTTCATAATCGGGCCCGGGGTTTAGCGCGACGGCGTGGCGCAACCGGCCGTCTTTGCTTTTTTGCCAGGTCACGCCGATGGGGATCGCATCGGTCAACTGATGCGCCAGTTTTTCGAAAGCCACGTCGACACATTGTGGAATTTGCTGCACATAAATGCTGTTGCGGTTCTGATCGACGGCAAACAGCTCATGATAGATGTCGGCAAGACCCGGGTTGCGGACGGTCTGTACGATTACTTTGCTGATGATCTTGGTTGAAGAAATGATTTGGGTGCGATCGCGTGCCGCAATGGTGGCCAGTTCGTAATTGCTCTCATGTGCTATTTCAGCGGTCAGTATCGGCACCGGACCGGTCCAGTCCTGTTTAGCCGCCAGCAATACCAGCAGTTTGATGGTTTCATTGTCTTCCGAGCCGGTTGCCAGAATAATCACGCTGCCGGCCTGGTCGAGTGCAACGCGTTCGAGCTCGCTGCGGTTGCTGGGTATGCCGTTACGCAAAATAATGGTAATCGGTTCCCGACCGATTCCGGCCATGCGCAGTTCCTGTTGCATGACATCGATTTCGATCGGTGCGAGAATGACCGCTTTTATGCCGGGTTCGAGCCGTGCGAGTTGTTGTAATACCGAAAACACCTTGTTATTCCAGCCCAGTATCAGGACATGCTGACTTTCAAGTACGGGGGTTTCTCCGCGGCGTAACGCCGCAATGCGATTGTCGATGGCGGTGCTGATGACTGAAACCAGAATGCCGAGCGTGCCGAGTCCCATCAGCGACAGAAAAAAAGCATAGAGCAGCACCCAGCCGGATGCGCCGTACATATCGGCAAAACTTTGCAGATACAGCACCTGGTTAAACGACCACCAGAGCGCGTCCCACAATCCCTGGTCGATATCGCGCGGAATTGTTTCGATATCGGCGTTTTCATCCGCGAACAATCCGAAAAACAATGCAGTCATACCGACCAGTGTGACGGTGACGACCAATACGCAGAGCAGCAGCAATTGTCCGGCAAATTCGCGGGCAAACGCGCGGTCGACAAAATAGCGTATTTTCGCTTTCAGTTGCTGCAATGCGGTAAACATTGGATAACCTTTGTTTTGATCAATCGGGCATGCCTGCAAATCGTGACACGGAATATAGCATCGACTTGAGCGGATTGTAAAACGCTTTGACATGCGGTGCTCGCAGTTGCCGTGACCCTGTGCGGTTGAAGTGTGTTGAAATGTTGCAACCGTTGTGCGCGGAAACTAAACTGTATTGTGATTCAACCCGCATCTAACACGGTTATGGATAAAAAAGAACAGATTAATTTTTGGTATGTGGTGGCCGCCGTGCTTGGCGTGTTGTTATTGCAGAGCCTCTATGCGCAGTATACCGAGGCTGAGCCGATTCCTTACAGCCGCTTTCAGCATTTGCTCGAGCAAGGGCGGGTTGAGCGGATATCAATTACCGACCAGCATATTTACGGTGCGCTTAAATCGCGAAACGCAGACGGTTTTAAAGAATTTGTGACGATTCGCGTGGAACCCGAATTCGCTGAAGAACTGGAACAATACGGTGTTGAGTTTAGCGGTGTGGTGCAGAGCACCTGGTTGCGCGATCTGATGTCGTGGCTGTTGCCGACAGCCGTTTTTATCGGTATCTGGTTGTTCGTGATCCGGCGAATGGGTGGCGGCATCAACGAAGGTATGATGGCAATCGGTAAAAGTCACGCCAAAGTGTTTGTTGAGAAGGAGACCAAAGTCTCTTTTGCGGACGTGGCCGGTGTCGACGAAGCAAAAGAAGAATTGATTGAAATCATTCATTTCCTGAAAGACCCGAGGGCTTACGGGCGTTTAGGCGGGCGCTCACCCAAGGGCATTTTACTGGTCGGCCCGCCCGGAACCGGCAAAACACTGCTTGCGAGAGCCGTAGCGGGTGAGGCCGGGGTGCCCTTTTTTTCAATTTCCGGTTCGGAATTCGTCGAATTGTTTGTCGGTGTCGGCGCGGCGCGCGTGCGCGATCTGTTCGAACAGGCGCGCGGTATGGCTCCGGCGATTATTTTTATCGATGAATTGGACGCATTGGGCCGTGCACGTGGTGCCTACAATTTAGGCGGCGGGCACGATGAGAAGGAACAAACGCTCAATCAGTTGCTGGCCGAACTCGACGGGTTCGATCCGACCAGCGGTATTGTGTTGCTAGCGGCGACCAATCGACCGGAGGTTCTCGATCCGGCGTTGTTGCGCGCCGGGCGTTTTGACCGACAGGTGCTGGTTGACCGGCCGGATAAACGTGGCCGGGAACAGATACTTGCCGTGCATATCCGTAAAGTCAGTTTGGATAGCGATGTGGAGATCGAGCACATTGCCGCGCTGACGCCCGGCTTCACCGGTGCCGATCTGGCCAACCTGGTCAATGAAGCGGCGTTGCTCGCCACGCGTCGCAACGCAACATCAGTCGCTATGGCGGATTTCAATAACGCTGTCGAACGGATTGTCGCCGGTTTGGAAAAACGCAATCGATTACTTAACGCCAATGAGCGCCGTGTGGTGGCGTTTCACGAACTCGGGCACGCTATGGTCGCTTTGGCATTATCGACAACCGATGAAGTCCATAAAATTTCCATTATCCCGCGCGGTATCGGCGCACTGGGCTATACCATTCAGCGTCCGACGCCTTACGAAATTGGAAACCTAAATTAGTTTACGCCACAGTTGTTCCATTGATAACTACTAGAGCCTCTGTTTACAACCGAGTCAAAATTCTCTGTTTACGTAAAGCATCACACACAGACAAAATACTACAAAATACTATATATTTGGCCTCTAACGCATAGGGAGGAGGTTACGATCAATAGATCAGCGAAATTCAACCTTCAATAATCAATAATCTCTGTGTAAATCAATCACTTGTACTCTGGAGTGCCGAATAAGCGGGGGGTCTGAATTAGCGGGGGGTATCATTACGGTCTAAAGTTAATAAACGGGAGGGTTCAAATAAACGGGGGGGGGTCTAAACGCCATTCTCAATTTTGTGAAAGTTTTAAATAAGGATGACGCACATGAGGACAAAAATTGTACTAATTGACTAATTAGCAACTGTTTCAGGGTCAAATGTTGCATGGGAAGATATTCAAGTGTTTTTAGACATCATTTACATTTTGAGTACTGGAAAAATTACTTGAAATTAATAAACGGGTCTTAATAAGGAGCGGGGTGTTATAAGTTTCCAAACATTAATAAGGGGGGGGGGCGTACGATTATTTGGCACTCGAGACTACATTTGCATGGGCGTCAGCAGAGGGCCCTAAAGTGAGACAAATGCTCCCTCTGAAGTTCTGAACAAAGGCAACATTGGTCAAAAACTGCTAATTCTAGTCATTAACAGTAGTTTTGCCCACCGCCTTCACCCTGCAAAATCCTGCTCATGTACATTTATACAAGTAATCATCGTATTTTTAGGGGTCCTTGGAGCCGGGGGGGGGAACACAGACATTAAGGTGCCCTATTTCAATTTTTTACAAAATCGCAATTATTACGTCATATCAAGCCGCATTAAATTAAGCCGCGCTTTAATATTGCCGCACTTGCCAAAAATTAGCGTTTTAGGGGGTTTTAATTAGGCCGCAGGAGTCAACTCCCTCTATTTTCTCCTCAACGCCACTTTTAAAATCTATGCAAATGGATCCAATGACAGTTCCCCTTCGCTCATTGCTTTCCTTACAATAAATTAAGCCGCGTTTTAATAAGCCGTGCCATTAATTAAGCCGCGTTTTTATTAGGCCGCATTTTTAAAGATGCGGCCTATTTAAGTACGCGGCTTAATTTGACGTATTAAGGTAAGCCCGGAGTAACATGGAGCCATGTCCTACTGGGGTTTCATAATCTATAATATCGTTTCTGACTCCAGGTATTACACTTGTATCCTTTTCCTAAAAGATCCCCTCTTCGAAATTAAACACTTTGTAACGGACCTGATCAGGATTATACAAACATTAATTGGGTAACCAGGTATAAAGGTTCTAAAAATGTGTAGCTCAGAGGCTGCAAATTTCAACAGTTGTACTGTCAGTTTTATCCGACCCTAATATCTTTATCCTTGATACGGTCCTCGAGGCTACGTAGGCACCAAGAGCAACGATTCAAGTGATAAGCGCAGATCAACTCCCTTCTGAGGTGTTAAATCCATCATTAACAACTAGTGTTGTTCCTTACCGTTTGTATTGTTTAAATACACGTAGTCCTCGTTCAAGTCAGTCGACGTTCCTCCTTACGTAGAAAGAAGCGTGTGCTCAGCTATGTATGCACACATTATCTCATTTGTAAACATTTATTCCATATGTAATGACATAAGAATGGTGAGTTCGCTGTTTAAAACTAGTTTGAGAGAGACAAAACTTTCAGATGAGTTAAGAAGCAGGCTAGTATTCAAAGCATCAAAGAAGGTAATCAGAACAAAAGTTTGCTGGGTCATTTGGAGGGAATGGGGTAGGATACTACGATAAGAAGTTGTGGAGTCTTGGTAGTTCCCGGAGCAATGTATAGAGCTACACGGAAAAGGTTATATGCTAGTTTTTGTGCAGAGGAATTACAGTTTCGACCTTACACCGACTGGATCAGATCGGAAGACGGCCAATAATATAACTCGTCCAACCCGTGCTTGAATGGAAAACGGCTGCTAAACCGAGAATGATGATGATGAAGATAATGATGATGATAGTGAGGATTGTGATGGTGACGATAATGATTGTAATGATGATGATAGTGATGATGATGATAATGGTGACGATGATGACGGTTATGATGGTTATGATGATTATGATTATGATTATGATTATTTTTAAGCAACCGTTGTTTTTAAAAATTAGATTTTAAAGAGATTCTTCACCCCAAAAATCCCTATTATTCTCCCCTCCCAACCCCCAAATTATACACATGTAATATACGCATGCCCAAATATACCTTTTAGTTCTTTCGGATGTAGAAACTAGGCAGTTTGGGAAGCATTGAAAAGCAAATTTTACGTTTTTGCCCGTTGTTGACACCAAGGAAACCGAGTGTCCTGGATGCCATAAGGTTCACTCGATTTACTTAGCAATGTGTCCTATCAATTGATGCCCAACTCCTGGCCTGCAAAGAGGTAATGATCAGTGTTTGACTGGAGAGCTTCAACCTGCACGGGAACGCCATCAAATAGTGGAATTCAATCTTTACCATGTTTCTTGTCAACGATGAAATTGAATAGCACATCAGCCTGCGAGCAGACAGAAACTACTAAAGTACCAACTTCAGCTAGGATAGTCTGCACTCAAGCTAACAGCGAATGCGTCGAGGATGGAGCTGAGTACTAACATAATGACGTCACAAGACTTGTTTCTCGCTTTGGCCATTTCGTACTAAATCACAGCGGCAACTTAACCATGAAGAGCCCTTAAATGAAAATATCGCCTTCAAGACTCGTTTCGACTGTGAGTAATGACCGTTAAATTCTGCTAAGGGTTTTACGTAGAAACACTGCTATTTAGCTCAGTTCAAATAAATATGGACTGTGATTATATATCAAGATTTGGCATAAATAAAAACCTATTTGTTTGAGTTATCATCCTCACATTGAAACAGACAAATTATATTAACAGCCATTATAAAATAGGTACAGAAGACTTTTGAGCTCTCTGTCCATACATTGTGATGTCGAATTTAATATGGCCTACTTCATTATGAACTGGAAGTTCACTTACTTAAAGATGACGGGTTCTATGCCACAAGACCATATTTTAGCCAATTAAGAAGCTGTCCCTTGGTTCAAACGTAGCGCTCCCTCCGTAATTCAATTTCCAGTCAAATTTTCTTAGGTTCATACCTTGTAAGACGACCAATTAGAAGTTCACTATCGGAAACTACAACTCAACCTAAGAAAGAAATATCAGTCAAAATTTATGTGTTTTCAACTTATTTTCATCGATGAACATTTGTTACGACTCCAAGTATACTTCGAGAAAAATTGCATATCTGATTGCAAGACTCAATGCAAGATTCAATGCAAATTTGATGCAAGACCCAATGCAAGACTCAATGCAAGACTCAATGTAAAACGTAATGCAAAACGTAATGCAAGACTTTATGGAATACCCAGTGCAAGACTCAATGCAAGATTCAATGCAAAACGTAATGCAAAACGTAATGCAAGACTCGATGGAATACTCAGTGCAAGACTCAATGCAAGATTTCAATGCAAAATTTAATGCAAGACCAAATGCTAGACTCAATGCAAAACTCAATGTAATACTCAATGCAAGATTTGATGCAAGAAGTAATGCAAAACATATTGCAAGTCTCAATGGAATACCCAATGCAAGACTCACTGCAAGACTTAATGCAAAATGTAATGCAAGACCCAAAATGCAAGACTCAATGCAAGACTCAATCTAAGACTCAATGCAAGATTCAAGCAAGAAGTAATGCAAAACGTATTGCAAGTCTCAACGGAATATCCAATGCAAGACTCAATGCAATACTTAATGCAAAATGTAATGCAAGACCCAATGCAAGAGTCAATGTAGGACTTAATGCAAGACTTAATGCAAAATGTAATGCAAAGCTTAATGCAAAGCTTAATGCAAGACCAATGGATTACCCAACGCAAGACTCAATGCAAGACTCAATGCAAAACTTAATGCAAAGCTTAATGCAAGACTCAATGGAACACTCAATGCAAGATTCAACGTAAGACCCATTTAAGAGTCAATGCAACTATTTCAATGTTTGGGAAAGTGTGGTGCACACTCGTTTCTATGGTAAATCTGTACAGGAAACGTTGACTGCTAATACCTGCTGCCTCCTTGTCTGTGAAGATATTGAGCAAATGTTACAAACTGGCACAATGCATCAACAAACGTAAAGTCCCAGTTATCTGGATAAGACGTGATGAGTTATCGTGCTCCGGCCTGAATCTCGTCTGAAGACAGTTCTTCCAAATGACTAAAATAGATAAATTGACTTAATATATCTTTAAACGCTTGCAGACGTTGGCTGGGTACGGTATTCGATAAAAATCCCTAAAGAAAAAATCCCTACGCAAAAAAATCCCCAAAGAAAAAATCCCTAAGGAAAAAATCCCCAGGAAGAAATCCCTAAAGCAAAAATCCAACATGGAAAAAATCCCAAAGGAAAATATCCATCTAGGAGAAAATCCCTTAAGAAAAAATGCACGATGGAAAAGATCCCTAAGGAAAATATCCCCTAGGAAAAAACCCTAAGGACAAAATCCACTAGTGTCATCGCTAGGTAAAAATCCTCCTAAACGTGAACATCTTGTAAAGGCACGAAAAGCCTTCGTTTGTAAACATATTACATATAATGTTGGTTGGTGCAACATAATAACTGTTTTTAAGGGCGCTAAGTTAAGAATAACTGACAACATTGCTTGCGTGAGATGCTTCTCTAGGGTTGGCTCGGTCCCTAATATGTAGTGGAGCTGGTCCTAAGGGAGGCTATTTTCCAATAGGGTAACGAGTTAGACGTAGTTCATGAAGTCAGGTATAATAGTTAAGATGGGTCATGCATTTTTGACGGCACTGCTGTGAGATTGGCCGATTACCATTTCACAAATTAGTACGAGTACCACTATCTTGTATGATATACTGTATTAGCAGTATCACAGCAGTGTATCCGAGCTGAAACGGAAAGTCTGGCCACTTTGTTCAGTCCTTGTATCCCACAATGAATACGTGGGCGCACCCAAAAGTTCCGTGTTGTTAGAAATCATACCACTGAAATGGCCTGTTTCGCGTAGGCTTCAACAAATAAACAAACCCTTACAAATCATCAATCCCCGCAAGAGGAACTTGTATGTTATCTATAAAACATGGATCACTACCTTGCATTTTTAGAAAGTTCTTGTTATTCGAAAACCTGAAAGGCGCTAACGCAACAACATTAATCCAAGAATCAAATTACTTCAGTATATATTCCTGGTTCTACTTCTTGTTTCATTTCTGTTCATATTCAATGTATACTTTAAGCTTTTAAATTGTCGCGGTTGTTACATATGTAATACATTTAGTCATACTTTTAAAATTTGCTATCGGTTTGCCATTTTAAAAATGCAGGCAAAAAATATTACAGTCAAGACACTATTGTGAAGTAAGAAAATAAATTTTGCAGCAGAGCACCACGATCATTGAAGCTTTTTTGAAAAAAAGTAATTAACTTATGACAACAATTGAAAAATAAAGGCTCTCTTCCTTTAGGTGAATTTTTACCTACAGTGGGGTAGTACCTAGTAACCAGGGCGTGCAATTTTACTGTAGAGATTTTTTTTTAGGGATATTTTCCTTAGGGATTTTTTCCACGAGGGATGTTTTCGGTAGGGATTTTTACTAGGAGGGAATATTTCCTTAGGGATTTTTTCCACGGGATATATCTTCCATTAGGGATTTTTTCCACTAGGGATTCGTTCCTTAGGGATTTTTTCCTTAGCGATTTTTTCCGTAGGGATTTTTTCTTTAGGGATTTTTACCTAAATTCGCCGAGTACAGCAATAAACTGATCAATTACACCAAGAAACTTTCCGTTAAATTACGAAGCCCGAAATTGTAAATAATAGCTGCCGATTGGTATGTGCAGACAACCTTGCTTGCCTTGTCAGGCCAGTCCTGCCCGCCGAGTTCAAGCAGCAAGACCTTTATTGGGCCCTGCCCTTAATTCAGCTCTGAATGCAAGTATAGATAAGGCCCAGTAACCAACTGTGAACGGATCGAGGAAGTCGTAAACAAAATCAAATGCAAGCATTGTTACTGTGAAAGCCTGGACGACTTTTCACTGCCTGATTCGTAGTCCCTGCCAATGAACTTTGTTTGGGTCTGCAATGCAGGTTAGGACAGCTCTTCAGTGTTTCATACCAGTCTCCCTTATGAGCGGCGGAGACTGCTAGTATAGCTCTCCCAGCGATGGGGGAAGGTAAGGAGGATTGGAGGGGGCCATGTAGGCAGGGTTTAAATTAAATTTTTCATATTCTACTAAGTTGCCTTTGGTCATTCTGTGGAAAGGGATTTCTTTGATTTTTGATTCGACGTCAGTTCTTTCTATTACAATCCTTTATTTGTTTACTTTCTATCGATTGCAAAAGCATTCACGATACGTTTCCACCAGACTGCAAAGGCCCAATCAAAGCATACCAGATCAGACGACTGCGTCCCATGGAATGTACAAGGTCATTTTTTGTATTCTGGTGGCTGTTATCTTTTGCTACGGTCCGTACCTGGTAGTAAGCGCATACGAAGCATACAAGAAAGTCATTTTAAAAGAGGATGTCACTTCTGCACTTGGTGATGCTTTGCTGATGTCGTATTTGCCCACCTTCCTCAATTCGTCCCTGAATGCCATAATTTATTTAGTTGGCCATCAGACGTGTTGGAGATACTTCAAAAGACTGTTAGGCTGTGGCTCCAACAAAACGGAAACACAAAGCATTCGCTCATCTGTAAGTGGAAGTACGAAGGAAATGTCAATCTAATTCCAAAACATTTTCAAGAGTTAATCAATATGGACAAGAGTTGCCAGACAATTTTTGCACACAATTTTATTTTAGTTTCAAAGGCTTTGTTGAATAGTGTATGATGCTATTTTTCGGGCAACCATCGTGTACGTTAAGTGGGTTTTTTACATTTTGTCAGGGTTCTTTACTTAAAAGTTTTTTTTGTCCGAAAATCCACGCCACACAAATAGTCAGTTTGGAATTTAGATGAAAGAAGTAAGCAATTTTAACAGTTTTGTTTATGAAGTGTCCAATGTGAGTTGAGGCTCCCTTATTATCGTTTTCTGTGATCCTTATCCCATATTTGGCTGATGATACAGAGGATTCGTTTGTTTTCTTGTAAGTAAAAAGGCTTTTTGAATTAGGTTCATTTTTCTTGATATTTAATTAACAGAAATACCTCATGGTATTTTAATTAAATGACATTTAACAGTTTTATGAAACATGTAGATTGGCTTTCATGAATCCACTTTGCGCGTGAGGAAATATGCTGAAGCATTACTCTCGTGTCCGGAATAAACGTACCGAGACGTTTATCAATTTAGAAGAAAATTTCCATCCAAGACATGCATATTCCAGCCACCTCGTCTATTTATTCTTGAAACTTTTTTCTCACGCACAGTTTATTTCGGACGCTTTTTTTTTTCTTCCGGAACATAAAATCATGAAGAAATAAAAAGCTTCTCTTTAATTACAGAATTTAAAGACTTCTTGTATATTACTTAGATGCAGTTTTATACCTTTTACCTATGTTTACTTTCGTTTATACACGAGCCCTTAAAACAAAAGCCCTTAGAAACACTTCTGTTACATGGAGTTCCATATACTTTATATAAAATATCCAGATAAATTTTTCCACACACCTCCTTTATCTATTTCAAGCAGACATTCCACCGACACCGTTTATTCCATCCAACCCCTTTACTCCGGACACGAGAGTACATGTAACTTTCACGTAACAATTTGTTAAACATTTAAAGGAGTTGTGTATAAGAGATGACATTTATTAAGGTAAACTAACCGATAAGTATTACGAGAAAATAGGTATGCTGCATGTCTGCAATTTATGAAAGGCATACGAGATTTGTTGTTAGTAGTAACAGTTTAAAATCACTTTGAATTTATTTATATTTTCAAATCGAATTCAATCTTTCCTGAAACTGGACAGTTTTAAGTTCACGGGACACTTTTAGATCAGAACGATTATATCATTGATTGGAAAATCATGCTAGTTTTGATTTGGTGAATTCGTAAGGATAGATATTAAAAAGGAAAAACTGTATTAGCAAATCGGGCAGTTGTTCCCATTTGGCCTTTAAACAGATTATGAGTACAAAGTGAACTAATACTTTGATAAGATTCATATGCATATTTTGTAGCAAAAAGAAATCCAGGACATATTATGACAAGAAATGTAGACTTGTTGTGCATACGGATCATGTCTTACCCTCCTTCTTTACCGAAAGATCAAGAAATGATAGATTTTTCTCCATCTAACTTTTTACAAATGACGCAACAGTGCCGGTTTTAGGGGGGTGTCGGCTCTGCCGCGGCACAAGAGCCCGCACCTAAGATGGAAATATGAGGTCACCGCACAGCTCATGAAGCCAAACAAATATTGAGTTATTTTTACAAAGACTAAAAATAGGGGCCCGTAATCACGTTATGGCACAGTGGCCCCCTCTTGCCAAAAACCGGCACTAAAAGACGTGAATGTCATGCAGAACACTTTTATACATCAGTAGAAGATTTGAAACGGAATTGAAACAATCCACGTAAAAATGTATTAAATTATTGCAAGACTTCTTGCGCAAAGCAACGCTGTGGCTTATGCTTCCAGAAGATTTATATGAAGTATAACCTATGCATTACAGTGAACATAAACGATGTTCTTTAAATATGGTCTTTCTATTTTGTAGTTTCAGAAATATGATTTGCTTTACTTATACCTGAGTAGCAATGCGTTATGCGGATATGGTATTCAAACAACTGAAGGATAATTCCTCACCTTTGTTAGACTCATTGAGTGTGAATTGTTTTGTACGTTTTGTACTACGGCTGCTTCATAGTATAGTACATGTATGCCACGCGGAAAGTTTTCCTTGGTATTTAATGTGTTTTCATTTAACATTATCAATTTCATAGTTTTCCGTGATAGTCAAACGTTGATCTTTTCTGAACCTTTTCTTTCACTAGAGCACCATGTGCTTGCATCCCATAGTTATCGAGCGAGATCTCCATAATAATGAGAGGAGAAGTACATTAACAACCAAACTGAACATTATGTAAAACTAGCAATCCTGATAATGAGTTTAATTGATTAACAAATGTGAAACGGGTAAGCTTTAAAAGGGAAATCTACAATATTTAAGTGTCTCCCTTCATTTTATAGATGTGTTAACACACCAATAAAATAATGAACTTCAATGAAAGCTATTCTAAAACATGGTGAACGTGATGTTTAGTAGCTTCATACATCAATCTCGTCATTTTAGTGTCACGTGTTGTTACACCTTCCTCTTACTGCTTCCCTACCTCCTACAGACTTCAATACATTGATTAGAGCCCATCAATTAGACCCTCGCAACAAATAAAGTATACTGAGCTATCCCAATACTTCCACACCCGCTTGACATTCTACTATCATGAAATCACCAACACCTGACTTGATCATTTCTGTTTTGTCCTGGGCTTCTTTCGAAAGGTCAGGAAGTAAATTTAGACGGTTTGCATTCAGATATCTGGGTGCTTTCGAAACTGCTACAGCTTTTTAATTCCCAAACTTATCAAAGGCACTAAGTCCATCAAAGAAAATGTTATCAGGATTTAGTTATTCATAGTTATCGTAAATCCGAAGGCGCACAAAGGCGAACTATATTTACTTTGAGTACAGAACGAAGACGGAAACAAATTTAAAACTCATGCTGACTTGATAAATCTGATCGTTCTACTCAAATCATTCATCTGTAGTAGCTAAACTCAAATTTCTACGGCATTTTATTACAAAATAATTTGCTTGCATTCACTTAAACATATGCTGGAGCACTAATTTTGTCTGTGGAGGGGCAAATCTATGTAAATTGTTCGAATGAGCTAAAATTGTTGTAAAGTGTTTTCTTCTGTAGAATGAACTGGTCCTAAACATGATCAGCGAAAGCAGTTTTTCTTTAACCCATATTATCCCAACTTCGATTTTTTTAATGGAAATTTGAGATAGGGTGTGTATTGACGTGGTATTGAGGCATCCAGGCTCAAAAATTTGGAAATTTTAGTTTTGGGGGTTCCAGGATAAAAAAAGGTGGCGTCAGTGTAAACTGACAATGGGAACAGCAGGGTGGGTGTTTCTATATGGTCGTTAATAAGATCTGAACACATTGCCATGCAAAATTTGGCAATCATATGCTATTGAAAGGAAATCCTTGAGATAAAAGAACATGAAATCCTTCCATTTGGTTTTTCGAATGCGGCCTCATTGGTTAAACCGGAGCCCCAAAATTACCAAAAGTTATTCCATTTATTATGCGCTGCAGAATAATGAAAATAATCAGGCACGAATACAAAAGAACTTCTAAAATGCATTTCAAGCACATCAAACAGGCATAAACATCCCTCAAAGTTCAAAAGACCAGTTTCAAAACGTGATTAAATACAAGGTGCTATTAAAAGTCAATAGTTCTTTTCAAATATATATAGCCAAAAGTCTCTTAAAATATTCATAATAACAGCCAAAGTTTCACTCTGCCACAACTCATTTCACATGAAAATCGTTGAAACAACATGGATGAAGAGCAACATTGCATTTCAAAAATATTTGCTTGTTTTTGAACAATTGGCGTCGTTGATTTCTTTTCAAAGTCCATGTGTTCCACTCCGTCGTAGCGGACATCTGGAATGATTTGGGGGGCTGCTCTTGGTGCAGGAAAAATGGCAGGAACAGAAACATCTGATTGATATCTGGCATGATACACTTTGACAATCTCTCGCCTAAATCCCAGCAGATCAAGCTGCTTTTCTCCTCTCTGGAAAGGTTGCAGCCTACAAAGTTGCAAAGAATTGTTAACAGCCAAATCAACACAAAATAGGAAAAGAGGCCGCCACCACTTCTTGTTGCGAATGTTTATCATGTAGGTACTGATGTGTCAATCCTTTCTGTGAATTCAACCCATGGTTTGGTTGTAGACAGAAATGGCATTGCGCTGCTCGATCTTAGCTCTTCCGCCCTTGTCCTTGATGTAACGAAAAGCTCTCTTTATTGGGTCTTTCCCATAAAATGTTGAAACCACTGTCACTACTTCATTATCTTCCCATCGAACAAGTGTTACATTGGATTCTTTGTAATTTACAACATCAAAGTTTTCTCTTGGCATTGTTTTCATGTCTTCAATGACTTTTAAGGGTGCATTTTTTGTTCCGTTTGGACGAACTGTACCTGCGGCAGTGATACCCTGCTTATTCAACAACCTCAAAAGGCTTGGACTGGTGAAGACGTTGTCCATGACTGCACGATAATTTGATCCAGGGGCTGGTGTCAGATCTGACACGAGAGCCATTACAACAGACCCGCCCAGGCAAATATCTTTGCTTTAGTTGTCATCTTTCCCGGCATATGGATAAAATTGGATGGCATAACCAAGCGTTGTGGCTGCCACCCACAGTTTGTAACCAAATTTTACAGGTTTGTTTGAATGTACTATTTGCAACCATGACGTCCATAATAAGGTATCATCGATTCGTAAATACTTATGTCCTTCTCAGGGATAAAGTTTTCTAAACAACTTTCATTTAACATGTCAATCAACAGGCGTACTTTTTAGAATTTATCCTCAGGATTGAGATTGTTGTCAGCCAAATGTAGATACTGTAAAACATCCAGAACTCTATTTCTTATGAACAAGGAAGCAACCATACCACTACGGCTATCGTCACTCGTTTCCCAATACACACAGCGTATGGGATAAGAGATGTAGCGACTCAAATCAGGACAAGCAAGAAATCACCGGAGTCAACATCACTTATGTTTTCATTTGAATCAATAAGTGGTTGTATATAGATTTTTGCCATATCCTGATATTCTATGTCCAAGTCCGTACCACATTCTGATTCATTAGAAGACTCCAAGTGTTCCAACTCCAAGTGTTCCAAATATTGAAGAGCTTCCGCTACATTCATTCTCTCTTTGCTGAATACTGCCATCATAACATCGTTTTACTCTGCAATATTCATTAAATCAATGAAATCATATGATGAGGACACGCATTTAAGATCAAAGTCTTTATTCCTGATTGGTCATAATCATGAAATTTTGCAAACAAACGACCAGCATCACGCTGAGATGCTTGAGTTGAATGACAGCCACACAATTACTTCATGAACACTTGATCACGTGGTGAAAACTAACTTTTGACTTGAATCACTGGCGCTCATAACTTCACTAACAGATTCATCCCCTGCTGAGATTTCTGACTTGCCTTGACAGTTTTGTTGCCCCATAATTGTCTTCACTTTCGCAAAACCCTTCACTGTCTGAATGATGAGGAAAACTTCACCTGAATACTTTCAGTTAACAACGTGATGATCAAGGAAAACACCCACCCTCCTGTTCCCAGCGTCAGTTTAAACTGACACTCATAAAATGTAATTTTTGGGACAATGGCCAACTGTAAATAAATTTGCTGCACTGATTCTAAGAAAAGGAATATTTGTGAATGAGTTATTGCATTCAAAACAAAAACAATTGATACGCCAACATCTTGGGGTCCTTGGATCCTCCGTGAAGATAAAATCCAATTTCCCGCAAAATTCCAAAAAATTTGGGATCCTAATACAATTTTTGGACTATTTTTCCTTTCAATGCCCTTCCGATATTCGTAACAGCCCCATTTATCAAACCAACGTTGGTGGTTTTTCTGTTTATTTAGGGTAGTTTCAATGTCGGGCCAACTGCTCATCAGGGGTCTTTGATTGAGAGATTGGAAAGATCCTGCAGCCTTTCATTTCTTACTCCATCAAACCTTTCCGTATCCAACGGGATCCACGATTTGGCTTCGTAGAGTAACCTAGACAATCAGGTCTATCAGAAGTCATAATTTGAGTTGGAGCAAAGTACAGGCTGATCTCCAAATGATTTAATTTTCTAATATTGCTAAAGGCGGCCCTTCATCTCTGGAGGAAATCTAAACACTAATGAGCACCAAGATATTTGACGTTTTTTGTGCTTATTACGGCCTGCTGCCAAAGTACGTGTTTCTTGTCATTACTATGATTTCTGAAGTGATGCTGGAGTATCTCTTTGCTTTTAACTAGTCCCGTGTCATTCATTTCTCTTTCTTCTCCTTTTAATTTAGAAAGAACTATGCTGTTCGGGTTTTTGAAGATTTCCGGCGTTGGGTCATATATCTGTTGTTCTGGTGTTGTATGAGTATGTCGATTGTAACTTGTAGATGTGTCAACTATGGTGTACAGAGTATGCGTGTTGCGGGTCTCTTGAGTTTCACTGTCTTGCAAGTTTTTATTGTTTGCAATGACCATGCTTTGATTTTACCACAATTTAGTACTAGACTACGCTCTTCTTTCTTTGAGAAGTTACTCCAATTTCTAGAGGAAGTGTATGATCGATTGGCCCTCTGTTTCTGTTGTAGTCAGCATATAGTTGCGTGGTGGTCCATACGGGCGGCTAATCCCTACCAACAATAAAACGATGGTGCTGAGGTCAACAGTTTAAAAACTCATTAGGTTCCTTTTGATAGTTATTTTTCTCGTGTTCTAATTTCGAGAATGAAATGCATGTTATCCCACCAAATGTCATTCTTGATCCTCTCTTCTTGGAATACGAACATCAAAACATGCTTTATGAACATAAAGGATGGATACACGAAATTGTGCCTGTCAGATTAAATCTTTCCTAAACTCGAATAAGTATTCAGATCAAATAATTGAGTATATTCAAGTAAAGGTGGAGATGACGAGTAATTTAAACATGTGTATTACATAAGTAAATTTTGTGCAATCGTAGAACTTGAAACCAAGCCTAAGGCTCTTTATCATCGATTACTCCTTACAATAGTTCCAGTATAACTGATGGCAATGTTTACATCAAAACAAATGTCTTGACTGGCTTCCAAAAATGCCCTTGTGAGGAGACCTTTTTTAAAGTACCAAATTGATTTCGTATATGTATTTTTACACCTTTCAACCTCTGACAATTCGGTACTCGAATCATTTTCAGTTTCGAGAACCATCTCCGCAATGACCCTGAGAAGGTCTCGCAAGACACACTACTCAGTGGAGTTAAACAGGAGGGGGGCACCAAAAGTATTGACATTATTCAAATATTACCCACAGTTTGAATCCTGTTGCCTTTACTGCTTTATTTACAAGAGGTCAAGTCTCCGTGTTTCAGATCCCTTACCTATGAAACTTTACAAAACGAGGAAAGACAGAGAGAAATACTCATATTTTAAATTGTTTCATTTCCTCGATTTAGTCAGAGTTTTGAGTGGGTTTGCATCAGATGATTTATCATTTTTATGTGTTAGGAGAAGGGCCACCAAAGCTCCGACATTGGTCGTAGCTCAATTTGATTTCTATATTTCCTCATTCATCACCTGCACCTTTGGATGGCAGGTGACATTACGAACTTTAGGAAACTGTTTAGACCACCACTCTATTATAGATTTTTTGTGCAGAAATGCAAAATGTAATAGGTAGTCATAGTCACCTCAGCAAGAGGCGGACTGAAGACAAAGTGAAATTCCTTTCCCGAATGGTACAGAGGTTGTTGAAAGACGTAGAAATGAGCTTCCGTTCTCTCTGAGTCGTAATGGATTCATGAAACAGATGGAATGGAATAGAAGTCATAACAACGACTGAGATTCTCCTCTGGAGACTTCCTGACTGAATCTGATCTTGATCGCACCTTATTTTATAAGTACTGTTCAGTTTTCTTGCATAATTTAGGCCATTTAAGCCTCGTATTGGTGTGTCAGTAGGGCCATAATTGTATTAAAGTTGTACTTAGACTTTAAAGTAGAATTTCTTTATTATACTATGATGCTCCAAAATGGTAATTAAATATTTCATGAGGCAAACATTTTATTTAAACTTTCTTAAATCTGACTTAAATTCATCTGATTTTAACTTGAACAAAAAAGTAGAACATGCACTACTCATGTATTTGCCCTGGTGAAAACACATGTTGCAAACTTATGCGAAGGAAGGAAAGCGATTGCTTTTAGTTTAACATATGACGTAAAGAATTCCGTTGTCTGTCCAGCTCTCGTGCTGTCTGCAGTAACTATAATTCTCATACTGGGTCAGATTTGATGAATAAACTATTTGTACCCAGATTGAAGATAATTACATGTTTAGAAGAGTGTGTCTCACGAAAAATAGAGAAGTAACTTCAGGGGCACATTATTAAACACCGAAATCAAAAAAAACTCAGTGACGCCTATGGTTTATAACTGCAGTTGTTTTTTCTATGGAGATCATTTTTTGCAGCGAAGTGAAATTTTGGCGGCGACAACTATCCTTGACTTTCATCTCCATCTTACGTGCCATCATATTTAGGAGTTTTCAGCTTACTGATAGATCTAGCCTAAGCTTGATCCAAACTTTGGAGACCGGTGTATGTTTACAAGTTCTCGTTCACTTTATTATTCCAATGATGCACATCATGTTTGAGTAGCCAGCCTCAAGCTCTAGGGTAGGTATAAATTGTATTAAGGGGTTTCGGACATAAATATTCCAAATTTTCCATCCGCTTTCAAACAGCAATTTTAGAAGGGGAGGGCAAAAATTGTTCCAATGGGGGAGCATTAAACTTTAAAAGGTGAGAGGCGCACTCCAGAAAAGCATATGTTATTTAAGAGGTCAGAAAGGGAAAAGGATGAGTCTTTGTTTCTATTAGTTCAATGCAAGAATTGTAAATTTTAATCTCCTCGATCCATTTATCGGCGACGCTTTGCTGATACCAGAAATAGGGACTTAAGGGACTACAATTTAGTCTCTTCATATATCCTCCCTTTATCACACCAGTAAAGCTTTTGGCTGATTCTCGTCAGACCAAAAACATCGGTTTATACTACACACTTTACAAAAAGTTCATTAGCTATGGAAGAATTTAAATTTTACAATGTGACTGGTAGGATAATTCGGACTTCACACAAAACCGGTAAAGTTGGCTGTCACAAGAACATCAACAAAACGTAGCTAAATTGACGGTACATGCATGGCCTCTAACATAGAAAATGAAGTTTGAATGCCTCACCATAATACTCAAAAATGTCATCATAATCTACTAAACGGTTGAAATGGTCTCTAAGGTCTTTGATCCTCACTTCAACCGCAGCTTCTGTAGCACCAATGCGTTAGTTGATTTTATTCGCTTTGAAACGTGCTGTTTTATCGTGTCTTCTATTCCTTTGATAATACGGCCCACATACCGCTTTCGGCATCGCTGTTCATACTGTGTGGCTTGCTTTCATTGGCGAGTAACTGTACTAGACAAATATGGAAGTCTTTAGCTCGGAATATTTTTATGGTCTGTGCTAGCAGCAACTCCTTCACGTAAATAAGAATCGCATAGCCCTTCTGGGGAAAAAATTCATCCAGTTTAATCGTGGAGTCGATCTGTTTCAGGCATTGAAAACATGTTTCAATCAGAAATGGTGACCGTGGTTGTCAATTCTGTTATGTTATCATTCCGCTAACAATTTTTAACTATTTTTGGATTTAGCAAAACTGTTACCAGCGCACTAAAGTTTACAAAATTAAATCAATCAGTTTCAATATAACCGACAAATTGTGTGCCTTCGACTACAGGATACAACTTTACACAACACTTACACTGTTACTCCATGCGTACTTTATTAAGTATTTTAAAAATTCCTTGCATACATAGGCCTACGAATAGATGAGACAGTCCTGCTGCTGGACGACTGTCCTGCTTCTGTGGTGAGACAATCCTGCTTTTGTGGGATATGTTCGAGGTCATGAGCCCATTTTTGGGATACAATACAATACGCTGACAACGCGGTTGTTACATTGTAAAAGACCCTTATTACAAGATAAAGGACTCTAGTTGCCATCTACTAAAATTCGACAGTTATTTATTCTGTATCAAAACTGCTTTCCCTGTTCAAAAAAGCTAAATATTTAAACCATTTCCTCTTGAAAACGAGGAAAATGATCTGGCCAAAGGAAGTATTAAAAGAAGGTTTGGTCATCATTTACAAGATCGTGTCTAACTTGAATTTAGAGAATATTAATTTACATCTCGAGTGCTTCTTTAAGAATTCAAAAGCTACGGGCGTGACTGAATTGATACAATTCATGTGAGAGTTAAACTAGAATAGTCTATTCGGTCGAGTGAAGCAAGGCTCGATAGGCAGGTATAAACCCAAAGTCTTTATTTATGATCTTCATGTTGACATCAGTCAATGTTTTAGGCTGTCTCACGCACTTTATTCCTCATATCTAAAAACAAAACTCGTAAAAAATTTCAAAGTGACCCATTAGATATTGTTGAAATAGGTAAATGAAAATGACCTGACAATTTCGGGTTTTTAATGAATGAACTCGCTGTGAATTTGGTATAAATAACTAGTGTTTTCAACTGTTTCCGTAGTCAAGCAGTCCTTTCCCTTGTACGAGTTACGATATCTGTAAATTTTCTAATCCTCTGGAAAAAGCAGCTGGCACTATTAAGAGGCCTAAATCTGTATTACTAGTCAGTATCACAACATTTCCACCGCAGATCAAATCTTGAGGGCTTGATTGTCTTGATCTTTGGAATCGCGCATGAGCAATTGCGTAGAATGCAAACACCTGCAAAGACCCAATTTCTCTCAGAGCGACTGATTTATCCTTTTCCTCGGAATGAAGAACTCGGATCTTTGTTTACTGAGACGATGATAGTGCTTATAAATTTAAGAAAATGAAATACCTTGACATTTTGATAGTTCAGAGATAATGTCTTGGAAATGTGTTGGAAATATTAACAAGAGTTTCTTCGAAACAGTTATCACTTATCGATTGACTTGTTATAATAGTATCTACCCTGTGATAGGCTGTAAAGTCAAAATGATAATTTAATGTGGATTTTGGAAGTACTTCTCGTATCGCAGGATCACTTTCTTTGCACTATTCAAGGATCTTTGCTTTCTCTGTTAAGATTACAATCGCTTGGTTACATACGAGTATGAAATGGAAGTCTGCAAGTTGCTAATACATTAAAAACATTTTTGGCTAAGTTTATTTCCTGTTGGCCTTAATCTAAGATTGCATCTTCAAAATCGGTGTCACGATGGGTGAGAACTCCCCAAAGAAGCAGGAAGATTCGAAATCTAAAGCAGAAGATGTAGAGGATGGTGATCCCAGGTGGTTTGAAGATACCGATACAGCACCACTTTTAAGGTAAGTTACCACCGGAAGCCGGGGTGTCATGATTTAAAATTAACTAGAGTACTTACAATTTGTATAGCATATGTACTATGTAGTCCAGTGCTGTAAATGCAGTGCAGATTTGGGGGAGTGTGCAGAGAAGCGTATTTGTAAGCCAAACGGAAAGTTGATAAATTCGAAATGTTCCTCTTAGACGTAATTAAAACTAGTAAGTGCCAAAATCATAGTTTTCTCAAGGATCATATAATAGCTTAAAGCAAGGTTTCGGTCGCTGACTTTCTATTCAAGGATATTACAATTTCTTTGTAACGCTATGGTCATGTGACATCAATATGTTACATTGAGCTTCTTATAAATACTAGCAAGCCTCTGTTTTTGCGCCCGTTATTTTTGTATATACTAACAACTCTGCTACCAGAGTGGTGGTATGAAGATCGAAGTCCTTAAAAAATAGATGTTCTACTTATAACCTCTATTTACAATATACACTGTACGTAGAGTGACTGTATAATATTCTGACTATTGAACTAATAGACATTTATGTGTCATATTTGTCCACGAATAGTCTGTTTTGCAAGGTTATATGCTTGTTATTACTGAGTTGATAATACCAATACAAAATAAATACCAATGTAGCGTTTGTAAGCACCTCAACTTTAAATACGCCTATCGATTACTAGGTTACGACTTCTTTCCTTCAGTCTCCACTTTGTTTAATCTGAATCTCTCTACACTTTACTGAATCCTAATTAGTGAATTTAAATGAAATGCTGGCAAGTCAAGAGGGAAAACTAAAGTTGTGTCTGTTGAGGGTCGTTGGCCGATTCCAATTATATCCGTACAATGCATTGTTCTGATAACAGAATGAAACAAAGTTTGAAAAAATTTAGATATCAAGGCCAGAATTATTGGATGCAATTATGAAAAAGATCCAAAAGTTCTCTTTAACTTACAACCTTTTGAAAGCACTAAAGAAGGAGTAGATGTCAGCTGGCCAGCACCTAGTAAACTTGGTTATAAAGACACTGGAAGGAACGCGAATTGACCAAAAATTCAACCTATTTTTCAACACAGTTGTGAAAAAGGCCCGGAAGTACTCCTCAACTGGAGCACCGTCAATACCAAGAAAGAGAAATCGGCCAGACCACTCTATTTTGCAGTACATGGAAGAATATTTTCAAGGAGCCCTTGACCATTATCCCCGCACAATTGATGACTACTACAGTTTATTATGAAGCAACTGATGTGCTTATTGCTTCAGTAAAAGATCGTTTTAATCAACCAAGCCATAAATATTTGATGCTGTGGAAACAATGCTCCTGAACTTGATACAGAATAAACAATTTGAAGACGACTTACTACATCTACAGATCATCAATGGCAATCAATGATGTTTCCATTAAATCCCTGCGAGTGGAATTTGGTATCTTCAAGCAGCTTTTTACAAATCACCCAGCTCGTTGTTTTGATGGTATCCATGACAAACTAAGGAACACAAATGAAAAGAGATATCTCATCCCAAACATCATGAAAATCTGCAAATTACTTCAGGTCAACCCAGCAACAAGTACAACACCTGAAAGATAATTTTCATTGGCTTGAAGGGTGAAGACGTGGTTGTGTGCCTCCACGTCCTAGAAGAAGTTTAATGCCAAAAATTGTCACAAAGATGTCACAGATACAACGGACCTCACCAATGTTGGAAACCAATTCGTTTAGTTGCATCATGAGCGCTACCAAAAATTTGAAAAATTTTCAGACATCAGAAATTAAGAAACCGCTGAATTGGCTGAATGTCAGGCTTTGTCACAAATCCACAGATATCATTTTTTTCTAGCGTTAAGTTTAAACATCATCTACATCTGCTAAAATAATCGCTCTAATGGCGCAAGACTGAGCTCAACATTTTCATAAAGCAAAAACCATTACATTCTGAAAGGGAGCACATCATGTTATGCTGTGGTAAATATTCATTATCTAAGTTTTGTTCCTCCACTTTTCTGGTCTCATATGAGGCATTGTTAAACAGTATTGCAAGAAGGAGAAAATTACCCTACTACAGATTTCAGCTTTTACTAGAAGCACTGCGCTGACGATTCCAGAATTAGTTGTATTTAATAAGAAACTGAATTCAAAGGATCATGTTTCTAATGATAGAGAGTGGCAGGACTTAATCATTGTGTTCTGAATATTTTTGCGTAAAGTAACGGATCTCTTCCACCAATCTTTATCTGCGATTCATGTTTTGTTGTAAAAGTCGGAGTTGCTACTGTGAAAGTGAGATTTTTGTCACTTATTTCCCGCCCTGTGTCACAATTTACAGTCTATAGTGTAATGCTTAAGTTATTAAAAACTGTCGAGTAGCTAAAATAAGAAGCTCTACAAATTAACCAGAGTTTCTCAATAGAAGACTGTTCTTTCAAAGAGTTCTTTGAAAGACTGTGAATTAACTGTGTTACACTATTTCTAAAGATTTGCATATACATATTTAAAGAAAACAGAAATTTAGGCCGTAATAACTATGCTTTGCAGCGTTTACACAGGAAAGTTGGTAGATAGCTGAATATGTAAATATATACTCATCAAAGGAATAATATTGAAGAAAACTTTACAAAATTGTATGTGTAAAAGAGTTCTGATCAAGTCTGGATGGAACAAACTATTATAGATCATGAGAATAATTTTATTCTATCAAACGCTACAGGAGTGAAGAAATGGCATGCAAGATATCGACCTAATTCTCAAAAACATGATGTTAATAAGGAGCATGCAGAAACCATGTGCTTATAATATTCATTGACAAAGAGTTCGACGAGTTGTCATAAAATTGTGCACACCATTTAGAAATGTGTCAATGCTAAGTACTCAAAATACCAAATAATGTATGAATTTTGTAGTCGCTGACAAGGAGGGGGACATGTATCTTAACAATCTATCCCTTTAGAAGCGATTGTTGTTATGTATCTCTGGTATTGATTATTAGTAGTGCGGACTCGGTGTGGAAATAACTGCTTATGCTTTCAGCATTGTGCCATATATAACCTTTTAAAAAGATAATAGATTTGCTTTGAAAAGTCATTCAGACTACTTCAAATAAATTGCAACTAACAACAATTGCAGCCGAAAACTTTCAAATGTCAAAGATATTTTCATGGTCTCAATGCTGCCTAGATAAAGGTATTTATATCCAAATGGGAACTCGGAAATCATTGGCAGTTGCCATACTAAAGCCATTGCATTGATGCTTGCCAATGTGAGTGCGGAGAAACTTTATGGTGGATTACATGTTTGTCTGTTTCTTGAATACAACAAAGAAATCAATAAAGTTACTCAGTTCACCAATGAAGGAGGCAACCAGCATGCATTTAAGTAAGCAACTATTTGCTCGTTTGAAAAATTATTTTAAAGAATGCTTTAATCTGACAACAAGAGACCTGTTACCCCAAAATTACGCTGAATAAAAGAATCAAGTATATCCAAATCCATGGAAATTAACAATGTGAAACTTGTAAAGAAAGACAGTTTAAGTTGTGCCATCCTGCTGCAAAATATATTGGAGCAAGAGCAGGTAAAGGAAGATAAAATGGGAAAGTAACAACACACAGGCGCGAGAGTACCGTTAGGTAAAGTTTGATGTTCATGCTAGAAGGAGAACCAGGTCTCCAGTAGATAAACAAAGGCGACAAGAAAATTAAACGTACAATGATGTGCAGAGGAGAGACTCAGTAAATGTTTGTGGTTCGTAACCATTTCTTTTGGTAACCTATTTACCAGGCCACTCATTGCCTATGTACGTATTTTTAGAGGTGTCCGTTTCATTTTGGTCTGACTTTCCTATGGCAAAATAGGCCTACAGGAAGGAAGACGCATGCTATAACACTTTGGAAAATGCCAGGACAGACATGTAGGCTTCTAGCCATTGTGTTCTTTGCTTGTAGCCCAAGGATTGGAATAACCGCAAATAAACTTTTCGTCCAGCCCACTGAATTAAGATCCTTGCTAAGTTCCTTGCTAGGTATGTGTTACATTTACAGCTAATTTAGAGGTATTAATTGCTGAAGTAAAATCGTATGATGCGACGTGTAACGCGCGTGAATTTGCAAGGCTTGAGGCGGTTTGCCTGACCTTGACCAAATCCTACACAATCATCACTATACAACGTATTCTGGCACAGGTAATCAGATTCACAATGCTACAGTGTATATAAATCTACAAAAGCTGGTTAAATTAAAGGTGGTTAGACCCTGATTTTAGACACCCATTTTCACGCTGGGATTTCTACTCTGGAGTATATTACTAAAAGCGTCTATCTTCATGCCTGTAAAACTTAAAATCGTACCCAACCTACCGATGGAAAGAAAGATTTCTTCCCCTTGCCAGCTTTCCATTTCAACTTTACAAGTTTCTGCAGTTAAATGCTGCGCAAAAAATTTGCATATTGAGGCAAAATTGAAATTGCCTTACGACACACTGTGGTAGTCACCGCTGCAAGAACGACAGTTTTCTCTGAAGTCTAAGAAGTATTTGCATGTATTTGTATGTATTTATATCTATTTGTATGTATTTGTATGTACTTGTATGTATTTGTATGTATTTATATGTATTTGTATGTATTTGTATGTATTTGTATGTATTTGTATGTATTTGTATGTATTTTTATGTATTTGTATGTGTATTTGTATGTGTATTTGTATGTGTATTTGTATGTGTATTTGTATGTACTTGTATGTATTTGTATGTATTTGTATATATTTGTATGTATTTGTATGTATTTGTATGTATTTGTATGTATTTGTATGTATTTTTATGTATTTGTATGTGTACTT
>JAAAKM020006971.1:124789834-124822482 GCA_010016025.2 Alatinidae sp. Z8VKAUB7J3 | reverse complement strand
AAAGGTAGACGCTTTCTGCTAAACAACACCACTGTCTAGATTGATGCTATACTTGCCTTCTCAGAAGAGCATTAAATTGTTTATGGAAAAAACATCTGAGCACTTGAGAAAACTCTTGAAATGATGTATTGTAATTTACCTAAGATATCAACCATAGTCCAAAGGAGGTATGTCCAGTTTGCTGGACACTGTCAGTGAGCCTAGGTTGAAATTGTATCAGCATTAATCTTATGGAGGCATCCTGAAATCATATTCAGGGACATAGCCGAGGAAAACCTTTTAGCAACTATGACAGATAGGGTATCCTGGAAAGGTGTAGTGAATTCCCTCTTGGCTTAGGCGGCAAGATGATGATGATGATGACAGAAGAGAAAGTTATATAAATGTTATCCAAACAAACAGGATAAAGGATTCTAACTAGTTCCAATAACTTCAGAGTACACCCTATGAATAATGCACTTCATACGTATATCTATTTTAAAACCTTACGAGAAATCTATAAATCGCTCAGTTTTGTTTCTTTGTTTCTAGACTCATTTATGATCAAAAAATGAAAAGAATGAAGAATACAGGTGGAGTATCTACTCGCATTCCTGGATTTGGTAATACTTCTACCATTGAGTACTTGGACCCAAATCTTGGTTTCCCTGGTACCTACTTTGCACCATTGGTGAAAGGATTGGTGTCTGCAATGGGATACAAAAGAGGAATGAATTTAAGAGCAGCACCTTATGACTTCCGTTATGGTCCAGGTATGTTTTCATTTATCCATTGGCTTAGCACTGATATGAGCATATAATCAGTTTAATAAAAAATGTTGTCTGGTAGAGCTTGTTGCTTTTCAATTGACATCAACAGGTTCTGCATTCACTTTTAAACTGGAAGGATAAGTTAGTTGGCATGTTTCTTCTGTTGTTTTATTTAAGTTTTTTTTTGGGTTTTGCGCCTTGTATTCCCCTAAGCAGGGGCTAGGGCAGTGCCCATATATATGGGACTTTTGCTGAAGCTTAGAGCAATTTAAGGCCAGATGCCCTTCCTGTCGTCACCCATGGCCCTTCGAGGAATTGAACCTGTACCCTCTAGCGTGGAAGGTAAGTGAAATATCTCCTGGACCACGGTGGCTCCAGTTGTATGTATATGATTCTAATTTTCCGCAAAGTTGAATTCACATTGTGTAAAGAACAGTAGCCAAAATAATCTTCCATACAGTAGCAGATAGATTCTTGTATGCTGTGAAGGGAGGGGGGACATCTCAACATGGGACCGGGAAAGGTTTGGAAGAAAGATACTTAAATATGCTTTTAATGTAAAGATAGACCATTTGATACTGAGAGAATAATGTTTTGTATTCTTAACATAAGCAAACACAAAGATATTTTACCATGTTAGCTTAATTTTAGTTAATGGAGTGCTAGTTGTGCCACAGGGTCAAATTCCCTTAGTAATTTGCTGTGGATTCAGATGGATTTAAATTGGCGGAAGGATGAAATGATATTCATTTAAAATGAAAAGCATTTGTATGGATTTAAAAATAAAAAGGGTAATGTTGAATCAAATTTTGCATGGACCAAGAGCACCAAAACCTGGGGCAAGTGTGCAATGCGTTAACTTGACTTAGAACCTGTCAGCTCTTGGGTGTAGACTTGGCCAGTAGCAAGCATCATAATTTTTCGTCATAAAAGATAGATTTTAGTGCCATTAGAATTATTCCCCTGATAATTTCGTTATAGGTTTTCTTACATAAACATAAACTCGGAATTAAAGCATTACGTATGCTATGTTAAGAGTAAACATATCAGCGTAGTATTGGTGGCCAGGTTAAATTCCAGAACTATAGAATCCTTGCATACTGGCAACAACTGTGATTCAGTTGTGTGTATTGTCCTTTGTTGCAACCATGGTTTAGATTCGTTGGCGCAAAGTGGGTGGACATTGTAGTTAAATGATTTTGTTGGTGTGCACTTTCTTTCATAACCAACAGATGCGTTTGTTCTGTGAAACCACTGCAATTTTTTAAGCAACATTTCCAAAAACGGTTATTATTTGCGCTCACCCAAGTTAGGCCTCTATATGGATCTTTACTGAAGGTTTTACATCAAGTCGCTTCAAAAGGCGGCAGGAGGAAGACAATTATATAGAATCAAGAGATATTGAACGCATCTTGTCTGCGCCCTTCCGAATCACCTGTAGGGTCTACGTATCCATCATTTTGACGCTGATCAGTTTCAAGTTTCCAGTCAGCAGTTCTATCATTATTCTCTATATTTTACTTAAAGAGTTCTGATAGGGTCTCACTGTAATTCAGCGATATTTTTAGACAGGCTTGCAACTAGGGAAGGGTTGGGGGCAAGGCCTCGTCTGCCTTCTACCCAGCTAAAGGAAATGAAAAATTTAACGATGGAAATTAGGGTTACAGATGTGGGAGAGCCAAATGGTCATGATACCGCCACTTTTTTAAAAAAGAGTTGCCAAGGTGCCCTTTTTTCAGAAGAACGTGGCCCTTTTGTAGAAAAAAGTGCCAGATTTGCCAGAAAATCCCCTTTTATTTATGGAAAGGGCACGGTTTCCTATTAGAATGTGGTAAAACAAGGTGAAAAATACTGTAAGTAGGGACTCTTCATAGGATCCGTCAGTCATGGCAAGGCCGGACTAGATGAAAGATAGTTTTACTAAAACGAAAACCTGTCTGTTAACGAAACCACCTCGTCTTACTTATCGTACATATCAGTGTATAAACTCAAAGTTTATGTTCTGTTCACTTTATTAATCATGATCCGTTTGAAATTTCGGTAGGAAAGTCAAATTTTGAAATTTTTGGAAGTTACAATTTTAAATGTTTGAGTTTTTAAACGTTAAATTTCATTTAAACTTTCATAGATTTGACCATGCCTTCAAAGATTTCATGTAAATGAACAAATATTTGCGCAATAGAAGGAGAATTACAAAAGGTTTTCTCGAAACCTAATTTTTTCTGTTTTGGGTTTGTCACTACCTAATCGATTATTTGATTAAAAAACGCCATCGTAGCCATTTTATGCATGCAAGTGTACCATCTACACTATGGGAACATGGTGACCATTAATTTATATGCAAGTGAGAATTTATAACCAGTAAAGTCAAGTGAAAGAAAAGCGCCAGACAGGTGCTCTTAAGTTTACAAACCCCTCAAAATTGCTAGTCGCGCGCTGGTTAGAGTTGACAATTGTTTTTTTTGTGGAGTTTTTTAAGTAGATTTTGGAAAAATTGGAAAAATTCGAAATATGGCATTACTTTAATTTGAGGGAAATAGTTTTACTGTTTACATTTATTATGAAAACACCTCTGAAGAACTTAGAAAGTGGCCTTGATTCACTATGTGTACCATGCCGATCAGTTGGCCGCTTTAGAGAACAAGTTTGGGATAAGTAGGATTTGTTATTGAAATTACAAACCAAAAGCCGCCCAACTCTTTCCTTTTCCATTAACCACAGAGGAACGAATGGGCCTACAGGAACTGTGATTAAAATCATAACTATTTGATAACATAACGTAAAATAACATATCGAATAACAGTATATGTTTCTGAAATCAAGTTCAGGGCTTTTATACATGCCTTAGCATGCTTGATGAGGGTCTAAGAACTTTTTCAAAGAAAGTAGCTTGGTATCTTCATTCGAGCACTTTCTCCCCTATTTTTCGTTAGAAAATTGGTTGCGTAGTGCTCTTCTACAACTAACGACGAGTCGCAATCTATACGTTAAGTGTGTTTTTGTAATACATGTATAGTTTACATGTGCATTATACAGGCTGTTTTCGCTCTGAGAGTTCATGTCAAGACAAGAGAGATCGAGTGAGTCATGTGGGTAATAATAAACATCAAGACATCTCATTTCTGGTGCAAATTTGTCAAGATTACGTTTTGTTCAAATGTATGTAGACGTACTTAAGCGCTTCTCTTCTGCAGCACCCATTCCTTCATTCCCGGTAGTGGGTATACTATCTATTCAATTTTCAATGTTTCTTACAATGGGCGCTCAATGTAAGTTGCGAAAATAGTGAGAGACATCTTCTGCTAGTAAAACCGTATTTTCATGCTTGAAGAAAGTTGTGTTTACTAAGGTAAATCAGACAGTCATAAAAGCCAGACCATATGCCGAAGAAAACTGAAGTATAAACAGATTGTAGATCGTTTTAAACAGGCAATTAAAGGCAGATTTCAGACCGTAGATCATACACACAATGTCGAAGATCAATGGGCTCTGTTCACGTAGGACGTGAGGGAGAAGGACGAAGTACTAGGAAGAAGGAGAGGAGCCAACAGGGAGCAATGGATAACAGACAACTCATGGGCTCTCATCGGCGAAAGAAAATAGATGAAATTAGTTAGAGACCAGAACAAGACGAAGGAAGAATGGAAGAATGGAAGAATGAAGATACGAACTTCCAAATGTTTGACAAACAAGTAAAAGAGAGTTACCTTCAAGAGAAATGAAAATAGTTAAAAGAAAAAGCAGTAGATGCATAGACTAATGTTAATGACACTAGACTGCCGTACATTATAGCCAGAGAGTTTAATGGGGGTTGTAGTAGAAGTACTGTCTCAATTAAGAGTAGGTATGGACATATGCTGCTGTCAAGTGAGGGACATTTGAATAGGTGGGTTGAGCATTTCATGAAGTTCTAGGCTAGCCACCTCCTGATGCACCATGTGATCTTGAATATGTGAAAGACGTAGTTCAACTAAATATGCGAATTAAAGATTATGACAAACATTAAAAAGCCAGTGCCATTAATACTTTTAATTTTGCAGTAAAGGTGGGCGAAATAGCACACTCCATATCAATACAGTTCTTGGCATCATTGTAGCCTGTGTTATGGGCAGTCGTCTTAATTTTGTTTATTTGAAAAAGTTTATGATTTTCTTGTAAAAGACTATGCATACTTTACTTGATGTGCCGATTACCCATAGGTGTACGGCCACAGGGGCTGAGGGGGCTGCAGCTCCCCTAGTTTGTTAAAATGTTATATTTGTTCGGACAAAAAAAATTGGGGGGGCCCTTTTATAATTCCTTAATAAGAAGTAAAACTTAAATAATATTAAGTCTTACCAGCCCTCTCAATTAGCGTCAGCATTCCTGCCGAACTGAAGTGCTTTTAGTCTATTCATGTCCCAATAATTTTCGGGCAAAGGTTTATTTTTTCGGGAAAATAATTCACAGACCCCCCTATATTTTTCGTCCGTTGCGCCTATGCCATTACCGGAACGATATCACATTTCTTTTACATTTCTTGGACATGATAAGCTGAACATAAGCTACTACTGTTGATTAAAGTACACCTGACATTATGTCAACTCCTCCCCTTTCACCAGTGACTAAGCTTGATGGGTACAAGAAAATTTATCACTATCTTTTAAAGCAATGCTTACCACAACGGAAGCAAAAACAGCGCTTCTACATTAGTTTGCAACTGAGAATACTTAACCTGAGATAACTGTTTATGCCAAAGTAACTTATTTACTGCCATGGTGGTCATATATGGAAGCGTACTACTCGATCCCTCCTCGAAACGCGAGGAAGAAATATTGATTTATTGATATCTGTAAAAAGTACTTTGAACTGCCAAAAACTACCTCCTGTTAGCAAAAGGGGAAGTACAGTGGTTATCTTTGACATTACTAAGAATTTACAAAGCAAATGAAACGTGTAACCTACGCAAAAGATCTTTCACCTGTTAATTTGTGGAGACTTAAGTATCTAATGATGGGTTCCAGGGATGATACGACGATCGGAAATACGACAGAATCTCTGGTGTGGAGTTTCCAGAATTAAGCGTCATTGTTTACATCTCGTTCATTTGCCAACACATGTTTTTATACTTATTTAGTTTGCTATAAATTTGTATACGCTATCGTTGTGCACGAATGCAAGTAGGCTACATTAAGGAAGACAGAAAATTAAAACATCCTTTTGGATTAAACTCCAGTGCAAAAGGTTGTAGCTAGAGGGTGCACTGCAATTGTAACTCCTTCTTTTGAGGGTTAATGAGAACTTTGAACATGGCTTGCAGTGCTCTTGATATTTATGTGTATACATTTAATACGACTTTCATTCATTGTTTTCAATTTGTAAGTATGTCTTCAATCATCGTCACTATCATCATCATCACTCTCATGATCATCATCATCATCATCATCATCACCGTCGTCATCACCGTATCTATGATTAAGGCACTACAATTCCCATGGGTGTATGTATCAGTGTTACTTTGTCAAATAGCAAAGAAGTTGACCCTACTGATCCTTGTTTAGCATAGCCCTGCATAGCTATCACTTTAAGCTCAAAGGTGTAACGACATTCATCTGTATTAATCACTACTTCTTTTACGAACCTAAAGAAGCTTTTTGAGAATAATACCACCAAAAAGTGTTGAATTTTGCAAAGTGCTTCGGTTTGTTTTGTAAACTTTGCTAGCAATGTGAAGTGGTCTTGTATTGCTTTTCTCGTATCCTTGGTGGATACAACTAAATCTTTGCTCCTGATAACACTTTTTCCGCCAATCCATGAACGCTGAAAAGAAAGTCTGATTATACCTTAAGTGTATCTTTCCCATAAGATTCTTTCCTAAGACTTCCAAACAAAACGTTTTGGTTATCTGTTACTTAGTACGTTCAGAAGAGAAGAGCTTAGAACATACTGGGTGGCAAAAAATCCTCCCCCGATTATTGTAATAATATAAAAGGTCTACATTTTAACATTCTGTGGTCATTACAATAAAGCAATAAGCATAAAATAATACTTTATATAGTAGATTTACGACTTTCTTGTTTCATAGGCCAAGCAAATAATTTTGTAAAGTCCAAAAGTCAAAATCGGGGAATAGAATCAAATCAATCTTGAATGATCTCCTTCTAACGACCTAAATAAGCTTCGGTTTAGCTAAATACAATAACTTCGTGTGTTACTCTAACGCAATCTTTTAACATTTAAGTCACAGTAAATCAGACAGTTGAGACGTAGTCCAGACGAGAGAAGGATCTGCATTCTGATGGAAAGATGATCTTGTATAAATTGACTGTCAATTGACACTTGACTCGTAAGATCTTACAGGATTATGGAATTAGCAGGGTGATTATTTAGATGTCAATTCTAAGATTAGTTAACTTGACAAGGAAATGAACCAAAAATGATGTAATTTTGATTACCCTTTCCCACTATGGACTTCTTGGCATTTAATTCTTGTTAATTCTGTAACACAATACAAGCTGTCATGGTAGATGGAAACCATGTCAGGTAGATGGGTTTGTGTATAAAAGGAACAAGATTCTACCATCTCTTTTCAATTAACCCAAACGGTCTTTCGATGTCAAATTGCGTTTCGGCGTCGCATCGACGTCACCTCTTACATTGAATCGACATCGAACCGGCTTCGAATAGATATCGAATCCATAGAAAATCGACAACGAATTGACGATTTGATAACCCTTTGCCACTATGGACTACTTAGCATTTAACTCTTTAAAATTCTGTCACATAAACTGCTATGGTAGATTGAAGCCATGTAATGTAGATGGGTCGTGTGCGAAGAAAATAAGACCCTACAATCTCTTTTCAAGTAAACCAAAACGGTATTTCGTCGTCACATTGCATTTCGACATCGCATTGACGTCACCTCTTATGTTGAATCAACCTCCAATCGATGTTTTGATAACCCTTTCCCACCATAGACTTCTTGGAATTCAAGGCGTGTTAATTCTGTAATATAATACAAACTGTGATAGTAGATTGAAACCATGAAAATAGATGGGTTTATGTATGATTGATATATGATTCTATAGTCTCTTTCGAATTAACCCAAATGGTATTGAGATGTCAGATCAACATCGCATCGACGTCGCCTCTTACGGTAAATCAACGTTGCTGGTTCGTCGTATATAAAGTTGACGTGACGTCACGTTTACGACGTTAAAAATACGTGATATTGATATCCACGCAATGTCGATAAGACCTGCGTTAAAACAACAAAGTAAAGTTGACTCTTATACAATGTCGGTATAGCAATCCACCCGTTGGTTGAAATAATAATGTCTTGATAGACATCGGCTCGACGTCAGTTTCTTCCATGACGTAAGATCGACGAAACATCGACATTGATATTGCGCCGAAAGTCATTCGGCAATATAAACGCCTGGATCTGTTAAGCCTTTCTTAAAATGCTAATTGTCAAAAAGTGTTTGACAAGTACTCTAAAGTATTATATTTGCCTGCGTTTTTATGTCAACGGATTACTTCATTCTTAAATGATTTCCTTTACAGTGGAAATACTTCTGTGAGTAAGTTAGGTATTTATTTAAAGATGTAAAGCACTTTAACAGCGCTTTTATGATTGATACCATGAAACTGCATGTTTTTATTAAAGGTTTGAATACATTTATCTCAACTTCAGCTGTATTTATCTTTCAGTTATGTTTCATTCCTTAACTTCAATCCCAACCCAATCGTTGCTACAATTGATAAGCTGTCTTGAAAGTGTCCGTTGCTTTCGTTCATAGCCGAGTTGATAAAATAGATGTAACGGATCCTAACCTTCATAAACAGAGGTCGTTATATAGTTTAAATTTTCAACTCTTATTATCGCCTACTAATAATGAAATCATGTCATTTGGTGTATCAATAAAATCAATAATAATTTTCATTGACGTCTCTGGCATATGTCACAATCTATTTTAAATCCTTTTGTTCTTTTTTATGTTTCCATATGATTTATTACTTTTATTAACTTTGCTCATGGAACAGGGTCACGCTAGTCGTATGAACAGCCTTACTTCTAGCGTACAACAGCGCTCCATAACCTATAGTCAAAGGACCGCTTAGGGGTCTGCAAACATTATTTAAGAGCCCATAACCTTTTAAGGATAGGAACAAATGATGATTTCTGCTTTTTTTGTTACCACTTCAAAAAATAGAAACAGCAAAAGCAATAGAATCGCTATTCCTATCGTAGTAAAACCCCTTAAAGATGATGTCACGCGGATGTGCGCATTCCATATCATGATTTAATTCACTGACGGGTCTGCAGGTAAACTCTTTAAAGAGCAAAGTGTCCACGGAAGGAAAGAGGTTGGTGCAGAAACTGGTATCGAAGATCTGATATTCGGCAAAGGGCTTCTTGTTAAGAGTCCAGATAACATTAAAAGAAAATTTTAAGTTCCTAGGGAATCTAATCACGTTCAGGCAGATATTATTCGTTAAAATCACATTGGAATGATGTGTCCCAAATTTATATATTTTTACTTTTTCGGACTAAGCTCTCTCCGATTTATTTTGTATGGATCGGCATTTGGCCTATTCGACTTACAAACAACCTAAGCATCAAAGACGTAGGTTGCTAAGTCAATGAAAATTATTCCAAGCATCTTGACTGTTTGGGTACAAAAATACAATAAAGGGTACTTTTAGTAAGAAGTATCAGCATTTGTAAGCGAAGACGGTCAGCAAAGAATCTTAAGTGCATCAATGATGACCATTTGCTGCATCCGTTATTTTGATGCAGTGAGAATATATTCATCGAACCTTACAAAGCAGCAAGAAGCTTGAGTTATGCAGTATTATGACATTGTCTGTCAAAAGGTGGAGAAAAACATGACCGAATTCCCATAGCCCCAAGGGGGGTACTTAGAATTTTCGGTGGTTTGAGGGGGTTAAAGTACTTTCCGACGTTGAGAAACCCTGCTACTGCACGCAATAGATAGTATAACGTCAACATCACAGCCTACAGTGGCAGTGATTAGAAGGTTTTACAGACCAACAGCTGTAGTATGTAGGTGTCAGCAAATATCATCTGTATTTAGAAAACAATGTCATGCAATACAAGGTAAATACAATGCAGTTGTACAGTCAATCTCACTGTAATCTGCTTATATCATTGCTCGAATTATGAATCTGTTATTGATAGATTTTAAAGTCTGTTTGTACCAACCAGACTTAAATTCTAAGTCAATCGACTTCTACCAACGTTCTACGCAGTTAACTAGAGAAAAAAAGTATGATACACAAGTCTATTCATAGTTGAATATGTACAGGCCATGTTTCAGTAAAGACATTAGTTTTCAGTATCAAAAATACGCAAAGAGTGATAGTAGGAGTCGATAGATGGATGGAAAACCTCAGAAAGAAATAAGGGAAGATTAAAATATGTTGGGAATTAGGGGCTACAATTGTTTCCATTAGAAAAGTGGAACTCATAGTAAAATACTCTGCTTTTTAAACTACTCTACCTAATCAACATGATACAATAAGTGGTAACATAATACATGCATTACGTGGTTTATGATAAAGTCATTCTCATCCTATTGATATCATGTATACAAATGCTTCAAGACAAGCTTTGAATACCAAACCCCCCTCAACCTTTTAACTACTCCTGACAATGTCGTCCCAAGATATTTACTAGGTTCATATATTTATAATTTGCTTTTGTTATTTATTTGGTTTAGAAAAAATTAAGTTGAACACAAATTTGAGTTTTTAAGAACATTTTATAAGATGTCATTATTTTGCTTTACAGAAAATTGATATTCTTTTCAATTTTCTATTTTTATGTGACTTAATCAATACAGTCAACTGAATTTCAGTGTATCATATGATATATATTTATTTCTGCCCACCACATCCATCCATCTCAAAGCCCTTCGTAAAAGTACATATTTTGCCGCACTACTTTCTTTCAGTTAAATGAAGATTTTCTGTGGCTGTTTAGGACCTTTGGAATCAAAGGTAGTAGTAGTAGTTCTTGTGGTCACACCTCCACACCAATTCGCTCCAACCAATCGAAAAAGTCATGGCCACACTCGAGGATGATTGCGTATCCATTTGTAACTGAGGTATAAGGGCACTGCAGAACTAGGTGTTCGGCATCTTGGGGTGCTGTGCCGTACCTCGGGCATAAAGGGGATGGGTCGAGGCCCCATCTGTGGAGGTTTGCTGAGGTTTTCCCGTGGTTAGAAAGAAGTCTGTTGTAGCTGACCCATTGTTTTCTGTAGCAAGATCGGAATCCAGGGAGCTCTTGCGTTGGATCTCTGATTATGTCTCCTCCTCGTGGGACATTTTCTGGCCAGAAGTGATGCAACCAAGCATTGATGTCGCCATCATTTGCTGATACTCTGATACTCATTTCCATTTTGAAACTGTCAAGAAATCGAGGACGAATCGAGGGAAGTGGAAACGGTAAGTCGACTAGAGCTGGCGGTCGACCTCGATATTTGACTTCACCCTGTACATGGGTAAGTATAACATATCACATGACAATGAAATCTCTTGGCATTGCATTGGTCATCTACCACCATGTTGTACTCGAATACAGAATTTGTTAATATTTGATCTATCGCTCATTCTGCAATTGTCATCAAGTTTACGGTTAATGAGACTTTATCACAAACAAACTCAGAACGAGGACACACCCGCAAATAGCTCATCAAGCCGTAAGTTTACTTTTAAAGTGTAGTTTAAAGTTTTACATTTAAGGGCAACGTTTTAAAAAGAGTAAGAATATCAGGCTGGCAGAAAACTGAAAACTTCGAAGGGGCGCAGAAAATAACGGCAAAATTTCCTGGGAAGTATTGAATTTGCATAATTAACTGTATTGTACCTACAATGACATAAAACACATCCCGCTTGGGACAACTTTTGAAAATTATTCAAATCAAACAGGATGATCGACGTTTGTTTTACAATTTATACTATAGGGTGACATAAAAAAACGATCATCACCAAAAGTTAAATATCTTCCGAAATTTTATTTAGATGAATACAAAATTTCAGCCACGTTAGGTCAAGTCTATGTAGCAGACATTCCCAAAGTTTCAGATCTGTACTACAAAAAAGTTTTGCTTCACTGGCGCTCCAAAATGTGCTCCAAATGAGCTCCCCGGCACCTGAGGCAAACTTGGATCCAGCGTGCAAAGTTCTTAATAACCCTGCTGCATTCCTCCCTCGGGATCGCTCTCATGGCTGCTGTGATTAAGGTCAGGGATGGTCTGGGGGGTTGCTGCCATACACCCTGTCCTTAAGGTATCCACACAGATAAAAATCTGGGGGATTTAAGTCCGGTGAATGCAGCGACCACTGCGGGCCAAACTTGCGGCTGACCAGTCGATCAGGGGAACGCTGCCATAGCCATGCCAATGATTCATTTGAGGTGTGGGGGTGGCACCATCCAGCTGGAACCACTGGTGAGCCCTGACGACCCCTCTCCGTCGACCAAGTGCAGTCCAGAACTTGGCCAAGCACCTGCACATACCGCTCGGTGTTGGTTGTCACAGACTGCTTATTGTCGTCCTCGAATCAGAATGGCCCAATGATGCTGTGCTTGGATATGGCGACCCTGGCTGTGCACTAGCAGAGTGTAATCGCCTTTAAAGACAGTGCTCAGGAGGTGTGCTACCCCATAAAATGTTGACCGATCTGTAAATCATTGAGTGGATGGGAAATTCACGACATCCGAACCGTTCTTTGAATAGCAATTGATCTGCATGGATAGACTTACAGCCGAAAACATGCCTTAACTATAAACGTCTTTTCCTCAGTAGTCCACAGTATCTTAGAACGATACGTCCTTTTAGTTACTCCGGAAAATTAAAAGATTTGATTGATTGTTTCAAAAGTTATTCAAGATCAGGTGATGACCGGTTTTTTTTGTCACCCTGTACATGAATGCTAAAAGATCTGGCAACATTTTTATATCTTCACAGCAATGTTTTAATCTCAATTCTTTGATTTGTGACTTATACGGCTTGAGGTCGCGCTTCGCTTGACTTGAGCTCGCTTCGAGGGAACGGCGTACCCGCGTTCCCCGGTTTTCTACCACCCTGAAGAATATTTAGTGATACAGAAATATCTTTAAACTTTTTGTGGCAACTTTTAAGGAAATAGGGGTTTACAAACCTTTCAATATCGAGTAGTGTTCACGTAGAATTGGCAATTTAGCAAAAAGATTCAGTTCAAAGGTCGATATACGCAAAGGAGGAGAAATAGGTAAACGACAAAGAATATCCAAGGGGAGGCAGTCGGTGGTGGCATATACAGTCGACAGAAAACATATATTCATATATCAGAAAAGTATGAGTGTCAAAATTTTATCAGCAAGGATGACAGGGTGGAGACTAATTAATCGTTATTTGAAATATTTAAATTTCATTACAGGACCACTGATTGAAAAATATTTTACTTAGTATACTTACCTGCCAAATATACACAGAAGTGGGGAGTGGGGTTCTTAGAATTCAGAATGGATGTTTGAAATGATCTGAGAACTGGAATAATAGAGTGTTTATAGCAATAGACTTTAATATCTGTTCCGTAAACAAACCATAAAGAAAAGAGAAAACGTGCAAAAAATCATTTGTTTCAACAACTCTTAGCTGTTGGAATCTCAGACTTGTATAATAATTTATCTTCGTTCAATCTGGCGAAATAGAAAGAACTGTTTTTTAGGGAGGAAAGGGAGAAGTAAATAGTTCTTGGTTTTTCAAGGATTTCAGCAATAGGAGGGGTGGAAATAGGGTAAAAATGTTAGCTGTTAAACACTTCTACTTTTCCTTATTTGTTTCAATATAATGATGGAGACAGGGTAGCGAAAGAGTGTTTAAAAGGGAGTGTAGAATGGACGTGAGGGCAAACGAACAAGGATCAAACTTGGGATTGGGTAAAAAAGGGGATAATTGAGAATTCAAATTAGAAACACCGTTTTCTTCGGTTATGAAGTCATTCAATAACCTCTTCTTCGGGTCATCAAGTACTTTAACTATGTCAAATATTTTCTGCGTACAATCGAAGTTGTTATCTTCTTCCTTAAAGGCCATAGCTCTGGATGCAGTCATGACCTCGGACAGATATTTGTAAAATGAGAAAAACAAAAGGTAGGATGAAAATATTAGGATCTCATTGGGAAGCGCTCAGTAGATGTAAAAACTTTAAGCATTTCCAAGGAAATTGTGGGAGAAGTCATTATCTTTGTAGTGAAATATCGTTAGTCTGACGTTTATCCTTTGCGAGCAAAGTTATTCGTTACGTGTCACCATGTTTAGTTCTTGGTTCAGTTAAAAATATGCACAGGAATTGAATTTATAAGCAAAATTAAAGATGGAGGCGTGCTTTCATGACAAACAGCTATTTGTTGGATTCTTCGAAGACCGTTCGATCAACTGATTCTATTCAAACAGATGTAATAACAGCGTTCTCTGTAGATCTCCAGCGCAGTTGTATCAAATAAATAAATGTTAACTACTGGATTTCTTCCGAGTTAAAGTGAATTGTTGTAAATATCCATTGCAAAAGCATCGATCATGAACTTATTAAAAGGAGGGAGCGGGGGAAAGCACAAACTTACTTTAAGTTGTAACCGAGATCTCGTGTTATCTTGAGTAAGCTGATAGGCTGCTTTCTGCTGTCATTTTTGGGTAAAATATAAATAAATTCTTTGTTAGTCGTACCTTGCATAATAGGCACAATATGTAACGCAGAAATAACTAGTAGTCATCTTTTACCTGCCCTTTCATGGATTAAGGAGTAAACTTGACGATGTCATTGATACTGCCTGCCAAATCCCTCTACCATCAGTTTGTTTTGAACGATTCATGCAGGCTCAATCTCGTTTTGAGACGGGATAGCGCAATTGTGATAAAGGTCCATTGCATTTCTCGGCGATCTTTCAAATTAAAAACACCGTTTTCTTTGGTTATGAAGTCATTCAATAAACTCTTCTTCCATATTGGTATATACATAAACTCATTGGGAAGTGGTTTCGCGCTCAGTAGATGTAAAAACTTTAATCATTTCCATGGAAATTGTGGGAGAAATCATTATCTATTGTTCATGCATGAAATCGATGGTCATGCTGATAGGAAATAAACGGATGCCTTGTTTAAGGCTCGCAGCAGATATTTGCTGATGCAAAGACAAGTGAAGAATAACAACATGGTTTCCCCCAAAATTAGGAAAGAGTATATTATCAATTGCTGACGTTTCAAGCACACCTGTACGCTTTACATTGTCCCTCTTTGCGTACGTACGCCCCATCAAAACTGTAAGGAAATAAGTCTGAGCAAATTAGATATATGCTTAATTACTGGTGATACGACCTTGCCAGTATGCTTAGTCGCCACTCTAATTACTGTATCTGGTACCTTAAAGGCTATATAAGAAATTCAAAAAGGTTTGGTAATTTCTCTAGATTTACACTCTTCTTATCCCAAAGGTTGGCCATGTAGTCTATGCTTTTGACTCCCCTATTTAATTTTAGGCACATCTCATAAAAGGCGAAATGTCTACATACTTCCATGTAAAACAGAATACCAGCTTTAAACACATTCAAATGAATAGCCATTGTATTCATTTTAATCAATTTTCATCAAAGCCTCATTCTCATGTTTTCAACTTAAATGAAAATTTTGCTGACATTCGTTGCATTTTCAGTCGACGCCATATATTTTTGTTACTAGCGTTCAAATACTTTTGGGAGGGTAGTGTATGTTCAGTGTACTAATCAAATCATTCGCGTTTGAGCTCAGACACGTTCCACAACTTTAGCGTGGACATCTATTTTCTAGTACTATCAGAAACGACAGGGAATGTAAGTATTACTGTTGCTCATTGTCGTATGTAAACTGAAGAGTAGGATGCAATTAACCATGTTTTTGACCGCAGTCATTTGTGCTGACGAGAACGGCAACTGTACCATCAACATAAACATAGTCAACGTCATCAATATTGCATAATCTTACACTATTTATTCGGAAATTCAATTTCGTCCATTCGAATCAACAGGAACAAAGTAACAGTTATTGAAAGTTGGTTTGTGGCACAAAATTTGAATGGTGCCTCAAGGGACGAAATTTTTTTAAAGAGAGCATTGAAACAGATTGTTGAAAATAACAGTGCGTGACTGACCTCTTTCCTGACACTCGAATTATTGCAAAATGCGCAAATTGCTAACAAACAATTTTTCAATAGAGTATGTGCTTCTTTAATTTGATGCGTGCAGCTTTCAGAACATCACAGTGAAAAAGTAGAATATCGTTCTGTTAATACCCTAAACGAATACCCCTTGGTAATTGTCGACACAGGTAGCGTTTTCAAATTGATGGCTTAAATTTAAGATTTTACTATTTTCTAGAAAATCTGATATGTGTTGACTATCACCAACGTTTAGGGTATTAGGAGAACAGCTTTCCTTTTTTTCACTTTGATGGTCAGAAAAGCCGCACTCGTCAAATCAAATAAGCAGACGCTCTGTTGAGAAAATTGTTTACAACTTACACGTTTTCCAATAATTGTCGGTTCATTTACAATTCGTAAATATCGTTATTTGGCGTTTGTAACACATTGCCTGTATGCTGCTCAATATTTCAGTTTAGCATATGGTATGTAAAGAGAAAAATGGTAAAAACATATTGAAAGAAATTTCCCAGATTGAGTCAATTTTTACAAGAAATTTCCTGCATTCTGGAAAATAACAAGTGAAGAGTTTAGTTTAAGACCCGAACAAGAAGAAATTTATCTAATATTGTTGAGAAAAATACAAAGAACCGTATAACAAGCTAATGGATACTAATCGAAATTATGGTCGAACTCAGTGTAATAAATTCGAATATACATAGTTTCAGAAAATATTTAACATAGACAAGACACTCCATCTGAATTACCAATATATCTCAGCGTAATTCGAAAGCGAAAACAAAATCACAGTCCCTCTATTTTTGAACTCGTTTCAATTCAGGCATTACGCGTAATGCCTGACAGTAAATTTCAGTGATTACGTGAAATGCCTAAACATTTCAGTCATTACGCGTAATGACAGAGTGAATTAGTCATTACTCGTAATGGCTTAACAATTTTAGGCATTACGCGTAGTGCCTGATTTCACTAAATGACTGTAGCGTATATAAATTCAAATATAACCTGTGAGATGCAGGGTATGTGGGGCATACGCGCGAGAACCTTTGGCAACACGTGGATGAGCACAAAAGGAAATTGTCCTCCATCCATAAGCATTACGCTGATAAAGATAACTGCAAATTTCCGGATCACCTATTAGCACATTTCCAAGTGCTTGGTAAGTACAACAGCATCCTCGATTGCTTGATAAAAGAGACACTGTATATTTGCCTGCTCAAGCCTGACTTGAATGTTCAAACAGACCTCATCCGAGCTAAAGGTTTTGTTTAGATTTTTCTTATGGCGCTACAACTTCATAAATTATCCTTCTACATTAGTTTATTATCCCCCTTGAAAATGGTGACTATACTGGTAAATTTAAACTAAGATGCTAAAAGAAACCTACCATTGGTACCAAAAATTTGACAAGTACCTTCTAAAGTAAATTTTAGTTTGAGACAAATTTTAGCCGCCATTCTTAGTGTGTAGCATTTAAAACTTATTGTCATGCATATTGGCTAACCTTCAAGTTAGCGATTATTAAATTGTTACAATGCAATTATAAATATCTGGGGCTCAAATATGTTTTTGATCCAATACTTCGGATATTAACTTCGGTTATTGATAGCTGCCCAGGCTTTTGCTTTTCGAATGTCTATGTAAAGCATTCAGAAATTCTGTCGCGACAGATGTATCTCCATCGTGTTAGGACGATTAGTAGTTAAAAATCTTAAAGTTCGGAGTGTTTAGTTAAGCGTTTTTGAGAACTGTTTAGGAATGTTGTATTTATTAAGTAGTACCGCCTTATTTACTAACAATCCGCTAAGTTGTCTACCTCCCACGCAAACAACTACATTCTCAAAAGAGAAACATCTGCCTATTGACGTACGTTAAAGGCACAAAAAGTGGCGGGAACAAAATGTTGTTGGAATTAAAAGTTGCGAAAATTTTCTCGCAACTTTCGCAACTTTTAATTTTTCAGCAGTTCGCACCATTGAATTCTCGCAACTTTTTGTGTTGGGTGATTTTGTTCTGTTTAAAACTCTAACGGCAATTGTTTTATCTGCTTAACTAGATCTGCGAAATCGATTTACCGAGATAACCTTTTCTACGTAATTTAATTTTTGAACCATTTTGAAACTCTAATTCCCGCAATTTTTAAAATTTTACGTTTCGCAACATTTAATTCCCGCAACATTTACTGCCTTTTTCGTCCAGACAAATTCGTAACTTCGCAACTTTTTGTTCCCTCAACGTTTTGTGCCATAAAGGTATTCTAGGGACAAATAATGTTTACCAAGATACAAATGCTGCTTTCTCTTAAAATATGAACTCTAATTTTTTTCAACATTACGCATTTTTACGACCACCATTGACGTTTTCGGTGCTGGCGTTTTGAAGCTGGCGAAGATACGTTATAACGGTTGCCTGAAATGTTTAAGAAATTGAATGCAGTTGTTAGGAAAGAGGCGTACTTGACTAATTTTTGCGCCGCATTGGGAATAGGTGACCAACATTTGTGACGCAGTTGTTGTATGAAATGTCAGCACCCTTAATATGGAAGGTTGTTGGAAATCTTTATGTCTGGCGCCTTTCTAAAACATAACGTATGTATTCAAGAACTTTGTACGGGACTACTTTGTATACACCCTTCAGTACAAAATAATGCTATTTCTTTCATGGAAAGGAACAACAGCAAAGTAGAAAGGTTCTCGATCGTGATATTCTTATCAACCTCTTATAAAGACGCTCTTGGTATCGTAGCTGACATCTCATAACCAACAGGTTTTTGAGGGTTCTGGTAGTTTCCTGTCACACAAGAGAGTCTTGCTCTTTACAAGCAATATAGAACTAAAGGGGCCGGGATAATCTGTCCATTTTCCGTAAGTCATGCACAAGAAAGACAAGGTTTTTGGCCACTGTTAAAGATTTCCACATACAACGCAAGTATTCAACTTTGTGAAAATGCCACTGTTTCAGATCATTACTTGATACGACTATGCCCATAATATCAGGACCATTATGTCATCGTTGCCAACGTCTTGTGTCCCTGCCGTGAGACTCACACGCAAAGAGATTCTGGAATTGGCCTGCAGCATGCCGTCAAAAATTGTAAGAAGTGTAACAGATCGGCATATTACTTCACTATCATAAGGGAGCCAAAAGAGTTTAAAAGGTTATGGGCCACTGTTCAACGTCATTACATGCAGGTTTCAGAAAGACGGTTGCACTTCCTCCGACTAGGGATTGAATGTATCCGAAACCTTTTAACAAATGTACGCACGAAGGAGACTTTAATATCTGATAAAGGCAGAGTAAAACAGTCATATATGCCTGCACCTCGATTAGTACATGCCTATTTCATGAAGAGTTAAGTTTTAATCAATGAGTTTACTCTGATTTTGTCAGATTTTATGTTAGCACTTTGGATGCCTGAAACGTCTCGATGGGTAAATATATGAAGGTGTACCAGACCTTAAATAGACCGTATACATTACAAATAGGATGAAGCTCCAACAGTAAGCAAATTTGAATGGCATATATACAGTTCCATAATGTTGCAACGAACTTAAATTTTATAACCTGTTTTACCTTTACATTTGTCATTACAATTTATTGTTCGTAATCCCTGGGTATTTATTTGGGTTACCTTTGCACATTTATATTGTTGGTCGACATGACTCGTAGCGTGCGGGCGTCATTTTTTCTGGGCTCTGACGACAGGCAACACAACAAAGGATGATGTTATTTTCGTTTATTGTGCGACATATAGCGCAAGCCACTGACATATTTACAGAGACTTTGATATCAAGTTCCGTGCTCTCCGCCTCTAGCCTCCAATAATGATTTAGGTACTTCAATAGCCAATTTATGTTCAACTTTTGCAGACCATTTATTGTGCTTGCGGCTTGTAGTAATTTCTATTTATTAAGTGACCGTTTCTACTCAACCTGTAAACTGATTAGTATAACTGTAGTTAATTTGTCAACAAAGAGATACAACACCAAACTTCTCATCTACATTGTAGGCTCACCCAGATTTGCGAAGAGAAGCTTCCGATTCGAAAAGTGGAAATGAAATGCCAAGAGGAAGTTGGGCTTCCAGGTAAGGGGTTAGACAAGTCTGCTTCCCAGTCATGTGCATTCATTTCATTTGTTTAAAATGTAGTACCTTGCAGAATTGAACCTGTTATAACGGATCAGTTGCAATGGAACCCTTCCTACTATGGTCAGCCTTCGGTTTTGTCAGTTTTTAGTGCCATTTATTTTCTGTTTTACAGAAAACTCACATTTATTACAAAAGTAGATGCTTCTGTATGGATTTTTGGTGGACGTGTATTCGGATTTGCCGACTTTTCGGATTAGCCGACTGTTCGGATTAGCCGACTATTCGGATTAGCCGACTATTCAGATTAGCCGACTATTCGGATTAGCCGACTATTCAGATTAGCCGACTATTCGGATTAGCCGACTATTCAGAGCTGATTGCTTGTGAGAAATGTTTCCCCCAATTTGGTCGGTAACTCAGTAATTTGTGGTAAGCTCCCGGTTTTTCATTGGTTTTTAACTGATCTGGGAGTGCTAAATACGAATGTTCTCCGTTTTTGTCTTTAGCTTCTTTTTTTTTCGGCACTGCTTTTCCCCATTGTAGAAAAACACATACTTTTTAAATGACATGATGTCTCGACACGGTTGGTACTACTTTTCTTGAGGTAGCACGAACAGAAAACAATGCAAATATGCAATTCCTTCACTTATTCAATGAAATAATGAAGTTCGTATCAAAGAACTTTGTTTGCTTTTAATTTGGAATCACATGATTGTTTTGATCGTAACCAGTCCTACACAATTGTCATTTTGGGCCTTACATGAGATGGGGATTGGAAACAAAGGGCTTTGAAAGTACTTCCTCAAAGTTTTTGCTCAGTGAGTGAGTGTTTTCGGAGTCAAATAGATTAATGTTTATTTATTGAGTTGCGTAAATTAAGACTAAATTGAACGCGAAACCTGATGATTGAACAGAACTTTTGATGCTGACAAATCTCAAATGTAAGAGACCATGTTGACAAACTAGGATTAAAACTTTCTCTCTCTTGATTTTCTGTCATGCTTTGCATCATTCGTCCCGTTTAATTCTCCAACAGTAGTCAGCCACCATCCTCTCATCCAGTCGCCCCAGGTAGCGGTCTTTCATAATATTCATGTCTTGGTGGAAGCGTTCTCCCTGTTCATCACTAAAATCGCCACAATTGTTCGGGAATTCGTCAAGGTGACTGTCAAGAAAATGGACTTGAACTCTCATGTTGGCACCGATTCCATGGAAGCATTTCAACACGTTTCAACCAACTGTTTGTAATTTTCTGACCTTTTGTTTTCGGAAAAATTTTTACCATATCAACACATAAGCACCAGGTACGCTTCTCCAAGACATTCATCGAGTCAATGAAGTCAGCAACTTTCGTACGTTTTCTGTCCATCGGGTCCATCAATCATCCTTATAGCATCATCCTTGTCGTGTCATCTTTATAGCATCACACCATACACATGCAATTATCAAATTTAAATATTGCGTGGCGTAACGGATTCACTTTGCTAAATGTTTTCGCCATACACTGGTCACAGCAATGATTAGACGATGAATTTATAGGAAACCGAAATATAGAAATATGAATTTATAGACAAGACCAAAAGACGTCTTAGAAAATAGCAGGCACGTGAGCGGAACGTTTTCTGGCACTTGTGTTATTGAATAATGCGTAAGTCGTAAAAAATTATTTTTGTCAACAGAGTACCGGCTTCTTAGTGTTTATGAATACGGCTTCTAAAGCGGCAAGATTAAACGGAGATTTGGCTATGACCGAATTCTCTTAATAATTGTCAACACATGTTGCAATTTTAAAGTTAATGCTGTTCTTTTGCCGAGTCTGACATGGGATCTATTGGGATCCGTTGACTTTGTTTAGACGATTAGATAAAATTTTGGAAACTTTTCTGCATCTACTGATGAAGTTATGTACGCTTTGCGCGACTCTGTCCGTGATGTCCTTATGATAAATTTCCAACTTACATCAAATATTTATGGTTTAGTGTCTCCTTATTTTTGTAGCATCTGCGATCTACAGTCTTGTGAGCCAGATCCTCTTTTTCTTGGCCTGTTGGACCCGATTCCGTTAGACGAGGTAGATCGCCATAATGAAGAGTACAGGAGGAGGGAAAGAATTCATTCATTGTTCTCTGTGTATATTCCAACCGAAGAGGTACGTATTGTACAAACTTAATCAAAGTTACACAAGGAGATATTTGATTTTCGTAGACAGACAATCGCGAAAATGTAGTCTTTGCGACACCGGAACTAAGCCTAGGTAGTAATAACATCTTTAAGATGGCTAAGACAGCTGTCATCATCGTTGTCATCGACGCCATTATTATTACCATTTTCATCTCCCTTGTCTGCAACTATAGCATCGACCCATCACCATCATCATCATCATCATCATCATCATCATCATCATAGCCGTCACCAGCATCGTCATCATCGTTTTGAGAGTCATCATCATCATCATCATCATCATCATCATCACCATTATCATTATCATCATCACCACCATTATATTTATAATTATCATTATCATCATCATCATTATCATCATCTTGTACTTCTTTTCTCTTTTTTTCCCCTTCTCTTTCTCTTTCTTTTTTTCTTTCTCTTTTTCTTTCTCTTTCATCATCATCTCCGTCTTCATCTTGAGCAGCAGCATAAGCTTCGTCATGGTTAACTGTACAACAGCGTCATGATGATCATTATTAGCGTATCGAACGTACTTTTTACATAAATTATACATGAATAAGTATACAAAATGAAAATCTATACTAATCCTTATAGAAATCGAAGTGGTCTATCGCATGACTCATATTCAGCAAACGTGACATACCAATAATCCATCCATACCAAGTTTCTTTATCATCCCCTCCGTGCTCTATAGGTTTATTGATTCGTAGATAAATCCACATTCCTTCGTTTGTTACGACCCATCGTTTATTTGGCACCCGAGAAGGATGAATGTCGAAACATAAAAACGATTGTGCTTAACAGGATGGACCATTGAGACCAACGAGTTATCTTTTATGTGATAATTTTATTACGTTGTTTTGGCGTGTCATTAATCAAATTGACATCCATGTTTTGTGGGACAATCCTTCTGTTTTACATTTTTAATTCCAGTTTTGCTCAATAACAAAGAGTGTTTCGAAGGCAAGAAATGTCATACGCTGATTTTATCTGTGACAGTATGTCTTATCTCGACAACTGTCGACACTATTTTAAATCTGGATATGGAAGACTTCTGCTATTTTTTGTAGCGATAACTTTAGATAGGTACCACGCCACTTAAAACCCTCATCATGTAATAGTCACAGAATCAAGATGGTGTGTCGTTTGAAAACGTGCGTGATTGTAACCCAGGTGGGAAGATAATGACAGTATTAGTGGTCAAGTCACACACTTGACGTTGGTTATGTTGCTTTGCTTCATAACCATTATAACCCCGGATGATCATAAATATTTCATAAATGGAATTATAATGCTATGTCTTGTGTGAGACCCGTGGCGAAAATTTTCTGATTTAAGCCGACGTTGATAATTTCCATATGCCTTTGACCAATCTTTGAAAGCCAGTGTATACAAAAGGACTTTCCATGGGAAAGAAGTGCTAACTTACTGGGGGCAAAACCCTTTAGGAGTAGTAACATAGTAACTACCCATAAATCACCAATCCAATTGCTTAGCCGTGAATCAAAGATTCTTATGTCATGGACCCGTTACCTAACGTCACGGGCACGTAATCTCCAATCAACATTTGGCTTAACTTGTAAGTGTTCAAGGAGATTACAAACAAAGAATTGTTTGTTAGCGGTACAAAACAAAGAATATTGCACGAAATAGCGAAAACATTGTGTACTGAAAAGCTTTTTTCGTCTGACACTCCTCAGAGTACTAACGATCATTATCAATCTGTAACTTAAGCACATTTGCGGCCATAAGGGCCTAGCACTAGTATGATGTAATGCACCATTACGTTGCTTGATGCCCCTGCAATCAGCAGGTGGTGGTATGACTACAAACACATGAGGCATTTATTTGGATGCAAAATAGACAACTAAAAAAACAATACAATGAATTGTAACTTATATCAATATAATTCGGAAGTCACCTGAAAATTCATTTACAAATATGATCACATGTGATGTGTCATCAAATGGTCATGTAACTTGTAACATGTGCTGCACAGCACACTAATCAAATAAAACAATAGAGCACATAACATCCCCCACCCCCCTTAGGAAAATAGGGTCCATAAATGAAAAGTAGCCAAATAATGACAAGAAGAAGGATGTTGGCTTGGAAACTCTTTGGAGGTAGGGCAGGAATAATAGCCTACTTGAAATTGCAGACTTTTAATGAGAGACAGGAACCAGAGAGTATGAAGCAATATTTGACGAAACTATTTTCACCACATTGTACTATCATGAAGCATGTATGAAGAAACAACTTGGCCTAGAACAGTAAATGTTCATGAAATGAAGATAGATCTTTTGATTAGACTGCTTCTTGTTATAAACTGCCTCAGCAGAACAAGAAGGAGCAACAGAATCCTTAGGAGGACCGGAAAGAAGAGAATCATATTCCTTGGCAGGGTCTGGAAAAGAATAAGATTTCTTGGTAGGATCAGAAAGAGAATAAGATTCCTTGGTTGGATCAGTAGGAGCATCAGGATCCTTGGCAGGATCAGGAAGAGGATCAGAATCCTTGGCAGGATCTGGAAGAGAATAAGAATTCCTGGCTGGATTAGGAAGAGAAACTAAATCCTTGGCTGAAGTCGTATCAGAATGTTGCTGTAATTTGTGTGCATGCTTTGTCAATGAACAAATAACTGACCTAACAAAGTCAATAATAACCCAATGATTTTACGAACTTAGCGGAACCATTCATTTATTATAAACTATTACTAAGGCAAGGGAGGTGCATTGTAAGAGAAAAAATTATGATAGCTTGAGACTTTAAGATGAAGCACTAAATGTCATTGACTGTGTTCTTAATCTTATTATCTATGGTGGGCTACAAGGGAACTGAAAGTCAAGGATAGACCATAGCTGTAGTTAGAGGTATACATGAAAATGCTCATTTCATTGTGTATGTTAATCGGCATTACAGCACGATATTTTTCATAAATGTTGGCGTACACCAAGGTTCAATTATAAGCCCTCATCTCTTTATCATTGCTATGGAGGTACTGTGCAGGTGCTACTTGCCGTGTTTACTATGAAGACTTTGTTATTGAGACAACCCTGTCATTAGTACACAAACACCTGAAGACGTACAACCTAAATTCAGATCCTGGAAATCTGGCATGAAGAGTAACAGCCGCAGATTAAATACTGGAGAAACGAATGTTATGCACTGGAAGTGCATAGATGAAAAACTTAAGAAAGATTAAGATAAATTTCCTAGTGGTGTTTGTTGGAAGTGTGTTGGTAGGAACTCTATTATTTGCTGAACGTGCAAGAGGTGTATTATATATGCCTTACGCAAGTTGGAAGTTTACTTGAAGCTTCTCACTATGCTCTCGGACTATCAATGATTGTCTGTTGCAATCAGTGCTCGTCTGTTATGTAGAAAAGTCTGTTGATTACATTTCCTAACAATCATTAGAGTACCGTTTTAACTCTTTGTCATCGTAGTTATTTCTTCATGCAACGTAGTTTTTGTTTTCGTTTGTGTCCACGAAGGTGAGCCGAACAATAGACCATGACGTACAAGCATAAACATTGCTAACCTTGCATGACAACATTGTATTCGCCAATACTTCGTAAGTCACATTTTCTCTAAATTGTGTATAATACCCTTACCTTGTTATGCAAGCTCAAATTCCTGGATCTGTATATGTAGAGAGTGATTTAGTACGTTTTTAGTTAGTTGTGTTTGACTGCAGTTAACACTCAGTCACTGATGAGCATCGCTACTTAAACTGTTAGACTGTTGTGTTGGAGAATCTCCGTCGTTAGGAATTCGTTAACCGTGTTCTAATCACCATTATTCGGATACTGTAATTCTTTCAGATTGGTATTTATTTGAATACAAGATCCAGTGATACAGACAACTAACCGCAGCTTGTGTCATTGTTGCTTCCGTCGCGCCCGACCGTTGCCACCCTTAAATATAGGTAGTATATTGCATTATAGATTCTCTATTATAAATGGGACTGTCAAGGAACATGCAAAATATGCATTTAAACACTACACAAAAGGCGTACTGCCCCTCTCCCTATAACAACCAATCATTCAAATGAACCTTAAACAAGTCAACAGCTTTGTTTACCTTAGGGACATGTAGGACATGTAAATGGGTGCTGCTACGATGCAATCATTCCTTGCAGCTGTAGCCTGGAGAAAGTAAGATGTTCTGCTACTTACTTGTATAAACGAGAGGCATATTCCTGCCAAATTAGAGCTTTTATGTTAGAAATGTGCTCTTGTATGCTTCTTAGACCTGGCCAATTACTACGTCGGGTTTGGAGAGGTTATAGGGAAATGAAAATACAATGTTCCACTGTATATGTTCTAAGCATCCATCAGACAAGACTCCCAGCTTGCAGACCATATGAAATGCTTGCAATGTGCAGCTTAATTTAACCAAGTCAAAGTAAACTGTTAAAATTTAAGGATAACGTACGATTTATATTGACCTAGGACAGTTTATAAACTTAGGCTTTTAATTCGCCATTTTTAGTTAAGGGTACGTAGTTCGTTTTTATTCGTGACCTTGCGGGTGTACATTGTTTAAAGGTAAAGGTCAACGTAAATTAGACGTACGCAATGATTTTTCAAGCTGCGGTAAGGTTTGACTAAATAAGGAATAGATTCGGCATTAAGGATAAGGATATCATACGGAAATAGGCGCTTGTCGGCTATCAAGCTGTTCAATAATTGGTTAACTTAGTAGGATATTTACTTAGTAGACTGTCATTTAGTAAATACGGTAAAGTTGAGTACGTAACATTATCCACAAGCTTCGCGTATAGCCGTTGCACGAACATTGTTTTTCACTTGCCAGACTTGCCTTTATGGCTAGGCAAGTCTGGCGAATCATCACATGGCAGCCAATGTGGATTTAGTTCGTTAGTTGCTGTGCGTTTTCAGTTGCTTCTTATAATGATGTCCGTCATGTTTCGCTGAAAAATTGATTCAATGATAACTGCATTAAAAATTCGAAAGAGCCAGTTGTTTCTTGGCCATTTCAACCTTTTTAGCGTCGCTTGCACTCCAAGAATTTGCGGCTTCAATCTCGCTAGCTTTACATTAAGTGGTCTCATCAGTTCTCTCATCAGTTGGAGCAGATTACACTTGTATTGGCACATAGTCAGAATGGAGGATAGTTATTGACCCAAGCAGCTAAGAAGTGAAGCCTCCAAGAAGAAGTCTTATAGATCACTCTTTGAAAAGGTGGATGGAGAGTTGTTTGTCAGAGATGCGCGCATTCATACAATATGAATGAAAGGTGAATATTCCACCGACAAGTTGTTATAAGTAAAACGCCAAATGTAGAAACTTCATTGATAACGTTTCGTCTAACAGACCTCTTCAGGTCACCACTGAAAATTGGCTGAACTAAACTCAAAGACCTACAGTACAGGTTTTATATCTGTACTGTAGGTCTCTTAGTTTATTTAAGCCAATTTTCAGTAGTGACCTGAAGATATTCAGACAAGGCCAAATGTGAATGATGCCACTGATTTCACCATGTGGCAAGGTGTCATTAACAGGAGTTGCCATTTTACAGCATCAGGTGTGTAGACGTCGCGAAAAAGTTTGGTTTCTCAATAAGCCAATAAAAACAGAAGTAATGTTTCAGGCTTGTACTGGCGCTTTTCATTAAGACCCTGTCGTCAAAGTGAAAGGCACTCACTCTCACGTCTGTGAAGAACTTTTGCTATCTCGAGAGTGTTATGACACATAACGGATTGCTAGACGAGGAGATGAATCAACGCTTATCGAAAGGTAACATAGCTTTCGAACGCCCCAACAGCTGACTATGGAAGAGGCACGATGTCAAACTGGACACAAAAGTCACTGTTTACAAATCTACAGTCCTATCCTCTGATGTATGGCTGTGAAACGTGGACCCCCTACAGGAGAAAAAATTTCCAGCTTGAAGCATTTCACATGCGCGGCCTTCGCCGTATATGCAACATTTGTTAGCAAGACTGAGTCACCAACACAGACGTCTTTCAAAAGTGAGACATAACAAGCATTGAAGCTGTGATAACGAAGTGTGTTTTGCGCTGGTCCGGACATGTACGACGGATGAACGACGACCGCATTCCCAAAGCTCTGTTTTATGGACAGCTCAAAGAAGGCGCTCGTCCTAAGGAGCGCCCACGTTTAAGTTCCAAATAAATCCAGTAAGTTGGGAAGAAGACTGTCTCCACTGTTCCTCTTGGCGGCGCTAGTACCATTCAGTAGTCAAAGAATTCGAAAACAACCTCATTGCGGATGTTAGGCTGAAGAGATGAACAGAAAAAACCTGCACTCCGATGACCAACTCAACCTTCGCGTGCACTAAGTGCGGCGAGAAATATCTTTTCCGGGTCGGCCTCAAAGGGATAGTAAGTAACTAAATAAGTACGTAAATACTTTACATTAGCCTTACAACAGCTTGTAAAATGATGAGTGTAAATGTTAAGCAAACAATCGTGAGGTGTTACTAAAATTTTACGCATGTAAGTAACATACCATCTTTTCAGAAACTTATGAATTCAGGCACCCACTTTTCGATTTAGCCTCCAAGTAAGGGAAGTAAATTATGTAGGCACTTGTTAGATAAAAGCAGTGCCTCTGACAAAATTTAGAACTTAACGTACTTTTTGTTATAGAAAGGATGACAGAAAGGTCAGGTAAGCGTGAGAGGCAGTGTAAAAATATTCAGTTTTTCATCGTAATTTCTAGTATAGTATCTAGTATCCATTTAAATATTATTTTTCCTTTTTTCTCTTATTTTGCAAACAGAAAAACCTGGAAGTCTGACCCTCTATCGCACAAAGATCGAGTTCATGTATACAAAGGTGCAATTCCAACAAAAGACACGTTTGTATCACAATATGAAAAGTAAGCCAACTATTTCTTTAAATTGCTGTTGCCAAAGTTTTCAGTAATTTATAGTTTTTGAGAAAACGGAAGAAACACTTATATTTGTTCTTATTTTATTGTCATACTGATACTGGACCAAACCTAAAAGGCATGGAGAGTCAAGAGGATATGTAAAGTACGGTGTGATTCACAAGGACACAACACTGACATTATTATTATTAAAAACATCAAAACTTACAACGATAATGGATAGTGAATTGAATAACCCACGCAGAATTCGAACCCACAACCACTGGCTCATGGGGTCGTTGGTTTCCAAGACATGTTTCAGGTAAACCGTTTCCACATCCAGTTGCTGTTAAAACGTGACGATTTTGAACCATTGTGAGTATAATTATAGAAAGAATAATGATATGAAGTACACTAATTACAAGTATAATGCAAATGCATAATTGGTTATATATCAATATTTAGCAAAATACAATTAACTAAGTATCATTGATCCCCGGTGGTGACATGCTTTCTATTTCATTAGTGTTCTTTTCAAAACTAAAAATGAACAGACAAAAGCAACACGTATGGTCACAAGGTGTTTTTATAGACTTCATGTGATAATGGCAATTACCACTCTGTGGTTTTGGTCAGAGTTTTCACAGATGATGTGCGATTGATTTTGAGCTGATAACTAATAGATGAGTTTTCCAATATGGTAAAGCACTACTTACATCAGTACATGACATTTAGTTGTCCAAAAGATGATGGATTGCGTTACTTTTCAAATGGCATACTGTGCAATGGTTTTCTTTAATTGCCCGACGGCTTGCAACTGTGACCATGTCTTGTATTATACTCTTGTGCTAGAACTACCAATACTAATGTCCTCCTCGGTAACTTCTGTTCCCTCGAAAGGCAAAGTAGAAAATAGGAAGGTATGACTTTCACGCGACAGGTCTATTTTGCTCTTTGTAGCTGCGGAACCATCAGTTTAATAATGGCTGATATCACAAAATTTCTAGTACCCAGTACGGTGTGGGAGTGTTCAGGTCGTTCACCTCATAAATACATCTCGAGTAACGCGAGTTTAACTGCGGTGTGTACAATATTGGAGGATATATTGATTTTTTTCATTTATTCTTATAAGGCAAAAGAGAATATCTACTCTCTGCCCCCAATTTAAGTGGTACTGTGGTAATCAAGATTGTATTTTCATTGCAAACTATCCATCAGGTACAGTACGCCCCTCAATTTGTGCTACCGGGCAGAGAAGCAAGCCATGAAGCAGGCTCAACTGCCCAGTAGGACCACCTCTCGCGGATTATGGAAATCATCTGTCATCAATGAGAACAGATACTACATCCATTTCTTACCAAAAGACCGAGAAGGCCCTGGATATATTGCACCTTCACTATCAGAAATCGCAGACTTTCAATCTGTCAGTCAAAGATCCCTGATGAGCAGTGAGCCCTACTTTGACACTACCCTAAATAAACAGAAAAAAACACCCGACAGGCTAACTAATAAATAAACGGCGGCTGAAGTGTCTAAGGGCAACGCCCCTTAATTTAGGCTACCGGGCAGAGAAGCAAGCCATGAGGCTGCCCAGTAGGGCCGCCTCTCATAGATCATGAAAAGAATCTGACATCAATGAGAACAGATACTACATCCATTCCTTGCCTAAAGGAGGAGAGGCGACAAATCTGCCCGCCCCTCTCCGGGGTTTTTAGACAATCCAACAGCAATGTAGGTTTTTGAGAATTTGTTTGTTGGTATGCATACCATGCACCTTTTTCTCTTCTGTATGCTTTTGTACTGTGGCAAATAGCTTTTTTGATAGTATGGTACCACGCTATTCGAATCGTTTTGATGCAATTCACTAAGATCAATGCATTCTCCATTGATATTAATACATAAGCATTCGCCTTTATTATTTTTTAACGACTGTGTTTGTGACCTATATCTCATAGGCTGTTTACCATCTGATGCATTGACATTGGATCTTATTTTTGACGAGTAATTTTGTGACTTGTGTCTCATAGGTTGTTTACCATCTGGCCTGCAAGGGCACCCAAGGTTGGATCATCTGAATACAATAGTCTAATAAGTAGAAATTACACAGTCCCAAGTGGTGGAGATGGAAGATCTGCAGCTGAACAAGGTGGATACCAATTTGCCGCGCTTCTAGTCTCAGTCGCCTTTGCAGTTGTTGGAGGCCTTCTGACAGGTAATTATTTTTTTCCTTTGGTCTAACAACTTTGAATTAAATAAAAAAATACGAGATCTTCCTTTCCAGAGGGTCCCTAAAATTACTGACGTAAGGAATGTAGTCGAGTTTAGAAATTTGGAGGGACTTTTCTGAATTTTGAAGGTGCGCAATTCTGACTTTTGTTTATTTATTTATTTATTTTTTGGAGGGGAGGGGGAGGCGACATTGAAATTGTATGAGAAAAGCCCTATAGATGTTTAAATATAAAGAAGAGATTTGAGAGAGCTGATAGTAGTTTTAGGATGCCTCTGGCTACGGGCCTGCGCTTCTCCTTAGGTAACAAATGCCATATACTGATTAGAGACTCTTAAAATCTAAAATCTAATTTTCGGCATATATTTTCCTTAACATGGGAGCTGAAACTACGACTGCTTGAATAAGTCCTATAAATATTAAAATCATGACGTGAGAATTTTGGGATACCACCGCAGCCTCGCATTAGAGAGTGTTATTGTACGAAACTTTCTCTGGTCTTCAGTGGTAGGTTTTGAAGAAAAAGAAGTAAGTGAAGAAAAAGTAAAGGAAGGGATAGAAGGAAAAGAAACTATTTTATGCTAAAGATTACTCAATGCACTTGTGCATGTTTAGTTGGCTGCATATACAGACGTCGAAAAATCTTCAAAATAAACACCAAGAATTTCGTAAATAATTTTGCAATCTTACGTTTTCTAATTTTATCAAACTGAAAGACCTGCCGATGATATTTTATAATGTATGAGACCTTAAACATTTATACTTTTCTACTTCCTTAGGATTCGTATTGAAATTCATCGATGTTCCAGATAAAGAAGAGTTCTACGATGATACTACCTTCTGGGAGGTAAGCAAGTAAATTCCTCCTATTTTTATGGCTGATATATTTTTATCATCTACTCTCAAACCTACAATGTCTTACACTACCCAAATCATTGCCACCTAACTCTTTACCTCATTATCATGCCTTACCTACATATGCTAACTCAATCATAGTTTTAAAAAGACACTAGAGAAAAAGAAAATATGTCACTACCGGAGGTCGACCAGTACCGACGCTTCCGCGGCGTGTGTTCTACCAACTGAGTGGGCGACCTCCGATGTCAACATACTCTATTTCCCTTATACTGATTCTTTACCATACTCTATTTCCCTCATACTGATTCTTAACATACTCTATCTCCTTTATACTGGTTCTATCATACGTTCATATTAATGCAGGATGGTCGCCGAGGTGCGATTGTTATGTCAAGAACATAGCTTAGCACAGACATGATGTAATGATGTAATCAGGGTCTCTGTAACGTAAAGTCTCTGTAACGTAAAGCCTCTGTAACGTAAAGCCTCTGTAACGTAAAG
>JAAAKM020006971.1:124713977-124745290 GCA_010016025.2 Alatinidae sp. Z8VKAUB7J3 | reverse complement strand
GGAAGATCTCCAGAGCTTACAGTATTTAGAAGAAATGGCAACATTTGTAAAAAAGTTCTATAAGGACTTCCAAAGCTTCTTTGCACAAAGCAATAACGTTAGCTCTTTGTGATGTTGCTCACCAAGGTTTAACATAAAATGCTTCATAGCTCATGACCTTCAACTATTAAATAAGGTATTTGACAAGGTACATACATTTGATAGGACGTTTATGGAAAGTTATGAGAGCTTATAGTATTTTGGAGAACATAGCAACTCGCTTCACTAAGGTCTATAAAGACTGCCAAAGTTCCATTGCCGGGAGCAACAATGTAACGAAATTTTGACGCTAAAGTTGGCGTACGACAGGAATGAATTCTGCCCCCCTTACTCTTCTTACTAACAGTTTACATTATAATAGAGTAAACAACGTCAAACAAAGCTAAAGGATATGTTGGAGTTTATGTAAACATGGTATAAATCTATAACATCTAGAAAGAACGGTGATACCAAGAGTAGGCAAATAGATCGTTGGCTTTAATTTACCTTGTTGACCGTTCGACCTTGATGATCGTTGACTGAATTAAGGAGCATGTACCATCGTTTATTCCCTTAACATCAACAAAGGGAAACAACCACCTCGTGTTTCAAAGACCAAAAGCACCACTACGTAATGTGACTCAGACTGTGCAAAAGTGTACACGGACGCTTCTTTCGTATCATAGGAAAGGTAAGGTCTTCATTTCATTTGGCCGTTCTAGACTTAGACTACACAAAAGCAAGGAAACCTTTTGCTATGCAGACAAAAAGAATTCGTTTTCTCACTAGGCCTATGCAATTAATGTTGCTGTAGTGAACGCTGATTGGTGCAAAAACGCAAACCATTCAGGTAGTCCAAATACTGATTGGCTCCTTCAAAAATACAGTTGGGTATACTGTTTCACACGTTTCATTTTGGTTGCTCTGACGAGGATACTCTGAGGAGTGTTAGACGAAAAAAGCTTTTAAGTACACAATGTTTTCGCTATTTCGTGCAACATTCTTTGTTTTGTACAACAAACAAGTTATGTAAACATAGGACTTGGTAAGAAAGAAAGGTAAATAGAGAGAGGGTATCTATTATTACTGCATAATGATTGGTTGCACGCTTTCTAAAATGTTAAATAATGATTTAAATAGTTGCTAAATTTAACTAGTAGTAGAAGGTGGCGTGACGCAGTGACTATTTGGCAACATTTTAATTACTTTTTTTGCCAGGCCATCCCTTTCGCCAGACCAATGTTATTGTGAGTTAGTACCTAGGCCTTATATCAAAATCAAGTTTCGGGATAATATTGCTTGTTTCTACATTGTTAAATGATAAAAAGTCGGTTAAACTTAACATTGAGACCATTTTCAGCAGGACTACAAACTGGGAGGCGTTTTCACATTGTTACTACAATCATCTAGAAATATGAAACGTATGCATGTTTTTCACGAGGTAGACAAAAAGTCATTTACGTTTTACGTCTCTTCTAAGTCTCACCCGAGCTTTAGCATTTTTCTAGTAGAAGGATACTGTTTTTTGTCACGAAAACTTTCCTCGCATTCCTTTTCAGTACTTTACTGTCCATCAGTAGTTCTTGCAGTATGATTAGTGCCAGAAATGGAGGAGAGAACGCTGTATATCTGGATTATGCTTGGCGTGAAATAATAATAAGAAAAGTTGGGAACACCATCTAAATATATTTTGACGTACTTTGCTTATCTGCGTACTCCAGAGAGCCTTGCCACATTCATCTTTACACCTTGTTTCCATCTAGTCCTATCTTGCGTCAATCGTTCTGCAGTTAATTAGGGCATATTGGTGTCGCTCCTTATCTGTTCAGACCAGGGTCTTGGCGGTCTCCCTTGAGGTCTGTTTCTGATGAAGTCTTCCTTGTAAACTTTTTTCACAAAACTAGTTTCAGAGAGTATGTTTAGGTGTCCAAACCACTGAAGCCTACGTTGTCTTCTATGATGGTCTTGTCAACACCTAGTCTTATAAATGTATGTAATACACATATATCGCACACCTGATATATAAGTTTCTTATTCAAACCATTTGTAAGAAACAGTAAGAAGGAGGGAGTGCCAGTAGGCTAACTTTCAGTTTGAGAATCTGATTATATAAAAACGTCCACCCTTTATCCCATAGGTTTTCAGTATGAACGTCATTTTGAGGTTTATCAAAGAGAATGCTTGTAAGCTTTGACGGCTATAATTTTCAAATTATAAACAACTTTGTGGTCTTGAAAGTATCTTAAAGGGCCCATTGGAGAAAACAAAATTCACCCTCGGTCAATATTTTACACGCTGAGATTGCCTTGAAATGGTGCAGAGAATCAACTCTGAAGATACTCCTTCTGCAGTTTGTTCATCCCGGAGCTCTCCCGTGGTTGTGTATTGTATACACACGGTAGAGAATTCTTTTAAAATCCTGCCACATCTTTCCGTGTTACAAGGGTATCGATACACAGGGATGGACCGCTCTCTGTGGAATTGCGTGAAATCTACTATAGAAACAAAACCCTTTAAAGATATGATTATTTCCGCAACGGATTTGTGTTTCCGGTTCCAACAATGGCTAACGACATATATCCAGTAGTGGGAAGGGTCTTTCTCATAATACCGAAATCTTTTGATAAATAAATATTAAGAATCCGGTTATCTATCATAGAGGATAACAAGTATATAATAGTGTAAATGAACTATGAGGATTCTGCATTATCCAACTGTGCAAATTTGTATTGTGTATTGTCATTAGCAATATCTACTTTGCTCTTTGTTTACGATACATCCTGGGCTGTGATTCGAGTTGGCTAAAAATAATTTATAGAGTCAGGGGGTAAATGATATCCAGAGTAAGAATTCTGGTTGTTTAAACAAGTTTTTTTTGTAATCAAAGTTAATAAACAAAGACACAACTGAAAGCAGATGAATAAATAATGAGGTTTTGGAATTTAGGCACCGTGATTGGAACATGGAAAGGGCAATGCAGAACATCACTCGGAAGGACAAGATCAAGAGTGAAGTTATAAGATCAAGAACCAAAATGAGAGACATCACCGAGAAAATAGAATTCACAAAAGGCCAGTTGGCAGGACATCTCGCCCGAATGGGCCAAGAAAACAACTGAGTTGCGGCCAAGAGAAGGAAGCGGAGCTAAAGGAAGACCAAAGAGAAGATGGCGTGATGAGATTGAAGAGAAGGCTGGTAGCACGTGGATGCAGAGAGCACAAGATCGGAAGGCGTGGAGGAAACTGCGGAGGCTACCCGCCAGCAGTGGTGTGAACAGCTGACATGATGATGATGATGATGATGATGATGATGATGATGATGATGATGATGATTGGAACAAATATGAGGTTGTAGACAAAATATGTAGAAAACTCAGCCAATTGTTACCTGGAGTATCTCACAGTTCATTCATCAAGAAATTATAACTTCGATCTTTTAGTGAGATATAATTTCTTAACAACATCTCTGATGCCTATTAGTAAGTTACCTTATTCAGATGTATCATCACAAGTAAGGTTTCGTGCCCATAATTACTATTCTTTTTCTTTTCCAGCCATAGGCGCAACGGACGAAAAATATTGGGTGGAGCAGGAGCCAGGAGCCAGGAGCAACCAAATTGCAGCAGTGAAAGCGTCTGTTCCTTGGCTACCATTGTGATGTATTTTTACCCTTCGACTCCAATTTCACTCAAAAATTCTCAACAGTTTTGTCCAAGATTGTAGATTTCCCAATCTTTTCGACATCAAAGGCGTCACCTTGTGCACTTTTTTAGTTTAACCTCAATCTTACCAAGGCTCCAACAAGGTATTGAGCTGACCGAGTATCAGCTGTTCTTAAGGCATTTACACCCTTTAAAACCTCACTTCAAGGGTAAGATTCTGCACACGTGGTTAATTCTATAGTTGGTTTCAACGTCGAGCAATCGCCAGGTCTTGATAAATACTTCATTGACAAAATAGACAGATTTTGGCGATGGGTACGCGTTTAGACAGTCAGGCGCTCACCACAATCATTATTCTGCTGTGCCGATCTATATGATCCTATACTGTCGTCTACATCACTCCCTGTACATCCAATGTATGCATTCATACAACTAGTTTAGTAAAATTTTGGAAACCTTACTGCGTCTACTAATGAAGGCTGGCACATGTTGCGCGATTCTGTCATGTAACCTCTGCAACGTACGACCTATATATTCGCTCTCACAGCTACACGTGAATTTATAAACTAATAAACTTAAAAAAATAAATAACAATTCAACAACAAGTAATGTACAAAAGACAGCTACAGGTGTCTTCAAGAGTCCCTATTTATAATACGGCGAAAGAAGGCAATTATTCCAAGCAGTACAATCAAAAGTGGAAGCAGAACGACCAAAATAAATTTAACATCTTGGCCTTGCTGTACTTGAAATTGAGAACTGCAGGAGTGCTGGAGTTACGCGCACTGGTTAGTTTAAATACAAATAAAATGAAATTCATTAAAATCAAACAAAAAGCCAGGTCGCAAAAAAATGTAACCAGATAAGATAGAAAAGCGCAAGCAAAAAAAAGAGAACGGAAAATGAAAGTAAAACTAGTATCACTTAAAAAGTAGACCCTCATACATGAATGTCTTAGATAAGTTTCAATTACCAAGGGGGGAAATAGGTGTCCATTCAAGACACTTCAACAGACAAAAACAATAACAAAAAAGTTTTTAAAAAAATTGAAAAATAACTAAAAATAAATATACATTTAAAAAAGGAATTGGCCCAGCATATTAAAGGCTCAGACAAGCGAAGAAATCATAAAGGGGGTAAAATCCACTTTTTCCATCGATGCTATAATACAACATGTACTTGCATACTAACGGTTTTGTACGCGGAAGAAGAATACAAAAAACCGGGAGAAAAAACGGAGATGCAAACGGCGCACGCTCTTCATAGAGACGCTCTGTATGCTTCTGTGCGAACTATTTTCTAAAAGTCTTACCTCGTAGGCGTCTTTCTGATCTGCTGTTACAGCGAGTACTGGCAGAATCTTGCTTTTCTTCAACTTTTGTTTCAAGAAAGAAACTGAAGGGTAGTCCTGTGTTATTAGGGATAGACAAAGAAAGTAGGAAATGAGTATGCTTACAGCAGTACTTATATAATTATATTGGCATGTCGCTTGTGAAAGGTGACCAATGGCAAAAACAAAATCGAACAGAATGTCTAAACCAGGCCAAAATTTCCCACCCCTCCCTCTTTCTAAGTTGGCAACAAAACAACCCCGATTAACTGTTTGCGTACCTCCGCTCCATTTGCTGGCAAATATCAAAGGGGAAAGTGGGAAAGGGGGAAAGGGGAAACGATAACAATTGCATAACCGTGGGTCAAGTAATTGCTAACTAAATAAATGGTTATTAATAAAAGGTTTAACCCAGATAGCCCTGGTGTGAATCTATTTCATTTTTATCCTAAACCTTAACCTTTAGCAAAGTGGTTCCCAACCTTTTTATGTATTGCACCCCTACACATTATAAATAGGAGCTCCTTACCCCTTAAGGTTACGGCACTGGCCTATTTAAGAACAAATCTGTATAATCAATTTCTTAATTTTTTATTCCAAAACATTTTATTCTCCGGTGGTGACATAGTGTTCTTTTTAAACTAACATGTGAAATCCTCTCTTCTCGATGATACTCTCTAACCTCAATGGGGTTTGGATACATAGACGGCCCAAGCGGCAGTCCTTCCTTGGTCAAGTCACATGGCGCAGAGAGGCTGGTCTCTAATTTCATTGAGTTGGATGTCCATGTCCACCGGTGGGTGATTGAGAGCGAATGTGGCGACTAAAGAAATAGCGTATGTTAACATCGGAGGTCACCTAGCTCAGTTGGTAGAGCGTACGCTACGAAAACGTGGGTCACGGGTTCGTTCCCGGGGGTATATTGGGGGGGTTATTGGGAACATTCGTGAGTCTTACATACTAAAGCAGATGTCAATGGTTGGGTTACCGATGAGGATCTAATTTATGAATGTATCTAATGGTTAATAACAAGCGTTAGCTTATTCTATTACCTACTGAGTTTAATACGCAGCTCAACAATATCAAGTTTAAATGATTTATAGGAATATTGGGGAGGGGGTGACTAAGGATGCAACAAATGTCAACCACCGGGGTAAAACAAAGTCTATCGCATAAACGACCAAATTGAAGGAACTACCTGGAACCAAAAGCTTACTAACAACTACCAGAACAGAAAGTATCACCCAAACAGGGCTTAACCAAGGAAGGTGTCGCCCAATATGGGCTCATATGGGAAACGTATCGCCCAAAAAGGGCTTAATTAAGGATATTTTAGAAAGACTGTAATAAAATAAAAATTAAAGATACCATGCGATAAAATGACCACCTATACATTCCAAATAGCACACGAAAGATTAAAAAAGTTGCCGTCAACATACTAATATATTTCCCTTCGTGTACATTTTGTTTTTCAAGTGACATTTTCCGTCATTCAAAGCCACTATTCCTCCGAGCTACGATGAAGAAATGATACGTGTTATGGTTAAAGGTAGATTTTAACTTGAAATACAGATACTCGTAAAGACATGAACTGAACCAGCAGTACGATACGCACATGTTTATCAAAATTATCTTATGACCCTACCATTTGATTATCATTTTTTTGACACGCAAGCAATGACCAATTGCATCTATACTTCTGTTCTCACATAGGACATAAGAATGCTATAATTAACATAGAATAAATTGGGATCCCAAACTAATTAGAGAAAGGAAAACAGAAAGTGAGACTCGTGTGCTAATTTATGATTTACTTCGCTACGGTTGTCACGCTCTATTGTTCTCGGGGAAATAGAAAATGGGGAAATGGAAAATGGGTCAATTCGATGTCATTTCGATAATCTGAACGTAACTCGAGAGTTTTAACAGTTTATGAAATCAATTTCTCTAACTTAAATTCTGTTGATAGGGGTTAAAAATCATGAATATAGATTAGTTATTCTTCTACAAACCTGCTTTGAAAGATTTTTAATAGCCTTTTCCCATTTTCCATAAAGAAAATGGGAAAATTCCAAAAAGACCCAACTTTTGTAAGTTATTTTGTAGCAGAAAGTTGGGTCAAAATCAACGATCTTCTTTCCTTCGGCGCTTGCAGACGGTTGAAGATAATAATTTCATTATTTTTGGATTAATTGCTTTGATATTGAGGCTACAACAAAATTGCAATGTTACCTAATATTCGTTTTTGATTGATTTCGTTGAGGGACCCGCTCATACGGTACGTAGAAATTACCGATCTAACGTTCTGAGAGATTATTTTTGAAAAATATCTCAATATAAGGAAGCGCCGACGACTTATTTGATACCTCCCGCGTTCGCTCGATAACTGCTGACAAAAATATCGTTTCAATGAACACTCGCGGTCTATTCAATCCTCGCTCATCGTGAGTCTTCTGGAATGGGACCGCGGCAGTCAAACAACCAAGCGTTGCAACGGAGATGACAGTCAAAATAACCATCAGATTTCTACGTAGTGTACATTCAACTTTAAAAAGGGTACCAGTAAAATCAGTGGAAAATTCAGCATAATCTAGGATTTAATAGATAAGGTTTTGTTGCACTCGTTTTAATGACAATTGCGTTTTTGATTGAGGATAACAACAGAACTCCTCAACACAGTGGATTTCAAGAAGCCAACGTGGTCGCGGATAAAACATTAAAGCATCGACGAAAATTCTATACCCTGGAATTTAGGGACAATGTTGTAAAAGTCGATTCTATGATAATTATTCTATAAACTAAGCAAATTGTATTGGTAATTCGCACTACATTTTCAGTTATCATTTCGGTCTTCGTGACCGATCTGCTTCTTCATCGTGCAACTTGTTTTCGCGATGAAAAACATGGTGACTTGAAATACAGAAAATTCTTTCTACGCACACTGTTAAGCCATCATATTTATATGTGACTTTCGTATGCAGAGCTTATCTAGCAATCTACCGGTGCTTCTTGTTTTAAGTTATATTTTGCAGTTTTCACACAAATTGCCACATAATTACATCCAGGTAAAAACGATTTTCAAATTTGGAGCGAAAATTTTCTACTTCCCGAGTCAAACAGCCGGTTACTTTTTCCACTGCCGTCGTCATGGTGCAAAACTTTGGTCGTGGTCGTGGTCCTCGGGCCTAAATTGACAATTCCCGCGTTGTCTAAATCCATGTCTACTGAGATGACTGGTATACAATCTAAACCCCTTCTACTTTTAAGGATTTGTAGTAGCTCTTTCTTTCTGAACGATAATCAAAAGCCGTACGACAGGTCATGAACCACTGGCATCAGTGACTTGACACTTGAAAATATAACGATGAAGATGACACAACTTTGTGGCATTGTTGCTCGAACAAACTATAAGAAGCGTTAAAGCTGTGACAGCGAAGGAATCACACAAAGGAACCGCTGCTCTTAGTGGCAGCAAAGATAGTCAAATGAATACCCTTTATGAAAAGAAGGCAGGTTTTCTCTTGTTTTAAGCAAGCCCTTAATAATCATACAGTTACAGTTCGGCATGATGAAGAAAATGGCTCGATTAGAAGAGTATTAAAGCTTTTTGCCTGTTTTCAGACATCGCTTCCCAATACTAAGATACTCGCAGTAATCTTAAGTGGCCCCTCCCCTAAAAATATGGAAGGATTCGCCATGTTTCTGAACACAAATCACCTGAATGGTTACAGGAGATGACTCTCTGTGTTACAACAGAATCTTATTTTTTACGCCTTACCTTCCCATCTCCTGCCAAATGGTATGGTGAGTCTGTCATAAGCACAACCAGCCGTCTTGAGGTATCCAATTCTTTCCAACCGATTTGCTAGATAAGAGCAGAATTAAGCGTTAAATATAGAGCGACATAATACAGCTTTGAAAAAAAAATCTTCACCACCTCTTAATATATATTTACTCAGATATAGAAGCCCAAGGAAATGAGAGGCTTATCACACGACTTTGCGTCATCGACACCAGTTGGGCAAGGTACGTATTCTGCGCATGGAGAGCACTTGTGAAGTGAGGAATGACAGAGAATAGAATGGGAAGACGTCAACAATTGGTCAATAGGGAGGTTTAGATCCACGACGAGTACGAGTACGAGAACGAGTTCTTCGCAAGGGGTGAAAAAGCTGTTCTCGTACTCGTTCTCTTTTGGCGACTTGTGGCCAATTTATGTTTACCCTATAATCGGCTATAATTGTAATTACATCGTCGATATCGAACTGACATCTTTCGTTACAATAATAAATAGCTACCTTATTCCTTTCAAATTTCGCCTCCCTCTAATTTTTGCTCCCTTTAATTTTACTCCCTTTAATTTTCGCCCCCCCTCCTGCTGACTCTCCAATTCGCTCCCTTTAATTTTCGCCCCCCCTCGGGGCGAAAATTAAAGGGAGACGAAATTTGAAAGGAATAAGGTAGTTCAGCAAATAAGGGAAATCTAAACTAGAGTCACTGTACTTCTTTTTATCGGTTCACCTGGTAACCTAGTAGGCCAAGAGCTAGAGGGTCATCAGGCTCATCAATAACAACTATAGAGAGAAAATCATTGTACTTTTACCTCGATTTCCTGATCATTCTACGTAGACAAAGAAAATCAGTGTTGTTTCGAACAAATGTGTTCCTATCTATTTCTAAAACGTCTCTAAAGGATTTGAGTGCTCTTGTGAATTGCTGCCATCGCTGTTGTTTAGGTGGGCTCAAAGCAGCATATTTTGACCTAAGTCCGCATAAGTCTAGGCTGGCCTTGATATCGATAAAACTCGTTCACTTTTGGCTCTAAACGTTTCAAAATTTGATCCAATCACAGCAAATGATCTTGTCATAGTGTCTGCAATTCCTGTATAGACGTTTCCTATAAATTTTAGAGCGCCTAAACTCATTTAAAACTCGTCTTGGAGAGGACGAGATTTTCATCAAAAACTCGTACTGAACGAGTTGTCGAGGACAAGTTTCAAAGATGATTCCCTACAGGAAGTGCGCAGAAGGTGTGCGCAGTTATAATCTCGTACTCGTATTCGCACTCGTCGTGGATCTAAACCTCCCTAATGACAAAGCGTCTTCCTCAGTACGTAGTACAAGGTCCCACGTTTGCACTAGACAACAAGTGTCCGTGAAACCTTAAAAGTGCACAAAAAAGTTGGACCATCTGTACATGTTGCAATAACTGCCCTACCCCAGACATAGACTGAGAATTGTGGGGGTTACAGGAAGAAAATTCAAAATGCGGGAGAGGTCGGAGAAAAGAAATGTGAGACGGAAAATAGGAGAGGCGGGAAGGAAGGGCTGTAGGAGGGCAGGACGGGCTGAAGAAGGCAAGAAAGGTGCGTCGGAGGGAAGGAAGGACCGTACGCGTGGAGGAAGGGCCGTAGGAAGGAAGGAAGGAAGGAAGGAAGGAAGGAAGGAAGGAAGGAAGGAAGGAAGGAAGGAAGGAAGGAAGGAAGGAATTTCTGATTGGCTCCTTCAAAATACATTTGGGTATACTCTTTCACACATTCCATTTCGGTCATTCTGACGTTAGTATATTTTGTACCACAAACAAACTGCTTATAAAAATATTCGAAAAAGTTGGTTTGTGGTACAAAAGTTGGATATTTCATCGAGTGAAGGATTCGTTTTACTAAACTTTTTCGCCGGTAACTGGTCACAGCAATCACCTGGATTGAAATAAGAAAGCTCCTTTATGTTGAAAGCTGTTTTCGTGGGAAAGCTTGCTTAGTTCGCTTCAGACAATTGCTGTAACCAGTGTGTGGCAAAAAGGTTGATCAACACGAATCCGGTACAAAATGCAATATTTAAAAACATGCTTATTTATGTACAGCACTTACGATGCATCAATAACACAATGGTCTTTACTACTTTGTACAGAGCAGCTACTAATGGAATCATGTTAATAGCAGCCATAATTACTACAACTCCAAATAGATCATTCCTGTCTCCATTCCTGCTTACTATCACGTAAGGCGAAATTCTCAAAACAACACCAACACATAATGTTATAAACAAACAAGACAATGAAATGATGTGAAACAGATGCTCCATCCTATGTTTGATTGGCTTAACATAGGCGTAGGATATTGTTGAGATGCCGGATATAATGATCATGTACCCAAGACTAGTACGGGTGCCCAAGCCAAAGAAAGCGAATCCGATCGTAAATAGCAGTTTCCTCATCATTTCAAGCACTTCCCAATACCAATATGAGGATTTGTAATTCTCGTAACAAAACCGTGTAGCATACACCACAAGATTGTCAGCATCGTAAAACTGGTTTCCAGATTCGATTTTTCTATGACTGTAGCAAAGCAGTCCCAGTAATATTAGAGGGAAACCGATTGGTATTATCAAAGCAGAATAGCTGATGTAAACATACACGTTGTTAGATGCGTCACTGGAAGGACATTGCACGCGGTAGTCGACACGAAGATAAGATTGACAAACCTGTCCATCTCTATCGAGGCAAAGTTTGTGGCAGTTAAAAGGCATCACTTGAAAAATCCTTTGGCATACACTTGGATATAATATAAAATAAAACATTAAAATAGCTCTGAAGTACATCTTCTTCACATTGCGTGCTGTATTATCCGTAAGAAAGGCACTTGTATTCCTAAGGGATCTGGATACATGAAAAGTCATCAAGAGGAACGCAATGACAGGTATGATCATCATGATAGCACAAGCAATAACCATCTCTATATATGCAGTGAGCTCCAACTTTGGGTGAATACACTTCAAGGAAGGAAAGTAAAATACTTCCAGTACGACCTGATAAAACGAAGTACTAAAGTCAATCATGATCTTTGGCCATTCAATGTCAGCTAACAACCTTATAATTACTGCAAGTATTTGGTAATACCCAAGCAAGATTTTTACGACTGAAAGGCAGACATCCGCCGCTGTCCTCTGGCATTTTGCATCAACTATTACCCCATCCATCCATCGGAAAATTAGCGCACATAATAGTATTAGGCATGGTGCTATTAACAGCTTTAATACTGATACGCTTTTGCTGGTACACCTTTCGCATCCTAAATATGTTCGGTAATAGTTAGGTTTACATATCGTACAAAGTGGACCGGTGTATTGTTTCTGGCATCTTCCCCCCATACCCCCAAGGCATGCATTCTTGTAGAGACATTTATAAATGCGAGGAAGTTTGCCCATATAAGAGTTACACAAAGGATCATAGGCTTCTCCATCGTTAGCAAGATTTTGCTTGAAGCAAAGGAATCTACTTAGTGCTGTTCTGTTGTACCAACTCCACCAATATTCAGGTGCAAGGTTTTCTGTTCCATTGACACAAACAACCCCGCTTTCATTACAACGTTGGCAAGAACGAAACCTGTCACGACGGGCAAAGTTTTTAAGGCAGTAGCAAGCCCTGGTATTGGCAAATCGGTCAGGATCAGTCCCAGCCGGACAAGTCAGGCAATCCAAACTAGACGTTCCAGCTCCATTGTCTACAAACTGTCCAGGATGACAATGTTTGCAATAATTTTGTGCGATCTGATCTTGGTAAAACCCCCCTCTTGGGCATGGACGACACTTTTCCTGTCCATTGTTGTAGTGGCCAGTGTCACATGAGGTACACTTGGCGAATGTGAAAGGTCGAAATATAGGGTCGGAGTCACGTTTGCATTCAAAGCCTCCATATCTCAGTGACTTTACAATAACATCATCAACCTCAAATGTAAATGCACTGCCCGGACTGCACTTTACTTCACTGGTGCATGAGAGCGTAGTGTTTAGAAATGCTAGTTTATCACAACTGACGTACAAGGTGGTTTTGGAGCTTAGATCTCGGAGAGCACTCTCACCTATTACTGCAATGTCATTGTCAAACAGAGTTATCAGTGTAATAGTACTCTTCAAACTTACGAAAGGCCGATGCAGCTTGGTCAGCTTGTTACGATGTAGTAATATATTTGTTACTCTTTGTCCCTTAAATATTTCATCGGGTAGCGAGGAAATTTGATTTGCATTCAGATATATTGACTGGAGTATTTTCGGACCTTCGAATGCGTCTGGATGTATTGATGAGATATTGTTGTTGCTGAAATTAATGACCTTTAACATCCTACTGTTCAGAAATACTTGATTTCCTATGCTAGTTAATCTGTTGTAAGAGATGTCTATTGAATAACTGACTTTGAAGGAATCGAGTGTCTCCTTTGAAAGCTCATTGATCCTGTTATTGGAGACCAGCAGTGACGCTGCAGACTTGATGGTAGATAGTTTCAGATTGTTAAGGTCCTCAATTTCATTTCCAGAAAAGTCCAGCACAGTCATCTTCTTAGGTCCTTTGATAACAGGTATAGCTCTAAACTGATTCTGTCCTAAACGCAGATCAGTGAGAGAAGTACTAAAGGTAAGGAGAGCCTCAGGCAAAACTTTCAACTTGTTACCACCAAGGAACAAAGTTGATAGTTTGGTTTGGTAGTGAAAAGCTGCCGGATGGATTTTTTTCATGCCACAATTTTCCATGTAAACATATTGCAGCTTGCGCAGACCTTTAAAGAAATAGTTTGAGAGATATGGTATTCTGTTATTTGACAATTTAAAAGTAATCAAATTCGGAGCCGCTTCAAAAATAGGACCAGTTATGTTAGTGATTGTAATATTATTATGCACAACGTCTAAGCTATGCAGATTTGTCAGTTTATTCAGCAAAAGTCTGAAGAAGGCCGCTCGTGTTAGATTATTATATGCGACATTCAGGGTTTCAATGCCTTTTGGCAATTGTATGCCTCGTTTGATACGATTGTCAGATAAAAGTAGTTTCTTGATGGTGAAGTTCTGGAAGAAATGGAGAGGAATATGCAAGTGCTTGTATCCTATGATTTCTAAACGGTAGACCTCCTTTGGTAGCTGTTTGAGTAAATTGGGGCTTTCGCCATCTTCATCAGCTTCACATACGATTGAACTAAACACTTGTCTGCATTCACAGTTGTCAGGGCAGGTAAATGTAATCACATTCTGGCATAGCATGAAGATGACGAGTTGTAGGAGGACGTAATGGAAAATCATGGCTCAGCGTCTACCTCTGAGAGACCCTAAAATGACAATTATACATAGAGCTTAATATCTCCATCAATAAAATTACCTTATTTCAGGAAATTAATAAACCCCTAAGTTAACGATACTTAGATTAACGCGAATCAAATTAACGCGGTTCACCACTGACATATTGAAATCAGGATTAAATCAACGCGATTCAGTCAAACTAGGATACATTATGCACCTAATAAACACGGAAATGTAACAGGTTTAAATGCATTCCGATTGTTCTCTTACCAGAACCAATAAAAAGGCTTGGAAATTTACTTGACTTCTAATTAACGGGTATTTTATTACCGCGAATTTTAAACAACCTCGTTAATTAAGTGCGGCAATGTTACCCACAATGCATTGCAAAGTACGTTGTAAGACTTCAACAACTGAAATTTATTTTTATTTAACGCGAATTTTAAACAACCGCGTTAATTAAGTGCCGTGTTAATTTCCTTGAATAAGTTAGAACGCTAATAAAAACAATAATTTGACCCTAATTTTTAATGAAAGTTTGAATTGGCAACGCTATTCAAACGTTTTTTAAAAGTCCATAATTGTAGTACTCTATATTTTATAAATACTTTCGTAACCATTATGGACAAAAAAGGGATGCTCAGAAGCAAAACATGGTTTACTCTTTATAGTAGTAGTACCACATAGGGTTTTGAAACAAAAACAATAATATCATTTTATAAATCTCATCTGAAAGGCGAGTCAGAATCAAAACTCATTCAAGAAAGTATAAATTCTTAAGCACTTTTATCTACGGAAGTTAAATTTAGGCTGCAAAGACGGACATCTTGTAACTCATTGTTTTCATTCAAATGTTGTGAACAGAAGCCTTCAGCCCAAATTCTCATAGGTATCAAGTGGAATAAATTCTAACCAGAATGACAGAAAGATTGAGCCCCAGTAGACCAGTTGGGTTCCAAATAGAAAGCTTACTATTGTTAATGTACCCAGCGAATAAGGAACCACGAGAAGATAAAGCTACTTGTTATGCTGTCTAGGTTCCCCATGATTATTTCCGTTATGCCTGTATGACAGCATCAATAGAGTGAATGAGTTGACATGCTTAGATGTATTGATAGAGGTGACTCTGTAGCTCTTCTACTTCTTGATATATCAGCAGCCTTTGACACTGTAGATCATACCCTCCTGCTAACAAGACTAGAAAGCAGGTCTTTTTTATTTAGAGAAGGGTCCTCGCTTGGTTTAAATCATGGGGCAACAGTCTGATCTTCATGCATTATTGAGCGACGTTCCCCAGGGGTCTGTCCTTGGTTCAATCCTATATCTTATGTACACAACATCGCTAGAAGACATCTTTAAAAAACATAGCTTCTCTTATCATATGAATGCGGATGAAACGCAGATAGTCTGACATTAAAGCCAGCTACAGAGAAAGATCTCACATACTGTCAAATTACAATTTCAACGTGCACTATGGAATTCAATTTATTGATGGTAGTAAACAAGTTAAGATTGAATTGGGGGGAAACGAAATTTATCAGTTTCAGATCTAAACATCACCTCCCACCCCCACCACCTAACAGTATTGATTTGGAAACCCATCGAATCTTAACAACTAGTTCCCTGATTGGTTTTTGATAACATTGTTTCTCTTAGTAGTAAAGTGTATAGCACATGTAAATCAGGAATTTATCATCTCAAAATCTCCGAACGCATACGGAAAAATCTATCACAGGAAAATGCTGCAATTATTATACATGCATTTCTAGTTTCCAAATTGGATTACTGTAATTTGTTAGTACTCCTGAATCGATAATCAACAAACTGCAGATCTGTCAAAACGCTGCTGCCCATCTATTAACTAGATGAAATAAACTTCCACACGTTACACCAACACTAATGACTGGCTACCAGTGGAGCAAAGGATTGAAAATATACCAAGCCCACAGCAATCTCAATGACGATCCCCACTCCCCCGGGAAAACTCGTTTCCTTTTTGGAAAGAACGGACACCGGGGAAAGGCCCCACTGCTTATCAGGGGGCAGCACTGAGAGATTGCATAGGATTGAGTATAAAGTACTTTGTTAGTATTCAAAGCCCTGAACGATCGTACGTCTAAATACATTAGCAGCATAATTCATCGATAAAAGACGCCGAGACAATTATGCTCCTCAAAGTTTCTAGAAATCGTCTTGAAATGTTTGGGAAACGGGCTTTTTCACTGTCAGCTCCCGCATTATGGAACTCACTCACCCCATAATATACGTGAAATTACACAGATTGATACTTTCAAAAGTAAATCAAAGACAATATTTTTAAAAAAGCTCTATACACTCATGTTTTTGTTCCTCTTAATGCGGTATGTTATGTTTGCCTTTAGTTTCATAGTTTTTAGGAACTATTTAGTATTATTGATTTTAACTCTGTATTATTGTAAAGCGCTACTGAAAAATTAGTGGAAGTGGTGGGCTTTAAAATTACTTATTATTATTATCATTATTATTATTATAAGTCCTATCATTACTCGTACTATTATTCTTATCATTATTATTATTATTATTGTATAATGAAGATTAGCAATAAAGGCATTGAGTTTTGAAAAAAATAAATTACTATTATAATTATTATTATGATAGAAAAAAGATTAAGTATCAACAGTTATGTAATGACTTAAAGAAACGATTTGACAAAATTCCTTTTGTTAATTTAAGTATGAGTGGTGTTGGTGGAATGGCAAGGGACAGTAATTGTTTTATAGCGATGATTAAGGATCTGAATGTTCATAATAGTAATTTTCTTTGTGTGTATATATATGTATATTGGACCATATATATATATGCCAAATACATAGTGATAAAAGAGTAAGATGTGGCTGTAGGAGTTACATTACCCCATGGCACTTGTGGCTCTCAAAGTAGAGCAACTGGAAATAGAACAACCTCTGAGTTTCACTCCCATACATTATGTGCTACATACATATGCCTGGAAGACTTCAATGCAGAGTCTAAACATTTGAAGAAGGTGTCAAGATTTTACACCAGTTTAAACCAGCTTCATTTGTTATATCAGAATCCTAAAAAAGTTTTAATCTTACAATGGATACTTCACTTAGATTCTCAAATCAGCAAATCACGAAATATCACATTGTTTTAGCCACCACAAGGTTGATTTCTCATCATTTATAAACATGTTGAATATTATAGTAGTTGTATAAATGTCAAGTTTGAGAATTCATTGATTTGTTTAACTACAGAAGTAACATTGGTGTGATAATAAGAATCATGGTTGTATCAGTATATCTGATGGAAATCAGTGAATTCAACTAACTGGGTTGTGGAAATATGCTAAATAGTAGTGCAGCTAGTCCTTGGTTAAAAAGGGTAACACAATGGTAATGGGAGTAATGTGCTATATGTAAAGTGACAGGGTCACACACCTCTTCAGTGACTTTAACTTTGACATGGTTTTGAACTTAAGAGTAAATGGACAAAAGCTGCAAGAATGTGGTAAATAGTGACTTATCCTTCCTCAAGTCTATGCAGTTTAAGGTGGATTGCTTTATGGTGCAAACACATTGACACTAACTAAAAGTTTTAGAGACAAGACTACATGGAACCTGCACTAGGATACTGAGGGTTATAAAGAATGTTTCATGGAACAAACACATAACAAACTCCCAACTGTATGCAAGACTTCAAATAATAGTTGATGCCATTAAAGAAGAGAGGATGAGGCTCAGCGGACATTGCTGGAGAAGCAAAGAAGTCATATGAAAATTTCTTCTTTGGGAGCACCTTCATGAAAAACCACTTAGAGGCACGGCATTGTGCACATTTATAGATGAGCTTACTGAAGACACTAACACACCAAAGGAATACCTTGTTACAGTAGTAAATAGTAACGTCCTCTGCAAAAATCATGTCATGGCAATCCTACCCAGGTCGATCCAGTAAGGTAAGGTGAGTTGTTACATTACCTTTCTCCATTTGCTATGTGTTTTTATGATCTATTATCGTATTGATTTGCTCTTTTTGCAGTGCTTTTATTGCCAAGAGACAAAGTTATGTGGAAAACGCCCTGTGATAAAACCATCTACTAAAGAGTGTGATGGGAAGTGGTATTCATATGGACAGTGTACAGGTGAGAGATTGCAGTAGAGAAGTATGTGTAACCAGGCTGCAGTAATACACTTACTACAAATGATTTTGTGGTACAGCAAGATAATCATTGCTGTCACCATCATGATCATCGTTATTATTATTATCATCATGATCATTACCATCATTGTTAGTAGATTCATTATCATCATTAACTGTCATCATTATCACCACCAGTATCAGCATACGATCATCATTGTCGTTCTTGTCATCTCCATAGCACATCATCATCATCATCATCATCATCACCATCATAGTGATGACGTCATTCACCCCCACCACCATTATCATCATTGTCATTATTGTCTGTTGTTATCATCATTAAAACCATCGTTATTATCGTTATAGTCATCTCATAAAACATCAAGAAAAAACATCATCATTTCCATCTCCACTACCACCACCACAGTCATCATCATCATCATCATCATTGTCACTATCGCCGTTACCATAATCATCATCATCATCATCGTTATCACCATTATAGAATGATACGTCATCATTTAAGCATTCTGTGCCGTGTTTCAGGCAGAGCAAGATTCCGGGTTGATCTTAATGTAGTACATGCAAAAGCAAGGTTCAAAGGCCGCTGGTAACCAACATAGCGACCTATTTAGCCTATTTCCAATGGACCTGAGAAAAGTCTTTAACAAGATGAAACGTTTTTAAACGTATAGTTTTCTTTTTTGTTTTTTTTCTGTTAAGTTAAGGCACGTAACTTCTTCCAGTTTCTAAGTAGATATTGGTTAGTATATTATTGGATAGTAGGGTAATGGCAGAGGAGCAAGAGCACTTGATTTTCAAACGAAGAAAATTGTGCACAAGGCATAATTTTTGGTCATCATTATTATTAGTTTGTTGTACCGGAACCTACCACAACAGTTTGCCAGTACTCTCTATTGTTCATCGGTGAACCTAATTCTGGTAAGTTAAGCCTAGTGACTTCCGACAGAAGGGTGGCATAACCCTCTTTCGGCTTTCCAGGGTACTACTTGGCATGCTTAGGCCTCCACAGGACTAAATATGCTGCCACTATATTACTTCACCAACAGTGACCAGCAAGTCAAAGTTGGCATGTTCGTATTGTCCCAGAGGTTCTTGAGACATAAGCAAAGAGTTCTTTGTTCGTGATGTGTTGTCTCCAATTTATGTTGAGCTAGTGCGGCAGCAAATGTGTATAGCTGCTGTCAAGTTTTTGGTTTATTGTTGTCGTGGTTATGTTTTGGTGCTGTAGGGTAGAATGTTTTCAACAGTTGCTTGAAATACGTTTGTCTTCAGATTACGAGGAAGGTTGGACTTGCAGAAGTTGCCCCAATTTGTGCATTTATTGCTTATGTCAAATCCCTCTCCGTACAACTTGTGAGTGAAAAGCCAATGCTTGCCATCGTATAGCAGGGCTTTTCCGACACGTTTGGTAAAGTATTTGATACGTTTTTAATATAGCATACTTCTTATCTCAGACACTTGCAGCACGTAGTGCCCCCATGCTACTGAAACCATTTTCACGAAGCAAGTATGAATTATTGAAAGCGAATCTAATTTGGTGATATTATAAAAATCTATACTTATATCATGTTAATCAACGAGAAATCATTGATCCAAAGTCTTTCCACAATATACAGATGTTTTATGAAGATTCTGTTAACAAGTCGATGTTTTAAACCCTGTTCGTGTGGGATAGGGTTCCCAATACATAAAAAATTGTACACTTTTAAGTAAAATCTGTACATCCTAAGTAAATCTTTCTAAAGGCATGTGTCTTAAATTTATCTGACTTGATTTTAGGTGATTAGATTTTGTTAAAATTTTATTACATGACTTCATTATGATGTCATTGCTCGCATAACTCGCACATGAAGAGGAATGGAAATGTTTCTTCTGTAGTTAATGTATTATATATCATTGTAAATGCCACATAATAATTAAAATATTTACAAAAGTTATGACTGTTTCAGTGATTGATATCCTCCCATTACGTTTTCCAGTCCACCTACGTACTACCGAGTCTAGACACGCGGGTTTTCTCTTCCTTTGCCTTAGTGTCTGGAAACTTGCTTCTCATAATTGTTCCATGTATCCTTGGATTTCTCTTGATTGTGATTGGCTGCTGTATCTACTGCTGCTGCTGCCGACGATGCTCAAGAGCCAGGCGAAGGAAAAGGTGAGATACAAGCATTTTCTGTTTATTGTCACCGAAAAGGACTGGAGAGAGATGGGGAAGACGGGAGCCTGGTTTTCAAAATTAGCAAGTAAAGTCGTCTGGTCAGCTTGTCTTTTTGAGATACGGTCTTTCCAACGACGCTTACGTATTGGATTGTCGTGTGGAGCTTGGGAACAAACTTATACTTGGAACTAGCTCATTTGCGATGCAACTTGCCAGTAGTTTACTGTGTGTGCCAGTATAACACTAGAATAACACGTTAAAACGGAATTTAGGATTCTTGCTGTTCTTGTTTGATGAAACAAGATATTATGCTGTGGCCCAGTGGTTAGTCCACTTGCTCGCAATGCCCGAGGGTATGGATTCAATTCACCCGAGGGCCATTGGCGACATCAGGAAGAGTATCCGTCCTTAAATTGCTCTAGCCTTCAGTAACGTTCTCTCTATGTGGGACCACTGTAGACACTTCCAAAGGGAGTTTAAGGCATAAAAACAAATCAAACTGTACCATTTGTTCGCTTGGCACACATCTTGTATCACACAGAGTGTGGTTTGAGTGGCAAGCGTAGTGAAGGCACGTCGTACAATGAAACTTACCCCCTGTGGCAGCAGCTACAGATTAGAGGATAATTTTCATATCAAATAATTTGTGAGCGCTGACTATAGGGTATCAATCATTTCTAAATATCTTAATTTTTATTAACCTCAGAAAGTATGCAGACTTCATTTTATTTGTGCTTTGATGGTATTATGTTTGTGCACTTATGCTAACACTATGAGAGTTTACTGTTTTTAGTTATGTGGATATCAATTGAAGACCCTTTGATCTTAAATTAGTTGCAAGAACTGTTCGTTGTCGATTTTTTCATTTAAAAATATTTCGTATCAGACAAGCTAAGGGTAACTAATGCCAAAAGCTACTGGGTGCCATTTTTATAAGGCCTAGATCTCACTTCCCTGATCTTACAATACGTGGGGCACAGCAACGGAGAGAAAATGGGCTCGTTGTCCCCCTCTTTTAATGTTTTTAAAATTTATATATTTATTTTGAAAATAACACTAGAGAAATAGAAAATATGTAACCACCGGGGATCGTACCCGTGACCCACGCTTTCGCGGCGGCAATGATATTTATTTATTTATTTTTATTTGTTTTTTTTAATTTTTATATTTTTTATTTTTTTATTTTATTTTTTTTCAAAAGTATAAGCAAGTGTTCATATTTTTGATGTAGCAAAAAGGACATTAGCCGTTTGCGGTGTTTTCTACAATAAAACCACTTTATAGCAAATTTCTTTGAGACCAGTGGTGTCCGCTATACAGGTTTCACTCCCCTCAATACACTGACATAGCAAACTTCAGCTACTTTTATGGATTAATGTAGTTCAATGCGTACATTACTGTACATCATTGGCTGCCTGTGGTTTCTAATAGCTGTAGATGATCGGTCATTTTAAAATACTGTTATGTGTATCGACGTAGGAGATTTTGTTGTGCGTTGATGGTTTTATATTGACTTATCTAAATTCACTTTAATGTTTGCGGTTCCTCACTCCGAATGTATCAGTTGAAGGTTTTGACATTGAAATGATTGCAAGAGTTTTTTACCATCAGCTCAAGTTTGCCATTGACTAATTATCGGAAATAGCTAACTTTTCTAGGGTTTATCCTTATCGTGACAGTACTGTTTATTCCAAGGGTGAGCTATCACGTTCTGCGTTGTTGCCACAGTTGGTTTCTGCCCTGATATTTCTCGAGATCTATGTTTGGCAGTCCTTTGTGATTTAAGCTCGAAATAGTAGGTTTACTGATCTGAAAGGACAAATATCGCCAACTGTTTTCACAGCATGGAGTTATCATTTTGTAGCTACGAGAAGGAAAGTCAAAGTCTATCATCTTTCCCAAGGAAACAACTTCATGGCGACAACATGTTGAAAGTGCTTAACTCTTCTTATAAAGATTATGACCGCAGCTGGGAATTGTATTTCCGACCCTTTGATGATAGTTCCAACAATCTAATCGTTAATCAGAATCGTAACCTTTAAGCTGTGTACCCAGTATTCCGGCCAGCAATAGCACTTTAAACTCATAGATATCAGTTCTAACAACGTCGCCGCCGTTCGATTTTGCCACCTTTGGCTCATGGCTCCAGCATGATCCCCTGATGAATAACAAGAGTCACACAGCTCTCCGTAGTTGATAATTGTGATCAAATAATTGTTGGTAAAAAATTTTAGGCGAACAATTGTTGTGATTAACAGTTTTATGAAGTGAATGATAATCAGCGAACAATTACTGGCGAATTATTTCCTGACATTCTCTCACTCAGAGGCTGCTGATGAGCAGTGGGCCTAACATTGAAACTACCCTAAATAGACAACAAAATCACTTAAGCAGGCTAACTAATAGATAAAGAGGGGCTGGGGCGTCCAAGGGCGCCCCTCAATTTAGGCTACCGAGCAGAGAAGCAAGCCACGAGGCAGGCTCAACCGCCCAGTAGGACCGCTTCTCGTGGATTTTGGAAAGAATCTGTTCTCGATGAGAACAGAAGTTACATCCAATCCTTGCAAAAACGCCGAGATACAACACCCTTCTGACACCCTTCTTATTAAGTAAAACCGAAGGATGTTAGCCTCATATAAACATTATTCAATATTGAGGGATTCAATATAGGAGAGGCTGCCATATTTTTATTGTTGTTAATGAAACTGAAACCTGCGCTAAAAGTAGAATGCTGTCGAAAAAAAACCCAAACTGCAAGGGAAAATATGCCATGCTTTCAACCACAAACCATATACAAGAGGGACCAGTAACCCAAATGAATGCAGGGACTTGATGTAAGAGGTTGTAAAGTTTTTTTACTACATTAGGATGGCGTCTGGCACAGCGTGTGCCAGATTAAGCGGACGAAGGTCGCAATTTCCCTTTTGGTCTTCTGCTATTGTAAAAGCGGTCAAGGCGAGTTTGCCCCATTATCTGCAGTCAAGTGCCCTCCATTGTAAATTGCAATGGTATGTTTACTCGATAAAGTTGAATGAAGACGCTTCACCATTAACTGATAACTTGTATGCTTTAAGAGTGTCCTCTGGTCAAACGAAATTGACCGTTGGTATTTTCAACCCTTTAATCCGAAGTTAAAGTTCAGGTTGAAGGAAGATTGGCCCCGTTTCTGCACAGGAGCCATTAATTTGTTCTAACAAAGACTCGTTAAGTTTTTACGAAAGGAATTTAAATACGTCGTGTACCATTTGCAAAACTTCTTTGTTTTCCTTTTCTTTAGTTCTAACGGAGAGTTGGAAAAGGATAATAGAAGCAGTAAAGCACGAAGAAATAATTCTGGTGAGTTTCTTCGAAAATAAAGTAATTCATAACATTGTGATTGGGTATTGAGAAGGTACATTGGCCTCTGTCATCTCTCGCTTATGCTTTTATTTGACTCGTATTTTTATGAAATAACTCAAGTGGAATCATTCATCAGATAATACCTTAGTGTTTGTCAGTCATAAACAAACACTCTGCCGCGTTTGCAGCTTCTTTGGCAAAACAGAACGTTGAGGTTTAAGGCCACTGCTTTCAAATTGACCTCTGCAGCACCACTATAAAAGTCTATTGGCTTATTTAACTATTCAGGGTTCATCGATGACATAATTCAACTGGTGATATATAGGCAATAGGTGGTTCTTCTTTTGAGCGTGCGGCAGTGCAGGGTATTTGTTGTCATTGTTTACGGGTTACAGCCTTACGGAAGTTCTATGCAAGTAACAGAAGTGAGAAGAAGATGTAAACATTGCCCGGTAGGTATTCCTTATTCGTATATCACCACGAATGGCGCGGCATAGAAAACAACTTTCTCTTTGGAACTGAAGCTAGACAATATGGAAAGCCAAGAACTTATAGCTGGTAAGTACAAGATATGAGCATTTTCTTTGATTCTTAAAAACCTGCTTGTTTGACAGATAGATACAGGAACAGATACAGATATTTTATCCGAATCGTGTAAAATTTGTTAACATCTGGTACAGCAAAAGATTAACAATGTAAAATGTGTTAAATACCATTTTGCTGTGCTGTAAAGTTAGATTTGAAAAATGCAAAGTGCGTGGTGTAAACAGGAAGTTTTAGGGACGAAACGTAAGGAATTTGAAGTTGTGAAGAAGTTCTACATTATACAAGGACTTGCTGTTTATTTATTATTGTTTGCACCCTATTTACACAGAGAAGTCATGTATAGTAGTTTTGTTGTCCTTTCTTAACTTGCCATAACCTACAACTGTATTGGAGCGAACGAAGAAACTTTAATACGCATGGCACTACACGTGTATCACATGAAAAGGAGGCATGGCCTTCAGCTGTGAAGTAAAGAACTGATACGATAAAGAATTTACGATATAAAGGCCAACGTAAAGGAAGCAGTGGTAGGAATTGGAGTTACGTTGAAGTAGATTTAAGCACATTATTCTAAAGTTTGCGATCCTTCGTTCTATTTCCGACACAGAGGATCGTCACGGCGAGTTCTTAAACTCTCTGTTTCTCCCTGATTTTCTAGTAAGGTTAGCTTATAAAGATCCTCCTAGTTGTTCTTTAGGTCGGGCAGAAATTGAGATATTAAGGTGTCAAAGCCAATGTTCTAGTTTCAGCATTGGATAATTAAATTAAATTTTTATTCTATTATGAATGTATACCTTAAAGAAACTAAAATTATTATAGTTAGCATTTTTCATGTTGCATGACTCGGGTTTGCGGATTCGGACAATTTTGGGGCACAGATTAAGAAGGCGGGGTTTTCCTTCTAAAACGATGCCAAACTTGATATATGAAACCCTTTGTGAATATTTGACAAAAAGATAAAGGACGTTTTAAAATATCGTAAAGGCAGTGCGACTGAAAGGAGAGGGAAAATGATGCAAAACCTCTTTTCTTCAGCACAATGAGCTGCCTTCAAAGCCCTCTGTTAAAATGATGACGTCGTGTGATTAGAATTCATTTTTAATTATTTTATGTTTGCCATTAAGAAGTGTTTACGTTATTAAAACGCCTCGTCATCGTTTTGCAACGTTGCATCATCCTGTCAGCACCATCCGTTCATTATCTTACAATCCTTGACCAAATATTGCAATTTATTTAGAGAACAGTTTTTCTTTTGCTGAAGCAAGCACTATTAAGGATCTCTGAAGAGAATTTCTTTGCCATCATTAACCAGGGATCCTGACAGTTGAATAGGTCAAAGGTTCAGTTGATTGGGTATTATTCAAAGGCATTTATTAAGATTAAATGAGGCAAGGCTATTCAGTTGGTTCTAACACGGTTCAAATGGGGATTGAATACTTACAAGCACACATTAGGATGGCTACAAAAATCTGTATTCTGTACATTGTAATGGTTTGGAGTGAAACTTTAACGTCATTGTCACCTTCAACCGGTTCCTTTTCGCCTCTTAAAACAAATACGTCGTTTAGATTGAAAATTTGGAAGCTTCTTAAAACATTCTTCTCACATCTTGAATAAGGTGATTTTCTTCTCATCGCAGTTTTGTAGAGTGAGTAGTGAATGCATTTAATATCCTTATGTCAGAAAGAGAAGTATAAGAGTATAAGAGGCAGAAGAAGAGAATGACGATAAACATGTATTCAAGATTATGATTGTAATGATGAGAAGGAATGAAAAATGAAAAGGAGTGACACCCGAATGACAACAAAGCGAGGGGAAAGCATTACATTGCAAAATGTGAAAACTTCTTTAAAATGCTCTCCTCACATCTTGAATGAGGTGATTTTTTCTATTGGTATCACAATTTTGTAGAATGAGTAGTGAGTATATTACACAAAATAGCAAAGACGTAAAGCATTTAATGTTTCTCCCTTGTGAAAGAGAGAGTTGTAATTTCATCAAGAACCTAGTTCTGTACAGAGCACAATATTTTAGTTAACTTTTCGTCTACATCCAGAGTTGTTATCGGTCGCACGCACAAAACAAAATGCTAAAACTCGAACATAGGGTCGCGGAAAAGATCCTTGGAAAGGTAGGTTCTAAAACTTACTGCCTACTTTTCTGTTTACACCATATTCTGGCGTTTCGTACACTGACGGGTGTCTTCAGATAGTTTCCACTTTACCTCGTTAATTTCACAAGAAACTAAATATGCGTTCAATATTTTATTAGTTTCAAAGTCAAAAAGATAAGTACTGCTCTTAGATTGATGTCCCGCGTACTATCTGTAAGACACCTTACACGTTGTTCTTTTTATAAGTAACTCGGTTGCTTAGGTGTGGGGCCTCGATTTGTTTCAAAATCTAAGCAGCAAGCTAATCAACTGGAGGCCTCAAATTCAGCAGGGACAATTGTTAAAACGCCTGAAAAACAAATCAAGAAACGTTTTTCATTAAGAATTGATTACAAACTGTTGATATATAAGAAATATCACACTGTTGATAATGTGTCAAGCAAAGAGACCAAAGATCAAACCATCATTTGGTATTTTATCATTTACGCAATCTCGGCATCTCTCTCATCTTCGTCTCCTTCAAAATCGTTATAAAAATTCGACGAAATTCGACGATAACCTAAGCAACTAATTAAGCAACCCCAGGCATGATTTGGGAAAATTGCTAAGCAACTCGAGGCCTGACCCCGACAATGGAGTTGCTTATATAAAAAAACGTGTAGAGCTGGTTTGCATATGGTAGGAGAAAGAGTGGAGAGGAAGTCATTCGCATTTATTGTGAGGCTATGGCCAATTTTACAGCTGTTGGTGGTTCAGGATCATTTAAATAAAGTCGTTCTTCCCTCCGAATACTTACATATTAATATAACGCTTTTAGTGGGTAAATTTAACGAGATTAATCAATCTATTGACTAAAAGTAAGCGAAATTCATCGGCATGGAAAAGCATAGGTTTTAACGAGGAATCGGAGAAGCTGCTCATACTAAACTGCAAAGCATACGCGTGAACCGGGATGGGGTGAATACTAGTCATTGTCGCTGTTTGAGTCAATAGGCCCAACAGTACAAGATGTATGCTCTAGATTAGAGAACTGTTGGTACCTTCTTTTTCTGTCCAAAAGATATATATTGTTATAATTTGTCTTTTTTTACTTGCAGACTCTCACCTTGCATACTTACTGCTTGGAGTGCCTCTGATTGTTGCATTTGCTGCCATTTCAATTACTCGCTGGTATCTACGCAAATGGGAGACACAGGAAAATAACAACACACTAATAGCTAACAACAATAAAAGAGAAGGACTGAGCACACAAGCAAAATCTTCTGTAGCAACAGAAAATGACACAAGGGAGGCAAAAGAGAAAGAAAGTGACAAGGAAAACAAAAACCATGATACGAAGGGGACGTTTAACAATGCCCATCGTGCTTTGGCCGAAAGTGGAAGTGTGATGATATGGCAAAGGGAATCTTTTGACTCATCCTCTTCCGAACTCGAGGAATTTAGGTTGGACGAACAGCCCATAACAGCATACACAGGCCTTTGCAAACTATGTTTTTCCGTGACCTTTGATCCAGTCAAAGAACTATTAACTGTGCATCTTCTTCGAGGGATGTACTTCTCTCTGAAGAATAGCATCCCCTCCTTATTCGTGAGACTACATTTGCTGCCAGACAAGAAGAAGAAACACCACTCGAGAACGCACAAAAGTTGCAGCCCGGAATTTAATGAATATTTTACAATCCCATTATTGAGGTCTGAATTTCATACGCATGTTGTTGAGTTTGTGGTTCTCACTCATGACAGATTCCATTTGTCGCACATTATCGGGCATGTACATTTTCCGCTGGCGGACAATTTGAGCAACATTGAACAGGCTGGGGGAACTGGTCACATATGGAGAGGTATTGAGGAGGATACGAGCAAGGTCAGTTACAATCTAATAGCTAAATACACGGTTATTCCTGAATTACAATTATTGCCTTGGCCTATGCAGAATTTCCGAAGGACGGAAAAGGCCATGTCACCTTTAATAGGTTCTTTGGCACCTTTATTTCGTCTCCTTGCATCAGATTTAAAAGGGAAACACATTTATACATTTATTCTTCTGCACAGTTAAACGTACAAGTCCAGTTCGTAACATAATTATCCCCAATTGCCTACAACTCCTGGACGTTCCTTTGTAGGTCAAGCCAAGTGGAAGAACTATATTAGCATTTCCACCTCATCAATCTGCGCACCCCTGAATGTTGTTTCCTAATAAACGCCTTCAGACAAACCTGTTATGGCGCTGAAACGTTCCGTCTTACAGGAGAGGGGAATACCGTTAAGACAGGCAGATCTGGTAATCTATAAAAAAAATATTTATCAAAAAAGGTTTTTACGGAAAATCAAAAAATATCACATCTAACATTTCTTTCAATAGTAATAATCTCTGCTCTCCTTCTATCATCAAGTTTAAGTCACATGTTCAAGTTCATACTTCCTTTCATAATCCTTTCTTTGATGGCGTAAACGTTGCTAGGCAACTAGACCTTCCGAAAACGAGGCTGAGCTAAAGACATATTCTGACTGCGTCGTTTGCATCTTCAACGGTCACTTACAAGTACTTAATAACATTAAAGGGAATTTACGTACACGTCAAAATATAAAAGTGATTCTTACCAAAACTATAGCTTTAACGTCGATAGTGAACTATCTAGTCTCTCGGCTTTCACAAGTAGTAAATAACGTAATGGCAAAAGGATTACAGCACCTCAGACGACCGAGCTCTCCAAGCTAGCAATAAGAGATCAGTTAATTCAATATACTATTAATATTCTAATTAAAACAGTAACTATTTACTTAACCTAATTTGTACAATCATGAAGGAGGTCGATTGCTTTGGAATCATTTCTGTTACAGACACGTAATTCAATCGAGCAAAGTTGCAGAAGAATAAAGTAATAGCCTCGTTTGCAATTAATAATAAATATTAGCAACTGCCTACTTTAGACCTAACACAGCCATTGTGGGAACAAAGTATCATGTTTAAATAGAGAACACAGGAAGTAACCATTTTGTTGGAAAGCAGTAATGTAAATGCCAGGTCATCTTCCTGTTTGATTCGTACTTTGCCATTAGCTAACAGGTTAGCTTGAAAAATGGTTTATGAACTGTGTTATCAAACTACATGACTTTACTACTTTACATGTAACGAGTTTATCGTTAACTGTCATCATGAGGGCCCATAACCTTTTATGGAGTCCTGTTTATAGTTTTGGGTTATTAATGCATTGTAGCCTTGGATTTAGTTGATGATATCAAACATCAATTCAACAAGAATCTACATTGGGCTACTAAGAGTGCGTGGAAATTAACCCATCCCCGCACTTTTAGTTAGGGCGCTAGTGTTCCCTGGCCTTGTTTCCCCTTTTTATTCAATATGATGAGAGCAAAGACCGTCAACCATCAAAACCAACAAGGATCGATATTGAGTTACGAGATGTGCGAGGACATTCACCCATCCCCTCTCTAAGATAAGACGCTATTGTTGCCAGGCCTTGCTCGCTTATATATTCAAGATAATAAAAGCAAAGGCAATGTTTTTCAAGATAACTGTATGAGGAAGTGACAGGGACACAGGACATTGTCGTCAAAAGCTTTCCCTTTTGTGTGGAAGAGGAAGCGTAAATTCTACTGTGGAATGTTACAAAAATCTGGTAATCCACGATATCTATATACCTTCGTTTACTTCATCTTGAGCCATGAGTTTGTTCCTTTGTGCCTCTGAAAATTCCTTAGATGTTCCATCTTGTTCTTCTTTCCTCGAGATAGACCCTTGGAAAGACAAGATAAATTCTTGCACTAACAGAGGCACCACGAAAGTCTAGCTTAACAAATAAGATCAACATACAAATACGTTAATATCTCGGATCTTAATATACCCAATGGCAGTGCTCCGCAGCCTGGAATCCTTGGACTGCTTAAGTTTCCGTAAAAAATTTTCATGGGTCCATAACCTATTAGAGATATTCACGGCATCATTTCCTAAGTAGAACAAGCAAAAGTAATAGGATTGTCATTTCTATTGTTAACGAACACGTGAAAATGCACGACACCGGAAAGTGTACATTTTTTCTCATGTTTCAATTCGCTGGTATCGTTCGCACGTATGTTGATTTTGTATTGATAACAAGACTCCGCGGTTTGTAAAGCAGTCACAACCCCCAAAATTAAGGAAATCATTCTTCCCACGTTTTACACGGAGAAGATGTTAAATGCAGTATTCCTGTAGTAGTTAAACTGAAATATAAACTTTGCTTACGTTCTATCTATAATAAAGTCATGAATAACATAAAACAGGATTTCAACTTTCTTACCTGCGAGAATGAGAGAAGGCAAGAGGATTCCAACTAACACCACAAGAGAAACGGTGTTCATTGCCGTCCTTTTTTACAATCTAATATAAAAGAAGAAAATAGGTATTAATCAGATATTGAAAAAAATTAAAAATTTCTTGGGCTGTAAAGAAGCTCACTCCCCTTCTCCTTTCCATTCCCCCATCTAAATCTTCAAAATGCTTCAGTTTCAAATTGTCTTGCTCACCAAGAACCTTACCCCCAAATGCTTCACCACTAAGCAACCCACTCCCAAAATACATTAACCTTGCCACCTCACTGGTAAATTCTCTTCCTCATAAATCTCATGTACGACCAAAGTGGTTCTTCAACCGCATATTCTAGAATTCCAAGTAATAGCCCCTCTCCCATGATTGTTAATTTTTTGAAATTTTTCCACCAAGGAAATCTTATTCGCGCCCCCCCTTTTTTTATTAATTTGGGGAATTTTTTTGACCACTTTTCTTAAATTACTGAGCACAAATTTTACATCACAAGAACTTCACCTATCTTGTATTAACGCTACTATTTGGCTTATTAGCAAGTATATTGTACATGAACACTGATATAAATTTAGTATGTTTAAGTATTATTGAGAAACC